>CM035846.1:3897313-4497313 GCA_020510985.1 Pholidichthys leucotaenia | reverse complement strand
ACAGCAGCCGATAGGAAGAGACTGAACAAACTGATCAAGAAAGCTAGCTCTGTCCTGGAGCAGCGCCTTGATCCGATGGAGGAGATAGGAGAGAGAAGGACGGTGGCTAAACTGTCATCTCTGCTGGAGTCCGAGTTCCACCCTATGCAGGACATACTGGATGCACTGAGGAGCTCATTTAGCAGCAGACTACATCATCCCAGGTGCACAACCGAGAGGTTTCGTAGGTCCTTCCTACCAACGGCTGTCAGACTGTACAACCTAAGCAGGGCTGCTCGCAGAGATGGCAAAAAGACGTAACAAACTAATAGTTTTTTGAATGCAAAAGATGCAATAGACTTACACAATGGTCCCCTCCGGCATACAACTAGGAACATACCGGTCGCTATGGAGGGTGAGAATATGTATGGGCACATAATCATACCATGTAGGATAACTAAGTAGACGGTTATGCTGTTTCATCCCATCTAGCAACAATGCTCTGCACTGTGTGTGTTTATATATTTACATATTTATTCCATCTAGCTACAATGCTCAGCACTGGGTGTGTTTATATTTATATATCTATATATTTATTCCATCTAGCTACAATGCTCCGCACTGTGTTTTTATATATCTACATATTATTCCATCTAGCTACATTGCTCCGCACTGCGTGTGTTTATATACTTGCATATTTATTCCACCTAGCTGCAATGCTCCGTACTGTGGGTGTTTATATATTTACATATTTATTCCATCTAGCTACAATGCTCTGCACTGTGTGTTCATATATTCATATATTTATTCCATCCAGCTACAATGCTCTGCACTGTGTGTCTGTGTGTGTATATATATATTTTATAGTAATATGTACATATGTATATTAGCTGCTCTTGCTTGCTTGTTTTTTTCTTGCCTTCTGATTGTTGCTCTGAGTGTTGCTATCCCTGTGCTGTTGCAATCCTGGAATTTCCCCGTTGTGGGACTAATAAAGGCTTATCTTATCTTAACATGCAAACTCCACACAGAAGGGTCACCGATGGTCGGGGGGGGAGATCAAACCCCCAATGGTCAGGGGTGGAATCGATCCTGTGACCTTCTTGCTGTGCTGCCACAGGGTCCCAGGATTCAAAGAACTGATCTTTCTTTGGCCGCATTCAGACCAGGATAGTCCGGGGGTCTCGGTTCGACCAGGCAGAGAATGCCGAGAATTTTCCCACCTTCGTTTGGTTTGGTTTGCATTCACAGGCAGCGGACAAAACTGCCTGGACAATGTCATGCAGTTACAACAACTGCTCATTTGGGGCACTGTAGCTGAAACCACCACTGACCAGGAAGAAAAAATCTCGGTGACAAAGGAAAATCAGGCTCATCGATTGGCCAGGACCAAAAACGGAAATCCATCCCTTCAGCAAAGTTGTTTGTCCACCACAAGCAAGACATTTAAAGATTCAAAGGCTTTATTATCATGTGCACAGTTAAGAAATACAACATTTCCTGCTCTCCGAACGAATGCCAAGGTAATAGGTACACATCAATACTAATAAGGTAAAAACACACCTAATACTAATGGATACTAATAACACACACTAGGAAATGAGGACACCTTAAGCACACCTTGATACTAAGTACTCATATGTACAGTGTGCAAATGAGCAATATACAAATTACAAATTGGCACCCAGTGTAAGAATCTCTCTGTAATGATCATATCCAGTAGACTGTACATGATAAGTGAGCAGCAGAGATGATATGGACATGTGATGGGGTAAGACTGTGTACACTGTACAAGTGAGCAATGTAGAAATTTAGCAACCAGTGTGCGAGTTCCAATTTGCAAAGCTGTGTTTGCAGAGTTTTGGGAGTTTGTTATTTGTTCAGGAGTCTGATGGCAGTGGGAAAGAAGGTGTTTTCTAGTCTGGTGGTCCTGCGTTTCACATTTCTGTACCTCCGGCCTGAGGGTCGAAGTGTGAACATTCTGTGCTGGGGGTGGGTAGGGTCCTGTAGGATGGCGGCAGCTCTCCTTTGGACTCTGCGGTGGTAGATGCTCTGTAGAGAGAGGAGTGGAGTCCTGATGATCTTCTCCGCTGTCTTCACCCCTCTCTGCAGGCGTTTGTGGTCCAGGGCAGTAGTGCTGCCATACCACACAGTGATGCAGTTGGTCAAGATGCTCTCAATGATGCAGCTGTACAAATTGTTGAGGATCCTGGGGGACATGCAAACTTCTTCTGTCTCCTCAGAAAGTACAGCCTCTGTTGAGCTCTCTTGACCAGCTCTGTGGTGTTGTGTGCCCATGTAAGGTCCTCACTGATGTGGATGCCCAGGTATTTAAAGCTGCTCACCCTCTCCACCTCAAGCTCCTGGATGAACAGCAGCTGATGGGGTCTCCTCTTCCCTTTCCTCATGTCCACTATCATCTCTTTTGTCTTTTCCGTGTTACGGGTGAGGTTGCCGTCCTCACACCATGACACCAGGCTGATCACCTCCCTTCTGTAGGATGTTTCATCATCACCAGCGATCTATCCCATCACTGCTGTGTCATCCGCAAACTTTAAGATGATATTGTCCTTGTGGGAGGCAACACAGTCATGGGTGAAGAAGCGGTAGAGGATGGGGCTGAGAACACAACCCTGTGGGACACCTGTGTTCATGATGATGCTGGCTGAGGTCCTGTTACCCATCCTGACAGACTGGGGCCTGCCAGTCAGAAAGTCCAGTAGCCAGTCACAGAGGGTGGGGTGCAGGCAAAGTTAAGACAGTTTGTCAGTGAGTTTGTGGGGGATGACCGTGTTGAAGGAGGAGCTGTAGTCAACAAAGAGCATCCTAATGTAGGAGTCTTTATCTTCCAGGTGGGAGAGAGAATAATGGCGTGATGCAACAATGGCATCTGAGGTGGACCTGTTGGGCCGGTAGGTGTATTGCAGGGGGTCCAGGGTATCTGGTATGCTGTCCTGAATTAGGGGCAGCACCACTCTCTTTAAGCACTTCATGACGATTGGAGTGAGCGCTACCGGTCTGTAATCATTCAGACAGGTCGGTGGGCTCATTTTGGGGAGGGGGATGATGGGTTGTGGTTTTGATGCAGGAGGGGACTATGTTCTGGTTGAGGGAGCGGTTGAAGATGGATGTGAGAATATCAGTCAGCTCAGCAGCACATGCTCTGAGGGCCCGCCCAGGGATGTTGTGTGGTCCTGCTGCCTTGTGGGGGTTGATATTCCTCAGTGCTTTGTTTACCTGGCCTGCTGAGACTTTTAGTGGTGGTGGTGTGTGTGCGTGTGTGTGTGTGTGGGGGGGGGGGGTGTCCCTGTGTGTGTGCCTCCTCTCTGCACTGTAGCTGGTAGTCTCAAAGCGGGTGTAAAAGAAGTTGAGATCGTCCAGCAGGCTGTCTGTGGAGCTAGTGGTGCTGCTGTTGGTCCTCTTGTAGTCTGTGATGTATTGCAGGCCTTGCCACATGCGCCATGGGTCAGGAGGGGAGTAGAGGCTGTCCAGCTTTTCCCTGTACTGCCTCTTGGCTGTTGTTATAGCCTTCCTCAGTCCATACTTTGCAGCTTTGTACTTGACCTCACTGCCTGATTTAAATGCAAGAGAGTGAGCACGCAGCGTCTAACGTACCTGACTGTTGATCCAGGGTTTCTGGTTGGAGAACTTCCTGACTTGTATGGTGGGTACGATGGTATCAACACATGTGCTGATGTACCTAGTCACATACTCAGCATAGTCCTGTATGTTTACAGAAGAGTCTTCCCGGGTGGCTGCAGCTTTAAACACATTCCAGTCTGTACAGGCAAAACAGTCTTGAAGGGTGCTCTCAGCCTCTGGAGTCCAGCAACATTTGTTCAACTTTTCTCCTCGGCTTTCAATGGTAAAAAGATTTCTTGGATTCACGTGGTTGTCTTTATTGTTATTTTCTACCCAGAATGTACTGTGGTAAATGTCACTTCCTCTTCTCAGACTACATGTTGCTATAGTTACACAAATGCCAAGGGGTACTTCTGCCCTTTGGTCTGCTGGATACTCTGGATTTACACTGCAAGCGGCGCACACCAGACTTCGTTTGGATGAGAACTGACACCGCTGTTGTCAGGGGGCCCACACTTTGCTTGTTTGGTGCACACCAGAGTTCCAAAGCGCGTTCAGATGGCACCAAATGAACCGAACTATCCACGGAAGACACCGTTTGGTCCGGACCAAACAGTGGCCATCTGAATGCGTCCTTAGAGTGTAGCACACGTGTCAGATATTCCAATGGCACCAGGTCAAAAAACTTTCTGCCAACCTTTAACAACTGGTACCTTTTCACTAATCTGTGGTGTTGTTTATTATATTAATATGTTGTATTTACCTTTTGTTCTTATTTTGTTCCTATTTTTGTCTTTAATAAGAACAAAAGGTAAATAATTAAAAGAAGACAAAATGAACCTACTTGAGCTAATATGTTGTATTATTGTATGATATGGGTGGTGGCTCTGCCTTTCCGGTTCCACCGCCACCCTGGGGTATAAAGGACTGATGCGAAAGAGGCACAGCCTCTTTGACCACCTCTCTGCCTAGCGGGAGCATCTGTCAGTCATACTGTAAGTCATATAATAAAGTCCTGTTCAGTTCACCACTCACCTCATTATTTTTTTAAAGCCAACTTTATTGTCATTCAATCCATACAGCCAATCATGTACAGTAGAACGAAGTTACGTTTCTCCTATCTACAATGTTAATCACATCAAGAATCAGAGGGGTCACTGCCATGCAAGGCGCCGCCACAAATTTCCCTTTTCCATTCCATTATTGCTGAGCGCCAAGCTGGACAGCAGGAAGTTCCGCTTTCATATGGTCTTTGGCATGACCCGGCCGGGATTTGAACCCCTGCTTCCTGGGTGTGGGGCAGATGCTCTACCAACTAAGCCACCACTCCGGAATTGTGCCACGTTTTATGGACCTAACATTTGGCAACAACGATAAAGTATGGATGCGGGCGTGTTGTCTTTTCGGCTGTTTCTGGAGACTCTGGGGGAGCCTCTGGTGCCTTGGACAAGATGGTTCACCTCGTTTCAGAACTATCTGGTGGTACTAAATATCGGCGAACTGAAAAAGGTACGATCAAGGGCAATTTTGGTCCATAATTTGAGTATGGAAGGACAACGTATCCTTTCTACTTTGGGAGCTAGCGATAGCTTTGATGACGTGTGTAACACCCACTAACACCTACTCACTTTAGGTGTAGTACCCTTTTTGGTTCTGCCTGGGCAAAAGGGATAATTGGGCCAGATCAGGCCGATTACAGGTTCGTAGGAGCCTGGAGGGCGTAACAACAGAAAACTCACACCCACGGTATATGGGAACTTGCAACTATATATAATTTTTCAGATATTTACACTTAAACAAAAAACACAGCACTGTAACAATAGTGGCAAAAAAATAATAAAAATAAAATAAAATACACCAAAATATATTTACACGATGTACAGTTCACTAGTGTCCGTTCCAGGTGATCAATTACATCACCTCTAGCAGGCAGTAGGTTCAGGCAATCGGATCACCATCCAGATCTGGAGAATCACGCTCTTCTGGTCCAACCAGTCTAAACAAAAAAACCCGACCTATAAAATAGGTCAGAACACAAAAAAAAAATAAGCTATGTTCTAAGCTTATTACAAAGGTTTCACATAGTTCTAAATTATTCAATAATTTTTAAACACCTTTGAACCACAGATGTAACATCCACCATTAAATACATTCATCGGAGGGTTAGCATATTAAGCTAACACAACAATTCACCACAAACTGCACTTAAAAACACATATAGACCACAGGTTCAATATTCACCACCAAGTAGCAATCAATGGCCAGGGAACTGGGACCTTTGTTAACCGTTACAGCTTTGGAAAATGTCTTTTTCCAATGGAAAAACGAGCCGAAATTAGCATCGGCGGTTAGCATTACAAGCTAGCGATCAGCATTCCCATACACAATGAATGGCACTTACCAAGCTAAGTGACATGTGCGTCAGGGGGTTCCTGCACTCAACGGCGTTAACAGACTTTGGATCCCAATCTTAAAATTTAATAAACGGGGCATTAGAATTTGCTAATACAGCAATGTCTCATTGCAGGTGTTTATTCAGGCTTACCAATCTCAAGTTTTGTCCAAGCAAAGGCTGCTATTAGCACGTTAGCTCATCGTCTCCGTGAGGAATCGCATTCTCTCGGTCGCGCCTCGGCAGTGTCTGACAGCATTCTGCATATTACACACAGACCGAGTGAGGGAACGCGTGACCCCATTGGCTGTTGCTGCCAAACAAACGACACAGCCATTTGTTGCTCAGTATATCAAATGAAAATATCGGGAACGTTATCAAAACTTTCCAGAAAATGTTCCTAACTATTTATGAACACATTTTATGAACTTATATTGTATTTATATACTCATCTTCAAAATATCTATTCCCATTGTGAAATGAGTGTCCCCCCTTCTTCTTAAAGTGGTATCGACATTCATAATTCCATCCACGTTTTTAACACTGGATTACACTATCCCCCCTTAGAATCATGCAAGTCCCTTTGCATGGGATTAGCTAGATAGTGATGACGAGAGAACCAGTGTTCATGGGAATAATATTCGGATCCGTCTCTGTTAAGGCTCTGGTAAAAGCCAGGTTTAGTCCTTGAAACAGGGACAGGGCAACAGTAATGAGAGGATTTCCCAACTGACTATACTGTAGTCTTTCTGGCTGGGAGGTTGTCCTCTCGGAACGTCTCACAGTCTTTGGGATCTCTTTTTCAGATTCTTTTTCTTCCACAGGTTCATCACAGGTACGTTTATCAGATAAGTTGGTTTCACTTTCAGTTCCATTCTCATTGTTTGATTGTTCCACATTTGTTTCAGTTTCCTCCAGGTTTCCATCATTCGATAAGTTGTCACATCCAGGTGAATTGTCATTTCCAGGCAAGTTGTCACATCCAGGTGAAGTGACATTTTCTATTTGGTTGTCATTCTCAGGTAAGTGAGTTTCAGCAGGAATGTCTTCTTCAACGAATGTCTTTGGATGGGGAATTTCATAAACTCGAGTGAGCTTTATGGGCGTTTGGATTGGTTCTTCTCTGTACCAATAGACATCTTCATTTTCCGGTTCTGAATTCTCACATTCCTCACTTTGTTCAGGTGATTGTCTTGTCTTAGGTTGGCGGACACGTTTTGGTTGGACAGGTTCTTCTTCAACAGGTGCAAGAAAACCACAGGGAAGCAAGAGGTCGCGGTGAACGGTGCAAACAGGACCATCTTTTGTCTCAGGTTTTATAGTGTAACCAGGCAAGTCATCTGCTTGGCTCACCACAATGTGAATTTCAGCTTCCCACCTGTCTGCTAGTTTGTGCTTTCCTCTGTGGCGGACTGCACGTACCAAAACTCTGTCGCCTGGTTCTAGTTTTGAGGGTTTCACTCGCATATCAAATCTTGTTTTGTTTCTTTCAGCCATCTTGTTAGCATTTTCTGTTGCTAGTTTGTAACTTTCTTGTAGAGTTGTCTTCAGCTTTTCAATGTACTGAGAATGTGACTTGAAACTTTTGTTGTGAAACGGGAGCCCAAATGCAAGGTCGATGGGCAATCTCGGCTGACGACTGAACATTAACTCATACGGGGCAAAACCAGTAGTGTCATTCTTCGTACAATTGTACGCATGTACAAGTGGTTTCACATAGTTGTGCCAATGAGTTTTGTTCTTTTCCTCCAGAGTACCCAGCATGCTCAATAACGTTCTATTGAAACATTCTACCGGGTTACCTCTGGGATGATAGGGTGTCGTCCGGATTTTGCGAATGCCCATGATTTTGCAAAGTTCTTTTATAATATGGGACTCAAAATCGGGACCCTGATCACTATGTAACCGTTCGGGTATCCCGTAGTGGACGATAAAGTTGTCCCAAAGTGCCTTTGCAACGGTCTGAGCTTTCTGATTGCTGGTAGGGATGACTATAGCGTATTTCGTGAAATGATCAGTTAACACAAGCACATCCTTAGTGTTGCTTTGATCGGGCTCAATGGACAGGAAATCCATACAGACAAGTTCGAGCGGTCGGGTGGACTTGATGTTGACAAGCGGAGCAGCTCATTCTGGAGCGGTTTTACGTCTTATGCAGCGATTACATGTCTTGATCTTCTTTTCAATATCTGCCGCCATGCGAGGCCAATAGAACCTCATTCTGACGAGATCCAAAGTACGCTCTGTGCCTAAATGGCCCATGTCACAGTGGAGGCTTTGAAAGACTGAATCGCGGAGCTGTTCAGGTAAGAAGAGTTGGTAAGTAACATCTTCTCCGTCTTGACGAGTGCGGTAGAGGATGCTATTGCACATTTCAAGTCGACTGAGCTCTCGGAGTAACAAGTTGATGTCAGGAAGTTCAGTTCGTACAGTTGGTGGAACTTTTAGCCCAGTTTCAATTTGTGCAATCACTTCTCTTAAACAGGGGTCAGTTCTTTGTTCGTTTTTGATCTGCTCAGGAGTCATGTGGAGTACAACTGGAAGACCACCACAGCCATCTTCATCGGCGTAGCCATCTGGAATGGCGGCTACAGAGAGGGCTAATGAGTGAACCAAAGGGAAGGTGTTGTCTGGAGAGCTACAGACAAGGTGTTTTTCACATATAGCAGACACTACCTCGGAACTTAAACTGCTTTCAGGAAGAGACAAGTGAGTTTGAGTGAACTGCTGTATGTTGTCAAGCTCCTTTTGGGACACTGCATTAAGTAACTCGCCATGTGGCCGTCTAGAGAGGCCGTCTGCATCTGAGTTAAGCTTGCCTGCTCTGTATTGGAGCTTAAAGTTAAACGTCGACAGAGCAGCTAGCCACCTATAACTCATGGCATCCATCTTAGCAGTAGTCAAAATGTACGTTTAGGTGTTACTGTCTGTCATGACAGTAAAGTGGTTGCCATATAGATAGTCTGCGAACTTCTCCGTTACTGCCCACTTTAGAGCCAAAAATTCTAATTTATGGGCGGGGTAACGGGACTCCCTACTAGACAACCCCCGGCTTGCATAAGCTATGACCCTAGTCTGGCCCTCCTGCTCTTGATAGAGGGCGGCGCCAAGCCCTGTAGTGCTGGCGTCAGTATGGAGTGTATATGGCAACTGAGGGTCAGCAAAACCCAGGACAGGCGCAGTACTGAGTTTTTCAATGACGGTTTTGAATGCAAGATCACAGGAAGAAGTCCATCGCTCGCCAAACGGTGTCTTTGGGTCATGGTACTGGGCAGGCTTAGCTTTGGGCTTTGTTGCTCTTTCGCAAAGGAGGGTAGCCTGCTGTTAAGTCAGTGAGGGGCTTAACGATGCTGGAATAGTTCTTAATGAACCGCCTATCGTACCCTGAAAAGCCTAAGAACGAGCGGAGCTGTTTGAGATCACAGGGCACAGGCCAGGTACTTAGGGCTTTCACTTTTTCGGGGTCGGTCTCAACTCCTTTACTGGACACAATGTGACCAAGGTATCTGACAGAAGTTTGAAAAAATCTGCATTTCTCAGGGGAGAGTTTAAGCCCGTGCTCTTTTAGGCGATTGAGAACTTTCATTAAGCAAGCCTCATGTTCTTCGGGTGTCTTGGAGAATACAATGATGTCATCGAGGAACACAATAAATTTGTGGATTATTTTATGGCTTATTTTTGTCTTTTTTTTTAAAAAACAAAAATTACTGTTTTTTAAATAAATTTGAAACAGACTATGGTATTTTTTTTTTTTTACTTTTTCCTTATAACATTTATATTTTTGACCATGACTTTGCAGTCAAAACAGAACAATAACTTAACTCTCATTACAAAGAAAAAAATTAATAAAATTGTATTTAATGATTTAAATTAACTTAAATGACCAAGGATGCCGTTATTTCTGTTATAATATTTATTACCTCCGCCAGGAGGATATGTTTTTGCCGGGGTTTGTCTGTCTGTCTGTTTGTCTGTCTGTTGGTTAGCAAGATAACTCAAAAAGTTTTGGACGGATTTCGATGAAACTTTCAGACGTTGTTGGAAATGGTACAAGGAAGAACTGATTAAATTTTGGGGATGATCTGGATCACCGTCCAGAAGAAAACCGCCATTACGGAAAATGCCATTTTCGTGAATAACTACTGAACCACTAATCCTATCATTGTCAATCCAATTGCTAGTCATATGTTTTCAAGGTCAAGGAATCTGAAAACGTACACACAAACACTGTATGGGAGGAACTGTGGCCGCCATTATAGAAAATGCCATTTTCGTGAATAACCACTGAACCACTAATCCTATCATTGTCAATCCAATTGCTAGTCATATGTTTTCATGGTCAAGGAATCTGAAAATGTACACACAAACACTGTACGGGGGGAACTGTGGCCGCCATTATGGAAAATGCCATTTTCGTGAATAACTACTGAACCACTAATCTTATCCTTGTCAATCCAATTGCTAGTTATATCTTTTCGTGGTCAAGGAATCTGAAAACGTACACACAAACACTGTATGGGCGGAACTGTGGCCGCCATTACGGAAAATGTCATTTTCGTGAATAACTACTGAACCACTAATCCTATCATTGTCAATCCAATTGCTAGTCATATGTTTTCATGGTCAAGGAATCTGAAAACATACACACAAACACTGTATGGGGGGAACTGTGGCGCTTGGCAGAGGTCTGTGCTCTCCGAGTGCTTTTCTAGTTCTATATATTTGTAGTTTTTTTTTTTGTTTTTTTTTTTTTTAGAAATCTCACCACAAGACGGCAAGAAAAACCTCCCTTATTTTGAAATCCAAATGCTGGCACATTTAGTTTGTCTGAAGGCTGCTGACAGATTTAAGTCACTGACTGTGAATTTCGGTCATTTTAACTTGTATATAATAGGGAACATAACTTAATATTGTAGTGGCTGGTGAAATACATACTCAGCAATTCATCAGTCCTGCCTTTCCCTTCATATGAAATTGGCTGCATATGAATTCTAATCACATTTTTTAGCTAAGCGACTCTTCCATTACTGCTCCCGTTTCCAGCGGGTTAAAACCATGATAAATGCCTCCAGTGCTTACATACCTCTTCTGATTTTTTTTCCACGTTTGAAGTACTTTAATAAACTCATGTTTCTGTCAGACAGCCACGCTTAGTGAGACACTCTGCCTTGTAAAGCCTGCTTCATGCTGCATTTCCCCTCTAGCCCGCCTTGGCCCGCATACGCTTTGGACGAGCCCGGCACGCACGCGGCGCTGTTCATGCTCACTTTTTTCATTTACCCAGGCCAAGCGGTTGACGCATGCGCACAACCATCATTTGTAGTTTCACTCCCGCCCGATAGGTAGTGAGCGCAAAGGCGCTGACGTGCCAGGATTTTCACCAACGAAGAAACGGTGGACTTCTTCACAAAGTTTCTCTTCAAATATAGAGTCCATTTCTGCAGTTTGACTTCCGGTTTTCACTCCTTTTCCACAAAGATGCTGCTGCCGCTGTGAAAGAAAGTATGTACTGTATGTATGATTCATTCATTTATTCATCTTCTTCCGCTTAATCCCTTTTCGGGTCGCGGGGGGGCTGGAGCCTATCCCAGAACACCCAGATGCTCTTCTCCTCATCTCAGGCGATTTCAACCATGTTTCACTGCCACCCATTCTACCCACGTTCACCCAGTATGTCACATGCCACACTAGAGACAATAAAACACTGGACTTATTCTACGCAAACACTAAGGAGGCGTACACCTCATCACAACTCCCCCCACTCGGGAGATCAGATCACAACTTGGTTCATCTCCGGCCGGTGTACAAACCCCTAGTGCACAGACAACCTCCGGCCATGCGCACAGTGGAGTTATGGTCTGAGGAGACAATGGACACTCTAAAGGGCTGTTTTGAAGCCACCGCCTGGAAGCAGCTCTGCGATCCACATGGTGAGGACATCGATGGCCTCACTCACACCTTCACGGACTACCTCAGCTTCTGTGTGGACAAATCCGTTCCCACCAAGACCATACGGTGTTGCTCAAACAACAATCCCTGGATCAACCCTGAGATAAAAACACTTCTGAGAGAGAAGAAGAGGATCTTCAGGTCGGGGAACAGGGAGATGCTGAAGTCCATACAGAGGGAGCTGAGGAGAAAGATCAGAGAAGGCAAGGGCAGCTTCAGGAAGAAGATGGAGGACAAGCTGCAACAGAGTGACATCAGCGGGGTCTGGAGAAACCTCAAAACCATCTCTGGGCTACAGAATACCTCGCCACGGGGGGCAGGGAGTGGGAGAACAACCTGAATCTGTTTTTCAACAGGTTTCACCAACCGCCCTCCCCCCTGACTGCACAACAACCACTGCTGCCTCTAAAGAAATCAAGTCCTGCTGCCCACTCCCCACTCCACCAACACCCCCCCACTCCCAACACACAGCCCCCCATCCTGACCCTGACCAGGACCCAGGTGAGGACAGAGCTGAGGAAGATCAAGGCGAGGAAGGCGTCGGGACCGGACGGCATTAGCGCAAAGCTCCTCAAGTCCTGTGCAGACCAGCTGTGTGGGATTGTGACGTACATCTTCAACCTGAGCCTGAAGCTGGGGAGGGTACCACAGTTGTGGAAAACATCTTGTGTGGTACCTGTACCAAAAACTTCCCACCCCAAAGACCTGAACAGCTACAGACCGGTGGCCTTGACGTCCCACTTGATGAAGACCCTGGAGAGACTGCTCCTTGCTCACCTCCGCCCCCTGGTGGAACCAGTGATGGATCCACTCCAGTTCGCCTACCAGCATGGCATTGGGGTGGAGGATGCAGTGATCTTCCTCCTTCACCGTTCTCTGTCCCACCTGGAGAAGCCCGGGAATATGGTGAGGATCATGTTCTTTGACTTCTCCAGTGCTTTCAACACCATCCAACCGATGATCCTGAAGGACAAGCTGCCGCGCGCAGGGGTGGACCAGCACCTGTCATCATGGATCCTGGACTACCTCACGAACCGGCCACAGTTTGTGAGAACCCGGGACTGTGTGTCTGACACGATCATCGGTAGCATGGGGGCCCCCCAGGGAACAGTGCTGGCTCCCTTCCTGTTCACTCTTTATACTGCGGACTTCTCACACAACACAACACACTGCCATCTACAGAAGTTCTCTGATGACTCTGTGATCGTTGGCCTCATCTCCAATGGAGATGAAGCTGAGTACAAAGGGCTTATCCAGGACTTCGTGGACTGGTGCCATCGGAACTGCCTCCAGATCAACGCGAGGAAAACTAAGGAGCTGGTGGTGGACTGCCGCAGGCATGGGCAACCCCTCACAGCACCAGTAAATATACAGGGAACAGACATTGAGATGGTGACGTCCTATAAGTACCTGGGTGTTCATCTGAACAATAAACTAGACTGGTCACACAATACTGACGCACTCTACAAGAAGGGACAGCGCAGGCTGTTCCTGCTGAGGAGACTCAGGTCTTTTGGTGTACAAGGGGCGCTGCTGAAGACATTCTATGACACGGTGGTGGCATCAGCCATCACTTTTGGAGTGGTCTGCTGGGGCAGTGGCATTACAGCAGCCGATAGGAAGAGACTGAACAAACTGATCAAGCAAGCTAGCTCTGTCCTGGGGCAGTGCCTTGATCCGGTGGAGGAGATAGGAGAGAGAAGGACGGTGGCTAAACTGTCATCTCTGCTGGAGTCCGAGTTCCACCCTATGCAGGACATACTGAATGCACTGAGGAGCTCATTTAGCAGCAGACTATATCATCCCAGGTGCACAACCGAGAGGTTTCGCAGGTCCTCTTACCTACGGCTGTCAGACTGTACAACCTAAGCAGGGCTGCTTGCAGAGATAGCAAAAAGACGTAACAAACTAATAGTTTTTTGAATGCAAAAGATGCAACAGACTTACACAATGGTCCCCTCCGGCATACAACTAGGAAAATACCGGTCGCTATGGAGGGTGAGAATATGTATGGGCACATAATCATACCATGTAGGATAACTAAGTAGACGGTTATGCTGTTTCATCCCATCTAGCAACAATGCTCTGCACTGTGTGTGTTTATATATTTACATATTTATTCCATCTAGCTACAATGCTCTGCACTGGGTGTGTTTATATTTATATATCTATTTATTCCATCTAGCTACAATGCTCCGCACTGTGTGTTTATATATCTACATATTATTCCATCTAGGTACATTGCTCCGCACTGTGTGGGTTTATATATTTACATATTTATTCCACCTAGCTGCAATGCTCCGCACTGTGTGTTTATATATTCATATATTTATTCCATCCAGCTACAATGCTCTGCACTGTGTGTCTGTGTGTGTATATATATATTTTATAGTAATATGTACATATGTATATTAGCTGCTCTTGCTTGCTTGCTTTTTTCTTGCCTTCTGATTGTTGCTCTGAGTGTTGCTATCCCTGTGCTGTTGCAATCCTGGAATTTCCCCGTTGTGGGACTAATAAAGGCTCATCTTATCTTATCTTTGGGCGAGAGGCAGGGTACACTCCTGGACAGATCGCCAGTCCATCGCAGGGCCAACACAGAGAGACAGACAACCTTTCACTCTCACAGTCATACCTAAGGACAATTTAGAATCCCGAGTTTTGATGCCAATTAACCTAACTTGCATGTTTTTGGCATGTGGGAGGAAACCGGAGAAATCCCGGAGTAAACCCACGCAGACACAGGGAGAACATGCAAACTCCACACAGATCACTATTGGTCGGGGGCTGGGATCGAACTCAGGATCCCTCGGCCAAGGGTGAGTTGCTGTGCTGCCGCAGTGCTAACCACTCCGTCACCACGCCGCCCCTGTATGATTCATGTATGTTTTTATTAACCTCTTGCAGTCCTGTGTACCGCGGGCGGACACGTCTCTGCGTCGTCCTAGAGCGCACGAGGGCGCTCTCGTGCGCTCTAGGACGCACAGCGCTGCCTCCAAGCGTGCACTGAAAAAAAAAAAAAAAAGTTCTCCCACTACAGACACAGCCGCGAACAGATTGGATATGATTGACCTCTCATTCGACTAATAAGAGCCTTGAATTGGGTTTCTGAAACCTTGAAGAACCAATGAAAACCTCGGAAGGAGGACCTGTCTACCAACGCTGTGAATGCAGGAGCCAATTGAAGCACAGAAGTTCAGGCTGGGTGAAGAGAGACTTACTGCTGCAACAGATGAAAAAAAGGACGCAGGAAGAACCTGCTACAGACCCAGCAGCACGGAGACCACCCACAAGTGCGACCTGCACTCATTCCAGCAGAATAGACATTTAGGATTCTCTTCCGTCATAAACCGACGGAGGCCGACGACAAAGGTCATAAATCATTCGCCAAAACCGCAATAATGGAATTATGTTTTGACCGGGATCCACGAGCGGACCAGCGTCGCGTTCGTCTGACAATGGGGAAGAGAAGTTCGCCAGGACGCTGCTGTGAAGAGGTAAGGTGTTATAAGCTAAATTATTATTTATCCCTGAAAATTGTAATCAAAAAATGACTTTTGACCGATCGGTAAATTACAACTGTGCGGCGCACAAAGTACGAAGTGCGTGCGCCGCAACAAACGGTTCATTTACCGTGTTCGGACCGTGAACGCCCCCCCCCGCTCCTCTTCTGTAGCGGGGGGGGGGGGGAGCCACGGTGACTGCGCAGCGGTCGCCACATAGCCATATGAGTCTATTCCATCATGTAGCGATGGCCGTCCTCTGTAGCGGGGGGGGGGGGGGGAGACAACCCCCCCCCCCACACACACACACACAGTAGCGAGGGGGGGCGGGAAGCCACGGTGAAAGCGCTGCTGTGGCCACACCGCCACATCCGAGTGTAATCCGTCATGTAGCGATGGCCGATCTCCGTCCTCTGTAGCAGACGTGGGGTTGTCCCCCCCCCCCCACACACACACACAGACACAGCCCTGAGTGTGACCTTTCATTAGAGCCCAAAATGAAGCTTCTACATTGAATCATTCAAAAGTTACAGACGTTTTCCAAACTGTGCCATTTGGCACAATTTGGCACAGTTCCAAAATGCCTGGGAACAATCTGAGGAAAAAGCTGTGTAATATATTCATTTTTTGTGGTATTGTTACAAAATTTGGACCTCAGCTGGATAACACTTGGTTCTACATTTCTGTTGCATTTTCCAGCCAGGATCTGAAGCTGTGTGTTATTTGCAAGCATTTGTATCCAAAAAAACACCCAGGCCAAATTTATTTTCTTCAAGTTCACTATGTTTAGATGACTGTAACTCAGTGGCCGGAGCACTTAGAGAGATTATGACTATTTTGCCAAAAAATTCAAAGTGTTTTCTTTTAAATGAGACCAACCCCATGAAGATGCTGCAAAGGTTTGAATAACAGCTTTTGATTTACTTTGGGCACATTATTTTTTGGCGTTTTTATGAAAATTGACCAGAGTGCAAGGGATTGAGCTCGCGCACGAACAACGCGTGTGGCCGTCATCCGCGCGGAGTTTAGAAGCGCCCCACCCATGCAAGCTTTCCAGTCAGTCAGAAAACGAGAATAAAAACATACATGAATCACACATGTATGTTTTTACTGACTGACTGGAAATCTTGCATAGGTGGGGCACTTCTAAACACCGCGCGGATGACGGCCACACGCGTTGTTCGTGTGCGCGCTTGCGGAAAGTCATTGCTTCATATATTTTTCTTAAATTCATATCTCCTTGTTGGTATGGCAGTAAATTTTCTGGTGAGGCGGGCCACCACCAATAAATGTTACCAGAGGAAACCCTGCATTATGGGGCCTTGTGTGTAGAATTTTGAGGGAAAAAATTAATTTATTCCATTTTGAAATAAGGCTGTAACATAACAAAATGTGGAAAAAGTGAAGCACGGTGAATATTGTTTAAAAGCCAATTTTTACAATGAGTTTTAAAAATGTTTAATGTGGTACGTTCTCTGATTCCATTCCATATTTGTGACACATTTTGTTCACATTTAAAAAAAAAAAAAAAATTATTGAAGCAAATTTTTAAATTATTTTTCCTGGACCCTTCTGTGGATTGCCACCTTATTGTGGCGGAGGGGTTTGAGTGCCCAGATGATCTCAGGAGCTACTTGCCCCTGGTAGGGTCTTCTAAGGCAAACTGGTCCTGGGTGAAGGGTCAGACTAAGAGCGGTCCAGTGGATTTCCATGAAAAACGTTACGTCAAGGACCCAGTGTACATGGGTCCGCCCTCCAGTGGGCTCACCACCTGTAGGAGGGATCATGGTGCTATGTGAACTGGGCGGAAGTCTGGGCTACTCTGCCTGGTCTGATGCCCCCGTGACATGGATGCCCAGATAAGCAGTAGAGGATGGATGGATTTTTCCTGGCTTTCTTGAAACACTCTGATTTAAAGTCTATCACTTTGAGAAACATCCCTCACCTGCTCAACTCTGCCCTCCCTCTTACATCAAGCTTCCAGCTTGGATGAGCAGCGCTGGTTCACTGATCCACAGTCAGCTGTATATTGGGTCACTCCAGCCCATCTCCCAACAACCTCACCGGGATGCCACAACAAATCACCAGCACCATGCACCCCACCCATCACAGCAACCCGAGGCCGCTGGCTGAGCCATGGGACCTCAAAGTGCAGTGTCTCGCTCCACGGGACTCCACTCCTCTCCCATGGCCAGCTGGGGGATGTGCCGTCATGAAGCGGCTCACCAACACTGCCTGTGAGAGCACAGCGGAGTCACACAGAGGCCCAGAGGATGGTGGGGGAGCTCAGGGGAGCAGCCTTGGTTCGTACTGTAGGCGGTTGCCATGACCAGCATGCCGGACCTGAATCAAAGCGAGATGGGCCGTAGCGATGTGAGGCATGTTGTGGACTGTGGACCGGTGAGCCAGGCGCCAACAGGGATGGTTATCAGGGTGACTAAGATCGGAAGAAAATAACGATATAAGCTGCGCTTGGTTCAAGCTTCCTGGTATTAGCTTGGGGGCTAATAGCTCAGGGGTTAATAAGCTACCTTAGGCATCTTGCTTTTCTCTCAGAGAAAAAGATGAAGGCAGTGTGCTTTTTTCAGATTGTTGACTGTTAGGAAAATTTTGGGCTAATTATGTAACCAGTTGACACATTTGAGACGGTCAAAACCTACAAACACACCATTTTTCAGTTAATGACCCCTTTTAAAGTTGAGCACAAGCTCTGGGAAGAGATCAGCTGCATGAGCCTGCTCCTCATTTGCATATTATGGTGAAAATTTGCATATTATGGTCCTCCTGATATCGATGGTGCACAGTTCATATAAATTTTCCTCATTGTCTTAGATATTACTTTTTCACAATAATTTTATAACTGTAATTCAATTTTTAATGTTTTAAACTTTATGTACGCTAGAGTGTACTTTCAGCACTTTTAAAAAATCATCAGGATGGATCAAGGAGTGGAAACCCAGTCTACACAGATCTTAAGGGGATATGTGCGGTTCCTGTCAACCTGCTGTCAGATCCTGTTAGTCGGTGGATTTCTGTGTTTTGGTGCTCTGTTTTTGACTACTTTTTTGACTTTTGAGAACTGAATTTGGATTACGGACCGGAAACCTTAGTTTTGACCCCTGTCTGACTTAAGACGCCAATAGTGGCGTCTGCGGACTGGGAAACGAGAGCGGAGCGGCCCGCCATTCAGCTAGCTAAACAGCTGTTCATTAGCTGTTTAGTCAACATAAATCGTCCGGGATCATGGGTCCCAAGAAAGCTCAGCAGACTGAGGAGGTGGACGACATTAAAAGATCGCTCGACTTCTTGGCTGAAGAGATTTCTGCTGTTAAGCTGCAGCAAAAAAACATTCTGGGCCTACTCGAGGAGGTGAAAGCGCTGCGCATCCAGAACGCCAAGAAGGACAAGAGGCTGGCGTATCTGGAGAGCAGAGTGGCTGACCTGGAGCAGTACACCCGGGTGAACGACATGATCATCACTGGCTCCACATTAAAGCCCGATCATATGCTCGGGCGGTGGCTGCGGACAGCGGCGGGAGGCTCGACGCGGTGGAAGACGAATCCACGGAGCAACAAGTGGTGGCCTTCCTGCAGTCCAAAGGAATTCAGCTGGATTGTAACACCATTGAGGCCTGCCACCCTCTGCCCAGGAAAAACAGCAACAAACCGGCTGTGATCATGAGGTTTGTGAATAGAAAACACAAGACTGCGCTGCTAAAACAAGGGAGGAAACTGAAAGGAACGAACATCTATGCAAACGAGCACCTTACAAAGAAAACGCAGAAATAGCCAGAAAAGCAAGATACCTGAGAAAGCAGAAAAAGATTCAAAACACCTGGACATCAAACTGTAAAATATACATCAAATTAAATGGATCACTTGAAGAAGCCAAGGTCATTAACAGCCGTAATATTATGGAACTGGACAAATATCAATGAATATTATGAACTGGAGTCACAGCAACAAGAGACAATTGTAGGACACTGAAGGGATATACTCATCTGCATCAGGACATTTAACAACATGAAACAAAAGATCAACAAACAGGAACAACAGGAACTGAAAGTTTTTGAATATACAGATCACAACCCACAGGACGTAGAATATAACATAGACCCTGATAATATTTTATTTAGCTCCATCAATGATAACTGTAGTTACTACACAGATGAACAGTTTAACATAATGGTCACATCTGATTTCAATATTTCTATGATCCACTTCAACAGCAGAAGTCTCTTTTTTTTTTTATTACTTATTTTGTACCCGTAGGTAGATTTGTTTTGCAGTCTGGTGACAAGCCACCAGCTGCCGGTCGCTGCGTGCGCAAGCGCCCCTTAACTCCCTAACCTGCATGTTTTTGGCATGTGGGAGGAAACCGGAGAAATCCCGGAGTAAACCCACGCAGACACGGGGAGAACATGCAAACTCCACACAGATCACTGTTGGTCGGGGGCAGGGATCGAACCCACGATCTCACGGTCCCCGCGATCCCCCGGCCGAGGGTAAAAACTGTGCTGCCACAGTGCTAACCACTGCTCCACCGTGCAGCCACTATGCCAACTTTAATAACATTAAAGATTATTTACATCAGTTTAAAGAGCCATTCAATATTGTGGCAATATCAGAGACGTGGCTCAGTGAAGAGAAAGGAGTGGATTTTACCATGGATGGCTATGAATTAAATTATATAAATAGAAAAGTGAAAAAAGGAGGAGGAGTTGCAATTTATGTTGACAAGAGCTTGCAATACAAGGTTGTTGAAAATCTGTCAGTAACTGTGAATGATTTATTTGAATGTATTACAATAGAAATCTGTCTGGACAATGTGAAGAATGTAGTAGTGAGCTGTGTATATAGAACCCCTGGATCAAACATTGACTTATTTAAGGACTGGATGGAAAAAATGTATGCAAAACTAACTCATAAAGTTATGTTCATCAGTGGAGATTTCAATATAGATCTGATGAACTGAAAACAACATAGTTTGACAGAAGAATTTATCATCACAATGTACAGTATGGGCTTACATCCAACAATTACCGGACCTAGCAGAATCACGTCACACAGTGCCACACTAATAGATAACATATTCACAAACATTATGGAAAATTTTAACAGGAGTGGGCTTTTATTGAATGATATCAGTGACCACCTGCCGATTTTTGTTGTCTATCAATGTGATTACAGGAAGAAAAAGTATATCAAAAATATTAAATATAAAAGAATAAGAACTGAAGAATCTATGTATTTACTGGCAAAGGAATTATTAATACAAGACTGGAAGATAGTTTGTGATGAAAATTATATAAATAAAGCATATGATAATTTTTTACAAATATTTCAATCATTGTACAATAAAAACTGTCCTGTAAAACAATACAGTGATAGACAACAAAACAAAAATATTCCTTGGGTCACCAAGGGGTTAATAAATGCATGTAAAAAGAAGAATACATTATATAAACAATTCATTAAGTGCAGAACAGTGGAGGCTGAGATCAAATATAAAAGATATAAAAATAAGTGTGGCGGGTTGACTCAACCCCCCCACAACACACAGGACAGTCAGCTCTTTTCTCTTGGTTTTTCCCGCTGCACTACTGAGATGTAATGTGCCATTCATGTATTGTGATGCAATGTGCCCTGCACGTATTGTGATGCAATGTGCCATGCATGTATCGTGATGTAATGTGCCATTCATGTATAGTGTTCATGTGTCCTGTCCTTGCTGTGACCTAGAGACAGTTCAATATGTAGATGTGCCTTGTAACCTCTTTGTCCTGCAAGCTGGAGCAGAGGCTGCATCTGCCTATTGTTATGTAGGTCTTACAAATGCAAATGTCTCATACCTGTTCTGCAGTCCCTTTGATCAGACCAACTGCTGTGAATCTGCTTTGATGTATTGTTTGAGTTGGGTACAAATACTGCACAGGTTCTGTAACTCATTCTCTCTCTCTCTCTCTCTTCAACTGCTGCTGCAGACACGCACTTTGTGTCTCTTCTCCGAGAGCCTGAGGATCCTGCTCCAGCCTGCACACACTTGGGCTGGAGCAGGGATCCTGTGATGGCGGTGTGATTTAATAAACTCTACTTAAAACCTTCAACAACGCCGCATTATTTCATGCCGCCGCACTGGTGACCCAACGCTGAAACGAACACGCTGCTGGCGAACGCAGCACCCGGCCGGGATTCTCCGACGACAAGCGAACGCAGCAGCTCCCTTCTGCTTCAGGGAGATTTCGACGCAGAGTTTCCAGGTGAAGCTCTCCGGAGACCACCCACGACCGGGAAAGCCGCAGCAAACTTCATGGTGAGATCTGCACGCCTAGATCGGCACATCCACGCTGGACCAGCCGCGCTCGCAGCTCCTCCACATGAGAGCGCATTCACCTCGTCCTTTCTCCGCAACGGCGACTCCCATGGCCGACGGAGCACACGTGGACCTGAACGCACCATGACCGAGCGAGTGACAAGAGCGTCTACTTCCCTTCACCGCTCCAACACATTGAACGGGAATGATTAAGCTCCCCGACCCTGGTTCTCCTCTCCAGCTGGCCCAACAACGCACGGAGCCCCGGCACACGCACCGGGGAGTTATGAGGACGGCGCAACATGCACCGGACAAATACGGCTCCACAGACCACCAGCATCCTCCGCCGCTGCACACAGAGCCTTCAGAGCTGCCCTCACACCTGAAGCACGCACGCAGCATGCACGAAGGATTTGTCAGTGGTCTCAGCCACGGCGCACACGGGGAATTCAGCGGTTTTGCGGTTCCCGAGGGCTTTTAAGGTTGTGCCCGCACCTAAAAGTCAACACGCCAAGTCCCTTTGTTTCTGTTCTTCCTTACAGCCGCTCCTGCTTTTCTTCATGGCCACTATTAATCCTTGCAGGACTTAATCGCGGTAGGAGCCAGTGACTAATTTTTCTTCTTGTGGACCTCTGCACGTTCAACAGGACAGCCCCTCGACGTCGCGGAGCAGCAAGCAATTTTTGCGCGGCTCGGACGATTTCACCGCCCCTGCCGGCACACACTACCCCTCCCCTCCCTCCACCTCCGCCTGCAGCGAGCTTCTCCCACAGCTCGCTCCCATAGATGGATTATCGAGGTCTCGGCCCCCTGCCGTGCCCTCTGGGGGGGGAGCGTGTGTGGCGGGTTGACTCAACCCCCCCACAACACACAGGACAGTCAGCTCTTTTCTCTTGGTTTTTCCCGCTGCACTACTGAGATGTAATGTGCCCTGCACGTATTGTGATGCAATGTGCCCTGCACGTATTGTGATGCAATGTGCCCTGCATGTATCGTGATGCAATGTGCCATGCATGTATCGTGATGTAATGTGCCATGCATGTATCGTGATGTAATGTGCCATTCATGTATAGTGTTCATGCGTCCTGTCCTTGCTGTGACCTAGAGACAGTTCAATATGTAGATGTGCCTTGTAACCTCTTTGTCCTGCAAGCTGGAGCAGAGGCTGCATCTGCCTATTGTTATGTAGGTCTTACAAATGCAAATGTCTCATGCCTGTTCTGCAGTCCCTTTGATCAGACCAACTGCTGTGAATCTGCTTTGATGTATTGTTTGAGTTGGGTACAAATACTGCACAGGTTCTGTAACTCATTCTCTCTCTCTCTCTCTTCAACTGCTGCTGCAGACACGCACTTCGTGTCTCTTCTCTGAGAGCCTGAGGATCCTGCTCCAGCCTGCACACACTTGGGCTGGAGCAGGGATCCTGTGACGGCGGTGTGATTTAATAAATTCTACTTAAAACCTTCAACAACGCTGCATTATTTCATGCCGCCGCACTTACTAATATAATGAGGACCTGTAAGAAAGAATATTACAACAGAATATTAGAGTATAATAAAAATAACTTAAGAGGAATATGGCAAGTACTCAATGGGATTATTAGTAACCGACCTAAGAATGTTAATTATCCAGAATATTTTATTGAAAATGGCAATTTGATAAATAATATGGAGGATGTGGTCAGTGGTTTCAATAAATTTTTTGTAAACGTTGGTCCTGAATTAGCTAAATCAATAGTGACACCAGAAACAAACAACAGTGGTTCTGTAAATGAAACACAAGATAGAAATCCAAACACAATCTTTTTGGGTGCAGTTACTGAAAAGGAAATTAGCGAGACTGTGAGTAAATTTATGAACAAAAAAATCAACTGACTGGAATGAAATTGACATGACAATAGTGAAAAAACTAATTGAAGGAATTGTTAAGCCACTCACCCACATCTGTAACCTGTCATTTCAAACTGGTAAATTTCCAAACAAAATGAAAATAGCGAAAGTAATACCTCTATACAAAACAGGAGACAGTCATTGTTTCACAAATTACAGGCCAGTCTTTTTACTCTCACAATTCTCCAAAATACTTGAAAAAATCTTCACTAAGAGACTGGATGATTTCATTGAAAAACACAACCTCCTTACAGACAGCCAGTATGGTTTTAGAGCAGATAAATCTACATCTTTGGCACTGATCGAACTAATAGAAGAAATTACTAGTTATATAGATTAAAAAAAAGTTTGCTGTAGGAGTATTTATAGATTTAAAGAAAGCTTTTGACACCATTGACCACAGAATACTACTAAGGAAACTGGACAGGTATGGGATAAGAGGGGTCGGACTGAGTTGGATGAAAAGTTATTTAAGTAACAGACAACAATTTGTACAAATTGGTGAGCACAAATCACCCTTCATGGACATCACTTGTGGTGTGCCCCAGGGGTCAGTTTTGGGACCCAAACTCTTTATCTTGTGTATAAATGACATATGCCAAGTATCAAAATTTCTGAAATTTATTTTGTTTGCGGATGACACAAATATCTTTTGTACTGGCGAGAATTTGCAGCAGGTTTTAGAGGTGGTCACAACTGAAATGAAAAGGTTAACATAGTGGTTCAACAAAAATAAATTATCTCTAAATCTGAAAAAACAAAGATTATGTTGTTTGGAAATTATAAAATAAATCATGAAATAATGGTAATGATAGCTGATACCAGAATAGAAACAGTACAGGAAAATAAGTTTCTGGGGGTAACGCTAGATAATAAAATCTGCTGGAAGCCTCACATCAGTCACATCCGGGCCAAGTTGGCAAAATGTATAGGGATACTGGGAAAGACAAGACACATCTTGGACTATAAATCATTGGTCTTACTGTACAATTCACTGTTTCTACCATATCTTAACTACTGTGTAGAAGTCTGGGGAAAAACCTACAAGACCAACCTACAGCCAATATGCACATTACAAAAAAAAGCTATAAGGATAATAAATAATGTAGGAGACCATACCAATTTGTTGTTTTTAAAGTCACATGTCATAAAGTTCATGGATTTAGTTAAATTTAAGACAGCACAAGTCATGGACAGGGCAATTAATCATCAACTCCTAACTAATATACAAAAAATATTCAAAAAAAAGGGACAATGATTATAATTTGAGAGGAGACTTAAACTTTACAAAACCTAAGATACGAACAACTAAGAAAAGTCTGTGCATATCTGTCTGTGGGGTGGATTTGTGGAACAGTCTGGAGCCGGAACTGAAACTATGTACAAACAGAAATCAATTCAAAAATAGGTATAAACATTATTTGCTGAAAGAATATATGTTAGAAGGGTAGTATTTATATGTACGAATCACTGTGCTCACTCTAAGACACTATGGAATGGTAGGTGGGACAGTACTGTGTATATCTGTGTTGTTTGGGGCTGTTTTTGACGTATGGACTGTATGTACAGTATGTTGGGATGGATGGGTGTTAATGTTGATATGTACAAAATATAGTTAATTGTTTATTTGGGGTCTTAAATGTGGTAATTTGTATATATTTCACATGGGTTGTATTTATGGAAAAATAGAGTTGGAGTTAAGTGTTCACTTCTTCCTTCTCCCTTTCGAACACTGTATACTGTCACTTTATCGCATTTGTCATTTGTTTTGGGTTTTTTTTACTTTTTTGGTCGAAATAAAGTATGTACCCATCTATCTATTATGGACCTGAGCGAGGATTCAGGAGGAGGAGGAGAAGCAGGCACCTCCACACGATGGCTCAACATTCTTGACGCCACACTACCAGAGTGCATGCGGGACGTGCTACAGACAATGAATGGGAGGCGTGAAAACGCATGCTTAGGTAGACACGCACCTTTAGGCTGCATGTCCACCAAACATTTTTTTCCGCTGTGGATGACTATTTTCTGTTCATTTTCTATGTAGTTCAGTGTTTAATGTGCTCAGCGCACTCGGCACAAAGACGCTCTCAGCTGTCAGTGCATTTTGACGCAGCACCCACGGCACTGAAAGCTGAAAAAAGTTCAACTTTCACAGCAGCACAGCACTCTTCAGCTGCACACCTCTCTAACCAGCCAATCAGAATCAGGCTAAAAGTTACCATCATCAATATTTTACAGCAAAATCTTGGAGGGACGTGTGTTTTCTTACCAGTTTGATGCGGTTTAGTCCAGTGAGTGGAGCATTTCAGACCAAAATGTGTGAAATCCCCACCATGCTTTGAGTGACAGGTCAGGCAGTTGCTAGGATACTTGGGCAGAGTGCTTTTTTGAAGTGACCGCATATAAACAGGGTATCTGCAGGTTTAAGGAAGTTAAATTTAAGACTTTTAAGACCATTTTTAAGGCCACTTTAATCAAATTTAAGACCTTTCATCTGCGAAATAGCAACAAGTCTGACCACACTGCAAATAGTTTAGTCCACAGATTTAATGGAACTGAAAGTGCTGAGAAATAACAAACATCAAGATCACAACTCTGTAGGCAGAACACAGGCAACTTGTAACAGTCTGAATGATCTGACAATCTTTCAAACAAATATGAAAACGTGCTTGTAGCATTTGACAAAAACAAACATTAAAGAACATTACACAACAAGCTCTCTAAACTGAATATAGGGGCTCTCCCACGCTCTCCTCACTCCCATAATTACGGCATGGATCTGAGTTCTGTAGCCTTTGTCTCCAGCTCTGCTTCCACTTGTTTTAATTTGCACAGTTTTTCTTTGCATCTCTTCCTCAGCGTGTTGGATTTTGTGATTAGCTGGGCCATTAAGGTTCCAGTCTTCCCTTCAGCTTCTTCTGCAAGCTGATCAGCATCCCTGTGTAGGCCGGTAGATACCTGGATCAGAGTTTGCTTATTTTTCTTAAGCTCCTCTAAGTTTTCCTCTGCAGATTTTCGCTTCTGTGCCTGGACATCAGTGATTTTCTTCCTCTTTTGCTCATCTAGGTGCATTCTGTATCTGGATCTTGCTGATGCAACAGAAGCAAGTAGCTCCTTTGAGATAGGAACTTTGAGGACCCCCCCCCCCCCCCACACACACACACAGATGTTGACATAATCACAGATCAGTCACTGGGGAATCATTGTGTCCTCCTGCATGTTGCAGGTCTCCACCTCTTTGTTTATCGAGAATCCTCTCTCCACTGTTGCCTGCCCATGGGACAGGAGAAGAAGCTTCTTGCAAAACTCCCACAGCTCATGATAGCGTTGACTCAGGACACCATGGAGAAATACATCCAGCCTGCTCTCTGTGGGTCTGTAGGAAAGGAAGGTCTCACTTCTTGCTCCAACAGCTAAGACCTCATTAAACTGCTGAATAATTACATCACCTGCAACAAACAAACAGCAGGAAAAAAAAGATCACTTTGATGTATTTTGACACACACACACACATATATATACATACATACTGTATATATACATACACATACCAGATTTTCTTTTACATTTTGTAGCAAACTTTATATTATAATGTAAACTTAGACTGAACCCCTGTATTCTTGCCTACCAGCAGAGACACCTCCTGATAACTGCTGGTCTTGCAGAAACTTCTGCACCAGTTTGGTCATATTAGCCTGGCACCATTCTGGGTCAGAAAACATCCTGCTGGGGTCCAAACAGGCCACCTGCCTAACTGGGGGATACTTTAATGGGCTCTTTTCCTGCAGTTTTTGAATGATGGTGGATATCACTTTGATGCAGTCTTTCCTATACTCCAGGACTGTGAGCTCCTTTATCTTTTTTTGTCTCTGTAGTTCCTGACAGAATGGAATGTAATAGCACTAAGTGACCCATTAAGACAGAAAACTATACCTGTCATATCCATCATGATTATAGTTAAGGTGAAACACTACCTTGAGAACCGATTCTGCACCCAAGCCTATAGGGGGACCCAGTTGTTCTTGTCGCTGACATCCAGTTTGACCAGCTGGAGTGGACTGATATCCTCCAGGACCTCTGTCTTGACAAAATGCCTCAGCATATTCTATCAACAGAAAAACAAAATGCAACCCAAATCATATTAAATTTATCAAGCATATTAAATACAGCACAAAAACAATTACAAAAATGATTTGAGTTTAATTATATATATATATATATATATATATATATATATATATATATATATATGTACACACACCTATCTGTATCTAGATAGACAGACAGCTAGATAGCTAACTACTAACTAACTAACCTACACTTATATAGCGCTTTTCTAGTCACAAAGACCACTCAAAGCGCTTTCACTAGTACTAACCCTCTATTCTAAGGGCCTATAGGAAACAGATATCTAGGGACAATTTAGAACAGCCAATTAACCTAACATGCATGTCTTTGGATTGTGGGAGGAAACCAGAGCCCCCGGAGTAAACCCACGCAGCACAGGGAGAACATGCAAACTCCACACAGAAAGGTTCCAACCCCTGCCAGCCTGGGGATTCAAACCAGGAACCTTCTAGCTGTAAGGCAACAGTGCTAACCACTGCACCACCGTGCTGCCCAGATATTGTATATACACACATACATGACTGTCTACATATAATTGCCTCTTATGAGACATCCATAGCAAAACGACCCTGTATAAACACTGAAATACAACTGCAATATCAAATTGTCCAGTCCAGTGCTAGGATATCATTACCTTCATCAACTCAGCCAAGTCTTTGCTGAGGAAAGGCATCACTGGTTCATCTGTTTGATATGTTGCCAAGAAAGGAGTGAAGGTCCTGGTGATAGCGATGTAGAAATGTTGCTTCGCCAGGATGAGGGGATCATTCTGAGCTACTTCAGGGGTGTCAAAAGATGCTGTTCCTGGATTTGGTAGCTTCCTCATTCTGACCGCATCTGTGTACATGGTCAGAAATGGCCACAACTCCATAGCCCTCTCTGCTACTGGTAAGTTTTCAAGCCACCGGTGACCACAGAATGCAAGTGGAAAATTTGTAGATTTGGTAAAAGCAGTGAAGTCCTCTCTCCTTGCTGGCACATTATGGAAGAGAATATGCATGGCCCTGAGAAACCACCTTTGCAGGCATTATGTACAGTGTGGAGGCCACAACTCCCCACCACAATCAGCTGACCCCCCCCCACACACACACACACACACCCACACACACACACACTACTCGCGCTGCTCTTGTTGAAGCAGTTCCAGGAACTTCCAGTTGACATTGGGTCCACCCATGGAGACTGAGGGCAGCTTTTGCAAGTCCAGCTGCTGAGTACATTCCTGAGGAAGAAATGAGTGTCATTTATCAAGCAGAGTTACAAGGTGCTTAACATGTAGAAATAAAATAGCAGTTAGGAAAAGAATGAAGTGCATAACAGCTGCATAAAAATTAAGTATATAATAAAACAGAAATATATATATAACAACAAGTAAACAAACTGATGGGCAAACCTGCTGCATGGCAATGCCATGTGTAATGTCGAACACAAATGTGACATTTTCAGAAATGTTCTTTTTAAATGTTTTAACACTTAATTTTTCAGTTGCAAAATAAAATTTGTTCTTTATGAAGAATTAAAACAACAGAACTGCAATAATGATAACATCATGTCATCAAGATGTATTTAAACAGAACAACAACAATAACAAGCATCAACGATGTACAGTGGGGTAAAAAAGTATTTAGTCAGCCACCAATTGTGCAAGTTCTCCCACTTAAAAGATGAGAGAGGTCTCCAATTTTCATCATAGGTATACCTCAACTATGAGAGACAAAATGAGAAAAAAAAATCCATAAGATCACATTGTCTGATTTTTAAAGAATTTATTTGCAAATTATGGTGGAAAATAATTATTTGGTCAATAACAAAAGTTCATCTCAATACTTTGTTATATACCCTTTGTTGGCAATGACAGAGGTCAGTGTTTTCTGTAAGTCTTCACACACTGTTGCTGGTATGTTGGCCCATTCCTCCATGCAGATCTCCTCTAGAGCAGTGATGTTTTGGGGCTGTCGCTGGGCAACACGGACTTTTAACTCCCTCCAAAGATTTTCTATGGGGTTAAGATCTGGAGACTGGCTAGGCCACTCCAGGACCTTGAAATGCTTCTTACGAAGCCACTCCTTCGTTGCCCGGGCGGTATGTTTGGGATCATTGTCATGCTGAAAGACCCAGCCACATTTCATCTTCAATGCCCTTGCTGATGGAAGGAGGTTTTCACTCAAAATCTCACGATACATGGCCCCATACATTTTTTCCTTTACACGGATCAGTTGTCCTGGTCCCTTTGCAGAAAAACAGCCCCAAAGCATGATGTTTCCACCCCCATGCTTCACAGTAGGTATGGTGTTCTTTCTCCTCCAAACATGACAAGTTGAGTTTTTACAATAAAGTTCTATTTTGGTTTCATCTGACCATATGACATTCTCCCAATCCTCTTCTGGATCATCCAAATGCTCTCTAGCAAACTTCAGATGGGCCTGGACATGTACTGGCTTAAGCAGGGGGACACGTCTGGCACTGCAGGATTTGAGTCCCTGGCGGCGTAGTGTGTTACTGATGGTAGCCTTTGTTACTTTGGTCCCAGCTCTCTGCAGGTCATTCACTAGGTCCCCCCGTGTGGTTCTGGGATTTTTGCTCACCGTTCTCGTGATTATTTTGACCCCACGGGGTGAGATCTTGCGTGGAGCCCCAGATGGAGGGAGATTATCAGTGGTCTTGTATGTCTTCCATTTTCTAATAATTGCTCCCACAGTTGATTTCTTCACACCAAGCTGCTTACCTATTGCAGATTCAGTCTTTCCAGCCTGGTGCAGGTCTACAATTTTGTTTCTGGTGTCCTTTGACAGCTCTTTGGTCTTGGCCATAGTGGAGTTTGGAGTCTGACTGTTTGAGGTTGTGGACAGGTGTCTTTTATACTGATAACGAGTTCAAACAGGTGCCATTAATACAGGTAACGAGTGGAGGACAGAGGAGCCTCTTAAAGAAGTTGTTACAGGTCTGTGAGAGCCAGAAATCTTGCTTGTTTGTAGGTGACCAAATACTTATTTTCCACCATAATTTGCAAATAAATTCTTTAAAAATCCTTCAATGTGATTTTCTGGATTTTTTTTCTCATTTTGTCTCTCATAGTTGAGGTATACCTATGATGAAAACTGGAGACCTCTCTCATCTTTTAAGTGGGAGAACTTGCACAATTGGTGGCTGACTAAAGACTTTTTTGCCCCATTGTATAACACTTTTTCTTATAAGTGTTCTACTGAGAAAAAAAAATGCTGTAGCTAGATTACTGGTAATTTCTTAGTGTGGGGTTCTTACTTGAAAGTGGTGCAGTAAATCCTGAGCTGTTCCGTAACCCATGAACTGGGAGCCCAGGTATCTGGATTGGACTCGATCATCTTTGGAGTAACGGACATGTAGGTCCAGCTGCTTCGTTTTAGTTGTTTGGTTGAGGGTTTCGTCAAACATCAAAGTAAAGCTGTCTTTGTTAACGTCGATGACGAGGAGTTTAATGATGTGTGGAGCCAAACCAAATTTTGAAACGTAGGCTGATCTGTCTTTACCGCACGTAAAGTTTTTAGCGATTTCTGAATCGGTAAACATAGCTCGGAAAATGTCTCCGACTCCTTCGTTGGCATTATAGGACTGGTGTTTGGTTACTGTGTGCAGACACCACGGTACCTCTGCTTGAAGTGTAGCGGTGGACCCCAAGGTTGCTCTGAGGTCTGTTGCTGTGGTTGGAGCTGCTGTTGCTGCTGGTATCGGAGATGGAGCTGAAGTCTGCGGTACTGATGAGACAGAACAGTACTGAAAAATGGCAGGCGTTTGTTGGTGGGTGTTTGCAGCCATTTTGTGCTTCTCACTCTGCATATGCGATTCCACAGCTTTAATTCCCAAGAGCCGAGTTTAAAGAGCTTCTTGCACAGCATACAATGGGCCTCATAGTTATTTCCTTGAACCGGTCTTAACCAGGTTCAGGTTCAGGTTCAGGTTACTTTATTTGTACCCATAGGTAGATTTGTTTTGCAGTCTGGTGACATCCATATTTACAAGCCACTAATTACATTCAACATAGACACAAACACAGACACACATGAAGCCGACTATAAACATGATAAAAATACTCAAGGCTCCATCAATCAGGGTATAAAAAGACAAAGAGATGAGGGAGAAACCAGAGGTAAGAGAGAAGGGTCATATTAAAAGTTAAAAACTAGTCAAAGAGGTTAAAAAACTCAAAGGTCTAAAACCCAATAAAATATTTAGAACCCAAGTGACATCCTACAAAAAATAAGTAAATATAAAATGAAGTTAATAAATAGGTACCTAAATTATGTACAATATATTTTTACAGCTTGTTCAACTCTTTGACAGCAGCAGGGACAAAGCTGTTTTTGTAGCGCTGGGTTCTACTTTTTGGGACAGCAAACCTCCGTCTTGAGGGAAGAAGCTGAAAGTGGTAGTGCAAAGGGTGGGAGTCATCATTTAAAATGGAGGTAGCCATCCTCTGTACTTGTCTGGTGTACAGGGATGTCAGGTTCAGCTGTGGCTCACCAAGCAAACGACTGAACCATCCAACTACCTGATCCAAGGATTTCCTCTGTTTCAGTTTTATCTGACCAAACCATGACACTAAAGAAAAGGATAAAACAGATTCAATAAAAGCCCGATAAAACATTGTCATTATGGTTCGGTCAACTTGGAAGTGTGCAAGTTTTCTCAAGCAATGCAAATGTTGCTGACCCTTTTTGCACACCCTTTCACAGTTCACTTCAAAGTTTAAATTACTATCAATAATCGTCCCAAGATAGTTGTACAATTGTACACATTTGGTGGTCTGGCCTTTAAGTACGGTGACTTTGTGCCTGGGATTTTTCCTCCTAAAGTCAATAATCATATCTTTAGTTTTTGTTGTATTCAGCTGCAGGTAGGAATCCTCACACCAGTGAACAAAGTCATCAACTACTGGGCTGTGGCCACTCTCACCATCCTGGAGGAGACTGACAATAACTGAGTCATCAGCATACTTTATAATATGTCTGTTGTCATGTCTGCTCTGACACATGTTTGTGTACAGGATGAAGAGTAGTGGTGACAACACACACCCCTGAGGAGAGCCAGTAGAAGAGCACTTTAGGTCAGACAATGAACCATTGACCCTTACTCTCTGCGTCCTGTTAGTTAAGAAATCCAGAATCCAACCCACCAGATTATTGCTCAAATCAAATTGTTGCAGGAGCCTTTCAACTAAAACATGAGGTTGGATTGTATTAAAGGCGGAGGAAAAGTCCACAAATAAAAGCCTGGCGTGTGTCCCATTAAAATCCAGATGTTTAAAAAGCATGTTAAACAGAGTGACAGTGGCATCCTCCACTCCTCTGTGAGGCCTATAGGCAAACTGCAGAGGATCCAATGCATGTTCAGTCTGCTTTAGGACCTCACATCTGACCAGTTTTTCAAAAATTTTCATTAAAATTGAAGTCAAAGCAACTGGTCTAAAGTCGTTTACCGTTTTAGGACAGCTGGATTTTGGAACGGGAACAACCACGGCTTCTTTCCACATCTTAGGCACATGTTGTGTCTGTAAGGACTTATTGAAAATGTAATGAAATATAGGACTCAGTTCATGTGCACAGGACCTTATCAAGCGCTCACATATATTATCAGGGCCCTGACTTTTGTTCACTTTTACAGCGCAGAACTCCCTTTTAACATCCTGCACCTCAATATTAAAGTGCTGATTGTCTTTGAGTTTCTGTTTCAAATCTTGGGTTTCTGTGCTGAAATCAAAGGAGTCAAAACGACCATAAAAACAATTAAGAGCATTAGCCAGCTCTGTGTCTGAATTAAAACCATCTAAAAACACACAATTACTGCGCTTTGTGCTCTGAAGGCCTACAATAGTTTTCATACTGGCCCAGGCTGAACCAAGTTTCTTTGCTGCCATCTTGCTTTCCAACTCTGATTTATAATTCTGTTTTGCTCTTAAAATTTCGGCCTTCAGCTCCTTTGTGGCAACCTGTAGCTCAGAAACAGACCCCTGTTTAAAGGCAAGTGCTCTCCTCTGTAAGCAGGATTTAACTGATTTTGTAACCCATGGTTTGTTGTTGGGACATATTTTGACACGTTTACGTGGAACAATCTTATTTTTACAGAAAGACATGTATGAGCATGTGACGTCAACCAGAGAGTCCAAATCATCCCCGCAGGCCAGTGTGAACATCTCCCAGTCTGTACAGTCAAAGCATTCCTGGAGGCAGTGCACTGAATCTTCTGTCCACACATCAATGTCTCTCATCTCCACCTTGCCTCTTCTGAGAGCAGTTTTATACCATGCAGTTTTATATAGCAGTTTTATAACCATGCCGCAAATGTCAGTTTATCCATCCAGCTAAGATTAAATTTACATTTCTCCATGACTGACGTTGCCAACAGCTACTGAAGTGCAAGCTGCTAACATGTAAACCTGAAAGTAGCCCCCTCCCCCCACAAACAAATGATTGCTGTTGGTTCCGCTCACTTCTACACCATGGTGCTAAAATGCAGAGCAGTAATTACAAATTTGCCAAATTCTTTACAAAGATTTCACTGTACAACGTAAGAAAATATAGCAATTTTGTTCATTGTGTTTGTGGCAGTTTTAAGACCTTCGAAAGGCGGATTTAAGGATTAACTGTCATTTTTAAGGATAATTAAGGCCTTAATTTTGGACAAACACATTTAAGACTTTTTAAGAACCCGCGGACACCCAGTATAAAGCACTCAGGAAAACAGGTTGAGAGCGTTTTTACGTTCCCTGGGGACATGCAGTCTTATTCATTCACTCCACAGACACACACTGACAGCAGAAAGCTACCTCTGTAACCACAGCTGCCCTGGGGCAGACTGACGGAAACGTGGCTGTGAATCCACGCCAACGGCCTCTCCGACCACCACCAAACATTTATTCACATTCACACACCAGTGTTATCTGGCTACCCTCTGGTTATTGGATGACCGGCTCTACCTACTAAGCTACTGCCCCCAAATAATGATGATTTTGTGGTTTAAAACAGTTCATGGTTTTGTTTTTGGTTTTTTTTTTGTTTTTTTACAATGCACAGTAAAATAACCTGTGTCATCTTCATGCATAAAACACCTCCTGGTTCTATTCAGTGAAGGCAGTAGGTGAATTTTTTTGAGAGTAGGGGCTACATGCTGCTGTATTAGTGCTGCAACAATTAACTAACTTGTCAACTGTAGCTAATCTGATCGTTTGCAACCTTTTTTTTTTTTCTTCTTGTGAATCTTAAACATTTTCCCCTCATAAATGTGTGCCTTTTTTGGTAAAATAGCAACATTCTTTGTGTTGGTTACATTTTTTATTCTATGTAAGGGGCAGGGTTTCCTCTGGTAACATTTCCGCGTGGAGAGCCATCACCCCTGAAATTATGCTGCCAAGCCAAGGAAATATAATTTTAAGAAAAAAAATATGAAGGAATGACGTTCCGCAAATGCGCACATGAACAATGCGCGTGACTGTCATCCACGCAGAGTTCATTAGCACCCCGTCCGCATGTTCCAGTCGCCAGGCAGTGTCTCGCTAGTGTCGCTGTCCAAGAGAAGCATGAGCTTATTAAAGTACTTTAAACGAGGAAAAAAGAAGAAGACGTATGTAAGCAGTGGAGGCATTGATGGTGGCTTTAACCCGCTGGTAACGGGAACAGTAATGAAGAGTCGCTTAGCTAACAGGTGTTGTTAGGCTTCATATGCAGGGAAAGGCAAGAGTGACTGATGAACTGCTGAGGATTTCCTTTAACAGCCACTACAATATTAACTAATTTATGTTTATTATTATGTACATGGCAAGTTAAGATGACTGAAATTCATGAAGTCAGTCACTTTAATCCGTCACCAGACTTTAGACACACTAAACGTGTCAACATTTGGGATTTGGAAATAAGAGGTTTTTCCTGCTGTCTGGGTGGTGAGATTTCTTAAAAAAAACTATAAATATATAGAAATATTATAACAGAAATAACTGCATCTTTGGTTATTTAAGTTAATTTATTTCATTAAATATAACTTTATAACTGGAGTGGTGGCCTAGAGGTAGAGCATCTGCCCCATGACCAGGAGGTCGAGGTTCAAGTCCCGGCTGGGTCATGCCAAAGACCATATAAAAATGGAACTTCTTGCCATCCAGCTTGGTGCTCAGCAAAAAAGAAGCGGAGGAGAGAAATGTAGGTGACAGTGGCTCAGGAGGTAGAGCGGGTCGTCCAATAACCACAGGGTTGGCGGTTTGAAACCAGCTCTCCCCAGTCATCCTGCCATTGTGTCCCTGGGCAAGACACTATCCACCTTGCCTCCAGTGTTCACGACACTGGGTATGATTGTGTATAAATGTTCGATAGTGGTCAGAGAGGCCGGTGGGGTGGATTGGCAGCCACGTTTCTGTCAGTCGGCCCTAGGGCAGCTGTGGCTACAGAGGTAGCTTACCACTGTCAATGTATGTCTGGAATGAATGAATAATGGACTCACTGTAAGCACTGAGATGTCACTTGACATGTAAAGCACCATATAAAACTAATCCATTATTATTATTAATATTTTTTTCTTTGAAATCAGAGTTAAATTATTGTTCTGGCTCTGCAAAATTATGGTCAAAAGTGTAAATTGTATGAGGAACAAAAGTCAAAATTTTACCACAATCTTTCAAATTTATTTAAAAAACAGTAATAAAAATTGACAAAAATTTGCTATAAAATAATCCACAAATTTATAATAAAGTCTCAAATATACAAGAAAAGTCATAATTTTACAAGGGGAAATTACAAATGAGGAAAATGGTTTCAAATTTAGATCAATTTACAGAGAAAAGTAGAAAACTATAAGAAAAGCGTCAATTTGATAAAACATGTTTTTTTCTCTCGCCTATTGTGTCATATCATTTCTTTTCTTTTTTCTTTTCTTCTTTATGACTGGCGCCTAGCGGCTGCCCCGGCCTTGGATGCGCTCTGCAGAGCGTGCCCAAATGCCAAGTCACGTTTCGTTACCTTGTATTCATACATGTGTAATGACAATAAAGTTGAATCTCATCTCATCTCATCTCATCTCATCTCAAAAGGGGCAGCTTGGTGGCGTAGTGGTAAGCACTGTGGCAGCACAGTAAGAAGGTCACGGGATTAATTCCACCCCTGACCATCAGTGAGTGACCCTTCTGTGTGGAGTTTGCATGTTCTCCCCACGTCTGTGTGGGTTTACCCCAGGTACTCCAGTTTCCTCCCACAGGCCAAAGACATGCAGGTTAGTTTAACTGGAAACTCTAAAGTGGCTTGAGGTGCGAATGTGTGTGACTGGTGAAGGGACTGGTGCCGCACTGTGGCTGCCTCATCCATCCAGGTGGACGCCCTGAATTTCCCTCTGGGATTAATAAAGTATACAAAATACAAATACAAAAAATGTTATACAGTGCATCCAGAAAGTGTTCACAGCGCTTATTTTTTCCCCTCAAAATTCTACACACAATACCCCAACATGACAATGTGAAAAAGTTTTGGGTTTTTTTTAGATTTTTTGCAAATTTATTAAAAATAAAAAACTAAAAAAATCACAGGTGCATAAGTATTCACAGCCTTTACCATGAAGCTCAAAATTGAGCTCAGGTTCATCCTGTTTCCACTGATCCACCTTGAGATGTTTCTCCAGTTTAACTGGAGTCCACCTGTGGTCAATTCAGCTGATTGGACATGATTTGGAAAGACACACACCTGTCTATAGAAGGTCCCACAGTTGACAGTGCATGTCAGAGCACAAACCAAGCATGAAGTCAAAGGAACTGTCTGTAGATTTTCGAGACAGGATTGTCTTGAGGCACAAATCTGGGCAAGGATACAGAAAAATTTCTGCTGCTTTGAAGGTCCCAATGAGCACAGTAGCCTCGATTAAATAGAAAAAGTTTAGAACTACCAGGACTCTTCCTAGAGCTGGCTGGCCGTCTAAACTGAGCGATTAGGGGAGTTGTGCCTTAGTCAGGGAAGTGACCAAGAACCCGATGGTCACTCTGTCAGAGCTCCAGCGCTCTCTGTGGAGAGAGGAGAACCTTCCAGAATGACAACCATCTCTGCAGCAATCCATCAATCAGGCCTGTATGATAGAGTGGCCAGAAGGAAGCCACTCCTTAGTAAAAGGCACATGGCAGCCCACCTGGAGTTTGCCAAAAGGAACCTGAAGGGCTCTCAGACCATGAGAAACAAAATTCTCTGATCTGATGAGACAAAGATTGAACTCTTTGGCATGAATACCAGGCGTCATGTTTGGAGGAAACCAGGTACCACTCATAACCACGCCAATGGTAGTGGCAGCATCATGCTGTGGGGATGTTTTTCAGCGGCAGGAACTGGGAGACTAGTCAGGATAGCGGGAAAGACGAATGCAGCAATGTACAGAAACATCCTGGATGAAAACCTGCTCCAAAGTGCTCTTGACCTCAGATTGGTGCAACGGTTTATCCTTCAGCAAGACAATGACCCTAAGCACACAGCCAACATATCAGGAGTGGCTTCAGGACAACTCTGTGAATGTCCTTGAGTGGCCCACAGCCAGAGTCCAGACTTGAATTAAACATCTGTGGCGAGATCTGAAAATGGCTGTGCACCGACACTTCCCATCCAACCTGATGGAGCTTGAGAGGTGTTGCAAAGAGGAATGGGGAAAACTGCCCAAAGATATTTATTTATCTTTTGGTCATATGAAAGACAAAAAATAAAATAGAAAGATGTCTTTACCTTCTTTACATGTTTCAACTGCACTGCAGCCTTCATCAATAGAAAGACATCTTTCTATTTTATTTTTTGTCTTTCATCAGAATCAGAATGAGATTTATTGCCATTGTTCATGTAGTACACAAACTAGGAATTTGTCTTGGTGCAATGCTGATCTTTTGTTCATATGAACAAAAGATAAATAATTAAAAGAAGACAAAATGAACCTATTTGACGTATGCCCAAAGATAGGTGTGACAAGCTTGTGGCATCATATTCAAAAGGACTTAAAGGGATGATGACACGATTTTGACATTTTTTAGGATGTTGTGTAAACCCAAAAGTCATTGTCGATGATCTATAATATAATATTTACAACCGCCTGCATAAACTAGTTATCATCAAAAAAAAACGCAGCCGCTGACTGGATGTGGTGCCACCCACCGAATTAAGTGCGGCACCCCCATGACATAAGCGGGAGAACGGACACCGGTGTTGCTGACTGGAATGACAGCAGCTTTTAGGGATGTGATTTGGGGGTTGGGGAAATTATCTGAAAATTTAGCAGGGGGTTTGGGGGACACAGTCCCCCAGCGGGGTCCGGGGCAGAGCCCCGGTGGGTGGACAAGGGGGGCGAAGCCCCCCGAAGCTCCTGGGATTTTATGATTTTTAAGTACCAGAACTGTGCTTAAATGACATAAAACAAACATCTGAATGTCACTTATTACTGTATAATATTGACTTATGTTCCAAGAAGACAGCATTCCTAAAATATTCCAACAAGCATTATCCATCACACGTGTGGCGTTAAAAATATTTTTTAAATAAAGTCCAAAACATCTTCAGCAGGCAAGATGAAAAAAAGTGAAAAGTGAACTCCTGTGGCAGATAGAAAGGTCTACATTTAACCATGAGAAACTCCAGGTTAGCTGAGCAGTGTCTCCCAACAGTGACAGAGTTCGTGCACCAAGCCTTGTTAATATAAATGCATACTCCCCCACCTCTGGTCTTACCGGAGTCATCAGCTGCTCTGTCTGCCCGGAGAGTGTGCCGTCCAGCCAGCTCGACAGCACCGTCAAGTACTCCACTATGTCGCCATGTTTCCGTGAAAATCATGATATTGCAGTTCATAAGTGTCTTATTGTTGGTGATCCGAAGCCGTAGCTCATCCATTCTGTTCGCCACTGACCGTACATTAGCGAGGAAAATGCTGGGTAGAGAAAGCCGGTGCGGTGTTAGCTTTAGCTTAGCTCTCAGCCCTCCGCGCTTCCCCCACCTTTGTTTACGGTCTCTACGCTGCCTGCGAGCACTTCCGGTCGGCCGGGTAGCTTACCTAGCGTCGGGTGTTCTCCAGAGCTCAGGGATGAAATGTAGGTTGCTGATAAAAAGGTCGTTATTTTGTAATCCAATGTCCAAAAGTTCATTTCGGGTCTAGGATGTAAAAGCGAAGCTGTTCTGAACGAACAGACCCGAAATGAGCAGAAATATCGCTGCTAATCCACAAAATCTGAAGAGACACTGAGCCTCGCTTTGTGCACGCACCGCCATCTGGTCTGAAAATTTTTGGAAGATAAAAAAAAAGCGGAATTCTGCGAATTAGCGGAAAAATCACATCCCTAAGCTTTGTAGCTCACAGTTTCTCTGGTTTCTTCTTTTAATTTTACGGCTGTGCCTTCGCGGTGTGTCACAGGCGTGAAAGACCACATCAACTCACTATGGCATGCTTTTATGAAACAGGCTGCATTTTTACCTGAAAAAACTAACAACTTTACTCCACCCAAAAAGCCATTTTTATGGCACAAATTTACATTAAACAGTCTTTAATTTTACTCCACAATGGTAACAAATTTTCCAAGAAAAATGCGCCATATTTATGAAAAAAAAACCAGAACAAATTTATTCCAGAAATATAACAAATTTTACAAAAACATTCCAGGTTAATAAGAAAAACACCCACACAAACATGCAAAAGAAAAAAAAACACATTTTGCAAATAATCAAAACTTTACCAGAAAACATAATTTGTGAGGAAAACGTCACAAATCTGTCATCAAAAAGGCTGTAAATTTATGAGAAAGAAAACCTTAATTAGCACAAGTTTATTTTTTTATGTTTTCGTTCCAAGGGGAGATATTTTGCTCTTCATTTTAAAGATTTAACTGTGGAAAAAAAACAAAGCAAAAACAAAAAAACAGAAGGGCCCCGCAGGAAGCCCCGGTGTTGCAGTGTTTCTTACCCCAGCTCTGAGCGCTGGTTTCGGGGCTGCAGCAGTGAGGCCTGCCGCTGCTCATCTCCTCCTGGAAGTGTAGCAGCGTTTTCTGGAACATTCCCACGATCTCCTCCGCGGCGGCGGCCAGTCTTTGCTGGATGAACTCTTTAAGATGCTCCACCGAAGACATTTTCACTCCCACGGCTGACGTTTTAAAGTGAAATTCAACACATCAACACCACCATTACCTTCCAAGTTGTCAGGGAGTCTTCCTTACTTCCGCCGGAAGCTCTCCCTCCTCCTTCCTCTTCTTTTCCTTCTTTTTTTGGCGGGGGCAACCCGCGTGATGGCACATTACCGCCATACAGCGTTGGACCAGACATTGCTACCCAAACAAACCCAAGAGGAAAACAAAAAGAAAAAGAAAAAAACTATTAATCAGCCCTGTCTTTAAGGTAAACAAAGAGCTTCTTTAACCCAATCCTCAATGCCACACTTAAGTTAACATCTCCCACCCCGAGTCTCCTAATTTCCCTTACTAATATGTATTGCTCCTGAATGTACTTCTGGCAGTACAGAATGACATGTTCACCAGTTTCTTCCTCTCTCTCACAATAATCACACATCCCTGTCTGGTGCTTATTTATTAAATGCATAGTTTTATTTAGTCTAGTATGACCCAACCTTAGTCGATGATGTTGTGTGAAAGGTAGTGGACCGACTCAAGAACGCGATGGTGCCAAGAGAGCGGAACCACTGGGCACGGGCAGCCTATGGAGACATCACAGAGTAGGGGAGGGCACCCTTCTTGCACCACACAGCTCTCCAGTCTTAACCCTGTTGGCGCAGACTGGAGCGCACAAATGTCCGCATCCCCGGCTTGCTCCACGGCCATGGGGGGGGGGGGGGGAATCTATTCCCACATAGACTGGGGCGACCAATGCACGCAAGAGGCAATTGGCCACCACGTTGAGTTTACCAGCAACTTGCCGAATGTCAGTAGTAAACTCTGAGATTGCGGCTAGCTGCCGTTGCTGCTGGGCCGACCACGGTTCCAAGACCTTGGCCATGGCGTACATCAGTGACTTGTGGTCTACAAACACGGTGAACTTGCGCCCCTCCAGCCAGAACTGGAAATGGCATGTCTCCAGGTGGAGAGCCAGCAATTCTCTGTCGAATGTTCTATATTTGTGCTCGTTGTCACGCAAGGTTCTGCTGAAAAATGCGAGCGGCTGCCACGAACCTGAGACGCACTGCTCCATCACTGCCCCTATGGCCACATCAGATGCCTCTGTAGTGAGCACTATCCGTGCAGATGGATCTGGGTGAGCCAGCAACGCGGCCTTTGCCAGCGCTGTTTTGGTGTTCGAAAAAGCCTGGCCCCGCTTGGGGGTCCAGTCAATGCTGTCCACAGGCTTCTTTTTTTTAAGCATGGCATACAACGGCTGCATCAGCTAGGCTGCCTGGGGGAGGAAACAGTTGTAAAAATTAACCATTCCCAAAAACCCCTGTAGTGCCCTCATGGTCTGTGGACTTGGAAAGTCCAACACCGTGCGCACCTTGTCCGGTAACGGGATCGCGCCCTCCGGCAAAATGCAGTGGCCCAAAAAATCAATCACTGGCGCACCGAACCGGCACTTCGCCAGGTTGATTATCAAACCGTGCGCTTCCAACCTCTGGAAAACCGTTCTGAGATGGGCGATGTGTTCGTCCTCGGACGTGCTGGCTACCAGAATGTCATCTAAGTAGACAAAAATGAAGGGTAAATCATGCAGCACTGCGTCCATCATCCTTTGGAAGGTCTGTGCCGAGCCTTTTAATCCAAATGGCATGTGTAAAAATTCAAAAAGGCCGAACGGAGTTATTACCGCCATCTTTGGGATGTCTTCTGTTCGCATCGGGACCTGGTGGTACCACAGACCAGATCCACTTTGGAAAAAATGCGTGCCCCGGTGCACGGAAAAATCCTGGATATGGGGAATAAGGTAGAGATCGTGTGGTGTAGCATTGTTCAAGCACCAGAAATCGCTGTAGGGTCGCCACGATCCGTTGGCTTTAGGCACCATGTGAAGCAGCCCACGGGCTGTTTGAGCGCTTAATGATGCCCAACCTCTCCAAGTTGGTGAACTCTTGACGTGCGCTGGCCAGTTTAGCTGCGTCCAGGCGCCAAGGTCGTGCGAATACGGGCGGGCCCCTTAGTAGTGATGAAATGCTTGACCCCGTGTTTAGTTACTGCCACTGAAAACGTCAGGACTGTGAGTGTTGGGAACTGGGCGAGCTGTTGGAACTTAAACCCTGGAGCTGTAATGTTGGCCAGTGTTGTCGACCCAGCTCCCCGAGCTGTACAGGGCAGAGAATCAAAAGAGACAGCACCCTCTAAGTCATCTATTAGCAACATCAACTCATAAACCATGAGCATATAGGAAATCTGCACCCACCCAATGGGGGAGGCACATGTGGCTATAATGAAATTCCACTGAAAGTTGCGCCCATGCAAACATATTGTCAGTGTCCACTCACCAAATGTCCTGATGTCTGATCCATTGGCGGCCACCAGCTCGGGATCGCTACGCCCTGCCACCCTGTCTGTGTTGAACGGCAGGATGAGGCTCTTCGGGGAGCCGGAGTCCACCAGAAACCATCTCCCTGAACGTGTGTCTGTGATATATAGCAGCTTGTCTCTGTCGCCAGCGGTTGCAGCTGCTACTGACTGCTGGCTTTGGTGTTTCTGACCGCTTGAATTGGCACGGTAGCGTGCATCACTGTGAGTCCGATCCAAAATGGCAATGATAGTGGCAGATCGCCTCCTTCTTGTGTCTCCTGGCATCTGCTCCAGCCACCACCAATGGCTCCTCGAGCTCGCTGGCAACCCTCCTGGGCTCAGGTGCCGCTGCGTTCACGCCGAAGGTTCTGGTCGCCAAGATGATGCAATCTGCTTCCTGCGCTAGTGTGCGGTAGTTCCTTGTTGCCAGCAGTGGTGAATTTGCCAGGATTGCCCTCGCTGCAGCCGGGAGGTTCCTGAGAAACAGGTGGGCAAACAGGAAGGACTCGTCATCTCTGCCGATCAACGCCAACATGCTCTCCATCAACTCCACGGCCGATCTGTCCCCTAACTCTGAACGTGTTAGGAGCCTCTCCGCTCTTTCATTGTCCAAAAGGGTGTATCACTGGATAAGCATTCTCATGAGCGCCTCGTATTTTTCCCGGACAGGCAGATCTTGGAGCAGATTTGCCACCTGTTGTGTGGTGCGCGCGTCCAGGGCAGCGACCACATAGTAGTATTTCGTCTTGTCTGCTGTTACCCCGCGGAGAGCGAACTGGGCCTCAATGTGTAGAAACCACCCTGTCGGGTCGTGCAGCCAGAAGTCCGTGAGCTTGACTGAAACAGCGCATGCAGTGCTGGTGCTTTCCCTCCAGGATGTCTCCGGGGTGCTTGTTTCACCTGCCATGGCATGTCAAGGTCACCAGTGTAGAGGGAATGATCAGGCGAGGCAACGATCTGGATAAACATAAACTTTATTCTCCCTGTAACAGATCACAAAAAGAGCTCCCAGGCCACTGTGCATCTCACTTTTATACTTTAAATTACATGCATGGGGGCCTGGGGCTCCGACCTCACATTCAGTTCATAACAAAGCCTGTGCAGTGCATTAACATGATATTACACAGGTGCCGCACTTAACTCCTCTCCTGGTGGCCCAGCATCTGCTTCTCGCCCCGGGGGGTGCCAAGCTTTTACTGTTCCGTCTGGACCCCCCAGCAACCTCTCCTCTCTTGGTCCATTGATCTCTGGGTGGAGAAGTCTAACACCTTGCTCCCCACATGACCAAATTTCTATTTCTAAGCCTATGCAGAGTATCATATATTTCATAAACTCTGTCCTGTCTACTGTCAGATTAAAATGATTGTACTGACATTAGAATTGCACTGGAATCTGAAGAATAACATTTTTGATCTGTAAACCCTCAATCCACTGTAATGCAGTTACCAAAGCTAACACTTCAGCTGTGTATACAGACAAGTGGGAAGACGTTGTATTAACAGATATTTCCAAGGCAGGAATGCAGAAAGCAAAACCAGTGCAACCTGTCTCTGTTACACCTCGCTCTCGCCAGTCATCAGTGCCAGCGGCGCGCACACCTGCGTCTCATCAGCATCAGCCTATATAAACCCCTCTGCCCTCTGCTTCGGCCTGGAGTCGTCTGCTCAACAACGCTCCCAAAACCTCCAGCGCCCGTCCGGTTTCTTTACCGACCAGCGCATCTCTCCCCAAGCACGTAAGCTGCACTATTTCGTCTTACCTTCTCTCCAGCTTCTCCCCTGTGCACAGGTGAACCTCCAGGGCGGCGGAATTCCTCCTCCTCGCCTCTCCTCAGCCTCACTCTCTCCAGCACGTTGAGAGCGCGCAGCCGCGCTGTCCTCCAGGTTACAGCTGCTTCACCAACGCCAGCCACCTTCTCGCCTGCACGTCGTCGTCGTCGGCCTCCGTCGGTCTATGATGACCATGGAAGAGAATCCTAAACGTCTACTCTGCTGGAACAGCACCGCCTGTGGCTGAACAGGCCGATGCGCGAATGGCAGTCCCTGTTACACAGGTCGCACTTGTGGGTGGTCTCCGTGCTGCTGGGTTTGTGGCGGTTCTTCCTGCGGGTCCTTTTTTCATCTGCAGCAGCAGTCAGTCTCTCTTCACCCGCCTTGAGCTGTCTGGTCAGGGTGCCTCTCCATTTGGAGCGGTCCGTTGCAAGGTCCTCCCAGCGCTCTGTGTTGATCTCCAGGGCCTTCATGTCTCTCTTGCAGACGTCTCTAAAACGCAGCTGTGGGCGGCCAATGTCTCTCTTGCCAGTTGCCAGTTCTCCATAGAGGACGTCTTTGGGGATTCTGCCATCCTCCATACGGTGAACGTGGCCTAGCCAGCGGAGCCTGCGCTGTCTGAGTAGAGTGAACATGGAGGGAAGGCCGGCGCAGGACAGAACTTCTGTGTTGGGCACTTTGTCCTGCCAGGATGTGTCCAGGATGTGGCGAATGCAGCGCAAGTGGAAGGAGTTCAGTCTCTTTTCCTGCCGGGCGTATGTTGTCCACGTCTCACTCCCATAGAGCAGTGTGCTGATGATGCAGGCGTTGTACACTGCCATCTTCGTCTTGACAGAGAGTTTGGGATTCTCCCACACTCGTGTGGTGAGGCGAGCGAGTGTGAAGGCTGATTTTCCAATCCTCTTGTTGATCTCTGTATCAAGGGAGAGGTTGTTGCTGATCGTGGACCCCAGGTACGTGAACTGATTCCCGACCTCCAGCTCGTAGTCGTCAATGGTGATGGTTGGTGGTGCTGCCGTGCCTTGCGCCAAGACGTCAGTCTTCTTCAGGCTGATGGTAAGCCCGAAGTCCTTGCATGCCTGGGAGAAGCGGTCCATAAGGGTCTGAAGCTCCTGCTGTGTGTGGGTTGCGACTGCAGCGTCGTCTGCGAACAGCATGTCTCTGATTAGAGCCTCGCGTACTTTGGTTCTGGCTTTCAGGCGGGCGAGGTTGAAAAGTCTGCCGTCAGATCTTGTGTGCAGGTAGATTCCCTCTGTTGCTGTGCTGAAGGCATGCCTCAGGAGCATAGCAAAGAAAATCCCAAAGAGGGTTGGCGCAAGTACACAGCCCTGTTTCACTCCGCTGCGTATGTTGAAAGGCTCTGAGACATTGCCATCGTGCTGCACTATCCCCTGCATGTTGGTGTGAAACGATTCAATGAGGCTTTGCAACTTTGGTGGGCATCCTATCTTTGGCAGGATCTTGAAAAGGCCCTCTCTGCTGACCAGATCAAACGCTTTGGTGAGGTCGATGAAGGCGACGTACAGGGGCATGTTCTGTTCTCTGCATTTCTCCTGGAGTTGGCGGATGGAGAATATCATGTCTACCGTCGATCGCTCAGCGCGGAAGCCACACTGAGACTCGGGGTAGACACGTTCGGCAAGCTTCTGTAGACGAACGAGAACAACTCGTGCGTAGACTTTGCCAACAACGCTGAGGAGGGAGATGCCCCTGTAGTTGTTGCAGTCGCTTCTCTCCCCTTTGTTTTTGTAGAGGGTGATGATCTTGGCGTCCCTCATGTCCTGTGGTACGGCACCTTCCTTCCAACACTGGCAGAGGACGTCATGCAATGGCAGCAGTAGGGCGGTCTTGCAGTGCTTGATCAGGTCGGGGGGTATGCTGTCGTTGCCGGGTGCCTTGCCAGCGGCCAAGCTATCAATGGCCTTGCTGAGTTCGTCGATGGTTGGCTCGGCGTCAAGTTCGTCCATGGATCGCAGGCAGTCGATGGCATCAAGGGCTGACGGTGTCATGATGTTCTGTCTGGAGTAGAGGTCGGAGTAGTGTTCCACCCATCTCTCCATCTGCTTGTTCTTTTCTGTGATCATCTCCCCAGTGGAGGATTTGAGGGGGGCCGTCTTGCTCTGAGCCGGACCAAGTGCTTTCTTGATGCCATTGTACATACCACGGATGTTCCCTGTTATGGCAGCAGTTTGAATGTCTTGGCTGAGCTGAGTCCAGTACTCGTTGGCACAGCGCCGAGCAGTCTGCTGAACTTTGCTTCTCGCAGCCCTGAGAATCTGGAGATTCTTCTCGTTTGGGTACTTCTTGTACTCAGCAAGTGCTGAGCGCTTGGCTTCAATGACGGGGGTCATCTCAGTCAACTTGGCATCAAACCAGTCCTGTGACTTCGAGGTCTTCCTCCCAAAGGTAGCCAAGGCTGTTTGGTGGATGGTGTTTCGCAGCTCTTCCCACTTCTGCTTTGCAGATTCTCCTTCTTGTGGTACACCAAGTTCCTTCTCAAAGGTGGAGGCAAACTGCTCAACAAGTTCTGGTTGAGCCATCTTGCTGGTGTCAATCCGTGCCTTTCCAAGTTGTCTAGCACGATGGAATTTCTTCAGCTGCAGCTTGACCTTGCAACACACCAATGAATGGTCTGTGTCGCAATCTGCACTCTGGAACGAACGGGTGATTAGCACGTTCTTCAGTGAGGTGCGCCTGGTCAGGATCAAGTCCAGCTGGTGCCAGTGCTTTGAGCGTGGATGTTGCCAGGAAACCTTGTGTTGGGGCTTGGTCTTGAAGAACGAGTTTGTGATGCACAGATCGTGATATGTGCAGAACTCGAGCAGCCGCTGTCCGTTGTCATTCATTCTGCCCACGCCAAAAGGTCCAAGACAGGAGGGCCAGGAGTCGTGGTCAGCAACCACTCTGGCATTGAAGTCTCCAAGGAGAATGAGTTGTTCAGAGTTGGGGACAATCCTGACAGTTGTTGCGAGATTCTCATAGAACTCGTCTTTTGCCTCTGGTGTGGCTGTCAGTGTTGGGGCATACACACTGACGAGGGTGACTGGGCCTTGAGTGGTGTTCAGGCGGAGGGTGAGGAGTCATGCAGAGCCAGTGCTGCTCGGTTCCACCATCTTCAGCAAGGTGTTCTTCACTGCAAAGCCCACTCCGTGTTCCCTGTGTTCGTCACTGCCCTTTCCCTGCCAGTAGAACGTGTAGTCCTTCTCTCTCAGTGTGCCTGCGTCAGCCAACCGTGTTTCCTGGAGAGTGGCGATATCCACTTCCAGTCTCTTCAGCTCATTATTGATGATGGCAGTCTTCCTGGTGTCGTTGATGTCCTTGAGGTTAGTAGTGAGTCCTGTCATCATAGTGTGGACGTTCCAAGTTCCCAGTTTTAGAGTTGGTCTCTTTTGTTTTATTGTCTTGCCTGGTGCGAAAGTTCTCAGCCTGCTGTTCGGACTTCTCCTCATTCCCATGCACCCAATGAGGAAAGCAAGCTGTGGCGGGACAACACCTTATTGGCTGGGGGCTGCCCAGCTTGAGGCGGGCGGTAGCTGTCCAGTGAGATCCGATGATCCCTCCCACTGTCAGGAATAACCCCTGGCGCCGAGCTCTACGCCAATTGAGCGGTGGCTTATAACCGGTAACTGTCATTTCCCGTGTTTTGTCTACGCCAAAGGCGAAGCTGGAGTGTCCTCTCCAGTGATCCGGTGTTCTACCTTCCAGCGTTGGGCGTTGGTAGGATTCAAGCCTGGGCAGGAAGATATGGAGGATAAGATGTTGCCCATGCAGCATGTCCCCCCTCTCCACGTCACTGATGAATCCAAAGGAACAGCAGGGCTGCTACAGTTTGGCACCAGCGCCGTTGCAGGAGCTGCCAGAACGATGTTGAGCACAACATAGAACTGCCTTAGGGGCTCCGACTCCGGATTTTTCCTCAGGGTTGACTCCCGAAGCCTTTCCCGTGACCGGGTATGCCGCAAGGCAGCGGAGGTTTGAAATCAGGGTTTACCTTCCCCTAGATGGGCTACCTTCCCAGGTTGACAAGCCACCATCTACCCGAAGCATCTGGTTTTAAGGCGCCAGAGATCCGCCCTCGCCCATTCTCCTATTAGTAAAAGCAGTTCCGCCGGGCTTAGAGACTAAACCACACGGGCAGGCTAGGAGTTGGACTTAGTTGTCAGAGGCTTTTCGAGACGCACGCCATAAGGAGCATTTTATGAGCACTGGGAGCTTAACCCCAGTGCCGCTCCTGGCTATGACAACCTTGGAACCAAGGGGCGTGTGACTGTAGCTTACTCCCTGCTCTGCTCTGTCCTCAGGGTTACCTGGCTGCACCGCGAGCTGTTCCGGCCTTGACGCACGCTGTTCACCCACACCACATCCACACTTCCATTCACGCACTCAAACACCACCAGTTGTTTGAATAAAAGCCTTAAATCTTCCTGAGCCTGTGTGTGTGTTCCCTGAGCCCATCATTATGTCAGTACAACTCCAGCAAAGTGGCTCAGCGGACAGCGGGCTCGCACGCCGACTTTCCACCCTCGAGGCTCGGGTGGATTTAATCGCTCTTCAGCAACAGGTGATTTTTGATGAACTCACCCAAATAATCCAATTATTAGGTCGCCTGGATTCTCCTCCGGAACTTCCCTCGGGCTCCGGTCGGCGGGCTAGCTTCAGTCCCTTCCCCGTCTAGCTCAGCTAGTTCGGAACCGCTGACCCGACTCACTCCCATTCCAACCCCCGCGCGTTTCAGCGGTAAACTCGGTGAGGCGCGCGGGTTTCTGCTACAATGTGAGTCAGTGTTCCAGCGCGTCCCCGGGGGCTTCCCTTCAGATCATAGCCGAATTGGGTATGTGGCTAATCTCTTGGAAGGGCGAGCGCTAGCTTGGGCCTACGCTGTCATGGCGAGGCCCAGCTACGCGAACCTGACCTATACCCAATTCGTGCATGATTTTAAGGAAGTTTTTGATCATTCGGACTATGATAACGTCCTAACCACCTGGCTACTCAATCTTCGTCAGGGTAGCCGGTCGACCGCCGACTACACTGTCGACTTCCGGGTGGTAGCGGCGGAAGTCGGGTGGGGCGAAGCTGCGCTCTGCAGCATCTTCACCCGCAGCTTAAATTCTTCTTTACAGGACGAGCTGGCCTCCTGGGATATACCGGGCCGGTTGTCAGAATTAATTGCCCTCAGCCGATTTAGATAATCGGCTGATGGAACGGGCCGCCGAGCGGAGGGCTTCCGGTCGCTCGAGCGGAGCTTCCGCCCGGGTCTCTCAGTCTCGCCCCCTGGTGTTACCCGCTCCGGCGTCCGCCGACGACACTGAGGCAATGCTGGTCAGTCGGGCTAGACTGCCACCAGCGGAAAGACAGCGCCGCAGAGAGTTGGGCCTCTGCATGTATTGCGGGGGAGACCAGCATTCTGTGGAGGACTGCCCGATTCGGCCAAAAAGGGAATGTCCGCGAGTCGCTGTAGGGGGCCTTGTAGACGCATCCCATCCAAATCCCCTCACTAAGTGCCTCCTCCCAGTTAGATTCTGTCATAACTCCACGGGTCACATCACACACGCACTGGTGGACTCGGGGGCGGAACAGAATTTTATTTCTCAAAGCCTGGTAACCCGCTTGGGCATCCCCTGCCAGGCACTGCCAGCCCCTATTAACCTGGTCACTCTCGCCCATACACCTCTTGAGAGAGTCACCCACAGAACCAAACCGGTCCCAGTCATCATCTCCGGCAACCATAGGGAGGATCTCAGCCTTGTTGTACTACCCACCTCGGCTTCACCTGTCATCCTGGGTTACCCCTGGCTGCGGCTCCATAATCCCACCTTCGACTGGCAGTCCGGCAGCGTCCTCTCCTGGAGCACCTTTTGTATGAGCACCTGTCTCCAATCCGCTGCTTGTGCTCCGTCATTGCCGCTCCCAGCCTCTGACTCTCCGCCTCCGGACCTCTCCTTGGTACCCCCGGAGTTCCACGACCTGGGCCCGGTCTTCAGTAAGTCTAAAGCACTGTCTCCCCCCCCCACCGCCCCTACGACTGCGCCATTAACCTCCGCCCGGGGGCACCGTTACCATCTGGCTGCCTCTACAGCCTGTCTGCCCCAGAGCGTGAGGCCATGGATGCTTATATTAAAGAGTCGCTCAGCACAGGCATCATCTGGCCATCCTCGTCCCCGGTTGGAGCCGGATTCTTCTTCGTGGGTAAGAAGGACAGGTCCCTGCGGCCGTGTATCGACTTCCGGGTGCTCAACGACATCACAATTAGGGACAAGTACACGCTGCCCCTGATGGACTCGGCCTTCAACTCCCTCCAGGGGGCCACCTGGTTCACCAAACTGGACCTGCGCAGTGCGTACCACCTCGTTCGGATCCGGGAGGGTGATGAATGGAAGACGGGGTTCCGGACGCCCAGCGGCCATTTTGAGTATCTGGTCATGCCGTTTGGGCTCACCAACGCTCCGGCCGTCTTCCAATGCCTCATCAACGACGTTCTTCGGGATTTCCTGGGGGTCTTTGTGTTCGTATATTTGGATGACATCTTTATCTTCTCCCGGACTAGAGAGGAGCATCAGGTCCATGTGAGGCGGGTCCTTCAGTGCCTTCTGGAGAACAGGCTGTACGTTAAAGCGGAGAAGTGTGAGTTTTACACCAACCAGACCTCCTTCTTGGGTTTCGTCATCGCTCACAATCAAGTTCTCCCTGACCCGGCCAAGGTCAAAGCAGTGGTGGAGTGGCCCACCCCCTCTTCCAGGAAGCACGTGCAACAGTTCCTTGGCTTTGCCAACTTCTACCGCCGCTTCGTGCCAAAGTACAGCTCCATCGCCGCTCCCCTGACCCGCCTCACCTCTCCCAAGGTACCGTTCCAGTGGACCGAGGATGCTGTGTCGGCCTTCAAGATCCTGAAGACGGAGTTCGCTTCCTCCTGGGTCCTCCCCCAGGTGGACCCGTCACTCCAGTGCCTGGTCGAGGTGGACGCATCCGACATGGGGGTGGGGGCAGTGCTCTCCAAGCGCTCACCTGCGGATGGGCAGGTGCATCCCTGTGCCTTCTTCTCCTGACGCCTCTCCCCTGCTGAACGGAATTATGACGTCGGGGATAGGGAGCTCCTAGCGGTGAAGCTAGCTCTTCAGGAGTGGCGCCATTGGCTGGAGGGAGCAACCCAGCCGTTTGTGGTCTGGACCAATCACAAGAATTTGGAGTACCTGAGGACGGCCAAGCGCCTGAATGCCCGCCAGGCGCTTTGGTCGTTGTTTTTCGGTCGCTTCAAGTTCACCATCACTTACCGCCCCGGGTCCAAGAATGGGAAACCGGATGCGCTGTTCAGACAGTTCGGGCCCAAAGACCCTGAGGATCGAGAACACACCATCCTGCCCACCTCGTACGTCGTGGGGGCCGTCTCATGGGAGATTAAGGCCAAGGTCTGGAAGGCACAGGAGGCGGAACCCGACCCTGGTGGCGGTCCAGTCGGGAGACTATTCGTTCCGTTTTCAGTTCGGGACGACGTCATCCACTGGGCTCACACAGCTAAGTTCACCTGTCACCCTGGTATCTCCCAGCTGGTGGAGCTCCTCCAGCGGTCCTTTTGGTGGCCTGGCCTTAGGAGTGATGTCACCAACTACGTCCGTGCCTGTCCCCAGTGCGCAACGGGTAAGACCTCCATGTCCCCTCCAGCGAGTCTCCTCTGTCCACTACCGATCCCCGGGAGGCCCTGGTCCCATGTGGCTCTGGACTTCATCACCGGTCTCCCCAAGTCCAACTCTTATGACACCATCCTGATCATCGTCGACCGGTTCTCCAAGGCGGCCCACTTCGTGCCTCTCCGTGGGCTCCCTTCGGCGGGAGAGATGGCCGACTTATTGATTCAACATGTCGTCAGGTTGCATGGGATCCCGGTAGATGTCGTCTCAGATCGGGGGCCTCAGTTTGTGTCCAAGGTGTGGAAGTCCTTCTGCAACGTATTGGGGGCCATGGTGAGTCTGTCCTCCGGTCACCATCCTCAAACTAACGGCCAGTGTGAGCGCACTAACCAGGAGTTGGAGGCAGCCCAGCACTGCGTCACGTCTTCTAGCTCCTCTTCATGGAGTCCCTCCCTACCCTGGGTTGAGTACGCCCATAATTCCACCTTATCCTCAGCCATCGGTATGTCCCCCTTTCGGGCGTCCCTGGGGTATGATCCGCCTTTGTTCCCTGAGGAGGAGGGTGAGGTGGTGGTCCCATCTGTCCAGGCTCATCTGAGGCGCTGCCGGCGTATTTGGACCAAGATGCGCCAGGCACTTTTACGCACGACGGAGCGCAATTCTCGAGTCGCCAATCACCGCAGGAGGGCCGCCCCCGAGTATCAGGTGGGTCAACGAGTTTGGCTGTCTACTAAAGACATTAAACTGAAGGCTGAGAGGAAGAAGCTGGCGCAGCGCTTCATCGGGCCTTTTCCTATTACTAAGATAATCAATCCGGTGGCTGTGCGTTTGGCTCTCCCCCCCTCCCTCCGGGTCTGCCCGACGTTTCACGTCTCGCATATTAAACCTGTGTTGTCTGACCCTCTTTGTCCTCCACCCAGAACCCCTCCTCCCCCCAGGATGATCGACGGTGATCCGGCATGGGGTGTCACGGCCATCCTGGATGCCCGCCGCCGTGGCCGCGGTCTCCAGTACTTGGTGGTTTGGGAAGGGTATGGCCCTGAGCACAGATCCTGGGTGCCCCCGTCCTGGGTGCTGGATAAGAACCTCATCATGGAGTTCCACCGGGCGCACCCAGGTAAGCCAGCGCCGGGAGGCACTGCTCGGGGGGGTGGGGGTGTGGTGGGGTGGAGAGTACTGTTACACCTTGCTCTCGCTAGTCATCAGCGCCAGCAGCGCGCACACCTGCTCCTCGTCAGCATCGGCCTATATAAACCCCTCTGCCCTCTGCTTCGGCCTGGAGTCGTCTGCTTGACAACGCTCCCAAAACCTTCAGCGCCCATCCGGTTTGTTACTGACCAGCGTATCTCTCCCCAAGCACGTAAGCTGCACTATTTCATCTTACCTTCTCTCCAGCTTCTCCCCTGTGCACAGGTGGACCTCCAGGGCGGCGGAATTCCTCCTCCTCACCTCTCCTCAGCCTCACTCTCTCCAGCATGTTGAGACCGCGCAGCCGCGCTGTCCTCCAGGTTACAGCTGCTTCACCAACGCCAGCCACCTTCTCACCTGCACGTAAGCAGTACATTATGGTTATTTTCCCATGGGGCGTGCGACTGTAGCTTACTCCCTGCTCTGCTCTGTCCTCAGGGTTACCTGGCTGCATGGCGAGCTGTTCCGCCCTTGACGCATGCTATTCACCCACACCACATCCACACTTCCATTCACGCACTCAAACACCACCAGTTGTTTGAATAAAAGCCTTAAATCTTCCCGAGCCTGTGTGTGTGTTCCCTGAGCCCATCATTATGTCAGTCTCAGGATCTTTTGACCCATTAGTGAATACTGGCTTAAAGCAATGATAACCTGTTTTCAAACAATCCTCTACTCAAATTGCAATCTTTCCAAATTCTCTATAACCTCACATCTTTTCCAAAAAATACAAATCAACAGAAACTGAATTGAAAAACCAAGGTGCTGTGACTGACAAAGGAACTGATGGAATATATGATCTATCACATAGTTTCATGTCTTCGTCTATCCTCCCTGCATTAAATGCAAAACTCCCTCTCTCTCCTTCCCAACATGGCAACAAAACCTTAGCTGTATGATGTCAATACTGAGTGTGCCCTTGCAGATTGACCCAGTAATTTATCATTATCTGTTTATGCCTGACATTTAATGCCATTTCACCCATTTCCACTTGAATAGCATGCAACAAGGGTTGTTTTAAGTGCACTGTTGTGTAGTGTGTGTGTGATGACGTACCCGCCCGCAGGGTGACGCCAGGCGGGCATGGCCACTTGTGTATATAATTCTGTGTTGTGATAATAAAGGTAGTTGGGCTGTTGGTTCCCTGCATGGATGAGACTCCGACTCCTTTCTCCATACATAACATTTGGTGACGAGGATAAAAGCGGGTAATGCCAAAAATATGGGGGCGTAAGGGCTTCCTCAAGCCTTGATTCCGTTTCTGGAGTACGTGGGAGAGCCAGTGATCCTGTGGCCGAATTGGCGGGCTGTGTTCAAGGATTACATCGGGGCATTGGGCTTGAGCAGACTCGAGAGGAGACAACAACGAGCGCTTCTGACCCACCATCTTGGCACGGAGGGCCAAAGAATCCTCAGTACACTGGGTGAGATGAGGATGCTGTTGTCCGATAAAGTGGCTGGCCGAATTTTTCACCCAGCAGACAAGGACCATGAAGCTGTGGGTGGTGGGAGTTTTGGCGCCAAAGGAGGCTAGGCTAGTTAGCTTGGAGAAGCTAACAGCCCATTCGTTGTCTATGGGCAGGTTAGCCGCAAAGCTAACAGCACGCCGAAAGAGAGCTCCAGGCTACCAGCTAGGCTCCGAGGTGGGACTGGGACTGCGAGAGGGGGAGTCCCTGGTCACTGAAGACAGTGGGCCAACCATAAAGCATAGAAGGGTGCAGGACTGTAGCGTGGGGGAGATTGACTGTGCGGTGTGTGACGACAGCGGAGAAGGAGAGCAGCAGCAGGAGTCATCCCCACAGCTGGAGGCCGGGCAGCAGGAGAGCGGGACCATGGAGGCTGAGAGCCCCAAGGAAGAGCAGCAACAGCCGGGCATGGAGATGATGCAATGGAGCGCCTGGGACGAGGGTGCTGAGAGCAGTGATGAGACACCTAGGTTGGAGAGTGATGTCGACGAGAGTGACACTCAGAACCCCAGGGGAGAGCAGCTGCATCTGGGCATGGAGACGATGCAGCAGAGCGCCTGAAACAAGGGTGCTGAGAGCAGTGATGATGAGCCTGGGTCAGAGAGTGACGCTGACGAGAGCGAAGTTGAGAGCCCCAGGAGTGAGCAACAGCAGCTATGCGCCACGAAGGCTGGGCAGTGTCTCAGTGCCGGAGCTCCATGTGCCTTGGACAAGGGCGCTGGGTGGTGCAGCGAGGTTCCCGAGGCAGCGAGCAGCGCAGGTGAGCAGGCTTCGGTTGTCCCCAGAGTGCAGCCACAGGGGGACGAAGTGTTTGGAGCCATGATGGAGGTGTTGAAGGCGGTCGGGACTGGACCGATAGGCACGGAGGGACGGCGTGCCAGACAGCAGCACTGCATGGCCAGAGCGGAGAAGCAGCTGATGGCGAGAAGAGACATTTTCGCCCGGGAGGGTGGCTTCGATCCTGGGGGCAAACGGCGGCCAGGGGTACACATGCCGTGGGGCTGCCCGGGGCCTCCGAGCTGGTTTTCTACATGGCTGTCCAAGGACTGTGGAGTAACATAAAAATCTCAAATGTAAATATGTATATAGTCTGCTAGTGTGCATGAGGGTATGTATGGTATGGGATTATTTACTGGAGTGGTGGCTCAGTTGGTAGAGCATCCGCCCCACACCCGGGAGACAGGGGTTCAAATCCCGGCTGGGTCATGCCGAAGACCATATTAAAGTGGAACTTCCTGCCGTCCAGCTTGGTGCTCAGCAATAATGGAATGGAGGAGGGAAATTTGTGGCGGCGCCTTTCATGGCAGCGGCCCTCTGATTCCACACTTGGGGTGTGTGTGATTAACTCAGTAGATAGGTAAAACACAATCTCGTTCTACTGTACATGATTGGTTGTACAGTTGAATGACAATAAGGATGATTTAATTTAATTTAATTTTATAGGTGTTCAGACACTTGGTCCAATTTTAGTTGTTTTTCTTTTTCTTTTTGCTGACTGTGTTAGGTGATTTTAGTGCAGTTAATTATTCCCTGTTCCTTAGTGCGTGACTCGGGTCCTAAATTGGGGAGGGTCTCGATTGTGTGTGTGGTCTTACACTTTTGTAAGAGGGAGGGGAATGTTGTGTAGTGTGTGTGTGATGCCATACCCACCCACAGGGTGACGTCAGGTGGCCATGGCTACTTGTGTATATAATTCTGTGTTCTGAAAATAAAGGTCGTTGGGCTGTCGGTTCCTTGCATGGATGAGACTCCGACTCCTTTCTCCATACATAACATGCACCACAACAGATCCTCAATGTTTGGGCCTGGATGTCATCTAACTTATTCAAAATTGTTTTGGACGCAGCTCTATATACAATACATCCATAGTCCAAAACAGACATAATTAATGCAACATAAATGTTGTTAATCACAACTCTATGAGCACTCCACTCTGCCCCTGTTAACCGCCTGAATATGTTCAAAACTATTTTGCATTTCATTGTCATATTTTTAATATGCTCCCTCCAAGTTAGATTAGAATCAAACTATCCATCCATCTTCTACCGCTTAATCCTTTTTGGGTCCCAGGCGGGCTGGAGCCTATCCCAGCATCTTTGGGCAAGAGGCAGGGTACACCCTGGACAGATTGCTAGTCCGTCGCAGGGCCAACACAGAGAGACAGACAACCATTCACTCTCACAGTCATACCTAAAGACAATTTAGAATCCCCAGTTGAGGCCAATTAAACTAACCTGTATGTTTTTGGCCTGTGGGAGGAAACCGGAGTACCTGGAGTAAACCCACGCAGACACGGAAAGAATATGCAAAATCCACACAGAAAGGTCACTGACGGTGGGATCAAACCCATGATGGTCAGGGGTGGAATTGATCTCACGATCTTCTTGCTGTGCTGCCACAGTGCTAACCACTGTGCCACCGTGCTGCCGGACAACTAAACCAGACAACTATAAATCTTAAAGCTTTGACTTGCTCTATTTCCTGAGCATACATTGTTAACTGAGTGTCAGTTACCCTCTTCCTTGTGAATACATCAACCTTTGTTTTTTTCACAGAACATTTAAATCCCCACAAATATGACCACCCTTCCACAGTGTGTACTGCCTCTTGTATTTTCCCTCTTATATAATTAAAATTACTCCCTCTTTTCCATAATGCTATGTTGTCAGCAAACAAAGATCGATCAATATTGTTATTCACGTGGGCGAAGACGTCTTTTATCATGATATAAAAAAGTACTGGGCTTATAACACTACCTTCATACTGCCAACACTCGACCGGACTCATTCCAAGTGAGAGTTGTACTCTGCCAGGGCTGCGCTTTGTCACCGATCCTGTTCATACTTTTTATGGACAGGATTTCTAGGCGCAGCCAGGGAACGGAGGGTGTCATGCTTGGTGACCACAGGATCTCGTCTCTGTTGTTTGCAGATGAGGTTGTCCTGCTAGCTTCATCCAGCAATGACCTACAGGTCTTACTGGGACGGTTTGCCACTGAGTGTGAAGTGGCTGGGATGAGAATCAACACCTCCAAATCCGAGTCCATGGTCCTCAGCCGGAAAAAGGTGGATTATCTTCTCCAGGTTGGGGACAAGCTCCTGCCCCAAGTGGAGGAGTTTAAGTATCTTGGGGTCTTATTCATGAGTGAGGGGAAAACGGAGCGAGAATCAGAATCAGAATCAGAATCAGAATCAGAATCAGGTTTATTGCCATTGTTCATGTAGTACACAAACTAGGAATTTGTCTCGGTGCAATGCTGCAACATTAAACATGATAAGATAAGAGAAATAAACTATACATGTAATAAAGTGTAGGATAAGATTAAGTGATACTGGTCAACAGTTAAAATATATATTAGCCAGCAGCAGATACTGTGGAGAACTATATAGTGCAGTCGGTAATGCAGGAAGAAAACAGTGATGATTGACATGAGTCTGGTTGAGCTGCTGTACATGGTGCACGAGAGTCAATAAGTCACTTAGTGTTCAGCAGTCTAATGGCAGAGGGGAAGAAGCTGTTCATGTGACGGGAGGTTTTAGTCTGGATGGACCGAAGTCTTCTACCAGAGGGGAGGGGGGCAAACAGTACGTGACCAGGGTGTGAGGGATCGGCTATGATCCGGCCAGCACGCCTCCGGGTCCTGGAGATGTACAGATCCTGGAGAGATGGGAGCTTGCAGCCGATCACCTTCTCAGCAGTGCGCACGACGCGCTGCAGCCTTAGTCTGTCCCTGGCAGTGGCTCCTGCGTACCACACGGTTATGGAGGTGGTGAGGATGGACTCGATGATGGCTGTGTAGAACTGCACTAACATCTTGGTGGGTAGCTTGAGCTTCCTCAGCTGCCGCAGGAAGAACATCCTCTGCTGGGCTTTTTTGATGAGTGAGCTGATGGTCAGCTCCCATTTGAGGTCCCTGGTGATGGTAGTGCCTAGGAAGCGGAAGGAATCAGCAGTGGTGATGGGAGAGCCTGAGAGGGTGAGGGGGGGCAGAGGAGTAGTGACTTTCCTGAAGTCTACAATCATCTCCACTGTCTTCAGAGCGTTCAGCTGCAGGTTGTTATTGCTGCACCAGGACGCCAGCTGGGCCACCTCTCTCCTGTAGGCGGACTCGTCGCCGTTGGAGATGAGCCCGATGAGGGTGGTGTCGTCCGCAAACTTGATCAACTTGACAGACTGGTGGCTGGAGGTGCAGGAGTTGGTGTAAAGGGAGAAGAGTAGGGGGGAAAGTACACAGCCCTGGGGTGATCCGGTGCTGATGCTAGTATAGTCTGAGACAGTCTTTCCCAGCCGCACATGCTGCCTCCGGTCCGTCAGGAAGTCGATGATCCACCTGCAGAGGGAGTCAGGCACGTTGAGCAGGGACAGCTTGTCCCGGAGCAGAGCGGGGCGGATGGTGTTGAATGCGGAGCTGAAGTCCACAAACAGGATCCTGGCGTAGGTTCCCGGGGAGTCCAGGTGCTGCAGGATGGAGTGGAGGGCCAGGTTGACTGCATCGTCTACAGACCTGTTGGCTCGATAGGCAAACTGCAGCGGGTCCAGGAGAGGGGTGGTGATGGACTTGAGGTGGGACAGGACCAGGCGCTCAAAGGACTTCATGACTACAGAGGTGAGCGCTACAGGTCTGTAGTCATTAAGTCCAGTGATCCGTGGCTTCTTGGGGACAGGGATGATGGTGGAGGATTTGAGGCAGGACGGCACGTGGCATAACTTAAGGGAGGTGTTAAAAATGTCTGTGAATACAGGAGCCAGCTGTTTCGCACAGAGTCTCAGGGTGGAGGGAGACACGCCGTCTGGGCCGGGGGCCTTGCGCGGGTTCAGTCTGGAGAACTGTTTGAGCACATCCTGCTCACTGATGATAAGGGGAGGGGGGGAGGAGGGGGGGTGCCTTAAATGAAGTAGGGAATGTGGAGGCTGTGGAGCTGGAGGGAGGGAGGGAGTTGGACACAGATGACGAGGTGTCAAAACGGGCATAGTGTTGGGACAGTCTTTGACAAAGGGCTTTGTCATCCTGACCTTTAGGAGCCTTAGGTCGATAGTTGGTGATTTGCCTCAGTCCTCTCCACACGGAAGCCGAATCATTAGCAGTGAACTGCTGCTGGAGTCTCTCTGAGTATAGAGATTTAGCCCTCTTCAGCTCTCTGTTAAACCGGTATTTAACCTCCCTGTAGCAGTCCCTGTCTCCACTTTTCAGCGCTGCTTCCTTCTCCTTCCTGATCTGTCTGAGCTTAGCTGTGAACCAGGGTTTGTCATTAGAGTAACTCACCCTGGTGCGTGATGGAAGAATGTTCTCTTCACAAAAGTGGATATATGAGTTCACAGTGTCCGTGTACTCATCCAGATCATGCGTGGCTCCTTTAAGCATGCCCCAGTCAGATATTTCCATGCACGTTTCCAGCTTCTCCTCAGCATCACTGGTCCGTATCTTCGTAGTGCTCACAACAGGTTTAGTGAGCTTCAATCTCTGTCTGTATGTGGGAATGAGGTGAACCATCACGTGATCAGATAATCCCAGCGCATCTCGAGGGACAGCGCGATATGCGTCTTTCACTGTGGTGTAACAGTGATCCAGTGTGTTTAATCCTCTGGTGGGGCATTTAATAAACTGTTTGTAGCGGGGGAGATCGTGGCTCAGATTGCACTGATTAAAGTCGCCAGCCACAATAATCAGCGAGTCTGGAAAACTCCGCTCTGTGTGTTGAATGTGATCCGCGAGCACGCGCTGAGCTTCGCGCGTGTCCGCGTCGGGAGGGGCGTACACAGCGATCATTATGAAAGAAGCAAACTCCCGCGGGGAATAGAAGGGCTTGCAATTGATAACAAGAAATTCCAAGGCAGGAGAACAGTGTTTGGAAATTACCGTTACATCAGAGCACCAGCTGCAGTTGATGTAGAAGCAGACACCGCCTCCTGTGGTCTTGCCGGAAAGCTCTGTGTCACGATCAGCACGGAAGAGCTGAAAGCCGTCGAGGCGCAGCGCGCTGTCCGGTATATTTTCCCGGAGCCAGGTCTCAGTAAAGCAGAGGACAGCTGAGGAGGAGAGGTCCTTAAAACGCATCAGCAGTCTCAGTTCATCTACCTTGTTAGAGAGAGAGTTGGTATTGGACAGAAATATGCCAGGCAGCGCCGTTCGCGAGCCTCTCCTGCGAAGTCGTACGAGAGCGCCCGCTCGTCTTCCTCTCTTCTGCCGTCTCACTTTCCGAGCCAAACAATAAACCAGATCGGCGGCAGGGGCTAGAAAAACTGGGAGGAGGTCCGTGGGGGTGAAAGTCCTGATATTTAGAAGTTCTTCACGGGTATAAGTGCAAGCAGACACACAATTGACAAACAAAAACAAACAAAGAGCGCAGCGAAGCACCATGTCGACCACTGTGGGCGCCATCTTGGATCATCAAAAGGTCAAAAGAGAGATCAAAAGAGAGATTCACAGACGGATCAGAGCAGCATCTGCAGTGATGCGGACGTTGTACAGGTCTACTGTGGTGAAGAGGGAGCTAAGCTCTAAGGCAAAGCTGTCGATTTACCAGTCTACATTCCTACCCTCACCTATGGTCATGAGTTTTGGGTAATGACCGAAAGAACGAGATCGCGGACACAAGTGGCTGAAATGAGCTTTCTTCATAGGATCGCTGGACTCACCCTCAGTGATAGGGTGAGGAGCTCAGTCATCCGGGAGAGGCTCAGAGTAGAATTGCTGTGCCTCCACATTGAAAGATGCCAGTTGAGGTGGTTTGGTCATCTGACCAGGATGCCTCCTTGATGCCTCCCACTTGAGGTGTTTCAGGCATGTCCCTCTGGGAGGAGACCCCGGGACAGACCCAGGACTCAGTGGAGAGACTATGTCTCCCAGCTGGTCTGGGAACACCTTGGTATCTTCTCTGAAAAGCTGGAGCAGGTGGCTGGGGAAAGGGAAGTCTGGGCTTCTCTGCTTGAACTTCTGCCTCTGTGATCTGGACCTCCGGAAAAGATGGATGGCGGGATGGATGGATAAAAAAGTACTGGGCTTATAGCACTGCCCTGGGGGGGGGGGGGGTGCCATTTTCAACCAAATAACTATCTGAAAAGGCTCTACCCACTCTAACTTGAATAAACCTATTAAACAAGAAATCTTTAATCCAGTTAAATGCTCTCCTAGAGATTCCTATCACTTAGCTTAGCTAACTTAGCTAACTTAGCTTCATCATTAGTCCCTCCTTCCACAACATGCCATACGCCTTTTCCACGCCAAAAAAAACTGCAATTACTGATTCTCTATTAATCTGAGCTTTCCGTATCTCTGTCTCCAAACACACAACAGGATCCATAGTTCCCCTTCCTTTTCTAAATCTGCTCTGATCTGGTGACAGTATTCCTCTACTTTCAAGATAAAATAAAAGCCTATCTGTACTCACCGTCTCTATTACTTTTCCCAAATGTGATGTTAGAGCTATAGGTCTGTAGCTCATTGAGTGTGAGGGGCCTTTTCCTGGTTTTCTGACAGGAATGATCATAACCTCTTTCCATGCAGTCGGGAGCTTTCCCATTTCCCACTCTGTTGTAAACTTCCAACAGCTCTATCAATGCCAAATTCCCTCAATGTTTTAGCATCATGTAAAAAAAATTGCCTTTCCCAGGGGATGTTAATCCTGATTTCTTTATTGCTCTTTCCTTTTCATCTAGAGTGAAAGGAAACTCCAAAATGGTAAATGGCATTCACTTATATAGCGCTTTTATTTTCATCTCTTGATGACCAAAGTGCTTTACAGATCCTGCAATCCACCCATTCACACACTGATGGCAGCAACATGGCGCTTCCAGACCTACCAGGAGCAATTGGGGTGAAGTGTCTTACCCAGGGACACAATGGCAGGATATCGGGGGAGAGTGGGATTCGAACCACCAACCATGCGCTTCTTGGACAGCCTGCTCTACCTCCCAAGCCACTGCCGCCCAAAGTCCAAAGAACTACTAAAGTCTAAGCTTTTTTCCCACAACCTCAGAATATGTTAAACTCATCCTATTTCTTCCTCTTTTACCTTCTTCAGTCACATTATTTGAACTATGGACTTGAGTCAGAGTCTTTGCTATAATTTTTGCTTTTTCCTCATCAGTTACTGCCGTCACTCCCTCCATTTTTAGCACTGGATACTGCCATTCCCTCCTACCTCCCCTCATAGCCTTGATCATATTCCATACATCTCCCACAGCTGCTGCTCTACCTATAGTGTTACAGTATTTTGGCCAGCTTTTTCCTTGGCCTTCCGGATAGTTTTCATGACTTTTGCTTGTGCCATCTTATAATTAACCAAATTCTCAAAGTTATGAGTTCTTCTTAGGAACCTAAGTGTTTTATTTTTGTCTATAATTTAAATTTGTTTGATGATCTGAAACATTTAAGTGTGACAAACATACAAAAAAATGAGAAATCAGGGAGGGGGCAAACACCTTTTCACACCACTGTATTTGTAATTTGCAGTGTTTTTCTCAGATATTTGCAGTTTTTTTCCTATGAATTTGCAACTATTTTCTTATAAATCTGCAACTTTTTTCTTTAAATTTGTAACTTTATTCTCAAAAATTTGCTAATAATTCCATGTAAATCTGCAACTTTTTCCTCTACCTTTCCTTTTTCCTAGTGGTAGAGCATCCGCCCCACAGCCACCCCAGCTGGGTCATACCAAAGATCATATCAAAATGGTACTTCTAGCTTGGTGCTCAGCATAATAGAATGGGGGAAGGAGAAGTTGTTTGTGGCGGTGCCTTGCAAGGCAGTGGCCCCTCTGATTCTAGATGTGACTTGAGATTGTAGATAGGAGAAATGTAATTTCGTTCTACTGTACATGATTGACTGTATGTATTGAATGACATTAAAGTTGGCTTCTTCTTCTCAATTTGCAATTTCCTTTTTTCTAGATTTGATTTCTAGATTGGAGCCACCAGGACCGGAGGGGAAGGCGAAGAGGTAGCCTACCCACCAGGGAACTTAGAAGTAGGTGGCCAAACCGAGGGATGGGAGCCCCCTGCCCTCTGAAGCTTGGAGCAGGGGGACCGTAGCACCCGCAATGGTCCTGGTCCGGGACATGGCTGCACTCGTGACGATCCCGGTCTGGAACAGCGCTGCACCAGTGGTGGACTCCGGCTGGAGCTCCGCTGCACCCACAGGGACTCCCAGCTGGAGTTCTGCTGCACCCACGTTGGCCTCTGGCTGGAGAGCTGTTGCACCTGCGGTGGTCCCCATTGGGGACCTCATTGCTCCTGTGGTGGAGTCCCCAGTGAGGGAGGAAGGATTCTTCACTGACCCTGGTGCTGAACCGAGATCCTCGGTGGCCTCAGGAGGGATTGGCAGCTCTCCGGTGACCCTGGCAAGGAGCTCTGAACCCAGAGGGAGAGAGAAAGAGACCGAATCAGGGTCACTGGCAGCAGCAGGGCCCCATGAGGTGGCCCTGAGGGCTACTGCGAGCTGCCCCGGGCCCTCCTCACCATGAGTCAGGCAGTATGACTTCGACATAGACATAGAAGACATTATGGAGCACACTTGCCTGAACTCCGGCTCCATCGCCATCCAGGATTCCGACGTTTTAGGGGGCGTGGGTTCAATCGGTCCGGCATGAGCTGCACCCACATCGACCTCTACTGGGACAGTTGGGCTCATGTTGTCATCTACAGACAACCCAGGTTGCAGCGGCAACTCTCCGGTGACCCTAGGAAGGAGGTTGGAGAAGACGGGAGAGGAAAGATGGTTAGGGTCACCGTCAGTGGCGGAGCCCGGCAAGGGGAGTCCGGATGCCGCTGAGGGCAGCACCCGACTCTCCTCCCCAAAAGCCAGGCAAGATCTCTCAAAAACTGACAAGAGAACTATAGGAGAGGTTACTTGCCTGTGCTCAAGCTCCACCACCGTCCAGGACTCCGACGATGCCAATGGCAATGTCCTGGACCCAGTCGGCTAGAGGTCTGGTCTGGAGGGTGACTCTGCAGCGGCAACCCCTGCAGCAGGCGTGATGATGGTTGCAGTCTCAGTGTCCCTGAGCACCATCTTCCACACCACTGGCTCATCTGGCATAGCGGCCGGGGACTGCCTCGCCGCTGGCCCTGGAACTGGACTCTCCAGGACCTCAGGTTCCTCTCCCTTCGAGTGGCCTGGTTCTGGAGCCGGCAAACTCGTAGAGGCACACATAAAGGGTTTGGAGAGGTCAAGTGAGGAGCTACTATATGCCACTGGAGCGGAGCACTCAGGGGACTGCAATCCCCGAGTCTCCTGGCCAGGGGACAGGCAAAATTGTTCATCAAAAGTGAAAAAATTAGGAAAAACCTGCCTGTTCTCCTGGCTCTGGATGTCCCCAGTGGCCTCCAAGGCATCTTCTCTCCTCTCCAAGCGTTCCTCCTTGATCCGACGGTTGATTAGGGCGAGCAATTCCAGTCTCCTCCTCCATCATCACACCTGTGGACTGGGCGGCCCCTGGCCCGTAGGATGAAGCAGTCACAACCAGTGAAGCACATTCTCGTCCCTCCCTCTCGCAGCACTTCTCCTAGATCCAGTGGTCTATCTGGGCGGGCAAACCCAGTCTCTCCTCCTCCTTCATCAAACCCGTGGATTGGGTGGCCCCCGGCCTGGAAGATGGAACAGTCACGATCAGTAGAGTGCGTTCTCATTCCTCCCTCTTGCGGCGCTCCTCCATGATCCGACGGTCTATCTGAGCAAGCAGGAACCGTCTCTCCTCCTCCGTCATAACATCAGGGGACAGAGCATGCCCAGGCTCGCGGGATGACACAGGAGCGGGAGGGCCGCAGGAGGAGGGTGTCTTCCTCCGCAGCAAGCGCTTCTTCCGGTGAGAGGATGGCTCCGATGTTGGGGAGGCCCACTCTGACTCCACGTCTGGCGGGGGAAAGAGGAAGGAAAGGAAGTCATCCACCCTCAGAACTACCCAGAGGTCGGGATGATGCCGCATGATGTCTTCTGCAGTGGGCAGTGCCAGCCGCACGTCCTCGGGAGACTGCGGCCACTGAGCAGAAAAGAGCACCTGCTCCAGTAAGTCCTGCACTCTCAGCTCCTTGTCCGTCCAGACCACCATCATGTAGCTCAGAGGAAAAAAATAAAAGGAAAAAGGGTGAAAGGAAAAAAAGAAAAAAAAAAACGCATGACTGCTCTGCTGGCTTTTCTTTTGTGGGCCGGCGCATTCTGTTATGACCCCTTGTGCACCATTACGCAGCGCACAGAGGGAGGAATGAAAAACCCACGAGCAGGAGTAGATTTGTGCACTTTATTAAACATAACTCCAAACTAGGTCCAGCAAAACAGTCACGATATAAACAGAGGTTTGCAATTATTACAACTGAGGCCACCAGATGAACAGGGACGCCACCCGGACGCTCACCAGCCCGGGGAGAGGGAATGCCTAGTGCCGCAGGGCAGCTGTCGGCACAAAGAAAAAAGGCAAACATAACTTACAGGCTGAGGCAATCCAAGGCGGTCCGTGCTGTCCGGAGGATGAAGGTAAGGGAGGAGCAGCCGTTTACACTAACTAATCACAATAGTCTAGTAGTGTAAGAGAAGACTAGATTGTCAGGTTGAAGGGTAATGTAAGGAATGAAAGCTGGCATACACAGAGGAATATGCTGGTGTGTATGAAGTGCAATGCTCCGGTGATCTCTTCCCACTCAAAGAGAGCTGTCGGTAAAATGACATGATTGCTTTGTCTTTCTCACACTTCTTTATCTGCTTGCTTCACACGCTACACTGCAGAGTTTAGTTTACACCCTATAATTCATTCGCTGAAACCAGTCAGAATCAGTTCCGCACACAGCCGAGCTGCCACATACGAGGAAGTGTACTGATACAATGAGGGAAAAACCCCTCCCTCTTGCAAAAGGGAGTGGTTAAGCTTTATAAAAACTATAGGGCTCACTTTTTTGAGTAGCACTCTCTTGGGGTATTTTCCTAAAGAGTTGTGTTCCAGCGCTGCTTGTATCCATATCTCACTTTCAGTAAAATAAGTGACAGTATACTTCATCTTCATCCCAGAGCGCTGGGAGGACCTTGCAACGGACCGCTCCAAATGGAGAGGCACCCTGACCAGACAGCTCAAGGCAGGTGAAGAGAGACTGACTGCTGCAGCAGATGAAAAAAGGACCCGCAGGAAGAACCGCCACAGACCCAGCAGCACAGAGACCACCCACAAGTGCGACCTGTGTGACAGGGACTGTCATTCGCGCATCGGCCTGTTCAGCCACAGGCGGTGCTGTTCCAGCAGAGTAGACGTTTAGGATTCTCTTCCATGGTCATCATAGACCGACGGAGGCCGACGATGATACTTCATCTCTCAGTCTGGTTATTTGGCCTTCGTATAAAAGAATTGGGGGTTAAGGCATTTTAGATGCAACAGAGCTTAAGTAATCACAATACTAATGATGTTACAACTTGCCGCTCATCAGCGGCGCCAGCTGCGCGCACACCTGCACCTCGTCAGCAGTGTGGGATATAAGCCACTCTGCCCTGGGCTTTGGCCTGAAGCCATCTGATTCCTTCGGCCAACTTGCTGCAGAGGAACCCCCTCATCTATCGGCAAGATCCACGACGTAAGCATACCTTACTCTTGTCTTTCCAGTTTCTCCCCTGTGCACAGGAGGATTTCCCGGCAGCGGACCTCGCCCCTGCATCGCCGCCTGCCTGCTGCTGCCACAGGTGGATTTCCCGGCGGCGGACTTCACCTCTTCATCGCCGTCTCCTCGCTGCTGTCAGGTGCATCAGGTCGCTGTCTTCCGGGCTCGCCCTTGTGCACGCCTGCCACCTGCCTGCCAAGTAAGCCAACAAACTCTATTACCCTCTGTACTGGTTTGGTGCCTGTTACCGTTTCCCTGTGCTCTCTTCCCAGGGTTGTCCGGCTGCACGGTTTCCTGCCCCCGTGCCTGACGCAGACGTCCACCACCAGTACATCTACATATCACAGACACGCAACCACACATCCCTGTTGTTGAATAAAGCTGTTAAATTTACCCTGAGCCTGCGTGTGTGTCTCCTGAGCCGTGCGTTATGTCAGTACGGCTTCAGCAGAGCGGCTCGGCGGACAGCGGGCTCGCACGCCGTTTTTCCACCCTCGAGGCTCGGGTGGATTTAATAGCTCATCAGCAACAGGTGATACTCAATCAGTTAACCTTGATTACTGACCGGTTAGACCGCCTGGACCCCCATCAGCCGTTTCCCCCGGCTCGTCAGGGAGGCGCAGCTCCAGCTGCTCCAGCGGCCGTCCAGCCTGCTCCGGGTGTCCCAGCCCGACTCACACCTATCCCGACCCCCGCCCGCTTTAGCGGTAAGCTCGGTGGAGCGCGGGGGTTCATTATGCAGTGTGAGTCGGTGTTCCTGCGTGTCCCCGGAGATTTTCCCTCAGACCACAGCCGAATTGGCTATATAGGAAATCTCCTGGAGGGTTGTGCGCTCACCTGGGCTTACGCCGTAATGGCGAAGCCCAGCTACGCCACCCTCACCTATGGCCAGTTCGTTAACCAGTTCCTGGAGGTCTTTGATCACTCGCGTTTGGATAGTGTCCAGGTCGATCGTTTCCTCAGTCTGCAACAGGGGAGCCGATCGGCCGCGGATTACGCCATTGACTTCCGGGTAACAGCAGAGGAAGTTGGCTGGGAGGAACGCTCCCTCTGTGGCATCTTCCTCCGCAGTTTAAACTCTGGTCTGAGGGATGAGCTGGCTGGTCGGGATATCCCTGAGACATTAGCGGAGCTAATCTCCCTCGCCATCAGCTTGGACAACCGGCTGCGCGAGCGCGTCTCGGAGCGGAAGTTGCCTTCTCGCTCGCGGGGTGCCTCGTCGCGCCCGTCCCAAGCTCGCCCCCTGGCGTTACTGCCACCAGAGTCCTCCGAGGAGTCGGAGCCCATGGTGACGGGCCGGGCAAAGCGCCCCCTTGCGGAGAAACAACGCCGCCGTGAGTTGGGTCTCTGTATGTATTGCGGAGGCAACCAGCATACTGTGGAGCGTTGCCCGGAGAAGCCAAACGGGGAGGTCCGCGAGTCACTGTAGGGGGCCTCGCGGATGCTAACCAGTCAACTCCCCTCACACATTTGTCGCTGCCCATCCGTTTTTGCCATAACACCACAGGGCATCTCACCCACGCACTGGTGGACTCAGGCGCGGAGGGAAGCTTTATTTCTCAAAGCCTGGCAACCCGATTGGGCATCCGTTGCCAGCCCCTTAAGACTCCTCTCGCCCTCATCAATCTCTCCCGTGCGTCCCTGGGGAAAGTGACTCACCGGACGAACTCCGTCTCTGTCATTGTCTCTGGAAACCACCGGGAGGACATATCTTTCTACATCCTGCCATCCTCTGTGTCTCCGGTGATTCTGGGTTACCCGTGGCTCCGCCTCCACAACCCCGTCCTGGACTGGAAGATCGGAAGGGTGACTGCCTGGAGTACGTTCTGCATGAGCACCTGCCTCCAATCCGCCGCCTGCGCCCCATCCCCTCCTCCCGTGGCCAAGAATGCCGCGCCCCCAGACCTCTCCTTGGTGCCCGCGGAGTTCCACGACCTGGGCGCGGTCTTCAGTAAGTCCAAGGCGATGTCTCTTCCCTCACACTGGCCTTACGACTGCGCTATAAATCTTCACCAGGGGGCGCCCCTTCCCTCGGGACGTCTGTACAGCCTGTCAGCACCGGAGAAAGAGGCCATGAATACCTATCTGAAGGAGTCGCTCAGTGCAGGAATAATTTGTCCTTCCTCATCTCCATTAGGTGCAGGGTTCTTCTTCGTGGGCAAGAAGGATGGCTCCCTTCGTCCATGCATCGACTTCCGTGCCCTTAACGACATCACGGAGAAGGACCGTTACACCCTGCCCCTGATGGACACTGCCTTCCACTCCCTCCAGGGGGCGACCTGGTTTACCAAGCTGGATCTCCGCAGCACGTACCACCTCGTCCGGATCCGGGAGGGAGATGAATGGAAGACTGCCTTCCGTACCCCGAACGGCCACTTTGAATACCTGGTCATGCCGTTCGGGTTGACCAACGCTCCAGCCGTCTTTCAGCGCCTGATCAATGACGTTCTCCGGGACTTCATCGGTCTGTTCGTGTTCGTCTACCTGGATGACATACTCATCTTCTCCAAATCCAGGGACGAGCACCGGGTGCACGTGAGGCGGGTCCTCCAGAGGCTGCTGGAGAACCGGTTGTATGTGAAGGCGGAAAAAGTGTGAATTCTACGCCAAAACAACGTCATTTCTGGGATTTGTCATCTCCCATGACCAGGTGCTTCCAGACCCAGCCAAAGTTAAAGCGGTGGTAGATTGGCCTACTCCCACATTCAGGAAGCAGGTGCAACAGTTCATCGGCTTTGCCAATTTCTACTGCCGCTTCGTACCCAATTTTGGAGCCATCGTCGGTCCTCTGACCCACCTTACCTCCCCTAAGACCCGTTCTAGTGCTCTGAAGAGGCCGCAGCGGCCTTCCAGGCGCTGAAGGCGGAGTTCTCCTCCTCCCGGGTCCTCAGCCAGGTCGATCCCTCTCTACAGTGCATCGTGGAGGTCGACGCCTCGGATACGGGGGTGGGGGCGGTGTTATCACAGCGGTCACCTGCTGACGGGGTCAAACAGCCCTGCGCCTTCTTCTCCCGGCGCTTGTCCCCGGCGGAGCGTAACTATGACGTGGGGGACAGAGAGCTCCTCGCCATCAAGCTCGCGCTCCAGGAGTGGCGTCACTGGCTGGAGGGGGCCACCCTGCCATTCGTGGTATTAACGGACCACAAGAACTTGGAATACTTAAGAACTGCCAAGCGTCTGAATGCCCGCCAGGCGCGTTGGTCCTTGTTTTTTGCCAGGTTCCGTTTTACCATTACATTCAGGCCGGGCTCCAAGAACGGTCTCCCTGACGCCCTCTCCAGGCAGTTTGCCCCTGAGGAATCTAAGGACGCCATACACACCATCCTGCCCGGGTCGTGTGTCGTGGGGGCCGTTTCCTGGGAGATCGAAGATATGATCCGGAGGGCGCTGGAATCGAAACCGGACCCTGGCGGCGGACCGGAGGGGAGGCTTTTTGTTCCATCCTCCATCCGGGAGGAGGTCATCCATTGGCTCTATACATCCAGGCTCGCCTGCCATCCTGGGACCTCTCGGATGATCGATCTTCTCCAACGTTCCTTCTGGTGGCCGGGACTGCGTAAGGACGCCGCCCGCTACGCCCGGGCCTGCCCCGTCTGCGCCACCAGTAAGTCTGGCAACGCTCCCCCCGCGGGCCTGCTCCAGCCCCTACCCGTCCCTGGTAGGCCCTGGTCGCACATCGCATTAGACTTCGTCACCGGTCTCCCCGTCTCTAACAGCTTCAACACTGTCCTGACCATCGTCGACCGCTTCTCCAAGGCCGCCCACTTCGTGCCATTACGGGGGCTCCCCTCTGCCTTGGAGATGGCAGATCTTCTTATCCAACACGTGGTCAGGCTGCACGGGATACCGGTCGGCGTGGTTTCCGATTGGGGTCCTCAGTTCACCTCGGACGTCTGGCGGAGTTTCTGCAAAGCATTAGGAGCCCAAGTAAGCCTCTCCTCCGGCCATCACCCCCAATCTAACGGGCAGTGTGAGTGGACCAACCAGGAGCTGGAGGCTGCCCTCTGCTGCATCACTGCCTCCAAGCCTGCATCATGGAGTAAACACCTCGCCTGGGTGGAGTACGCCCACAACACCGCTCGCTCCTCCGCCACCGGGATGTCCCCCTTTAAGGCGTCCCTGGGTTACGACCCCCCTCTGTTCCCCTCGCTGGAGAGCGAGTCGGCAGTCCCTACAGTCCAGGCTCACCTCAGGCGGTGCCGCTCCATCTGGGCCGCGACGTGCAATGCACTTTTACGCACGGCGGAGCGCAATAAAACCACGGCGGACCGACGTAGGAGGCCTGCTCCTGCCTACCAGGTAGGCCAGCCAGTCTGGGTTTCCATGCAGGAAGTGAACCTGAAGGGTGAGAGGAGGAAACTGGCAAAGCGTTTCATGGGCCCATACCCCGTTACCAAAATTATCAACCCAGTGGCTGTGCGTGTTGCTACCCCCCCCCCTCCGCATCCATCCCACCTTCCACGTCTCCAAGGTGAAGCCGGTGGTGTCTGACCCCATCTGCCCTCCTCCTGCTGCGCCGCCTGCGCCCCGAATGATAGATGGCCATCCGGCTTGGACAGTCTCCACCATCTTGGACTCCCGGCGCCGGGGTTGCGGATTACAGTACTTGGTGGACTGGGAGGGCTATGGCCCAGAATGGAGACAGTGGGTGCGTCCCTCGTTTGTGTTGGACCCCTCCCTCATCACTGAGTTTCACCGGGCGCACCCTGAAAAACCATCGCCAGGAGGCGCTGCTAGAGGGGGGAGTACTGTTACAACTCGCCGCTCATCAGCGGCGCCAGCTGCGCGCACACCTGCACCTCGTCAGCAGTGTGGGATATAAGCCACTCTGCCCTGGGCTTCGGCCTGAAGCCGTCTGATTCCTTCGGCCAACTTGCTGCAGAGGAACCCCCTCATCTATCGGCAAGATCCACGACGTAAGCATACCTTACTCTTGTCTTTCCAGTTTCTCCCCTGTGCACAGGAGGATTTCCCGGCGGCGGACCTCGCCCCTGCATCGCCGCCTGCCTGCTGCTGCCACAGGTGGATTTCCCGGCGGCGGACTTTGCCTCTGCATTGCCGTCTCCCCGCTGCTGTCAGGTGCATCAGGTCGCTGTCTTCCGGGCGTGCCCTTGTGCACGCCTGCCACCTGCCCTGCCAAGTAAGCCAACAAACTCTATTACCCTCTGTACTGGTTTGGTGCCCGTTACCATTTCCCTGTGCTCTCTTCCCAGGGTTGTCCGGCTGCACGGTTTCCTGCCCCCGTGCCTGACGCAGACGTCCACCACCAGTACATCTACATATCACAGACACGCAACCACACATCCCTGTTGTTGAATAAAGCTGTTAAATTTACCCTGAGCCTGCGTGTGTGTCTCCTGAGCCATGCGTTATGTCAAATGAGGGAAGAGACCGCCGGTGTGGAAGAGCGTGGGCTGGACAAATTGAAACCATGTGTGTGTGAGTGAGTGTCTGAGCATGTGAATGGACGTGAATGAGGCATGTGTGTATGTGTGTGAGACACCAATTACAAGGAACAGCTGGCGATACTGACAGGAGGAGGGGGTGTGCTCAAGCTGTCAGAGAGCGGAGGACCCAAAGAGCTCCCTGAAGCGCCTAACAGAAAATAAATAATGAAATGGGCCAAAATAGCCACGGTACCAGATCTGGGTTTGGGACCACCAAACCCAGGTTCATGACACTGCTGACCAGTTCTGTTGCTAAATGCTAACAGATAAAGGATAATGTGGTACATGTCATATTGCTCCCATAAAGATTTGACTTGGTCTTGCAAAAAATGATGTGAACATCGCTGCCAGATAGCTCATAACAACGAGCATACCCCATACTCCTGAAGCACCCCCCACCACCACGAGAAACTATGGGGGACACATGTGCTGTAGACTTGTTGGACAAATTCCCACAAACTCTCAAAGGTCCGTAAAGAGTTGGGCCGATGTGTCACGACAGGACGAAAACCACATTGCTCCTCCTGATTTTGAGGTTCAATCAACGGCCAGACTCTCCGCTCCAGTACCTTGGTATAGACCTTCCCAGTTGAGGCTGAGGAGTGTGATCCCTCTAAAGTTGGAACAGAGATGAACCAACCCCCCAAGTTTTCCATGCCAAAAGCTGTGCCCCTGACCTCCACAAAATGTTGCAAGGCTTGTTGTGGTCAAGAGCAGAGTGTAGGGAAACCAAGACTTTGAGGGGTTGAGACCAAGTCAAGACCAAACCAGGCCCAGATCAATACCACTGTTTATGTAGGTCTTGGTCTTGACCCATTATAGCCTTGAACTTTGTTGGACTTGTCTTGGGAGAGTCTACAACATCCAGAGCCTTGAGGTACTCAGTAGGAGTGGGAATCACAAGAGACCTCATAATATCATATGTATTGTGATATTTGGGTCATGATGCAATACTACCATGATACTACAATTCCTATTGCAATACCATGTGTATTGTACATCATCATCACTCTATTAAAGCAAGAAATCTCTGTGTGTCTGTCACGTTTATAGGACATCATAGGACGGCCTATGATCTCTGCCTGATCATCATACGACGTCCTATGAACTCAGGCAACATAGGACTTGCGATGCCGTCATAAAGATATGATGTCTATATGACGGCACATAGGCAAATGTGTCTTTATGATGTCATAAAGACCATCACATCTCATGATGCCTAATGTGTCTTTATGATGTCATATGGCTCATAGACAAATGTGTCTTTATGATGTCATATAGACGTCACTCACGATGCCTAGACTAATGTGTCTTTATGATGTCATATAGCTCAAATTTGGCAAGGTGAATAAGTCACACGGCCAGTCTTTACATCGTGTTTGTGTTTTCTGCTCAACAGTTTTCTGCAGCCATGGCCAGTTCTACGCTGCCACGAGCAGAGTTACCAGATCAAGCAGTCTTGAAAGTGCTGATTTTCTCTGGGTGCTCCAGTTTCTTGGTTTCTACGGGCATGCTCGGGCCTTCCTGAACAGGGTCGAAAGCCACTTTTTGCTCAGATCTATTTTCATGATCCTGCCCATGAACTGGAATTACGGCACACCTATTCCTCAACCAGTTGTCTTAACGAAGAAGGAGACCCACCAGATGGAGAGCAATAGAATGAGAACTGCTCCATGTCAGAAAAGATGCCGTGAAGATGAAACAGCTCAGGTTCCAGCAGTATGCCGCAGGCATGACGATGAACAACAAAGCCGTCTGAGACAGGAAGAAACCCTTCATTAACGGGCATGCAGAAATACTTGCTTATAAGTGGTTTCTACCGGCATGGATGGGTATGCACGGGTATGTACTAGTATAGACAAATGTGTCCAAGTGTGTCTTTATGATGTCATATAGACCATCACTCACGATGCCTACACTAATGTGTTTTTATGATGTCATATGGCTCAAAATTGGCAAGGTGAATAAGTCATATTAATTCAAGAAATCTGTCTGTGTGTGTGTCTGCCTGCGTGTGTGTCTGTGTGTGTGTGTGTGTGTGTCACGATCATAGGACTTTGTGTTGCCATGGTAACCATATCAAAAAGATCAAAGGCAGGCATCACCATGGTTACTGTTGCTATGATAACCATGTCAAAGATCAAAGGCAGGCATGCAGCAGGGGTTATACGGGCATGCACGGGTACCATGTCAACATCCCTGAATTTCAGCCTCTCCGGATATGCTGAAGTTTGGGTGGGGAAATCTTTAATGAACGTCCATAGGGGATCCATAGAGGAGCTGTGGGCGTTCATAGCTATGACATCACAGGCCCACACTGTGTTCCTATGATGTCACATGACCATATAAAGAGTTCTGAACAACTCCTTTGAGCAACTCCTTCCATGATGTCATACAGACATCATAGGCACCCTGTGAGGTCAGAACACTTTTTACATGCATGCAGGAATGCTTGCTTACACTTGCTTTCTACGGACATGCAGAAATACTTGCTTAAGATCAAAGGCAGGGATCACCATGACACTGTTGCCATGGTAACAGTAACTTTCAACAGGCATGCAGAAATGCTTGCTTACGCTTGCTTTCTACAGGCGTGCAGAAATACTTGCTTATACTTGGTTTCTACGGGCATGCACGGGTATGCACTAGTTAATACAAATGTAAGTATGCCAGATTTAGCAATACTGTAAACTGGCATCTGGAGTCCCTGGGCAGGTCACAAAAACACATAAACAATCGTACAAGAGAACATCTGCAATGAAATTGTACAAAGTGGATATTCTAAAGTGCAAGAATTAAGGTGCTACAGAACAAAACATTCAAATGTTACACAAGTGCTGTGTATGCATACACACACACACACACACACACACACACATGCACCCAAGCACTTCACAGCAACAGCAAACAGCAACGAACAAGAGGCAGGGCATATGTGTGTGATGCACGGGCACATATAGTATATATGCGCATGCTGTAGAGCAACCACTAGTTACAGGTATAGTTTCGGTTGTTTAAAAGCCAATTTTTACATCCATCCATCTTCTACCGCTTTTCCGGAGGTCCGGGTTGCGGAGGCAGCAGTTCAAGCAGAGAAGCCCAGACTTCCCTCTCCCCAGCCACCTGCTCCAGCTCTTCAGAGAAGATACCAAGGCGTTCCCAGACCAGCTGGGAGACATAGTCTCTCCACCGAGTCCTGGGTCTGCCCCGGGGTCTCCTCCCAGTGGGACGTGCCTGAAACACCTCAAGTGGGAGGCGTCCAGGAGGCATCCTAATCAGATGCCCATACCACCTCAACTGACTCCTTTCAATGTGGAGGAGCAGCGGTTCTACTCTGAGCCTCTCCCGGATGACTGAGCTCCTCACCCTATCTCTGAGGGTGAGTCCAGCAATCCTACGGAGAAAGCTCATTTCAGCCGCTTGTATCCGCGATCTCGTTCTTTCGGTCATTACCCAAAGCTCGTGACCATAGGTGAGAGTAGGAACGTAGATTGACTGGTAAATCGACAGCTTTGCCTTAGAACTAAGCTCCCTCTTCACCACAACAGACCGGTACAACGTCCGCATCACTGCAGATGCTGCTCCAATTCGCCTGTCGATCTCTCGCTCCATTTTCCCCTCACTCGTGAACAAGACCCCAAGATACTTAAACTCCTCCACTTGGGGCAGGAGCCTGTCCCCAACCCGGAGAGGACAATCCACCTTTTTCCGGCTGAGGACCATGGACTCGGACTTGGAGGTGCTGGTTCTCATCCCAGCCGCTTCACACTCAGCGGCAAACCGTCCCAGCAAGAGCTGTAGGTCATTGCTGGATGAAGCCAACAGGACAACATCATCTGCAAACAACAGAGATGAGATCCTGTGGTCACCAAGCATGACACCCTCCATTCCCTGGCTGCGCCTAGAAATCCTGTCCATAAAAATTATGAACAGGACCGGTGACAAAGGGCAGCCCTGGCGGAGTCCAACTCTCACTGGGAATGACTCCGACCGAGTGTTGGCAATACGAACTAAACTCTCACAACGGTCGTACAGAGACCGAATAGCTCGTAACAACAAGCCCGATACCCCATACTCCCGAAGAACCCCCCACAAAAATCCACGAGGGACGCGGTCAAATGCCTTCTCCAAGTCCACAAAACACATGTAAACTGGTTGGGCAAACTCCCACGAACCCTCAAGAATTCTCGAGAGGGTAAAGAGCTGGTCCGATGTGCCACGGCCAGGACGAAAACCACATTGCTCCTCCTGAATCCGAGGTTCGACCAACGGCCGGACTCTCCTCTCCAGTACCTTGGCATAAACCTTCCCAGGGAGGCTGAGGAGTGTGATCCCTCTAAAGTTGGAGCACACCCTCCGGTCCCCTTTTTTGAAGAGAGGAACCACCACCCCGGTTTGCCATGCCAAAGGCACTGCCCCCGACCTCCACGCAATGTTGCAGAGGCGTGTCAACCATGACAACCCAACAACATCCAGGGCCTTGAGGTACTCGGGGCGAATCTCGTCCACCCCCGGGGCCCGGCCACCAAGGAGATTTTTAACCACCTTGGCGACCTCAGCCCCTGTGATAGGCGAGTCATCCCCCTCGTCCCCAAACCCTGCTTCCTCTGTGGAAGGCGTGTCAGTGGGATTGAGGAGATCCTCGAAGTATTCCTTCCACCGCCCGACAATATCCCCAGTTGAAGTCAACAGTGTCCCATCCGCACCATACACAGTGTGGACAGGGAGCTGCTTTCCCCTCCTGAGCCGCCGAACAGTTTGCCAGAATCTCTTTGAAGCCGACCGAAAGTCTTGTTCCATGGCCTCACCGAACTCCTCCCATACCCGGGTTTTTGCTTCAGCAACCACCCGAGCTGCACTCCGCTTGGCCTGCCGGTACACCTCAGCTGCTTCGGGAGTCCCACAAGCCAACCAAGCTTGATAGGACTCCTTCTTCAGCTTAATGGCCCCCCTCACCACTGGTGTCCACCACTTGGTTCGGGGGTTGCCACCACGAGATGCACCGACCACCTTGCGGCCGCAGCTCTGAGCCGCCGCTTCAACAACAGAGGTGGAGAACATGGCCCATTCAGACTCCATGTCTCCAGACTCCCTCGGAATGTGGTTGAAGTTCTTCCGGAGGTGGGAGTTGAAGACCTCCCGGACAGGGGCCTCAGCCAGACGCTCCCAGCACACCCTCACTATACGTTTGGGTCTACCAGGTCTGAATGGCTTCCTCCCCTGCCATCGGATCCAACTCACCACCAGGTGGTGATCAGTTGACAGCTCTGCACCTCTCTTTACTCGGGTGTCCAAGACATACGGTCGCAGGTCTGATGATACGATAACAAAATCGATCATCGACCTGCGGCCTAGGGTGTCCTGGTGCCAGGTGCACATATGGACACCCTTATGCTTGAACATGGTGTTCGTTATGGACAGACTGTGGTTAGCACAGAAGTCCAATAACTGAACACCACTCGGGTTCAGATCGGGCAGGCCGTTCCTCCCAATCACCCCCCTCCAGGTTTCACTGTCGTTGCCCACGTGCGCATTGAAGTCCCCCAGTAGGACAATGGAGTCTCCAGGAGGAGCACCCTCCAGCACCCCAGTCACAGACTCCAAAAAGGGTGGGTACTCTGAAACATCATTTGGTGCATAGGCACAAATGATGGTCAGGACCCGTTTCCCAACCCGAAGGCGCAGGGAAGCAACCCTTTCGTCCACCAGGGAAAACTCCAATATAGAGGCAGCAAGGTGGGGCGATACAAGAATACCTACCCCTGCTCGTCGCCTCTCGCCCGGGGCAACTCCAGAAAAGGCCAAGCTCCAGCCCCTCTCCAGGAGACTGGTTCCAGAACCGGAGCTGTGTGTTGAGGTGAGGCCGACTATATCTAGCCGGTATCGCTCAATCTCGTACACCAGCTCAGGCTCCTTCCCCGCCAGAGAGGTGACATTCCACGTACCAAAAGCCAGTTTAGAAAGCTTGGGATCAGTCCGCCAAGGTCTCCGCCTTTGACTGCCACCTAATCCACATAGCACCGGACCTCCATGATCCCTCCTGCAGGTGGTGAACCTACTGGAGGGCGGACCCATGTAACTCCTTCGGGCTGAGCCCGGCCGGGTCCCATGGGTGGAAACCCGGCCACCAGACGCTAGCCTTCGAGCCCCTCCCCCAGGCCTGGCTCCAGGGTGGGGCCCCGGTAACCCCATACCGGGCGGGGTACACTGAATCCTTGATATACAATTTATCATGAGAGTCTGTTGGATCGTTCTTAGTCTGGCCCTTCACCCAGGACCAGTTTGTCTTGGGAGACCCTATCAGAGGCAAATTGCCCCGGACAACATAGCTCCTGGGATCACTGGGGCACGCAAACCCCCCCACCACGATAAGGTGACGATCCATGAGGGGGCCAATTTTTACAATGAGTCTTAAAAGTTTTTTTTGTTGTTGTTTTATTTGCTTTTTGTTCTTATTAAAGACAGATAGAAAGGAGATGTTTTGACCTTCTTTTCCTAACATGTTTCGACTGTTCACTGTCTTCATCAGAAGAAGGCATTTTCCATCTTGCCTTGAGAGAGAGCAGTCGCATTTTTCTTCTCTCCTCCCCTGCCTTCCTGATCTATTCCCAGCTTTTGCAATGTTGCGTTTTTGTCTGTGTTTAGTCGCTCTTCTTCTGCTGAATCTTAATCTAAACGGAAATTATGGATTTGGAAGCGGCTTAAATGTGCTATTGTCACTATTTTTCAACAAGAATTGGGCCAAGGGGGAGCCCAAGAATTGGAACCTACGAGGAGACTCATGGACATTGGAATTCATGCATCTATGGAAACATTATTGGTTATGATCTCAGGACTTCTATTTTTGGCTGTGGAGTTCCCTGATGCATCAGAAATTGAAGGAAAGTGAGAGAGCTGATCAAGCGGACCCGGCAAGCTCCTTCATCAAATTCGACCAGTTGGGGAGGGCACGAGTAGCGGCAAACGGTGAACTGAATGACAATGATTCAGTGAAGGAATACATCTGAAGCCCTGTGCTCTCAAACAGTTTAAGCCTGCATATATAATGGAAGCACAGAACTACACGGATGAGGACAAATTCTATTCTCTGAGTGCACTGTTCTGATTTGATTTGATTTGATTTGACCTTGTTTGCCCCATGTTTACATTCCTCATGACTGAGATAAGCGGAAGGATCGGCTCATGTCTACCCATAAACAATCAACAATCAGTTGTTTGTCGTCAGCAGATTGGACCCTCTAGGACAATGCCCATGTGCCTTCTGCAAGCAAGAGAGAGAGAGAGATAGACTCTGGACTCTGGACTTGTTTATAAGTCACATGATTATAACATCTATCCACTGCCAGGAGGCGCCCTCTGCTGCTCACTAACAACTGTTACATTTACACTACACAATGCATACAACACTACATGCATACGATATACACACACTGCTCTCCTTCTGCGTGTGATTTGTCTACTAAATGTCTGCTAAATATGCATTGAGGGTTTTTTTTTGCCTGCAATCAAAATTTCGCTTACTCATTAAGCGTCAATTTGATAAAACATGTTTTTTTCTCTCGCCTATTGTGTCATATCCTTTCTTTTCTGTTTTTTCCTTTCTTCTTTATGACTGGCGCCTAGCGGCTGCCCCGGCCTTGGATGCGCTCTGCAGAGCGTGCCCAAATGCCAAGTCACGTTTCGTTACCTTGTATTCATACATGTGTAATGACAATAAAGTTGAATCTCATCTCATCTCATCTCAGAAGTTGAACAGTTGAAACATGTAAAGAAAAGAAGGTATCTCCTTTCTATCTTTGTCTTTAATAAGAACAAAAGGCAAATAATTAAAAGAAGACAAAATGAACCTACTTGAGAGACTTAAAAGTGTTTAGTGTGATACCTTCTGTGATTGCAGGTAGTATGTTATTGTAGATCTTGGTGCCCCTCACTGATAGCACAGATTGAGCAAATATGGTGTGTCTGTGGGGGACCTCACAGTCTCCTCTAGTGATTGTTCTGGTGGTTGTACCAGTGACAGTCCTCAGTTTAACATATTCTCCCAGGGGGGATGGGGGCATAGCCACTTAATATTTTATAAATTGAACAGGCAAATTTGAGAGTTTTATAATTTTCAAAATACAGAAAATTGTATTTCTTGTAAATGTGACAACAATGATATGTGGGATCTTTCTTGTCAAAGATTTCTATGGCTTTTTTTGTATAAAGGTTCAATGGGTTTAATTATGGTTACACTAGTGAGTGACCAGTTGATAAAAACTGTAATGGATGTGTGAGAAGATTACTGCATGCAGAAACATTTTGGCCGTACTAACTGTCAGTGATGGACTAATTTGTTTAAAATTTCTCAGATTGAATTTGATTATGTTTGAGATTTTTTATGTGTTTTTAAAGGTTAATGAGGGATCTAAAATCACGCTGAGGTACTTACTGTAAATTCCTCAACTAATTGCATCTCCTCCCATTTTAAGAAAATGAGTTTGTAACATTTCGTGGTTGTTTGGTGAACATCATGCAAACAGTTTTTTTTTTTTAGTGTTTAGTAGGAGAAATGAATTATTAAACAAGTCATAGATTTGAGTAACCACTGTTGTAAGAATACAAATGGTTTCTTGAGTGTTTTTTGCAGGTGTGAATATTACTGTGTCATCTGCATACATTTGTATATGGATGTTTCTGCATGCATCTGGTAAATCATTTATGCATAAAGATAATAATATTGGTCCAAGTATGGAGCCTTGTGGGACTCCCATTTGACATTTCAAATATGGCAATTTAACACTGTTGACCATTACACATTACTGTCTGCCGGTTAAACAGGATTTCATCCATTTGATAGTGTGTTCTGAAAAATTAAACTGAGTAAGTTTGGTTAAAAGGATGTTGTGGTCAATGGTGTTAAATGCCTTCTTCAGATCTAAAAACACAGCATCTACACAAATTGCACTTATCTAAAAAAGATTTAGCTTTTTCTAAAAACAAGCTTATTGCAGACTCTGTTGAATGATAGGCATGGAACCCAAACTGTGCGTGATGCAGGGGGGGTCTTTCCATTATTCAGATGTTCACATAATAGTCATTTACTCCATACAGCCAAACATGTACAGTAGAAGTGAGAGACCTGCAGGGAGAACAATCTGGTGCTCAACGTGGACAAAACGAAGGAGATGATTATTGACTTCCGGCGGTCACAGCCTGAGCACGTCCCCCTCAGCATCGGCGGCCGTTTAGTGGAGAGAGTAGAGAACATCAAGTTCCTCAGAGTGCAGATCTCGCAGGACCTGACCTGGAGCAAGAATTCCTTGGAGATCAGGAAGCGAGCTCAGCAGAGACTACACTTCTTGAGGAAACTCAAACAGGCCTCTCTCCCCATCTGCATCCTCAGGACCTTCTACAGAGGTGTGGTGGAGAGTGTTCTGACGTACTGCATTGCTACATGGTACTCCAGCTGCAGTATGTCAGACAAAAAAGCCCTGCAGAGGATAGTCAAGGGGGCGGAGAGGGTAATTGGAGTCTCCCTCCCCTCTGTCCAAGAACTTTTTCAGAACCGTTGTAGAAGCAGGGCACTGAACATTGTCAAGGACCGTTCTCACCCTCTGCATAAACACTTTGAACTTCTTCCATCTGGTAAACGATTCCGGAGCATCAGAGGCAGAACCACCAGTCTGATCAACAGCTTCCTTCCACAAGCTGTCAGGATGCTGAACAGCTGACCCGGATTCTCACATACACACTACTGCACCTATGGACATTTTGTATATTATAGTTAGTTATTCTTTTTCCCCAAGTATGTCTCAGGGATGTGTGAATGGATGGGGGGGTGGGGGGTGGAGCTATGTGGGAGTGTGTCTTAATCATGCTGCTTCTTATATGGATGCCGAGAGAAACGCAATTTCATCTTGCCTGCACTACAGTTGTATGTACAGCAATATGACAATAAAGTTTGATTTGATTTGATTTGATTTTGATTTAGAACAAAATTATGTTCCTTCAATCGACAATAGGGGTGTTGAAAAAAGTTGATTCAAATAAGAATCGAGAATGTCATTTTACATGATTCAGAATCGATTCACAAAAATTAAGAATCAATTTTTAAAATTATTATAAATACTATATGTAGAAGAGCTTGAAATAACGAAGTGATGTGATTTTATAAATCAGAGTTTAATATCAGCTTCACTCCTCTAACAAGTGTCATCTCGGTGCAGAAGCAGAATAAGAGGTTGAGCACAGTCAGACCTTCATACTTATATGAAGGTCTGACTTTTTTTTTTTTTTTTCTCTCCCGGCGCCACACCAGTCGGCTGCCCTTTGCAACAGCGGCTCGATTCCGAGTCTTTTTCCCTTCCTCTCTCTTTTTGATCCATCTTTTTTCACTCCACTTATATCACGGACACACAGATCGTCCCAAATGTCTCCTGAGCCGGTGGACAGAGCCACTGTTTATAGCAGGATACGATACAGCAGGGAAGAGCTGCTAGCATTCAACCGCCACCCGGTCCCATTGGAAAAACTCGACATACCGAGAGAACTGAGGCGAAAACGCCGCGGCTGCCGGGCTGGAGTAAGGCGGAGGACAAAAAATATAAGGTACAGACCCTCGCTTCCATCTATTGTCATGGGAAATGTACGGTCGTTACTGGGAAAGGTAGATGAGCTAGCGGCTATCTCCCGTTACGATAGCACATATCGGGAGTGCTCTCTCCTTTTGTTTTCTGAGACGTGGCTAACTGAACTAGCAGCAGATGCTAACATTGAGCTGGAGGGTTTTCACATGATACGGGCAGACCGAACACCAGACAGTGGCAAAGCAAGGGGCGGTGGAGTGATAATGTATGTTAACAACAACTGGTGCAGACCGGGACATATCGCTGTTAAACAACGACACTGCAGCAAAGACATTGAGTTGCTAGCTGTTAGCATGAGGCCTACATATCTCCCGAGAGAACACTCACACGTGATCTGCATTGTTGTTTATGCAAATCCGACGGCGAACGTTGGGACAGCGCGTGACGTCATCCATTCAGTAACCAGCAGGCTGCAGACAGAACACCCAGATGCTCTTCTCCTCATCTCAGGCGATTTCAACCATGTTTCACTATCTCCCATTCTACCCACGTTCACCCAGTATGTCACATGCCACACAAGAGACAATAGAACACTGGACTTATTCTACGCAAACACTAAGGAGGCGTACACCTCATCACAACTCCCCCCACTCGGGAGATCGGATCACAACTTGGTTCATCTCCGGCCGGTGTACAAACCCCTAGTGCACAGACAACCTCCGGCCATGCACACTGTGGAGATATGGTCTGAGGAGACAATGGACACTCTAAAGGGCTGTTTTGAAGCCACCGCCTGGAAGCAGCTCTGCGATCCACATGGTGAGGACATCGATGGCCTCACTCACACCTTCACGGACTACCTCAGCTTCTGTGTGGACAAATCCGTTCCCACCAAGACCATACGGCGTCACTCAAACAACAAACCCTGGATCAACCCTGAGATAAAAACACTTCTGAGAGAGAAGAAGAGGATCTTCAGGTCGGGGAATAGGGAGATGCTGAAGTCCGTACAAAGGGAGCTGAGGAGAAAGATCAGAGTAGGCAAGGACAGCTTCAGGAAGAAGATGGAGGACAAGCTGCAACAGAGCAACATCAGCGGGGTCTGGAGAAACCTCAAAACCATCTCTGGGCTCCAGAATACCTCCCCCCAGGCCACGGGGGGCAGGGAGTGGGCGAACAACCTGAATCTGTTTTTCAATAGGTTTGACCAACCGCCCTCCCCCCTGACTGCACAACAACCACTGCTGCCTCTAAAGAAATCAAGTCCTGCTGCCCACTCCCCACTCCACCAACACCCCCCCACTCCCAACACACAGCCCCCCATCCTGACCCTGACCAGGACCCAGGTGAGGACGGAGCTGAGGAAGATCAAGGCAAGGAAGGCGTCGGGACCGGACGGCATCAGCGCAAAGCTCCTCAAGTCCTGTGCAGACCAGCTGTGTGGGATTGTGACGTATATCTTCAACCTGAGCCTGAAACTGGGGAGGGTACCACAGCTGTGGAAAACATCTTGTGTGGTACCTGTACCAAAAACTTCCCACCCCAAAGACCTGAACAGCTACAGACCGGTGGCCTTGACATCCCACTTGATGAAGACCCTGGAGAGACTGCTCCTTGCTCACCTCCGCCCCCTGGTGGAACCAGTGATGGATCCACTCCAGTTCGCTTACCAGCATGGCATTGGGGTGGAGGATGCGGTGATCTTCCTCCTTCACCGTTCTCTGTCCCACCTGGAGAAGCCCGGGAATATGGTGAGGATCATGTTCTTTGACTTCTCCAGTGCTTTCAACACCATCCAACCGATGATCCTGAAGGACAAGCTGCTGCGTGCAGGGGTGGACCAGCACCTGTCATCATGGATCCTGGACTACCTCACGAACCGGCCTCAGTTTGTGAGAACCCGGGACTGTGTGTCCGACACGATCATCAGTAGCACGGGGGCCCCCCAGGGAACGGTGCTGGCTCCCTTCCTGTTCACTCTTTATACTGCGGACTTCTCACACAACACAACACACTGCCATCTACAGAAGTTCTCTGATGACTCTGCGATCGTTGGCCTCATCTCCAATGGAGATGAAGCTGAGTACAGAGGGCTTATCCAGGACTTCGTGGACTGGTGCCATCGGAACTGCCTCCAGATCAACGCGAGGAAAACTAAGGAGCTGGTGGTGGACTGCTGCAGGCAAGGACAACCCCTCACAGCACCAGTAAATATACAGGGAACAGACATCGAGATGGTGACATCCTACAAGTACCTGGGTGTTCATCTGAACAATAAACTAGACTGGTCACACAATACTGACACACTCTACAAGAAGGGACAGCGCAGGCTGTTCCTGCTGAGGAGACTCAGGTCTTTTGGTGTACAAGGGGCGCTGCTGAAGACATTCTATGACACGGTGGCGGCATCAGCCATCACTTTTGGAGTGGTCTGCTGGGGCAGTGGCATTACTGCAGCCGATAGGAAGAGACTGAACAAACTGATCAAGAAAGCTAGCTCTGTCCTGGGGCAGCGCCTTGATCCGGTGGAGGAGATAGGAGAGAGAAGGACGGTGGCTAAACTGTCATCTCTGCTGGAGTCCGAGTTCCACCCTATGCAGGACATACTGAATGCACTGAGGAACTCATTTAGCAGCAGACTACATCATCCCAGGTGCACAACCGACAGGTTTCGCAGGTCCTTCCTACCAACGGCTGTCAGACTGTACAACCTAAGCAGGGCTGCTCGCAGAGATAGCAAAAAGACGTAACAAACTAATAGTTTTTTGAATGCAAAAGATGCAATAGACTTACACAATGGTCCCCTCCGGCATACAACTAGGAAAATACCGGTCGCTATGGAGAGTGAGAATATGTATGGGCACATAATCATACCATGTAGGATAACTAAGTAGACGGTTGTGCTGTTTCATCCCATCTAGCAATAATGCTCTGCACTGTGTGTGTTTATATATTTACATATTTATTCCATCTAGCTACAACGCTCCGCACTGGGTGTGTTTATATTTATATATCTATATATTTATTCCATCTAGCTACAATGCTCCGCACTGTGTGTTTATATATCTACATATTATTCCATCTAGCTACACTGCGCCGCACTGTGTGTGTTTATATATTTACATATTTATTCCACCTAGCTGCAATGCTCTGCACTGTGTGTTTATATATTCATATATTTATTCCATCCAGCTACAATGCTCTGCACTGTGTGTCTGTGTGTGTGTATATATATATTTTATAGTAATATGTACATATGTATATTAGCTGCTCTTGCTTGCTTGTTTTTTTTTCTTGCCTTCTGACTGTTGCTCTGAGTGTTGCTATCCCTGTGCTGTTGCAATCCTGGAATTTCCCCATTGTGGGACTAATAAAGGCTTATCTTATCTTATCTTATAATGCCTAATTTCTCCAGGGTGGTAAACTCGTCCCGTGCTATGGCGAGCTTGGTCGCGTCTAAGCGCCGAGCTTTGGCAAACACGGGTGGGCCTGCTGTGGGGATGAAGTGTTCAACCCTGTGTTTCGCTACTGTTGCTGAAAATTTGGGAACTGTGAGTGCTGGAAATTGGGTGAGGAGTTGGTCAAACTTACCTCCTGCTGTTGTGACGCTGGCCTGCACGGGTGGTGGAGAAACTCGAGCTGAGCAGGGGATAGAAGAAAATGACAGTGCATTAACCAAGCGCCTATTTGCTAGATCGACTAACAACCCATGTGCACACAAAAAATCAGCACCCAACAAGTTAAAACTCACCGCCGCTACAATAAATGTCCACCTATAGTTGCGGCCGTGAATGCAAAGAGGCAGGCTCCTTTCACCGAAAGTGTCGATGATCGAGCCGTTGGCTGCCATCGCTCCATTTCCCCGGGGACCCATGGCCCGGTCTGCGTGGGAAGGGGTGATAAAGCTCAGCTGAGCTCCGGTGTCGATAAGGAACTGTCTCCCGGTGTGTCCGTCAGTCACATAAAGCAGCTTATTCGTCTCGCCGAGAGCCATAGCTGCCAACGTTTTCCGGGTTTTGGTGTTTCCCAAGTTTTTGAAATTGCAGGGGGGCACGCATTTGTACGCCCTCTCGGCGAAACGCTGATGAAAATAGCAGAGGTCGTTCTGCCTGCTGCGCCTTGGTCGTGTCGCTGCCATGGTGGGCGGGCTCTGCTCCGTTGTCTGCGGTTCTCCGCTGCTCTGGGCTTCCGCGCTGAGATCTGCAGATGCTGCTGTGGCCATCTGTTCGCCGCAGGCGTTGATGAGGCGCTGCGCTTCTCGGGCCAGCGCGCGGAAGTCCTGCTGGGTGTTGCATTGCATGTTGACCAGCGTCCCTCTCATGTGTGGCGGCAGAGTGCTGAGGAAGATATACTGGAAGAGGAAGTTGTCGTTGTCCTCTTCCTTAAGCTGCAGCAGGTCCTCCATGAGGGCCCTGGGTCTGCATCCTCTGTGGCCGTAGATCACCAGGATCTTCTCTGCTCTCTCCTCGGCTGAGGGGACGAAATTCTCCACGATGGTCGCCTTAAGTTCTCTGTATTTGTCATGGGCAGGCGGTTGTTGGATTATGCTCCGCGCACATCTTGACGTGGCAGCGTCGAGTTTGGCGACGATGTGATAAAATTTAGTCTCGTCCGCCGTTATACCTGCCAGTGCAAACTGAGCCTCAGCTTGCTGGAACCACGAGCTCGGGTCGCTTTGCCAGATGTCTGGCAGCTTGACGGTGATGGCGCTTGTGTGGGCCGTCCCTGATGTGTCCGCCGGGTGAGAGCACCTTTCTTCTGCTCTCACGGCGGAGCTGGGGATGGTGCTCGGTTGAGCCCTCTCTTCTGCTGTGGGGGAACGTCTTCCATCCGTTCCCCTGTCTCCATGGGCGCCGGTGCTTGCCTGGGTCGCCTCTGATGAGTTAATCGCGGGAGAACGTCTCTGTTCCATCCTCACGTCTGGTCACCAGTGTAGAAGAGCTTGAAATAACGAAGCAATGTGATTTTATAAATCAGAGTTTAATATCAGCTTCACTCCTCTAACAAGTCTCATCTCGGTGCAGAAGCAGAATAAGAGGTCGAGCACAGTCAGATCTTCATACTTATACCCACACACATCAAAAGACATTGCATATCAAAGCTGACATCCCGCATTAACCTAATCCCCCCTCCATTGTCCTCCGTCTCCTCCACCTGACCCTGGGTGGTCAGGGAGATCGATCTGGTCTCCACCGCTGCGAATCCATCTGCTCTTTGATCCTCGCTGGCGGTTGAGACCTCTTGTCCATTTCTGAGGCGTGAGGTCATTCCACATATGTAATCACTAAACATTCTAATATGTCTATACATATGTAGGTATGGAATATATGATTAATATAAACCACACTATATATTTTTTGTGGTGGTGCTGAGGTCCCATTACGTGACATGTATTGCCGCTTTGGGATATGCAATTACACATTGATGCTGCCGACACAGGAGAACCATGCAGAGTAGCTTACTAACTAGCAGCCAGATGAAACAGTCAGAATAAAGAAAAAATGGAGCAGCAAGAAATTCAGCCAGTCCCACCTTCAACGAATGCAAGTGTGTGGGAGCATTTTTGCTTCTACAACATTCCGGGAAACAAAGCGCTAGACATGACACATGTAATATGTATTATGTCAGTAATGGAAGCCAAGGATGAGACCGAATGTTGAACTGGACACAGATTTATTTGTGACTGTCTCTCACAATACAGGCGTATTCTGTACGATGAGAGGAGGCCAATAGACCGCCCCTCTCCCTCACAGCCCTCTTATACCCCGGGTGGTGGCTGAACCAGAAAGGTGAAGCCACCACCCGTGTCACACAATAACATGTTCCCAAAACCCAACACAACACCCCCCCCCTTAAAAAATGGTCCAAAACACACACACACACACTCAAAACCATCCCCAATTTGGAACTTGAATCATGCACTAAAAAAAATAAAATAAACAGAAATACCAAAAAGGCCTATCACATTCACTCAAAACAACTAAAACTAGGGGGGAACAGGTGGACTACTGTCCCACCCCCACATGGCAAGACAGATTATTCTGCCGCCCACACTAAAGATAAGATAAGATAAGATAAGATAAGATAAGATAAGATAAGGCTTTATTAGTCCCACAATGGGGAAGTTCCAGGATTGCAACAGCACAGAGATAGCAACACTCAGAGCAATAATTTAGAAGATAAGAAAGTAAGAGCAGTGAATATATATATATGTACACATAAATATTTAAATATATATATACACACAGTGCGGAGCATTGTCGCTAGATGGAATAAACAGCATAACCGTCTATTTAGTTACCCTACATGGTATGAAATTGTACCCATACATATTGTCACCCTCCATAGCGACTGATATTGTCCTAGTTGTATACTGGAGGGGACCATTTGTGTAAGTCTGTTGTGTCTTTTGCATTCAATACTATTAGGTCGTCACATTTTTTTGCTATCTCTGCGAGCAGTCCTGCTTAGGTTATACAGTCTGACAGCCGTAGGTAGGAAGGACCTGCGAAACCTCTCGGTCGCGCACCTAGGATGATGTAGTCTGCTGCTAAATGAGCTCCTCAGTACATTCAGTATGTCCTGCATAGGGTGGGCCTCAGACTCCAGCAGAGATGACAGTTTAGCCACCATCCTTCTCTCCCCTATCTCCTCCACTGGGTCAAGGCATTGCCCCAGGACAGAACTAGCTTTCTTGATTAGTTTGTTCAGTCTCTTCCTATCAGCTGCTGTAATGCCGTTGCCCCAGCAGACCACTCCAAAAGTGATGGCTGATGCCACCACCGTGTCGTAGAATGCCTTCAAGAGCACTCCTTGTACACCAAAAGACCTGAGCCTCCTCAGTACTAACAGCCTGCGCTGTCCCTTCTTGTAGAGTGCGTCAGTATTGTGTGACCAGTCTAGTTTATTGTTCAGATGAACACCCAGGTACTTGTAGGATGTCACCATCTCAATGTCTGTTCCCTGGATGTTTACTGGTGCTGTGAGGGGTTGTCCTTGCCTGCGGAAATCCACCACCAGCTCCTTAGTTTTCCTCGCGTTGATCTGGAGGCAGTTCTGATGGCACCAGTCCACGAAGTCCTGGATAAGTCCTCTGTACTCAGCTTCATCTCTGTTGGAGATGAGGCCGACGATCGCAGAGTCGTCAGAGAACTTCTATAGACGGCAGTGTGTTGTGTTGTTTGAGAAGTCTGCAGTATAAAGGGTGAACAGGAAGGGAGCCAAAACCATTCCCTGGGGGACGCCCGTGCTTCCGATGATCGTGTCGGACACACAATCCCGGATTCTCACAAACTGTGGTCGGTTAGTGAGGTAGTCCAGGATCCATGATGACAGGTGCTGGTCCACCCCTGCGCACAGCAGCTTGTCCTCAATAATAATAATAATAATAATAATAATAATGCATCGATTTTATATAGCACTTTATCATATATACTCAAAGACACTTTACAAATAGGTACATTATTCATTCACTCCAGACAGACAATGGTAGTGGCAAGCTACTTCTGCAGCCACAGCTGCCCTGGGGCAGGCTGACGGAAACGTGGCAGCCAATCTGCGCCAACGGCCTTTCTGGCCACCACAAAACATTTTTTATACATTTATACACATTCATACCCAGTGTTATGGGCACTGCAGTCCTTCAGGACTATTGGTTGGATGGTGTTGAAAGCACTGGAGAAGTCAAAGAACACGATCCTCACTGCATTCCCGGGCTTCTCCAGGTGGGACAGGGAATGGTGAAGGAGGAAGATCACTGCATCCTCCACCCCAATGCCATCCTGGTAGGCGAACTGGAGTGGATCCATCGCTGGTCCCACCAGGAGGCGGAGGTGAGCAAGGAGCTGTCTCTTCAGGGTCTTCATCATGTGAGACGTCAGGGCCACTGATCTGTAGCTGTTCAGGTCTTTGGGGTGGGAAGTCTTTGGTACAGGTACCACACAAGATGTATTCCACAACTATGGTACCCTCCCCAGCTTCAGGCTCAGGTTGAAGATGTGCTCCACAATCCCACACAGCTGGTCTGTGCAGAACTTGAGGAGCTTCGCGCTGATGCTGTCCGGTCTTGAGGCCTTCCTCGCCTTGATCTTCCTCAGCTCCGTCCTCACCTGGGTCTTGGTGAGGGTCAGGTTGGGGGGCTGTGTGCTGGGAGTGGGGGGGTGTTGGCGGAGTGGGGTGTGGACAGCAGGTCTCGATGACTTTAGAGGCAGCAGTGGTTGGTGTGCAGTCGGGGGGGGGCAGTTGGTCAAACCTATTAAAAAACAGGTTCAGATTGTTCGCCCATTCCCTGCCCCCTGTGGCCTGGGAGGAGGTATTCTGGAGCTCAGAGATGGTTTTAAGGTTTCTCCAGATCCCGCCAATGTCGCTCTGTTGCAGCTTGTCCTCCATCTTCCTCCTGAAGCTGTCCTTGCCTTCTCTGATCTTCCTCCTCAGCTCCCTCTGTACGGACTTCAGCATCTCCCTGTTCCCCGAGCTGAAGATCCTCTTCTTCTCTCTCAGAAGTGTTTTAATCTCAGGGTTGATCCAGGGTTTGTTGTTCAAGCAACACCCCATGGTCTTGGTGGGTACGGTGTTGTCCACACACAAGTTGATGTAGTCTGTGATGGTGTGAGTGAGGCCATCAATGTCCTCACCATGTGGATCGCAGAGCTGCTCCCAGGCAGTGGTTTCAAAACAGTCCTTTAGAGCGTCCATTGCCTCCTCAGACCATAACTTCACTGTGCGCATGACCGGAGGTTGTCTGTGCACAAGGGGTTTGTACACCGGCAGGAAATGAACCAAGTTGTGATCCAATCTCCCGAGTGGGGGGAGTGGTGATGAGGTGTACGCCTCCTTAGTGTTTGCGTAGAATAAGTCCAGTGTTTTATTGTCTCTAGTGTGGCATGTGACATACTGGGTGAACTTGGGCAGAATGGGCAGAATGGGGGACAGTGAAATATGGTTGAAATCACCTGAGATGAGGAGAAGAGCATCTGGGTGTATGGGTGTTTAACCATGATATGTCCCGGTCTGCACCAGCTGTTACTGACATACATTATCACTCCTCCGCCCCTTGCCTTCCCACTGTCTGGTGTCCGGTCTGCCCGTATTGCGTGGAAACCCTCCAGTTCGATGTTAGCATCTGTTGCTAATTCTGTTAGCCACGTCTCAGTAAACAACATGATGCTAATCTCTCTGAAGACGCTCTTGCAGCGGGAGATAGCTGCTAGCTTGTCAGTCTTAATGAGTAACAATCGTACATTCCCCATAATAACGGATGGAAGGATGGGTCTGTACCTTATATTTCTTGCCCACTGTCTTGCTCCAGCACGGCATCCACGTCGTTTCTATCTTATTTCACCCGGTATGTCAAAGTCTTGCACTAGCATTTTGGTCCAGTTAAGTGCTAACAGCTGGTCTCTGCTGTAACGTATCCTGCTAAAAACAGTGGCTTCGTCTGCCAGCTCAGGAGACATTTGGGCGATCCGTGTCCGTCCGTGATGGATAAGGTTTCGCCGGATCAGAAAGATTAGCAAGAGAAGCCAGATAGTAAATAGAAATAGGAAGAAATTGATCCGCTGTTGCAAAAAGGCAGCCTCCTTGTGTGGCGCCGGAAGTTCAAGTCCCACTAAACAAGTCCCACGGAACAGTCCCACTAAACAAAAACTGATGTGTTCATAAAAGTAATATAAAACACAAAATAATCCCATTAACAGAACTAAATAACACATCGGTTGTCCCCGTTTTCCATCACCATGCACAATATACTGTATACCGTCCAACCGTCAGCTTGCCCCAGGAAAGGAACCACTCCCCTGAAAACCGTCAGACGATTCCACTCCGGTGCACCTTCTCCTCTTCGCTCCTGGGGATGACCCACGTCCAGGTCCAAACTCTTCCTTTTTCTCCCGGCCATGCCGCAGCTCATTGTGATGCCTCCACAAGCCATCAGATAGCTGAATCTAGGCATCCTCCCCAACAGCCACCACCTGCAGTTGCCCCGGTCATCTTCTCTCTGATGTTTGGGCCGAACACCTCTCGACCGGGCCTTCTTCCTGGGTCAGATCACATCCGCGACCCTCAGAGGTGTCCTACTCAGCTTCCAGTGTCTGTTTGGCACATTGTGCCAGTCGGTCCTGCCCCGCGCTCTGTCTTTTTTGCTGCTGGTGTCGCCATTGTGACCCCCTGCTCTCTAGTCTGTTCCAGCCGAACTCCGGGAGCAGAATGGGCCAGCCATTCGGCGCCACCCACTGTCACGGGCACCCCACCGTGCTGTCCAGCTCCCTCAGCTAGGGTTACTTGGGCACTGACACCGGGACCCTCCCGCAATGGCCCTCGGTGGGGTTGGTCCTGCTCATTGTTCAGATTATTAGGCAAAGGTTAGTCCCACACAGCTCCGTCCATCATTCGGGGAACTGGCCGGTCCCACAAACCACAACTCAACCACTCTTCTCCAATGCTGCTTGTGATGGCTAAGCCCAATCCATAAAATAAATCACACCCCAAAATGTTCTCTTCACTGGCAGTCATGATGAACTTCAAGCTGGTCACCTCTGCTGACTTGTACCTAGTCGTCAGTTCCACCGACCCCACCGTGGCCAATCTTCCTCCATCATATCCACACAGCAGCGCCGAATCACCTCTAACCCAATACTGTAGGAAGAAACTCCTCACGGTTGCCCAATTTAACACGGATCTCACTGTTCCCATGTCAATCAGCAACGGCACGGTTACCCCGTCCAGTTCCACCATACAGTAAGAATGGCCATTGGTACTTGGGGATACAGTGTGAATAACCATGGGCGTTGAAATGTCGGAATCCTCTTTACGTCTTGGATCCCCTCATTCAAGCCTGTAACATGCCCTGGCGAAATGATGCAAGAGTCTGCACTTGCCACAGCCTCTTCCTCTTGCCGTACATTCTCTGGCCTTATAACGGTGCATGGTGGACCCACAACCCAAACACTTGGGCGATCCCGGGGCAGACCTCATCCTGGCAGCATTAGCGTAGCCTTCATCATCCTCCACGCCATCGTCACTGTCCAGTTCCACTGCCTGCGTTGTTGATTGTGGTTCAAATTGGCAATGTGACGCTCTCTAGCCAAGTTCTTGTGATAGCTTGTCTGCTGCCTCAAACTGCTGAACTAACTCAATGGACTTGGATAACGTCAGCTCGCCCGAGTATGTAAGGAGCTTTGACCTCATAGCCAGGCAAACGGTATGTTCCGCCAACTGGTCGCAGACCATCTCTTCCTCCAACGCTCCAAGCTGACGGTCCTTGGCCAGCTGGCATAGGTCAGCTACAAACCACTGCACCAACTTGCCAGTCCGCTGGCGGCATTGTCAAAACTGGATCCTCCGGATGATGCTGTTTTCCGGGGTGCGAAAATGTCGCACCATTAGCTCCACCACTTCCTCAAAACTATCACTCTCACCCAAACTGCTTAAGATACGTTGACCTTCCATTCGTAGGTTGTGAACCAACAGTGCCCGTGTTCTCAACTTCTCCAGTTTTCTAAGGTCCAAACCCACCAAATATGTTTGAAAGGTGGCGAACCACCTTGTCCAAGGGATGGGTGGCTCACCAGGAAGCTCTAAAAATGGATGGATTGATGTAATCCCTGCATCCATACCTTTTTACCCTCGTCGCCAAATGTTATGTCATTAATGGAAGCCAAGGACAAGACCCTAAGGACGTGAGGTCCTAAGGCAGACTGAACATGCATTGGATCCTCTGCAGTTTGCCTATAGGCCTCACAGAGGAGTGGAGGATGCCACTGTCACTCTGTTTGACATGCTTTTTAAACATCTGGATTTTAATGGGACACACGCCAGGCTTTTATTTGTGGACTTTTCTTCTGCCTTTAATACAATCCAACCTCATATTTTAGTTGAAAGGCTCCTGCAACAATTTGATTTAAGCAATAATCTGGTGGGTTGGATTCTGGATTTCTTAACCAACAGGACGCAGAGAGTAAGGGTCAATGGCACATTGTCTGACCTAAAGTGCTCTTCTACTGGCTCTCCTCAGGGGTGTGTGTTGTCACCACTACTCTTCATCCTGTACACAAACATGTGTCGGAGCAGACATGACAACAGACACATTATAAAGTATGCTGATGACTCAGTCATTGTCAGTCTCCTCCAGGATGGTGAGAGTGGCCACGGCCCAGTAGTTGATGACTTTGTTCACTGGTGTGAGGATTCCTACCTGCAGCTGAATACAACAAAAACGAAAGATATGATTATTGACTTTAGGAGGAAAACTCCCAGGCACAAAGTCACCATACTAAAAGGCCAGACCACCGAATGTGTACAATCGTACAAATATCTTGGGACAATTATTGATAGTGGATTGAACTTTGAGGTGAACTGTGAAAGGGTGTGCAAAAAGGGTCAGCAAAATTTGCATTGTTTGAGGAAACTTGCACGCTTCCAAATTGACCGAACCATAATGACTATGTTCTATCGGGCTTTTATTGAATCTGTTTTATCCTTTTCTTTAATGTCATGGTTTGGTCAGATAAAACTGAAACAGAGGAAATCCTTGGATCAGGTAGTCAGATGGTCCAGTCGTTTGCTTGGTGAGTCACAGCTGAGCCTGACATCCCTGTACACCAGACAAGTACAGAGGATGGCCGACTCGATTTTAAATGATGACTCCCACCCTTTGCACTGCAACTTTCAGCTTCTTCCCTCCAGACGGAGGTTTGCTGTCCCAAAAAGTAGAACCCAGTGCTACAAAAACAGCTTTGTTCCTGCTGCTGTCAAAGAGTTGAACAAGCTATAAAAATTATATTGTACATATTTTATATTTACCTATTTTGTAAGATGTGTGCCTGTGTTTGTGTCTATGTTGAATGTAATTAGTGGCTTGTAAATATGGATGTCACCAACTGCAAAACAAATCTACCTACGGGTACAAATAAAGTAACCTGAACCTGAACCTGAACCTGAAGACCAAGTGTTGAACTGGACACAGATTTATTTGTGACTCTTTCTCACAATACAGGCGCATTCGTCAGATGGAGAGGAGGCCAAGAGACCGCCCCTCTCCCTCACAGCCCTCTTATACCTCGGGTGGCGGCGGAACCGGAGTGTCTAACAGAAGAACCGGCGTGTCTAACAGAAGAAGAAGAAGAGTGATGATATAGAGTGAAGTACGTGGCGGTAATGCACCTGTAAGCTGGTTGCCAATCGCCAATCAAATCTAAAAGAAGAAGAAGAAGAAGAAGAAGGAACTGGAGCGATGTTGGCAGTTGCCACGGCCAAGATATATAGAGTGATGATATAGAGTGAAGTGAATAGAGTGAAGTGAATAGAGTGATGTCTGAAGATAGAGTAGGTGGCAGTAATGCACCTGTAAGCTGGTTGCCAACCGCCAATCAAATCTAAAAGAAGAAGAAGAATAATGCACCTGTAAGGAGATATAGAGTGATGATTTAGAGTGAAGTATGTGGCGGCAACGCACCTGTAAGCTGGCTGCCAACCGCCAATCAAATCTAAAAGAAGAAGAAGAAGAAGAAAAAGGAGGAAACGGAAAAGTGGAGTCACCACCTGTGTCACACAATATTATGTTCCCAAAACCCAACACAATATATAAAGTTTGCTGAACGAAAGTCAAGTACTTTGGTAACACCACAAATGGTGTTACATTTACCGCCATCACCCAGAATTGAAAGAAGTGGAAAAAGTACAAAGTCCTCCTGCTGAGCAACACACACTGCACCACTTTAACAAACTCCCAGCAAATTCTGAATGGGCAAAAAAAATCATGAAATCTTGTAACAGCATTTAATTTTGTTTTATAACTTTAATTTGTTTTTTAAGTCTACGAAGAATTTAGATACTTAAGTTCATACTTGTACAGGTTTAAAATTAATGTTACTGATCTTAGGCATTAATTGCATTCAGTTCTTATTGAATTTGTTCATTGTATTAAGTTACTGTATAGGTTAACTGTACATTGACTGCATACAGTCAGGTAGTACTGCTATTTAAATCGATGTATTTGCGATAAAATTTACTTTTGTTTTTAAATGAATAGCCTACCACGCTATAAATTCATGAAATCTCTGTCTGTCTGTCAGTGTGTGTGTCACGGCCAAAGATCACTGCATGATGTCCTATGATGTTCCTATGTATAACGACTCCTTATGTGTGAAATGTCCTATGATGTTCCTATGTAACAAAGGCTGGCATCACTCACAATCATAGGACTCACTATGACATCATCAGAGATCAAAGGCAGGCATCACTCTGTCACTGTCAGTGTGTGTCACGGCCAAAGATCATAGGACCGCCAATGATGTTCCTATGATGTCTGCATGATGTCCTATGATGTTCCTATGTAAACGACTCCTTATGTGAGAAATGTCCTATGATGTTCCTATGTAACAAAGGCCGGCATTACTCATGATCACAGGACTCGCTATGACATCATCAAAGATCAAACGCAGGCATCACTCACGATCATAGGACTCGCTATGACATCAGCAAAAATCATAGGACTCGCTATGACACCAGCAATGATCAAATGCAGGCATTATAGGACTCGCAATGACATCATCAAAGATCATAGGACTCATTATGACATCATCAAAGATCAAAGGCAGTCATCACTCACGGTCATAGGACTCGCTATAACATCATCAAAGAACACAGGACTGGCTATGACACAATCAAAGATCAAATGCAAGCATCACTGAACGAGTCAAAGCTTTAAAAACCATACAGACACTAAAATCTGCAAGGGAAGACTTGGTGATTGAGCTATATCACAGTTTATTTAGGGTACACAGGGGTGGTGGAGAAGTTCAGTTTTGTTGGGTTCCTGCACATGAAGGGTTGAAAGGGAATGACTGTGCAGACAAATTAGCAAAAAGGGCTCTTGTAAAAGAAATAACTATACCATTGTCTCTTGGAAAATGTGAAGGGAAAGCAGTAATCAAGAAAAAAGGAATTGAGCTATGGCAAAAAAGACGGGGTGAAGATCATAAAGGTAGCTAGTATTACAAAATGCAAAAAGCTATTGCAATAAACACTTACATAACAACCAAAAGGAGGGAAGACATCATTATGGCAAGATTCAGACTGGATCATACAGGTTTAAACAGCACTTTATTCACCATGGGGAAAAGCGAAAGTGACAAATGTAGAGAATGTTGAGTAAAAGAAAATGTCAAGCACATCTTATTACACTGTCACAAATACGGAAATGAAAGACAGATAATGGAAAATGAAGTTCGAGAGGCTGGTAGGGAATGGGATTTATCTGGGATTCTGGGAACAGTTGGAGATGGAGAGGCACTAAGAATCACGAGAATGGCTCTTTTCTCTTTTTTAAATAACACAGGATTAAGTCATAGAATTTAGGGGTCGGGCTCAGATGACATAATGTTACACACTCTTGTACAGTGGGTGGCGGTATGCACCTTTCAGTTGTTTGCTATTTGCCAGTAACTGAGAGAAGAAGAAGAAGAGTGCTGACGTGCTTGCTTACACCTGCTTTCTACGGGCATGCAGAAATACTTGCTTATACTTGGTTTCTACAGGCATGTACTGGTATGCACGGGAACGCACAGGTATGCACTAGTATTTCTAGAATGCTGGAGGGCGACCACACCTACACACTGTATGAAAGCTGTTAGGACTTGTGATGTGCTGAAAAGGAACATTTTCAAAATTTATTTCACTTGTGTACAATTTCATTTTTGAAACTCACAAGTTTTCAGGAAATAAAAAAGCTGTCACAAGGCTGAGTGCGGTGTATCACCGGGCTCAGGCTCTTAATTTTCCTCTGAGTATTTTCTGTATTTTTCCTGTGTGTTGATTTAAAATGTATTCTTGGTGGTTAATTGGGCAGTGGGCAGCACGGTGGTGCAGTGGTTAGCACTGTTGCCTTACAGCTAGAAGGTTCCTGGTTCGAATCCCCAGGTTGGCAGGGGTTGGAACATTTCTGTGTGGAGTTTGCATGTTCTCCCTGTGCTGCGTGGGTTTACTCCGGGGGCTCCGGTTTCCTCCCACAATCCAAAGACATGCATGTTAGGTTAATTGGCTGTTCTAAATTGTCCCTAGATATCTGTTTCCTATAGGCCCTTAGAATAGAGGGTTAGTATTAGTGAAGGCGCTTTGAGTGGTCTTTGTGACTAGAAAAGCGCTATACAAGCGCAGGTTAGTTAGTTAGTTAATTGTTCTGTTAGTTATTAATGGCCTTAGTATTATTGTTATTTTGTCAGTCTCTATAGTTTAGGATTTATATTTTGTTTTTCTTGTGACACGAGCTTCCAGACACTCCCACTCTGTCATCATCTTGCATGGGCTGTGTATGTTGTTTCTGTTTCCTAGTCGTCTCAGCTGTGAGCTGTTCTGTAATTAGGTCACCTGCCATCAACTGTGTCTTCTTCTTCTAGATTTGATTGGCGGTTGGCAACCAGCTTATGGGTGCATTACCGCCACTGACTTGATTGTCTCAATTGTGTCATTTTGTTTTCAGCTATTTAAAGACTGTTATTTTAGACAGAGATTTCTTGAATTATATATAGAGTACAGAAATATAGAGTGATAATCTAGTCCAGGGGTGTCAAACTCATTCCATGGAGGGCCAAGACCCTGCATGTTTTACTTCCACCCAGTGTCTTCAGCAGGTGTTTTCACTGATCAGCAATCAGTTGGAAGAAATTTGGTGAAATCACCTGTTGAAGACACTGGGTGGAGGTAAAACCTGCAGGGTCTTGGCCCTCCATGGAATGAGTTTGACACCCCTGATCTAGTCAGTGGCAGTAATGCACCTGTAAGCTGGTTGCCAGCCGTCAATCAAATGTAAAAGAAGAAGAAGAAGACTGTTATTTTTCTTTCTTATTGCCACAGTCTTGATTTTCTCTCACCTCGTCTCCACCAGAACCCAGCCCCTGTTCTGGTGTGTTTAAACTCGTAAGTCTGTTTGTTTGTCAGTTTGGAATTTTGTGTTGAGCACTGTTTGGACTTTATGTTTTGTTGTTTTCAATAAATCTCACAAATTCACAGTTCAGCACGTGGGTCTCACCTCTCTGCTCCATGGGGCAATTCATGACAAAAGCAGTTACTAACCAAAGTCTACTTTTTGCATTTTACAATATTTTATTGCAAATCAGTTGATGTAATTTTTTAAAATACAACCCCCCAAACATCAACACACTCTACTCTGCTTTCAAGCTTACCTCAGCAATTTTTGCAGTGCAGTGGACTTTTTTTCTGAGATTAGTGTTTTTTTGTACTGAACTAAGAACCAAATATCGTTTTGAATTGAATGACTTTTAAAGATTCACAGTCCTAATCTACAATGTTATTCACATCTAGAATCAGAGGTGCTGCCACAAACAACTTTTCCTTCCCCCATTCCATTATGCTGAACACCAAGCTAGAAGGTGGGAAGTACCCTTTTTATATGGTCTTTGGTATGACCTGGCTGGGACTTGAACCCCCAGCCTCCCGGTTGTGGGGCAGATGCTCTATCAAGTACGCCACCACTCCAGTTGGCATTTGTTGGCAGGATTTAGTGGTGGCATATCAGCACCATTCCCCAGATACCATCAGTACCGGTCATGCAAGTTGAACTTCCGCCCTCCCAAGAGAGCAGACGCTTTTTCCTTCTCTCTTGCTCTGACTTTTTTTTCTTCCCCCCCAACTACTGGATCCCAGCTTGCTGTTGTCTGTCTGCGTCTAACTGCGACCGTCGAAAGAAAATTATGGAGTTAATAAGCTGGGCTTTGAACACAATTGACACCATTTTTTCAACAAGGAAAAGTGCTCCGGGGGAAGCTGTCTGCCCCGCAGGAACGGCTCCAGCGGGCTATTTACGTGACACAAGTAATTGGAGGATCTTGTGTCTCACTAATCTCTCTATCGAAGATATTGAAGATTTGTATGTCTTCGTAATAATGGTGATCGGGATCTTTCTGATTGGAACTGGGATTGTCCTGGTGTACCGCAAATTGCTGAAGATGGATACAACCTATCAAAATGCTGGCCAGGCGAGGTGCATCTGCCAAATTGAAAAATTGGAGAAGACCCTGATAGCGACAAATGGAGAACTGTCTCGGAAGGTGGATTACATCATGGTCTCGCTTAGGTCTTTCCACGACGGACTTAAAGCCCCGCAATGAAGGATTAAGTACTGAATCTACAGAAGAAATAAAAAGCCTTCTCTGTGATCAGTCCTATTTGGCTCAATTTCCCCATGAAAATTCCTCCTGGCTGTCTGCAGTCTGTGTTTTCAAAATCATCGAGCACAAGGCCTTGGACAGCACCTGCCCAGATAATCGCAAGGACGATTGGCAGCAGCCAGACAAAACATCTCCTGCCAAGTGCCCTTGTTGTTCTCTTATTATCATCAACACTTGCTTCAACAGTGCACACATATTGATCCATGAACTGAATAAAGATACACACACTGCTCTCTTGTGTCCTGTGAATCTTGTCTTGCGAATGTGCATCGAGAGCTTTTTTTTTCCTTGTAATCATAATATTGATTGATTATGCAACCAGTATTCTGAATCAATGATTTTTTTGCTCCTTCCTATTGTTCCTTGTATTATTCTTATTCTTATGCTACCTGTACCCTCTATCCTGTTGGCAGGCGCGTCCCCGATGCAGCCGTGTCACTGGAAATGCAGGTTCATTTTCTGTGTCAAGTCAAATTCTCTCGTATGTTATCAGTGATCTGTTAATGTACTTGGCAATAAATCTTTTTCTGATTCTGATTCTGATTCTGATTCTGTGCTTGGTCCCCACCACAAGAGGAATTGCTGGTAGAACTCACTGGTGGAGGCATAGCCAGAAGGCAGACAGCCTTAAAGCTTAAATACTCCTCTGACGTTGGTCCAGATGACAAAATCTGTGGGCGGAATATGTTCTTATTCTTAAAGGAAATTCAGTAATGTGGATGTTTTTGATGAAAACATTAAAAATAAATGATTGTCCACAAGTCCCCAGTTATGAGTCCAAGTCAAGTCTCAAGTCCTCATATACGCGACTTAAGTGCAACTTGAGTCCAAGCCTCAGACTCAAGTCCAAGACTCTGCTGTTTGCTTTCTACGAGGTTGTTCTGAGTGTTGTTCATATTGCCAATAGTCAAATTTGCTCCTAGTGAGAGTTGGACTCCACCAGGGCTGCTGTCTGTCACCAATCCCATTCATAACATTTAAGGACAAGACTTCTAGCAGCACTCAAGGAATGGAAGGCATCATGTTTGGTGACCACAGGATCTTGCTTCTGCTGTTTGCAGATGATGTTGTCCTTTTGGCTTCATCGAGCACTGGCCTACAGGTATTACTGGGATAGTTTGCTACCGAGCATGAAGAGGCTGGGATGAGAATCAGAACCTCCATGGTCCTCAGCCTGAAAAGGATAGATTGTTCTTTCTTGGTTGGGGGTTGAGCTCCTGCCCGATTTTCTTTGCGTATGCTAAATTTAGAGAAATTGGCTGGAATGCTAAGGGGTTAAAAGTTTCAAATCAACAAGAAAAAAGTTGCAAATTTACAGAAAAACATTGTTTATTTTTGATACAAATGTTGTAAATTATAGGAAAAAGTTGCAAATATTTGAGGAAAAATTACAAGAAAAACATTGCAAATTTCTGAGCAAAGTTGCAAATTTACAAGAAAAAATGCAAACTGAGGAAAAAAGTTGCAAGTTTACAGGAAAAAGTTGCTATTTTTAAAAAAAGTTGCTTCGAAGTTGGCGCCTCTCGGCGCCACACCAGTAGGCTGCCTTTTGCAACAGCGGCTCGATTCCGAGTTTTTTTTTCCCTTCCTCTCTTTTTTGACCAGTCTTTTTTTTTCACCCCACTTATATCACGGACACACAGATCGTCCCAAATGTCTCCTGAGCCGGTGGACGGAGCCACTGTTTATAGCAGGATACGATACAACAGGGAAGAGCTGCTAGCATTTAACCGCCACCCGGTCCCATTGGAAAAACTCGACATACCGAGAGAATTGAGGCGAAAGCGTCGCGGCTGCCGGGCTGGAGTAAGGCGGAGGACAAAAAATATAAGGTACAGACCCTCCCTTCCATCTGTTGTCATGGGAAATGTACGGTCGATACTGGGAAAGTTAGATGAGCTAGCGGCTATCTCCCGTTATGATAGCACTTACCGGGAGTGCTCTCTCCTTTTGTTTACTGAGACGTGGCTAACTGAACTAGCAGCAGATGCTAACATTGAGCTGGAGGGTTTTCACATGATACGAGCTGACCGAACACCAGACAGTGGCAAAGCTAGGGGCGGTGGAGTGATAATGTATGTTAACAACAACTGGTGCAGACCGGGACATATCACTGTTAAACAACGACACTGCAGCAAAGACTTTGAGTTGCTAGCTGTTAGCATGAGGCCTACATATCTCCCGAGAGAACACTCACACGTGATCTGCATTGTTGTTTATGCAAATCCGACGGCGAACGCTGGGACAGCGCGTGACGTCATCCATTCAGTAACCAGCAGGCTGCAGACAGAACACCCAGATGCTCTTCTCCTCATCTCAGGCGATTTCAACCACGTTTCACTGTCTCCCATTCTACCCACGTTCACCCAGTATGTCACATGCCACACTAGAGACAATAAAACACTGGATTTATTCTACGCAAACACTAAGGAGGCGTACACCTCATCACAACTCCCCCCACTCGGGAGATCGGATCACAACTTGGTTCATCTCCGGCCGGTGTACAAACCCCTAGTGCACAGACAACCTCCGGCCATGCACACTGTGGAGTTATGGTCTGAGGAGACAATGGACACTCTAAAGGACTGTTTTGAAGCCACCGCCTGGAAGCAGCTCTGCGATCCACATGGTGAGGACATCGATGGCCTCATTCACACCTTCACGGGCTACCTCAGCTTCTGTGTGGACAAATCAGTTCCCACCAAGACCATACGGCGTCACTCAAACAACAAACCCTGGATCAACCCTGAGATAAAAACACTTCTGAGAGAGAAGAAGAGGATCTTCAGGTCGGGGAACAGGGAGATGCTGAAGTCCGTACAGAGGGAGCTGAGGAGAAAGATCAGAGAAGGCAAGGACAGCTTCAGGAAGAAGATGGAGGACAAGCTGCAACAGAGCGACATTAGCGGGGTCTGGAGAAACCTCAAAACCATCTCGGGGCTCCAGAATACCTCCCCCCAGGCCACGGGGGGCAGGGAGTGGGCGAACAACCTGAATCTGTTTTTCAATAGATTTGACCAACCGCCGTCCCCCCTGTCTGCACAACAACCACTGCTGCCTCTAAGAAATCAAGTCCTGCTGCCCACTCCCCACTCCACCGACACCCCCCCACTCCCAACACACAGCCCCCCATCCTGACCCTGACCAAGACCCAGGTGAGGACGGAGCTGAGGAAGATCAAGGCGAGGAAGGCGTCGGGACCGGACGGCATCAGTGCAAAGCTCCTCAAGTCCTGTGCAGACCAGCTGTGTGGGATTGTGACGTATATCTTCAACATGAGCCTGAAACTGGGGAGGGTACCACAGCTGTGGAAAACATCTTGTGTGGTACCTGTACCAAAAACTTCCCACCCCAAAGACCTGAACAGCTACAGACCGGTGGCCTTGACGTCCCACTTGATGAAGACCCTGGAGAGACTGCTCCTTGCTCATCTCCGCCCCCTGGTGGAACCAGCGATGGATCCACTCCAGTTCGCCTACCAGCATGGCATTGGGGTGGAGGATGCGGTGATCTTCCTCCTTCACCGTTCTCTGTCCCACCTGGAGAAGCCCGGGAATATGGTGAGGATCATGTTCTTTGACTTCTCCAGTGCTTTCAACACCATCCAACCGATGATCCTGAAGGACAAGCTGCTGCGCGCAGGGGTGGACCAGCACCTGTCATCATGGATCCTGGACTACCTCACGAACCGGCCTCAGTTTGTGAGAACCCGGGACTGTGTTTCTGACACGATCATCAGTAGCACGGTGCTGGCTCCCTTCCTGTTCACTCTTTATACTGCGGACTTCTCACACAACACAACACACTGCCATCTACAGAAGTTCTCTGATGACTCTGCGATCGTTGGTCTCATCTCCAACGGAGATGAAGCTGAGTACAGAGGGCTTATCCAGGACTTCGTGGACTGGTGCCATCGGAACTGCCTCCAGATCAACGCGAGGAAAACTAAGGAGCTGGTGGTGGACTGCCGCAGGCATGGGCAGCCCCTCACAGCACCAGTAAATATACAGGGAACAGACATCGAGATGGTGACATCCTATAAGTACCTGGGTGTTCATCTGAACAATAAACTAGACTGGTCACACAATACTGACGCACTCTACAAGAAGGGACAGCGCAGGCTGTTCCTGCTGAGGAGACTCAGGTCTTTTGGTGTACAAGGGGCGCTGCTGAAGTCATTCTATGACACGGTGGTGGCATCAGCCATCACTTTTGGAGTGGTCTGCTGGGGCAGTGGCATTACTGCAGCCGATAGGAAGAGACTGAACAAACTGATTAAGAAAGCTAGCTCTGTCCTGGGGCAGCGCCTTGATCCGATGGAGGAGATAGGAGAGAGAAGGACGGTGGCTAAACTGTCATCTCTGCTGGAGTCCGAGTTCCACCCTATGCAGGACATACTGGATGCACTGAGGAGCTCATTTAGCAGCAGACTACATCATCCCAGGTGCACAACCGAGAGGTTTCGTAGGTCCTTCCTACCAACGGCTGTCAGACTGTACAACCTAAGCAGGGCTGCTCGCAGAGATAGCAAAAAGACGTAACAAACTAATAGTTTTTTGAATGCAAAAGATGCAATAGACTTACACAATGGTCCTCTCCGGCATACAACTAGGAACATACCGGTCGCTATGGAGGGTGAGAATATGTATGGGCACATAATCATACCATGTAGGATAACTAAGTAGTCGGTTATGCTGTTTCATCCCATCTAGCAACAATGCTCTGCACTGTGTGTGTTTATATATTTACATATTTATTCCATCTAGCTACAATGCTCAGCACTGGGTGTGTTTATATTTATATATCTATATATTTATTCCATCTAGCTACAATGCTCCGCACTGTGTTTTTATATATCTACATATTATTTCATCTAGCTACATTGCTCCGCACTGTGTGTGTTTATATACTTGCATATTTATTCCACCTAGCTGCAATGCTCCGTACTGTGGGTGTTTATATATTTACATATTTATTCCATCTAGCTACAATGCTCTGCACTGTGTGTTCATATATTCATATATTTATTCCATCCAGCTACAATGCTCTGCACTGTGTGTCTGTGTGGTGTGTGTGTATATATATATTTTATAGTAATATGTACATATGTATATTAGCTGCTCTTGCTTGCTTGTTTTTTTTTCTTGCCTTCTGATTGTTGCTCTGAGTGTTGCTATCCCTGTGCTGTTGCAATCCTGGAATTTCCCCGTTGTGGGACTAATAAAGGCTTATCTTATCTTATCTTAAATTTAAAGGAAAAAGTGGCAAACGGAGAAAAAAGTAAAAAAAAATTCATGAAAAAAGTGGCCCCCTTGCGCAAAGTATTTCCGCATTGTGGTCCTCCTGAAGCTCCAATTCCACTTCCATTATGTTTCCCCATTCCCTGGTGCTTTCTTGTCAATAAATCAGTTATCACTTTCACTCATCATTATACATAAACCAGCCGCAGGGGTGCACAAGCCAGTGTACTCCTAATGCCAGTCCCAAGCCTGGGTAAATGGTGAGGGTTGTGTCAGGAAGGGCATCCGATGTGAAACCTTTGCCAAATCAAACATGCGGATCATGACGAATGAGACTTTCATACCGGATCAGTGGAAGCCCAGGTTAACAACGACCGCCACTAGTGCTGTTAATCAACAGGGTGCTGGTGGAAATTGGTCTACTGTTGGTTGAAAATTGAGGAGGAGGAGAGGGAGAAGGCGTGTTAGGAGGGAGAGAGAGAAAAAGAAAGGTAGAGGTGTGGAAGCAAGAGTAGGGACATTAAATGTAGGGCCTATGACTGGTAAAGGCAGAGAGTTGGCTGATATGATGGAGAGAAGAAAGGTAGATATACTGTGTTCAAGAAACCAGATGGAAGGGAAGCAAGGCTAGGAGCCTTGGGGGGGGGGGGGGTTAAACTGTTCTACCGTGGTGTAGATAGGAAGAGAAGTAGAGTAGGAGTAATCTTGGAGGAAGAGTATGTGAAGAGTGTCCAGGAGGTAAAGAGGGAGTCAGACAGAATCATGGGTTTGAAGCTAGAAGTCAAGATGTGATGTTGGATGTTGTCAGTGCATATGTCCCACAAGTTGGATGTCAGGTAGAAGAGAAAGAGGAATTCTGGAGTAAGCTGGATAAAGGGGTAGAGAGTGTTCCCAGGGATGAGAGAGTGGTGATTGGAGGACATTTTAATGAACATGTAGGTGAAGGGAACAGAGGTGATGAGGAAGTCCTGGGTAGGTATGGTCTTAAGGAGAGAAATGTGGAAGGACAGATGGTTGTGGATTTTGCTAAAAGGATGGAAATGGCTGTGGTGAACACATACTTCAAGAAGAGAGAGGAACATAGGGTGACTTGTGTTACAAGAGTGGGAGAAGGTGCACACAGGTGGAGTACATCTTATGCAGAAGGAGGAATCTGAAAGAGAAAGGAAACTGCATGGTGGTGGCAGGGGACAATATAGCATAGGATGGTAGTCTGTAGGATGACTTTGCAAAGCAAGAAGGGGAAGAGAGTGAAGGCAGAGCCAAAGATTAGGTGGGGGAAGTTACAGAAGGAAGAAGTTTGCTCAGCGTTCAGGAAGGAGTTGATACAGACTATGGGTGGTAGGGAAGAATTACCAGGTGACTGGCAAAGTACAACAAAAGAACTGAGGGAAACGGGTAGAAAGGTACAGACTTGGAGAAAATTGTTGGTACCCCTCTGTTAATGAAAGAAAAACCCACAATGGTCACAGAAATAACTTCAATCTGACAAAAGTGGTAATAAATAAAAAATCTATGAAAATTAACCAATGAAAATCAGACAATGCTTTTGAATTGTGGTTCAACAGAATTATTTTAAAAAACAAACTCATGAAACAGGCCTGGACAAGAATAAGATAAGATAAGATAAGATAAGATAAGCCTTTATTAGTCCCACAATGGGGAAATTCCAGGATTGCAACAGCATAGGGACAGCAACACTCAGAGCAACAATCAGAAGGCAAGAAAAAAACAACATCTAGTAAACATATGTCCATATTACTATAAATGTATATATATATAGACACACAGTGCAGAGCATTATGGCTGATGAATGTGCAGCAGAAAGTCTAAGCTCTCTCTCCGCGGATGCAGCGGGCCAGCTGGAAGTGTTTGGGCATGATGGTGACCCCCTTAGCGAAGAAGAGACCCACCAGGTGGGCCTCGCAGGTCTCCTGCAGAGCCATGACGGCGAAGCTCAGGAAACGCAGGACGGTCTTGAAGTCCTGAGCGATCTCCCTCACCAGGCGCTGGACGGGCAGCTTACGGATGAGCAGCTCTGTGGATTTCTGGCAGCGACGGATCTCTCTCAGAGCCACGGGCCTGTGACGGCGAGGCCTCTTCACTCTGCCGGTGGCCAGAGCGCCTCTCCGAGCAGCCCTGGTGGCTAGCTGTCTCCTGGGGGGCTTCTTCCTCCAGTAGATTTTACGGGCGGTCTGCTTGGTTCTTGCCATCGCTCTTTATTATTCTGTCTTATATTTCTTTCACGCCGCGTACACTCCAGCCCGGCACCCGCATCGTTTTCGCTACAGCTCCCGGTATGTCGAGTTTCCCATTAGCACCGGGCGGCGGCCAAGTGCTACCTAGCACTAGCTCCTCCCCGCTGTAACGTCTCCCGCTGCAAACCGTGGCTCCGTCCGCCGACCCGGGAGACCCCCGGGGCGATCCGTGCGTCCGTGATATATATACAGAGTGAAAGGTGTAGAAAGAAGAAGGAAGATAAAAAGAAAAGGCTGTTGCAACAGGCAGCCGACTCGTGTGGCGCCGCCGGTCCGGCGGAACCGGAACCGGAAAAAAAAAAAAAAATGAATGATGGTACTCTTAACTTAATATTTTGTTGCACAACCTTTTGAGGCAATCATTGCAATCAAACGATTTCTGTAACTGTCGATGAGACTTCTGCACCTCTCAGCAGGTATTTTGGCCCACTCCTCATGAGCAAACTGTTCCAGTTGTCTCAGGTTTGAAGGGTGCCTTCTCCAGACGGCATGTTTCAGCTCTTTCCACAGATGTTCAATAGGATTTAGATCAGGGCTCATAGAAGACCACTTTAGAATAGTCCAATGTTTCACTCTTAGCCATTCTTGGGTGTTTTTAGCTGTGTGTTTTGGGTCATTATCCTGTTGCAAGACCCATGACCTGCGACTGAGACTGTCTGACACTGGGCAGCACATTTCTCTCTAGAATACCTTGATAGTCTTGAGATTTCATTGTACCCTGCATGGATTCAAGACACCCTGTGCCAAATGCAGTAAAGCAGCCCCAGAACATAACAGAACCTCCTCCATGTTTCACAGTAGGGACAGTGTTCTTTTCTTGGTATGCTTCACTTTTGTGTCTGTGAACATAGAGCTGATGTGCCTTGCCAAAAAGTTCCAGTTTTGTCTCGTCTGTCCATAGGACATTCTCCCAGAAGCTTTGTGGTTTGTCAACATGCAGTTTGGCAAATTCCAGTCTGGGTTTTTTATGATTTGTTTTCAACAGTGGTGTCTTCCTTGGTCGTCTCTCATGAAGTCCATTTTGGCTCAATCAATGACGGATGGTGCGATCTGACACTGATGTACCTTGACCTTGGAGTTCAAAATGAATGTGTTTAGAGGTTGTTCTGGGCTCTTTTGTTACCATTCGTATTATCCGTCTCCTCCTGCGGCCACTTCCAGGGAAGTTGGCTACAGTCCTGTGGATCTTAAATTTCTGAATAATATGTGCAACTGTAGTCACAGTGACATCAAGCTGCTTGGAGATGGTCTTATAGCCTTTACCTTTAAAATGCTTGCCTATAATTTTCTTTCTAATCTCTTGAGACAACTATCTCCTTTGCTTCCTCTGGTCCATGTTTAGTGTGGTACACACCATATCACCAAACAGCACAGTGACTACTTGTCACCCTTTAAATAGGCCGGCTGACTGATTACAAGTTTGTAGACACCTGTGATGTTAATCAGAGGACACATCTTGGTTGAACATGTCCCTATGGTCACATTATTTTCAATCTTTTCTAGGTGTACCATCATTTTTGTCCAGGCCTGTTTCATGAGTTTTGTTTTTTAAAATAATTCTGTTGAACCACAATTCAAAAGAATTGTCTGATTTTCATTGGTTAATTTTCATAGAATTTTTATTTATTACCACTTTTGTCAGATTCAAGTTATTTCTGTGACCATTGTGGGTTTTTCTTTTATTAACAGAGGGGTATTGTGGAGGATCAAATAAGGGTCACCAGTGTGGCGGATGAGATAAGGAACCCTTGATGTGGAGGTGCTGGAATAAGTGCAAGCACGGCGAACTGAAGTTTTTAAGGGTGTTTATTTCATCCTCCATCACGAGAGATCACCCCAGCACTGTGGAGCGCGCTGGAGCGATCCCTCCGTCTCTAGTAGCAGCAAGTCATCAGAGTGGTCAAAAAAGAGAGTAAGAGGGAGAGCAAGCGATATACAGTTGCTTATATACCCAGCTACAGACAATACATGCACAGCAGTAAGCATGGACATTTGCATTACAGTACAGCAGGAATGCATGGGACATTTACATGAGAGTCACACATATCAATAGCGGAATTACTGGCGCCGGAACTAGACAAAGAGAGGCTGCCTATTGATATCAGTCCATACATCTCACTGTTCTGCTAATTGCTCCAGCTGAGCGCTCTGCTTGTCCGTAGGCTGTGGGGGTCACCCACACACTCCCCCCCAGAGGGCTCAGCAGGGGGCTGAGGCCTCGATCGTCCGGCTTTGGTAGCGAGCTGCGGGAAAGGCTCTGTGCAGGCGGAGGTGGAGGGAGGGGGGCTGGGGGTAGCAAGTGCCGGCCCAGGACGGCGAAGTTGTCTGGGCCGCGCAAAAATTGCATGTGGATCCACGATGTTGAGGGGCTGTCCCGTTGAACGTGGCGGAAATCCACAGCGGCTGTGAGAAGAACAATTTGTCTCTGACTCCTCTCGCGGTTCAGTACTGCGAGGACGCGCAGCAGCCATGAAGAAAAAAAGGAGCTGCAGCTGTGTGAGGGACTTGGCGTGCTGGCTTTAGGTGCGCGTGCAGCCCTAAAGCCCTCTGGGACAGCTGACGGCTGAATTCCCATGTGCGCCGTAGCTGACCTTCCTAAGTCCTGTAGCGGGCTGCGTGTCTGCTTCAGGTGTATGAGCAGCCCTGAAGGTTCCGAGGATGGCGATCGGCCGTGTTTCTCGGGCGTGTGCAGCGGCAGAGGGCGATGGCGGTCTGTGGAGCCGTTATTGTCCCGTGCGTGTTGCGCTGTTCTCGTAACCCCCCAATGCGTGTGCAGGGGTTCGATGCATGGGTGGTCCGCTGTTGAGAGGTGAGTCAGGGTCAGGGGGCTTGCTGGAGATCAGCGTCGTCAGCGCCGATGGTCATCCCTGTTCGGGCTGTTGCTGTCATTCGCTCGTGCCGGATCATGGTGCGTAGGAGCGGTGAGAGGGAGTAGACGATCTTTGTCCCTCGGGCTCGTGTAGATGCGGAGGAGCGGTGAGAGGGAGTAAATGATCTTTGTCCCTCGGGCTCGTGTAGATGTGGAGGAGCAGTGAGAGGGAGTAGACGATCTCTGTCCCTCGGCCGGTCCCAGCGTGGATGTCCAGATCTGTGGCGAGGGTCGCACCATGACGCTTTCTGCAGCTTTCCCGGTCGTGGGTGATCTCCGGAGAGTTCGCCCGGTGTTGGCTCTGCGTCGAGGTCTCCCGCGTGGCAGAAGGGAGGGCAGTCCATTTGCGTCAGGCTGCTGCGTTCATTCGTCGTCGGGAGTCACCGCCGGGGGCTGCGTTCGTACGTCGTCAGCGTGTTCTTGTCTTCGGACGGGGTCACCAGTGTGGAGGATCAAATAAGGGTCACCAGTGTGGCGGATGAGATAAGGAACCCTTGATGTGGAGGTGCTGGAATAAGTGCAGGCACGGCGAACTGAAGTTTTTAAGGGTGTTTATTTCATCCTCCATCACGAGAGATCATCCCAGCGCTGTGGAGCGCGCTGGAGCGATCCCTCCGTCTCTAGTAGCAGCAAGTCATCAGAGTGGTCAAAAAAGAGAGTAAGAGGGAGAGCAAGCGATATACAGTTGCTTATATACCCAGCTACAGACAATACATGCACAGCAGTAAGCATGGACATTTGCATTACAGTACAGCAGGAATGCATGGGACATTTACATGAGAGTCACACATATCAATAGCGGAATTACTGGCGCCGGAACTAGACAAAGAGAGGCTGCCTATTGATATCAGTCCATACATCTCACTGTTCTGCTAATTGCTCCAGCTGAGTGCTCTGCTTGTCCGTAGGCTGTGGGGGTCACCCACAGTACCAACAATTTTGTCCACGTCTGTATATGGTTTACCCAGTGGACAGAGAAAGGAAGACAAGGAGATTTGGTGGTGGAATGAGGAGGTACAGGAAAGTATCCAAGGGAAGAGGTTAGCAAAGAAAAATTGGGATAGTCATGGAGATAAAGAAAGTAGACAGGAGTATTTGGAATCTAGGCGCACGGCAAAGAAAGAAGTGGAAAAGGAAAAGACATATAGTGAGTTGTATGCAAGGCTGTACACTAAGGAAGGAGAAGAGGACTTGTATTGACTGGCTAGACAGAGAGATCGAGCTGGAAAGGATGTACAGCAGGTTAGGCTGATTAAGGACAGAAATGGTAATGTACTAACAAATGATGAGTGTGTGGAGAAAGAGGAAGGAGTACTTTGAAGAGCTGATGAATAAAGAAAAGAGAGAGGAGGATGGATGAAGGAAAGATGGTGAACAAGGAAGTCCCGAGGATTAGCAAGGTGGAAGTGAGGGCAGCTTTGAAGAGGATGAAGAATGGAAAGGCGCTTGGTCCAGATGACATACCTGTGGAGGTATGGAGATGTTTAGGAGAGATGGCAGAGGACTTTTTTAACCAAATTGTTGAACACAATCTTGGAGAGTGAGAAAATGCCTGAGGAGTGGAGAAGAAGTGTTTTGGTACCAATTTTCAAGAACAAAGGTGATGCTCAGAGCTGTAGTAACTACAGAGGCATAAAGTTGATCAGCTATACTATGAAGATATGGGAAAGAGTTGTTGAAGCCAGGTTAAGAGGAGAGGTGACAATCAGTGAGCAGCAGTATGGTTTCATGCCAAGAAAGAGTACTACAGATGCAATGTTTGCTTTAAGAGTGCTGATGGAGAAGTATAGAGAAGGTCAGAAGGAGTTGCACTGTGTCTTTGTGGATCTAGAGAAAGCAGATGATAGGGTGCCAAGAGAGGAAGTGCGGTACTGTATGAGAAAATCAGGAGTGGCAGAGAAGTATGTGAGGGTGGTGCAGGACATGTATGAGGACAGCAAGACGGTGGTGAAGTGTGCTGTAGGAGTGACAGATGGATTCAAGGTGGGAGTGGGATTCCATCAGGGATCGGCTCTCAGCCCCTTCTTGTTTGCCATGGTGATGGACAGGCTGACAGACAAGGTCAGGCAGGAGTTGTCATGGACCATGATGTTTGCAGACAACATGATGATCTGCAATGACAGTAGGGAGCAGGTGTAAGAGAAACTGGAGAGGTGGAGGTATGCTGTGGAGAGAAGAGGAGTGAAAGTCAGTAGAAACAAAACAGAATACATTAGTGAATGAGAGAGAGGCAGGTGCAACGGTGAAGATGGAAGAAGTAGCGGTAGTGAAAGTAGATGGACTTAAATACCTGGGGTCAACCATCCAAAGTAATGGAAAATGCACAAGAGAGGTGAAGAAGAGAGTGCAGGCAGGGTGGAGTAGGTGGAGACGAGTGTCAGGGGTGATTTGTGACAGAAAGGTAGCACCAAGAGTGAAAGGGAAGATTTACAAGACGGTAGTGAGACCTGCTATGGTGTATGGTTTAGAGACAATGGTGTGGACAAAAAGACAGAAGGTGAATCTGGAGGTGGCAGAGTTGAAGATGCTAAAATTTTCAATAGGAGTAACTAGGAGGGCCAAGATTAGAAATGAGTATATCAGAGGGACAGCTCAGGTTGAGGTTTGGAGACAAAGTAAGAGAGGCAAGGCTGAGATGGTTTGGACATGTGCAGAGGAGGGATAGTGGATAGTGTTGAAGATGGAGCTGCCAGGCAGGAGGAAAAGAGGAAGACCACAGAGAAGATTCATGGATGTAGTGAAGGAGGACATGGAGAGGATTGGTGTTACAGAGGAAGATGAAGGGACAGGGTGAGATGGAAGCAGATGATCCACTGTGGAGACCCCTGAATGGAGCAGGAAGAAGAAGAAGGAGAAGAAAAATGGTTACAAAAATAATCAAAATGAGAACTTAATAAAGAAAAAAACAATCTACCCACACACTATTCCCAGTATGTACAATAATAAGTTTATGTGATAAAATTGATTTATTGATGAGAAAGCAGCGGGAAATGGGAAAATATAATGGAACTGGAGCTGCAGGATGATCAGAATGTGGAAGTAAGTCACTCTGCATTGTGCAAGAGGTCCACTGCAAATTTTTGAGAAAAAGTTGCAAATTTGCAAGAAAAAAGTTGCAAAATATTGAGAAAAAGGATACAAATTCATAAGGAAAAAAATTTCAAATTCAGGAGAGAAAAGTTGAAAATTTCTAGAAAGAAGTTGCAAGAATTGGAGAAAAAAAAATTTACAAGGAAAAATTTGCAAATTTTTGAGAAAAAAGTTGCAATTTTACAGGAAAAGAGTTGTTAATTTTTGAGAAAAAGGTTGCAGATTTATAGGAAAAGGCTGCAAATATTTGAGAAAAAAGTCAAAATTTACAAAAAAAAGTTGCAAATTTTTGAGAAAAAAGATGCAAATTTACAATAAAAAAACTGCAAATTAAACCTCTTAAAATTCCAGTGATCCACCCGTGTTCTAACGTGTCTGACGTGTGGTATGCGCACACATGCATAGTAACAGGAAATATGGTTCCACCCATAATTTCAGCATACACCAGTGGACTCCGATACAGCTGACGGAAGGTAAGCAATACACATGCATATTACAAGAAAGGGGCGGGCGCTGCACCGTGATTGGTTGATCCAAAAATGTGACATATATCTAAATTAATAATATTTCTAACATTTTTTTTTCACAATTCGTAACTAGAAAAGCACTCGGAGAGCGCAGACCTCCGCCAAGCGCCACAGTTCCCCCCATACAGTGTTTGTGTGTACATTTTCAGATTCCTTGACCATGAAAACATATGACTAGCAATTGGATTCACAATGATAGGATTAGTGGTTCAGTAGTTATTGACGAAAATGGCATTTTCCATAATGGCGGTTTTCTTCTGGACGGTGATCCGGATCACCACCAAAATGTAATCATCTGTAGGATACCCCATTTCTGACAATCTGTGAAAATTTCATATCTGTATACTTTATTAATCTCAGAGGGAAATTCAGGGCATCCACGGTACGATGCCAATTCCTTCACCATTCACACCTAGGGCCACTTTAGAGTCTCCCGCTAACCAAACTTGCATGTTTTTTGACATGTGGGAGGAAACTGGAGTACACAGCTGACACGCAAACAAAGAAATCAAGGCAACTGTGTTCACAAAACAAGTTATATTTAATAAAGTGGAATGACACAGGGAATAAGTATTGAACACGCTTGGTGAAATTCATTTAATATTCAGTAGACATAATAACAGCTTCCAGATGCCTCCTGTATGGAGAAACTAGGCACAGGCATTGCTCAGGAGTGATTTTAACCCATTCTTCCACACAAAGTGTCAAATCTTGAAGGCTCTGTGGGTGTCTTCTATGAACTCTGATCTTCAGTTTGTTCCATTGATTTTCAGTTGGATTCAGGTCAGGTGACTGACTGGGCCATTCTAGCAGCTTTATTTACCTTCTCTGGAGCCAGTTGAGAGTTTCCTTGTTTATGTATTTGGGATCATTGTCTTGTTGAAATCTCCACCCTCGTTTCATCTTCAGCATCTTGGCAGACAGAAACAGGTTCTTATCAAGGATGTCTCTGTACATTTGTCCATTCATCTTTCCTTCAATTAAATGAAGTCTGCCTGTACCATGGTGGTGCGGTGGAGGAGTGGTTAGCACTGTGGCAGCACAGCAACTCACCCTTGGCTGGGGGATCCTGGGTTTGATCCCAGCCCCCGTCCAACAGTGATCTGTGTGGAGTTTGCATGTTCTCCCTGTGTCTGCGTGGGTTTACTCTGGGATTTCTCCGGTTTCCTCCCACATGCCAAAAACATGCAAGTTAGGTTAATTGGCATCAAACTGGGGATTCTAAATTGTCCTTAGGTATGACTGTGAGAATGAATGGCTGTGTCTCTCTGTGTTGGCCCTGCGATGGACTGGCGATCTGTCCAGGGTGTACCCTGCCTCTTGCCCAAAGGTGCTGGGATAGGATCCAGCCCCCCACCCCCGCCCCCCACGACCCGAAAAGGATTAAGCGGAAGAAGATGAATGAATGCCTGTACCATGTGCTGAAAAACACTCCCACACCATGATGGGATGTGCAGTGCCATTTCTCCTCCAAACATGCTGTGTTGTGGCATCCAAAAAGTTCTATAATGGTCTCACCTGACCAGACTATATTCTCCCAGTATTTTACTGGCTTGCCAAATGTTGTGCAGCAACTTTAAATGAGTTTCAATGTGCTTTTTCTTCAGCAATGTAGTCTTGTGAGGTGAGCGGGCATGGAGTCCATGTCAGCTGAGTGCATTACTTATCGTTTTCTTTGAAACAGCAGTACCTGCTAACTCTAGGTTATTCTGGAGCTCTCCACGAGTGGTCTTTGGCTCATAGATAACTCTTCTGGTAATTCTTTTGACTCCTCTGTCAGAAATCTTGCAAGGAGATTCTGGTCATGGCCGGTTTATGGTGAAATGATGTTCTTTCCACTTCCAAATGATAGCTTCAACAGTGCTCATGGGAACATTCAGCAGTTTAGAAATGCACCTGTAACCAATGTCAGCATTATGTTTTGCAACAATAAGGTTGCGAAGATCGAGAGAGAGCTCTTTGTTTCTACCCATCATGAGTTTTTGTGGTGTGACAATCTGATATTCACAGACCTTTTTAAAGGGGATGGGATGGCTTCCTAAATTCTGATGGATTTCAGCTGGTTTCTTGACTTTCTGCCTTTTTGCACATCTTTTTCTTCATGTGTTCAATACTTATTCCCTGTGTCATTCCACTTTATTAAATATAGCTTGTTTTGGGAACACAGTTACTTTGATTTCTTTGTATGTATGTATTACTTGGGTTGTTACTGATATCTGGTGAAAATGTCAGGCCAATGGCTCCATCAGAAATATGTTTAATGAGAAAAATGTTGACATTGTGGGGGACCCACGCTGTAGAGTTCAGTAGTTTTCCTATCAGACTGAGAGAGCATGGAGATCAAAGGGCTGGGGGGTAAGGGGAATTGTCTTGGGGGAGTGAATGGTGAATGCAGGACCTCAGGTAGCAGGGAGGTGTGAGTTTTGGGATATAAAAGAGAGAGTCCCTGCTACAAATGTTTAATGTTCAGATTCTGGAAGATGTGAGCGTGAAATAAAGTTCGTCTGCTCGGAAAGTTCGGTCTAGTTATTTCATCTCCACAGCATGTTCAATACTTATTTCCGCAGCTGTGTGTGTGTATATATATAGTATATATATATATATATAACTAGACCGAACTTTCCGAGCAGACGAACTTTATTTCACTCTCACATCTTCCAGAATCTGAACATTAAACATTTGTAGCAGGGACTCTCTCTTTTATATAGTATATATATACACTACTCACAAAAAGTTAGGGATATTTGGATTTCAGGTAAAATTTATGGAAAATGTTAAAAGTTCACACTACAGTGATATTATATCATGAAAGTAGAGCATTTAAGTAGAAGCATGCAATGGTGATTTCCTCATCTCAAAACAATTTATTGAAACAAAAGCCAACAACAGTGGTGGGTATACCACAACAAAAAATGTCAATGTCGCCATAACTTGTCATGTGTCCTTAAGCATTAATTACAACTTGACAACGACATGCTGTTCACTAGTCGATTTATTGTCTGCTGAGGCATGGCATTCCACTTTTCATGAAGGGAGGCCCTGACGTCATTGAGGTTGTGAAGTGCAGGGTTATGAGCCTCTGCACGGCAACTGATCCCAAAAGTTTTCTATGAGATTCAGGTCTGGAGAAAGTGCAGGCCACTCCATTTGAGGTACCCTAGCCTCCAGCAGCCATTTCCTAATGATGCAGCCTCGATGAGCTGGAGCATTGTTGTCCATGAAGATGAAATTAGGCCTGTGTTGTTCATGCAGGGGCACAATGACAGGATTAATGGTGTTATTCAGGTAGTATTGGCTTGTCACTATACCATTCACAAGGTGTAGGGCAGTTCTCCCTGTACACCTCTGACTATATTCCAACCCACCCAACCACCGTCATTGTGAGGTACATGGACAACACCACCTTGGTTGGGCTCATCACTGACGACGATGAGAAGGTATACAGGGCGGAGGTAGAGAATCTGCTGCTGTGGTTCCCAAGCAAACAACCTGAAACTGAATGTACAAAAAACCCAAAGAACTCATACTGGACTTTAGGAAGAACAGACAGGTCCACCCCCCACCTCCTCATAAATGGTGACTGTGTGGAAAACGTCCCCGCCTTCAGGTTCCTGGGCACCCATATCTCCTCTGATCTCTCCTGGACTGTCAAACACCAAGGCCCTGGTGAAGAAAACCCAGCAGCAGCTGCACTTCCTCCGTGTCCTGAGGAAGACCACCTGGACCAGAAGCTGCTGCTGGCCTTCAATCACTGCTCACCTACTGTGTGGGTGTGTGGTACACCGGCTCCACGGCCGAGAACAGGAAGGCTGTGCAGAAGGTCACCAACACCGCACAAAAAATTATCGGCGGCCCTTTGCCCTCCCTGGAAGACATCTCTAGATTCTCCTGTCAGAGAAGGATCAAGACCATCACAGGAGACCCCTCACATCCCACCCACCACCTGACTGACCTGCTTCCCTCTGGACGACAGTTCAGATTGATCAGGTCCCACACCTCCAGAATGAGTTTCTTCCCCTAGGCCATCCAAACTGCAAACAGTCAGAGGCCCCACCCCCCTCCCTCTGAACGCTCACACGCACAGAACTGAGGACCTTTTTATTATCACAATAACTCACCTGTCGTTGCTCTCCTCACTTTCATGCATATTGACCCATCCGTGAAATCACTCCTGTGCATATTTTCCATAATCCTTGGGCCATTTTACTCATTTGTGTGTTTTGCACTCCACACTCTTATGTACATAGTTCCATCCATGAATCCTCTATCGTTCCTGTGTATATACCTATGGGCTATTTTTATTTTTATTTCAGTTGTATGTTTAATCGTGTGTTCTGTAACTGTGTTTAATTCAAATTCTTCTCTCTCACTTTATTGCGCAGTAGCCTGGTGGAGCACCCACAATTTCATTGTACAGTACAACTGTACAATGACAATAAAGCCTATTCTGTTCTATTCAGTATTGACTAGACACACCCACCCAGACTGTAACACCACCACCACCAAAGGCTCATCTAGTGACAACAGTGACTGATACATGGTGGTCTCGTTGATGTCTCCAACATCATTGGCAGCCATAATTTCTGCTCAACGTGAATTGCCTTTCATCAGAGAACAGAACTCAGGCCTATTGGTCCCTTGTCCAGCATAAACACCAGCAGATGACCTCTGTTCAGATAAAAATAAACTTTGCATTTCATTTGGAAATCAAAGTTCCAGAGTCTGGAGAAAGAGCGGAGAGGTACAGAATCTAAGTTGCTTGAGGTTTAGTGTGAAGTTTCCACAGTCAGTGATTATTTGAGGAACCATGTCATCTGCTGGTGTTGGTCCACTGTGTTTTATCAAGACCAAAGTCAGCGCAGTCGTCTACCAGGAAATTTTACAGCACTTCAAGGTTCCCTCTGCTGACAAGCTTTATGGAGAAGCTGATTTCATTTTCCAGCAGGACTTGCCCCCCCCCCCCACACACACACACACACAGCCAAAAGTATCAAAACCTGGTTTAATGACCATGGCATCACTGTGTTTGATTGGCCAGCAAACTCTCCTGACCTAAACCCCATTGAGAATCTATGGAGGATTGTCAAGAGGAAGATGAGAGACACCAGAACCAACAATGCAGACGAGCTGAAGGTCACTATCAAAGCAACCTGGACCTTCATAACACCTCAGCAGGTCAGCTCCATGCCACGCCACATTGATACAGTAATTAATGCAAAGGGAGCCCCGACCAAGTATTGACTGTGTACATGGACATACTTTTCAGTCGGCCAACATTTGTATTAAAAAAATATTTTTTTAAAATGAATTTTATGCTGCTATGAGATGACTGTTGTTGTGAAATGGCGCTATATAAATAAAGTTAAAGTTGAATTAATATTCTAAATTTTTGAGAAACTGAATTTGGGGTTTTCATGGGCTGTAAGCCATAATCATCAAAATTAAAATTAAACACTTGAAATATATCACTCTCTGTGTAATGAATCTATATATAGGAACTACTGAGGCAGACGGCGGTAGGTGGCGGGGCTCAGCGGAGGATCTACCGGGACCCCAGCCAGACAGAAGCAGGATCGGAGCTCGGCTACAGCGGCGGTGTGCGGCGGGACTCGGTGGAGGAGCTGCCGGTACCCCGGCTGGACAGGAGCTCGGTTACAGCGGCGGTAAGCAGTGGGACTAGCAGCGGAGGGGGGCTAGCTGAGGCCCAGCTGGATTCGAGGTCGGTCGGATCGGATACCGGCGACACCAGCAGAGATTGCTTTACTATCCACAGGTCAGTAAAAATGCCACCAAAGAGGGAGGAAATGGAAGAGATCAAAAAAATCTCTGAACTTCTTGACAGAAGAAGTGACCAAAATGGTTAGCCAGCAGGCCAAAATAATAGGGCTAATGGAAGAAGTCCGAGAATTAAAATTAACAATTCAGGAAAAAGACAAAAAAATTACGGACTTGGAGCGACGCGTTGAGGATCTTGAACAATGTTCTCGTATGGATGATCTAATTATAAGGAGACTCGACATCAAATATCAGTCATACGCTCATGCTACAACAGGACTGAGAGGTGAGGAGGCTCCCCTGAGTGAATCAGTCTCCCTGGAAAACCAGGTGCTTCAGTTCCTTGATAGTAGAGATATAAAGGTCGAAGCAAATGCAATTTCAGCCTGTTATGCTTTACCCAGAAAAGATAATAAAACAAAGAAATCAACTGTGATGCGCTTTGTGAACAGAAGGGTAAAGAATGACATACTGAGGCAGGCCAGAAAGCTCCGGGGAACAGAAGTTTACCTAAATGAACACCTAACAAAAACAAATGCTGAAATAGCACGGCAAGCACGGATGCTGAGAAGACAAAATAAGATACAGGCAACATGGACAAGAAATTGTAGAGTTTGGATCAAACTAAATGGAACACCTGAGCAAGCAAAGAGTATAATAATCAGAGATGTTACTGACTTAAATAAATACAGATGAACACTGATTAAGAAAATTAAGAGACAATGATAATCCATATCCACACACACGGTAAGAATAGTTCTTTTGACATACCATGTCAATGTACTTTAAAAAAAAATAAGCAAAACAAACAAAAAACTTATGACTGACTTGAGTAGACATCAATTATCCCCAGTTGGAGGAAGTCATTTGACACAGAGTGAGGAAACTCAAACTCTGAAAATATGCCATTATGCTGAACATAAACTACAAGAGATGGAGAATGATATTGATCCTGATAACCACTTTTTCAATAATATTCATAACCATTGTGAATATTACGATAAGATAAGCCTTTATTAGTCCCACAATGGGGAAATTCCAGGATTGCAACAGCACAGGGATAGCAACACTCAGAGCAACAATCAGAAGGCAAGAAAAAACAAGAACAGCTAGTATACATATGTACATATTACTATTACTATATACAGTATATATATATATATATATATATATATATATATATATATATATATAGACACACAGTGCGGAGCATTGTGGTTGGTGAATGTGCAGCAGAAAGTCTAAGCTCTCTCTCCGCGGATGCGGCGGGCCAGCTGGATGTCTTTGGGCATGATGGTGACCCTCTTGGCGTGGATGGCGCACAGGTTGGTGTCCATGAGGAGACCCACCAGGTAGGCCTCGCTGGCCTCCTGCAGAGCCATGACGGCGAAGCTCAGGAAGCGCAGGTCGGTCTCGAAGTCCTGAGCGATCTCCCTCACCAGGCGCTGGAAGGGCAGCTTACGGATGAGCAGCTCCGTGGATTTCTGGTAGCGACGGATCTCTCTCAGAGCCACGGTACCGGGCCTGTAACGGTGATTTTTCTTCACTCCGCCGGTGGCCGGAGCGCTTTTTCCGAGCAGCCTTGGTGGCTAGCTGCTTCCTGGGGGGCTTTTTCCTCCAGTAGATTTACAGGAGGTCTGCTTGGTTCTTGCCATCGCTCTTTATTATTCTGTCTTATATTTCTTGCACGCCGCCTAAACTCCAACCCGGCACCCGCGTCGTTTTCGCTACAGTTCCTCGGTATGTCGAGTTTCTCCGTTAGCACCGGGTGGCGGTTGAATGCTAGCTAGCTAGCTCTTCCCTGCTGTATCGTCTCCTGCTGTAAACAGTGGCTCCGTCCGCCGACTCGGGAGACCTTTGGGGTGATCTGTGTGTCCGCGATATACATAGAGTGAAAGGTGTAGAAAGAAAAAGGAAGATAAAAAAAGGCAGTTGCAAAAGGCAGCCAACTCATGTGGCGCTGCCGGTCCGGCGGAACCGGAAAAAAAAAAAATATTACACTGAAAAGCAATTCAAAAGTCAAGTGCAACTAGATGGTAAACTATCAATAATACACTTCAACAGCAGAAGTCTTAACAAAAACTTTCTACAGATTCAGGACTATTTAAAACAGCTAGACAGAAAATTTACAGCTATCGCAGTCTCTGAAACTTGGCTTAATGAAGAGCAGGCTCCCCTGATGGCAATAGAGGGATATCAGATGTTTCATATTAACAGATCTCAAAAAAAGGGTGGTGGCATTGCACTGTATACTGATGACCTGTATAGGTGTAAACTTGTAAATGGAATGTCCTTTGCACTACCAGGGATTTTGGAATGTGTTACTGTTGAGATTGACCAAGATAAAACAAAAAATCTATAATTATAAGTTGTATTTATAGAATGCCGGGAACTTGCTGTAGCTGTCGCAGTAAAGAATGTTTTTCTTTTACTGTTTGTTTGTTTATGTATATTGTAATACCCACCTAAGAGTTGATTTACACCTGTGTTACGTTACTGCTGCCATCTAGTGGACGGCAAATGACATGCAACCCAGTGGTAGAAGAGAGCGTGTAAAACTAGCATACAGTGCACACGTGCTCAGTTAGCAGAGAGAGAAGCTCAGAAGCTGCAGACTCGGGCACAGAGAAAAGAAGCTCCAAAAGCCCTGAGTAAAACTAAAGAAAATGGACTCTAACCACTCCTAAATGTTTGGACAGAAGGCGCACACGGTATGTAATGTGTGTTTGTGAGAATGTGGAGGTATTATTTTTGGTTGTGATAAATTTCAAAATGTATTTTTTGTTTTGTTCTTTCACCGTAGTTTTTCACGGTGGTTGGTCGGAGGTCCAGCTAAGAAAATGTGCTTGCTGTGACAAAATAAATCCTGGCTAAACATCAGTTGGAGCGTGGCTTTATCTGTTTCAAACAAAAAACCTTTGGGAGCAGTTATAGTGAAAAACGTGTCCCGTTGGTGCCATGTGGTCTGCATGCTGCCGGTGAAGGAGCACGTGTCTAATGCTGCTGACAACAAGGGAACAACGCGGAGGCCAGTCGGCGACAGAGCGGCGACATAACAACGAGAGAGCGGGGTGGCTTCGGTGAGACCATGCTCTGAGGGAACAAGACCCACATGGAAGTCAGCCTCTGGGATCCTGCAGAAGCTGGACACCCAAACTTCTACAGCCTTTCCAGTTGAATATGGAAGAAGGCCTAAAGCTTCAGCTCAACACCACGCAAGTTTTCAGTAAACTACAGTGTCTCTGGGATACCAGGTCAGACTGTATCTACAGAGTTTAATATATCAACCATAATGCCAAGAAAATGAACATTGAAGAGAAGAGTTAAAGTAAAAGGTTGTGAATATGTTTTAAGTTCATTCTGTGCTGTGACACTGATTGTTTATTTTCATTGTGAAATATTTCAGATTTACTGTAAAATAATACTTCGATATGGATCCAAGTATTCCAGACACTCGTGTTTTGGAGGAAGTTATTGAAGCTTTAGAAAGGGAAAAGGCTCAGTTAGAAGCTACACTACAGACTGATCTTGAAGATGCACAAAGAGAACAACTTGAAACACGTTTAGGGGAGATCTGTGCAGATCTTGAAATACACAAAATAGGTCAACCCCAACCCGTATCAGAAGTTGAAACAGAATTGAGGCGTTCAGAAAGAGATAGACACCTAACTGAGAAAATGTTAGAGCTTAAAAGGGATGACATAATGAGTAAAGAAAGAAAGTTTATGTCAACATATTTGCACTTTAAAGCAGAGGTTCAACTCGTAAGGTCCAAACTGAAAGTACACTGCGCTAAAGCTGAGTTGGGCAACATGATTCAAAAGGTTGAAAATTGTGAGTCAGAGTTAAAACAAGACTATTTAGCATTGCGTGCACTGACCACACCATCTCAGGATCTAAGGAGAAAAATGGACAACTGCAGTTCTGTCTCCACTGAGATCATTGTACTTTTGAAAAGGCGTTATGCAGATGTGGATAAGGAGTTTGATGCACAAGCTGTAAAAGAATCACTCCGTCTATTATTGCAACGAGAGGACGCAAAGTCAATATACGGATCAACAGTATCAAGAGCTGAAAAGAGCCAATATAACAATATCAGTGAACAAGGGACTCTTGTATCTGCAAAACGAGCAGAAGCAGCGGCGCGCTTAGCGTCAAAACAAGCTGAAATAAATAGAGAAAGGGAAATCTCAGCCCAGAGACAAAAGATTGTAGCTCAGCAGGAAAAGCTAAAAATGTTGGAAAGTCAAAGAGATCTGGAGGCAATAGAGGCAGAATACAATGTATATGCTGAAGAGGAATCAAAGGTGAATGCTGAAATAAGAGAAAGTGAAATGAAGGTCACTTCAAGTCATCTTCCTATACAGCAATACAGCTTCCCACGCCCACAAGTTTTCCAAAATTCTGCTCCAGTTACTTTCCCTGTGATTAGTAAAAGGACTTCTCAAAACATGTCAGTCCCGCAGAGCATAGACAACAAGATACTGCCAAATGATAGTGAAGTTTCTCTAGTTCAAGCGTTGAAAGAGTCGTTAACTATGACTAGACTTCCAGCACCTGAACCATTTGTGTTTAGTGGGGACCCGCTCAAGTTCCTGGAGTGGAGCACTTGCTTCAAGGCTCTCATAGAGACAAGTTGTGTAGATCCAGCACATAGACTCTTCTATTTAAAAAGGTATATAAGTGGAGATGCACTTAGTGTATTAGAAGGGACGTTTTACAGAAGTGATGAGGAAGCCTATACACAGGCTTGGGAAGCTTTGAGCAAACGTTATGGCCATCCCTTTGTAGTTCAGAGAGCTTTCAGGGGAAAACTAAGCAGTTGGCCGAAGATTGGGTCAAAGGATTCGTTGAAATTGAGAGAGTTTAGCGATTTCCTCATTTCATGTAAAAACGCTATGCCCCATGTACAAGGACTCAGGGTCTTAGATGATTGTGAGGAAAATCAAAAAATACTCCTCAAACTTCCAGACTGGGCAACAACTCGATGGAATAGACATGTGACCAAACTACTGGATGAAGGAAACGAATATCCAGGTTTTGCTGAATTTGCTGAGTTTGTGGCTGAAGAAGCACGCATAGCATGCAACCCAGTCTCATCCCTGTTTGCATTACGTACATTTGACAAACCAGACAAAGAACAAAGACGTCTAAAGGCTAGTATCCTAACTACTACAACAGAAGTGACCAAAAATACAAAGATTGCAAACACAACTCCGAGTTACAAGAGATTCAAACCTAATCCTGCAGCTCAGAGTAAAAGGCAAATCGAGTGCATTTGTTGTAAGCAAAGTCACTTTATTTACAAATGTGATAAATTTTCTGAGATGCCTCTAGAGGAGAAGAAAAGGTTCATTACTGAAAATAACATGTGTTTTAGTTGCCTTAGAGTTGGCCACTTCTCAAAAAATTGTCGTCAAAAGGCTACTTGTAATGTTTGCAGGAAAGGTCATCCTACACCACTTCATGAGGATCGTCCACGAGTAGACAAACTGGAAACGCCACTAACAGAGGAAAACGCTTCTGCGGTGTCAAACAATGTGACAGTGGACAGTAGCGATCGGACTTCGATGATTGTACCAGTGTGGCTATCTTGCACAGAAGGTAATGGACTTGAAATCCTGGTTTACGCACTGCTAGACACTCAAAGCAGCAACACGTTTATTGTCCATGATGTTTGTGAAAAGATTCAAGTGTTCACAGAACCAGTCAAGTTGAAACTGACAACAATGACAAACAGAGGAACACTTGTACAGAGTCACAGAGTGGATGGACTGAAAGTAAGAGGGTATTATTCACAAGACTACATTGAGTTACCCCCTGCTTACACTCGTGAGTACATTCCTCTTGAACGAGACAGTATTCCCACTCATGAAACTGCCAAAGCTTGGACACATCTCCAAAGTATCACAGGAGAGATGCCAGAGTTGCTAGATTGTCCTGCAGCACTTCTGATTGGTTACGATTGTGCGAGAGCTCTGAAACCAAGAAAGGTAATACCAGGCAATGACTATGATCCCTATGCAGTTAAAACAGACTTAGGTTGGAGTATTGTGGGCTCTATTAAGCCTTGGACAAGTTCAGCAGAGGTGGCGGGAGCGTGCCATCGTGTTTCTCTCAAAGAGTTGCCATCTATCACACCTTCCTCGGTGATTAAAGTACTGGAAACAGATTTTAAGGACACAAATCCTACAGAAGGAAACATATCACAAGAGGACATTCAGTTTTTGCAGATGTTGCACAAAACCATACATTTTAATGAAGAAGGCCATTTGGAAATGCCTTTACCTTTCAGAGAACGTCCACAGCTTCCAAATAATAAACAGCTTGCAATAACACGGCTGAGACATCTGATAGCAAAGATGGAAAGAATTCCAAAGTACAGAGAAGACTATGTGAGATTCATGAACAGTGTCTTTGAGGATGGTGATGCGGAAGAAGCAGTTGGCACACCTGCAAATGGTTACACATGGTATATACCTCACCATGGGGTATATCATCCGAGAAAGTCAGAGAAAATAAGAGTCGTGTTTGACTGCTCTGCAAAATTTGAGAACACCTCTTTAAATGACCACCTCCTCACTGGCCCAGACTTGACCAATGCTCTCACAAGCGTACTCTGCAGATTTAGAGAACACCAGATCGCCATTACATGTGATGTAGAGAAAATGTTCCACCGCTTCCACGTCACTCCTGAAGATAGGGATTTCCTAAGGTTCTTGTGGTGGCAGGACGGGGACACTAGTACAGAGCCCAAAGAGTATCGCATGCGTGTTCACATTTTTGGAGCAGCATCTTCGCCAGGATGTGCGAACTATGGCATGAAATATCTTGCTCATGAACATGAAAGGGACTATCCATTGGCAGCCAGCTTCATTTACAAAAACTTTTACGTGGATGACGGGTTAATCAGTGTCGACTCAGTCCAAAGGGCAAAACAGTTGGTCGTTCAGGCACAAGAGCTCTGCGCAAAAGGCAAGCTGCGGCTTCACAAATTTGTGTGCAACAAAAGGGAGGTCTTGGAAGTTGTACCAGAGTCGGAGCGTGCTAGTAATGGCAAAGATGTGAGCCTAAACTACTCTGACATTCCAATGCAAAATGTTTTGGGGATGAAATGGGATGTTGAGGCAGACATGCTCTCTTTCAATGTCATTCTCAAAGAAAGGTCAGCTACACGACGAGGAATCCTGGCAACGGTTGCAAGCGTTTATGATCCATTGGGATTTCTCTCTCCGTACATTTTAACTGGAAAACAAGTGCTACAGGAAATGTGCAAACGTGGCATAGGATGGGATGAACCTATTCCCCCTGCATTGGAGGCCAAATGGAAAGCATGGCTAAATGATTTTGAAAATCTACCAAATATTCAAATACAAAGATGCTTCATTCCTAAGAACACAGGCACGTTGCAAAAGATCGAGCTGCATCATTTCTCAGATGCAAGCAGCAGTGGCTATGGACAATGTTCATACATAAGGATTGTTGCAGAAGACAAAGTACACTGTGCTCTGGTTATGGGAAAGGCTAGAGTGGCCCCCACTAGAGTTGTCACAATACCGCGCCTTGAGCTTACTGCAGCAGCAGTTTCTGCCGGAGTAAGTAACTTTCTAAGAGCAGAGCTTGAGCTGAAGATAGATGAAGAGTTTTTCTGGACTGATTCCCAAGTAGTGCTCGGGTACATTAAAAACGATGCTTGGCGCTTTCATGTCTTCGTCGCCAACAGAGTTCAGAAAATCAGAGACTTTACAGATCCAAAACAATGGTTCTACATAGAAACTGATCAGAATCCAGCAGATCATGCTTCTAGAGGTCTCAAGGTGGCAGAACTCATAGATTCAAACTGGCTCAAAGGACCGAGATTTCTGTGGGAACGAGAGCTTGTCACACAACCACATTCCCCAGAGCTTTTAGTAGGAGACCCTGAAGTTAAAGTTTTAGCAACTACTGCCTTAGAGAGTGAGGTTTTTCTTGAGAGGTTCTCTAGGTTCTCAGACTGGAACACAGCAGTTAATGTTGTTGCAAAGATAAAGAGACTTACTAAAAGAGACAAATCAAAGCCCATTAGTGTTGAGGAGAGACAAGCAGCTTCTTCAGCGCTTATTCGGACAACACAGAGACAAGCTTTTGAACAAAGAGATTTAGGGAAGAAAGGTGAACGTGTGAACCAGTTATCTTTTCTTGAGCGTCCGGTTCAGAAGCTAGTGGTACTAGTGCAAAATGAGTCCACTTAAGTAAAAGGTTTCTGAGATGTGAAACAAGGATATGGTTCCAAGGTTAATGTTTTTGGAAAATTACAAGTTTTATTTTGTGTGTAAAATTAACCTTTGTAATTTTGGTGGCAGTGTAGCTGTCGCAGTAAAGAATGTTTTTCTTTTACTGTTTGTTTGTTTATGTATATTGTAATACCCACCTAAGAGTTGATTTACACCTGTGTTACGTTACTGCTGCCATCTAGTGGACGGCAAATGACATGCAACCCAGTGGTAGAAGAGAGCGTGTAAAACTAGCATACAGTGCACACGTGCTCAGTTAGCAGAGAGAGAAGCTCAGAAGCTGCAGACTCGGGCACAGAGAAAAGAAGCTCCAAAAGCCCTGAGTAAAACTAAAGAAAATGGACTCTAACCACTCCTAAATGTTTGGACAGAAGGCGCACACGGTATGTAATGTGTGTTTGTGAGAATGTGGAGGTATTATTTTTGGTTGTGATAAATTTCAAAATGTATTTTTTGTTTTGTTCTTTCACCGTAGTTTTTCACGGTGGTTGGTCGGAGGTCCAGCTAAGAAAATGTGCTTGCTGTGACAAAATAAATCCTGGCTAAACATCAGTTGGAGCGTGGCTTTATCTGTTTCAAACAAAAAACCTTTGGGAGCAGTTATACTTGCATTGAGACATTCAGAGATAAATTAGTCGAGCTGTACAATAATATTACTAGTAAGAAAATTGTAGTAATTTGTGGAGATTTCAATATTGATCTACTAAATCCATATCAACAAAATGTAATTACAGAGTTCATGAATTCTATGTACAGCATGAGTCTATATCCCACAATAACACATCCCAGTAGAATCACAGTTCGCACTGCTACACTTATTGACAACCTGTTTGTTAATATTATTGATAAGAAAATAGAAAGTGGATTATTGATAAATGATGTAAGTGACCACTTGCCAACCTTTGCACTTATCCATGGCCACACGGGGGCCAATACAGAAATTTTTTTTAAAATCGTTCAGATACAAATCACCAAATGCAATCAGTTCTTTTAAAGAGGACTTGCTGAAGCAAGACTGGACAGAAGTCTATGTATCAGATGTAAATGAAGCCTATGACACATTTATAAATATTGTAACCACTCTTTATGAAAAAAAATTGTCCATTAGTAAAGAAAAAGCTTAAACATAAATTTGCCCATAAGCCATGGTTAACCAAAGGATTACAAAAGGCGTGTAAAAAGAAAAATTTATTATATAAAGCTTTCCTAAAGAAAAGGACAAAAGAAGCAGAGCAGCGGTATAAAACATACAAAAATAAGTTAACATATATAATAAGATGTAGTAAGAGAGACTATTACAGTAAAGAACTGGAGAAAAACAGAGACAATATTAAAAATACATGGACAATACTTAACAGTATTCTTGGAAATAAAAGCAGAAATACAAGCTACACAACCGATTTTTCAAAAAATAATAAAACGACTCAGAGTGTGAATGTAGCTTCACCTGCAGATGAATTTAATAACTTTTTTGTTAACATTGGTCCTAATCTGGCTCGAGAAATACCCATTACGGCGCCTACAGGTGATACAATAAGCAAAAACACTGCTGTAAAAGACTCCATTTTCATAAAGAACACAGACGAAAGAGAGGTCATTGAAATTGTTAAATCATTTAAAAGTAAAACATCTACGGACTGTGATGGTATTGACATGCTCTTAGTCAAAACTGTTATTGAATGCTTAGTGAAACCACTGACGTATATTTGTAACCTGTCTCTCCAAACAGGTATATTTCCCAATGCAATGAAAATAGCTAAAGTAATTCCGATATACAAGACGGGTGACAGGGGGGAATTCTCAAACTATAGACCAATTTCACTATTGCCGCAATTTTCCAAGACACTTGAAAAAATATTCTGTGAGAGAATTGACAACTTCATACTGAAGAATAATTTATTGTGTGAGCAGCAATATGGGTTCAGACACAAGAGGACAACTGCATTTGCTCTAATGGAATTTATAGAAAAAATATCAACTGCCGTTGAAAATAAAGAGTATTCAGTTGGGGTATTCCTGGATCTTAAAAAAGCATTTGATACAGTGGATCATAATTTATTATTAAAGAAACTACAAAATTGTGGTATTAGAGGGGTAGCACTGTCCTGGTAAAGTAGTTACTTAAAGAATAGATATCAGTATGTATGTGTTGGTAACAAAAACTCACAGTTACTGAAGGTTACTTGTGGAGTCCCACAGGGTTCAGTTTTGGGGTCATTGTTATTCAATATGTATATAAATGATATATGTAAAGTTTCAGAAAAAATGGACTTAATATTGTTTGCCGATGACACTAATCTATTATGCAGTGGAAGCAATTTGGAACAACTTTTGGATACACTCGGAAAGGAATTAGGAAAGCTTAAATTGTGGTTTGATTCAAACAAATTAACGCTCAATTTAAGTAAGACAAAATTTATAGTCTTTAACAACCATCACAACAACTGAGTATCTAAACTCAGTGTAAATGGTGTAGAGATTGAAAGGGTATCCGAAACTAAATTTCTTGGAGTAATAATTGATAATAAACTGTGTTGGAAGTCACATATTAATTATATTAAAGGTAAAATATCCAAATCAATTGCAGTACTACACAGAGTGAAATATTTGCTGAATCAACCCACACTATATACCTTGTATCATTCATTAATACTCCCATACATGACATATTGTACTGAAGTATGGGGAAATACATATAAAACAAACATATATCCAGTCTTTATGCTTCAGAAGAGAGCTATTAGAATAAGAAGCAAAGCAGCTTACAGAGAACCAACAAAAACCCACTTTTTCTTAAAAGCTCTCAAGTTGAAAGATCTGGTTGACTTTAAAACTGCAGTAATAATGTTTAAAGTGAAGAATCTATCACTGCCCGCAAATATCCAAAAGTTGTTCCAAATAAGGGAGAAACAATATCATTTCAGAGGAACATGTATATTTCAAAAACCTTCAGTGAGAACAACCACCAAGCAACACTGTGTTTCAGTGCAAGGAGTCAGATTATGGAATGATTTTGGACCTGAATTAAAACCATGTACAACGCTTGGACAATTTAAACAAAAACTAAAGGAAGAAATACTCCAAACATATATACAAGATGACATGTAAAATCACATAAGGATTGTCATATCAAGCCTGCGTTGTGTTGTAGCTTAGTTTTTTGTCACATTTTGTCTTAGCTTTGTTCTGAATTGTAATCGCTCTTGTTTTGTTTTTCTTTTGAATTCTTGGATGGAATATGGGTGGGCAATATAAGCTGCGGCTTCAGCCATCACCCATTTCGGATAACTTATGTTGAACTGTATAATCAGAGGAGTTATTGTCTAATTTGACCTTGTTGGATTTTCTTTCCCCCTTTGTTATATTATTCAGTTTCTTTTAACCTGTACTTTTAATCTATCCAAAATAAAGATTCATTCATTCATATGGGTTTCACTTTCTAAAATGAGTGACAAAAAATATTGAACTTTTTCATAATATTCTAATTTTTTGAGATGTACCTGTAAATGTGCTGAGAGTTGAGTGGCATCCATCATCCGGTTCCGCAGGACGCTGTTCACAATGAAGTGGTCATCAGCGTGGGATGTGGCCAAAGGACGTTCATTTCTATGCCTTTCTGTGACTCTTCCAGTCTCTCTGTATCTCTGTTGCAACCTGCTGATGACACTCTGTGACACTTTTAAGCTCAGTGGCCACTCCCCTCTGAGAACATCCTGTTTGAAGCCTCACAATGGTGAGGTACTGTTGATCAATTGTGAGGTGTCGTCTTGGTCTCATGTCAAAATGTGAACAGCATGATGAAGAGGACTGTTTAAATACCAATTCTAACTGAAGCAGAAAATGTATTTGTTGATTCATGGATCAAACACCTGTTGTGAATTTTGCCGTTAAGCACCTTGTTAGAGAACAGCAAGTTATGCAAAAAGTACTGAAATATTGAACAGTTGGACATGTGCATTCAAAAGGTTAGAGAAGGTCAAATTAAGTTCACCTGTGAAGGTTACAGTGCATTTTAGGGACATCCTGAAATTTCACCTGAAAACCGAATACCCCTAAGTTTTTGTAAGCAGTGTATGTTTAATGAGAAAAATGTTGTGTTCAATACTTTATTTTCTCCGCTGTATTTGCCACCCACAAAGGATCCCGATGAGCTTCTTTATTCAACAACTCTCACTAATTACTGCCTGAGGCATTAAGCGTTCTATGGTATCTCGCCAGAGCTAATGAATTAAATGTACCTTCGAATCGACACAGGATGCCATTATGGCGCATGCGTAGACTGTTGGACTCCGGTGCTGAAGGTTGTGGGTTGGGAGTCTTTGTTTCGCGTGATTTTGCAGTCTTATCAGTATTATGTTTTTGCTGTCTGCTTCAACTGTGGACCACGTATCTTGGCACTTAAACATTGCATTAACGGTGAAAAATACCCATGGCCATTTTTAACAGCAGGAAGTATATATAAATATCCACACACCCAAAACTCCAGACATATTCCAGCACAAACTGACTCCAGTATCTGTTGTAGTGACTGACCAGATGATAGGTTTGTTTATCTGATGATGATGATTCCAGCACACATAGTGACAAGCTGATTGTGTCCCACAGAGCCAGCTTTTTTCATGTTCACTCCATGGTCCTTTGTCAGTGTGTCTACTTACATCAGGAACGTCCAATCATGTGCCATGGAGGGCCAAGACCCTGCAGGTTTTCTCTTCTACCCAGTCTCTTCAGCAGGTGTTTTCATTTATCAGCAATCAGTGGGAAGAAATTCAGTGGAATCTGCTGTTGAAGACACTGGTTGGAGGTAAAGCCTGCAGGGTCTTGGCCCTCCATGGCACATGATTGGACACCCCTGATTTATATACATTTCCTGTTGTTGAAAATTACTCGATACGGCTGACGGAAGGCAAACAATTACGTAGTGCTAGTGCCATGTTTGCAGTGCACCTGTTATATAACAATATGGAATATAGTCAGGCTGCAGTTAAAAAAACCTGCCTTTGTACAGCTTAAATGCACCAACAGGTATGCAGGTATGCTATTCTGACAAAGCACAGGAAAATGGCAGGACACCACCGCTGGGACGTGCTGCAATGCTAAGGGGTTAAAGTTATAGTTTGAAAAGGTTAAAATCACCATGGCAACGGTCAACAAAACTAGGAGGACTGGACACTCGTTCGCAAACAAACAGGAAGATCCATGAGTGACGACAGAGTCCAGAGCAGCGTGTGAAGGAAGCGATTTTATTGTGGACGCCTGGAGAGTCTGTCACACATGCAGAGACATCGCCATGGAAACCGTGGGGTCATCGAGTAACTTTATTAGCAAACCGCAGAGAACAGGAACAACAAGAGCAACAGAAAAGTCATGGATGAAGGAAGCTTCTGTGTTTCTGTACAGATTCAAATATTCTACAAGATTATTTACTAATATACAGGTCGTGTTAGTACAGCAGGGCATTCTTTTAAAAATAAAACTTATTTTAATATTTCCATCTGAAAATCAGACCATCAGAGCTGAAAAAAAAAAAAAAAAAAAACAGGCAGAAAAACAGAAAATGAAAATATCCTAAACAGGTGATTTTGTGACTTTTATTTAAGGCTTCATGTTGAATTACTCAAAAATTGTTAATAATTCAATTTTAAAAAGCAATTAAATCATCACACAAAAATACCTGAAAGTAGAAAAAAAAAAAATCAAACTTAAAAAAAAAACAAAGCATAAAATTTGATGCAAAGGGAAACAATAAAAAAAAATACCAGAAAAGGACAAATTTATCTTGAAAAGCACAAATTTTTGAGTAAAAAGCCACAATTAGATATGAAATATGCCAATATTTGGTGAATTTACCAAAAATTATGCATTTAAAAAAAATCACAAATTTACAAAAAATGTCAAATTTGCAACAAATAAATCTTGTAAATGTTTTTTACTTGTAAATTTTATTTTTTGGTTCCTTTTTTCCTTATAAATTTACATTTTTTTAACTGGCAAATTGTAGGGTTTTTTTGTCCTAAATCTGCAGCTTTCTGGTAATTTTTAAAACTTTTTTTTTTTAAATCTGTTCACCCTTCAGAATTTTTTTTTTTTTTTAAATTGAAAATCTGCAACTTTTTCCTAAAGAAAATTACATAATTTTTCTTATAAATTTGCAACTTTTTTCTTGTAAATTTCCACGGTTCACATGGATGTTTACATTTTGCTTCTATTTATTACATTTATGTTTTTGTTGGTAGGGGAGAGATTTGCTTTTTGCGTTTTTAAGGGATTTTGACTGTCCATCATTACAAAAAAACATCATGCCCCCCCATCACAATCCTGCAGAGGGAACCAAAGAAGTTACAAACGGCCCTGTCCATAATTATGTTCAATAAAAATGCTGGAAGGTGAAATTTGCTAATTTCCAATCTTTAAATCAGCTGCCCAATAATTCACGGATTCACTTATTGTGGCCACAGAACGTCTGATATTAAATTTACTACGTCTTTATTCACCTTTTTCATTCACGTGTCCTTTACTTTGAAAACTTCTACGCTTTCCTCTTGAAATTTGCAACTTTTATAAATTTCCCATAATTCTGAAAATTCTTTAAACTTTATTTTTCATTTAATTTTTCATTCTGAAAAAATTTTTTTAACCAAATTTTGACTTTTTTCTCTTGAAAAATTCCCAGCTATTTTTCCTGATAATTTTACCACTTTTTCCTCATAAATTAGCATTTTTTTTAATATTTAATTTCAGACATTTGACATTTTTATTTAAAGCGTACCTATGGTGGTCGTGAAGACGCATTTAACTTGAAAACATTATGAAAAAGTATTTCTTATTTTGGTAAATAATTCTTGCCAGCCATATACCACCAGACATATATTCAAATAGGACCTTGGCCATGGGCAGCCAATGAAAACTGTGGGCGCAGCCATGACACCTGCGGATGTGACATCACTTCGTGGATAGGAAAAGACAATAATAAGCTTTTCCCCGCGATTACAGTGCTGTTGTCCGTTGTTTTTGTTCTATTATGGCCGAATTTTCTGACTGTGCGGAAGAATTCGGGCGACATGGCTACATGTTTGAGCCAGAAAGGTCTTCTGAGGGTTAAAGTGACGAAGTGGTCCTCACACACAACGCAATTTCGTCTGAAATTATTCGTCTGTGCCGTTTCCGCTCCGATCTTCTGACAAGGTGAGCTGGGTTTGGGTACACAAAAAAGTGTTTCTTTGTTTTTTTTTTGCTTATTATTCAGACATCCAAAGGCTTTACATTCCGCCATGTTGTGATATCCATATGGCATTGTATGTTTTTGTTTTTACAAGAGCACAGAGTGTCTGCTGCTCTGTATATAGTTTTAGAATCATCTTCCATGTTGCGGCAGTTACGAGATCAGATGAGACAAGCTGCTGAATTTAAGCATTTATTTATTTATTTTCTACTCGTTTTAGTTCTGCATTTAATATGAATCCTGAGTTTGAAATAAACGTTTGAATTTGAATATCCCCGAAGCCGCTCCACATCCGGGTACTCAGATCGCAGTTTTAGAATTATCGGCATTTATGAGCTCAGATCAGAAAAGACGGCTCGCAGAATTTAAGCATTTATTTATTTATTTTCTACTCGTTTTAGTTCTGCATTTAATATGAACCCTGAGTTTGAAATAAACGTTTGAATTTGAATATCCCCGAAGCCGCTCCACATCCGGGTACTCGAGGCTCAGCCAATACTGATCCAGATCGCGGTGTCAACGAAATTACATCACAGGAAGCGTCCTGGAAGTCCCTGTAGCCGCTAGTATGGCTGTACCCATGTTTTGCTGACATAGCTGAACCAGCAGATCAGCAATGGATTTATATCAAATTGCTTTGAACGTGAATTTCAACTTAAACTTGAACTAGAACGTGAGACAGGGGCTCAATATATTATCTTTTTTTTCACGACCACCATAGGTACGCTTTAAGTTCCAATGTAACTCTGTTTTTTTGTTAATTTTTTGGGGCATTTGTTATTTTTTGAGGGGATCATTTCTGTTAAAACACACTTTTTCATCAAAGTTTTAGACTTTTTTGTGAATTTTTTTTTTTGGCCAACTGTTACTGCAGAAGAGCCACATGTGGGTGTGGAACCACAGGTTGGAGACCTCTGGACAACAGCAATCTTTAACACCCCCCCCCCCCCCCAACACACACATTTTTACAGGGAAATTTGTGACATTTTCCACATTATTTTTTTTTTCCTCTGTACATCTGCAATATTTTTCCCTGTGAAATGTGAGTTTTCACTCAAATTTAGTTGTTTTTGTTTTTTTTTTACTAAAAACCAGAATTTTTTTCCACACAACTTTGCAGGTTTTTCAATGAAATAGCAACTTTTTCCTTAAAATTTTGCGATTTTTCCTTCTTTTTAAAAAATTTTTCATACTTTTTTCCACATAATCAGTTTGAGTTTTGTCATTTCCTGTAAGTTTGTAATTTTTTTCCATTTAAAATTTTCACCCCCCCCCCAAGCATATTTGTGACTTTTTCCCCCCAACATAAACTTTCAGAAATGTGACTTTTCCACATAACTTCCCTTCTTTTTTCCACAATTTCTTCCACATTTTTCACAAATGTTTGTGATTTTTTTGGTTAACTTTTTCCACACAATTTTGCAACTTTATTCATGTCAATTTGAAGCTTATTCCTCATAAAATTGTGATTTGTTTGCAACTTTTTTCCATCTAAATTTTTTTTTTAAATTTTCTTCCAAATTTTGACACAAATTTGCCTTTTTTTCTTTGTAACTTTGCAACTTTTTTACCTCATGAAATGTCACATTTCACTTAAATTTGCAGGGTTTTTTCCACAAAAAAACAGCATTTTTTTTCACCCAAATCTGCAGCTTTTCCCAGTGAAAACAACCTTTGTCCTCATAAATGTACTTATTTTGCAAATAAATTTGCATTTGGTCCTTGTAAGTTTATGAGAAAAGTTGCAAATGTTTGAGAAAAAAGTTGCAAACTCATGAGGAAAAAAAGCTGCAAATTTACAAGAAAAACTTGAATATTTTTGAGGACAAAAGTTGCGAATTTGAGGAAAATAATTGCAAATATTTGACAAAAAGTTGCAAATTCACAGGAAAAAAGTTGCAAATTTACAATAAAAAAGCTACAGATTCATGAGAAAAATAAGTTGCTAATTTATGAGAAACAGTTGCAAATTTATGGGGAAAAAGTTCCAAATTTAAAGGGAAAAAATTGCAAATGTTTGAGAAAAAGCTGCAAATTTTTGTAGAAAAAGTAGCAAATTTTTTGAAAGGAAAAAAGTTGCAAATTTATGAGAAAAACAAGTGGCAAAATCATGAAGAAAAAAGCTGCAAATTTACAAGAAAAAGTTGAATATTTTGGGGGAAGTTACAAATGCTTGACAAAAAGTTGCAAATTTATAATAAAAAAAGCTACAGATTCATGAGAAAAACAAGTTGCAAATTTATGAGAAACAGTTGCAAATTTACAGGGGAAAAAGTTCCAAATTTATAGGGAAAACATTGCAAATGTTTGAGAAAAAGCTGCAAATTTTTGTGGAAAAAGTTGCAAATGTTTTGAGAAAAAATTGCATATTTACAGGAAAAAAAGATGCAAATTTATGAGAAAAACAAGCTGCAAATTCAAGACGAAAAAAGCTGCAAATTTACAGGAAAAAGTTGCAAATTTATGAGAAAAACAAGTTTCAAATTCACGAGGAAAAAAGTTGCAAATGTTTGACAAAAAGTTGCAGATTTACAATAAAAAGCTGCAGATTCATGAGAAAAACAAGTTGCAAATTTATGAGAAACAGATGCAAATTTACAGGGGAAAAAAAACTGCAAATGTTTGCAAAAAAGCTGCAAATTTTTGTGAAAAACTTGCAAATGTTTGGAGAAAAAAGTTCCCTTTCCCCCCCTCATATCACGTACTGCGCGTGGGTCCAGAGCCGCAGGTTGCCGACCCCTGAGCATGTCACCATAGGTGTGTCGTCCACACACACCAGAGCAATGGAAGTTAAAATAATTAAGTCACGTTAAGTTTGGATTTAAGCTTTATTTGGACAGTGTACTTTATCAATAAAATTGAATCGAATGTGAAAACAGAAAACCATTGTTAACGGAGAAAACGTGGCTGATGGAGAGGAAACGGTGACCGCTGCTGTGTTTATGGTTTACTGCGTTAATAGTTTTACAGAGAGGTGGCGACAGAGAGCATCAGTGACAAATCGGCGCCTCACCATGAAGCACCGTGCCGACAGTCGTCCCGCCCATGGCGGCAGGGATGATCGGCTTGCTCTTTAGACATGCAGCGAAGACAACACGATGAAGACCGAAGCTTTGAGGCACTGCCGCCCACGGTCTCCGGCTGGGTGCTCAGACGTGATCAGGAGTGATCCATGGGTTCGGCGCCCTGCCCCGCATCCTGGCTGTCCATCTCCTCCGGCTCCTCCGCCTTCTCCTCCGGTCTGTTGGCGGCTGGAGCTCTTTGCTTTGCCGTAGATGAGCCAGTTTTATTCCCTTCGGTCCGCTCTCGGCCGGCTCCGCCCCCTGTGGTGGCGGCAGTGGCGCTCTGCTGCTCCTTCAGGTGGCGCTCCATGGAGGCCTGGATGGACGACACCATCTCCTGCAGTTTCCGCCGCTGCTGCTCCATCAGGCTGGGGTCCAGGCCGCGGCCGTCCTTCATGGTGACGAAGCCTGGGGCCATGCGCACCAGCTCCCGCGTGGTGTCCTCGGGGATGTCTGACAGGTCCGGGGGTCCCCGGGACACGCTGGCGCTCAGGTCCACACCGCTGCTATGCTGGCGTGTGATGGGCCGGTGCTCCGGGGGGGAAGACGAGCCTCCAGCACTGCCCAGCGAGTGGCCCTTGCCCTGGAAGGCAGTGACGCTCTGCAGCTGCTCCTTCTTGCGGACAACACCACCGCTGCCCAGCCGCAGGACGCCGTGGGAGGGGCTGCCCTCCCTGCTGCCCCTGCCGGCCACCTCCGAGCGCAGCTGCACCAGTGCCTCCTTCACCAGCTCCTCTACATCTGGGCCGATGGGGAAGTGGCCTGCGGCGTCCACGCACAGCTCCAGCCGCTCCTCCGCTGCGTTGTAGACGAAGGTCTTCCCTGTCAGGTGGGGCAGCGTGCAGTGCTTCCCGTCCATCAGACCTGAAACAGAGGACGGGTTCACAGCGTTAAAAAGACCAAATCAGGCTCCAAATGTCTGACGTGATTGGCTCAGAACACCTCAGGGTTCAACTACTGCAGCACCATTTTACACACGGGGAAGGAGCGCTCCTCAAACGCTCATCTTTTTTCTGAGACTGACGTGTTGATGGTGACACTGCCTGTCACGACAAGACCGCCACTAGGGGTGTGCAATATTATCTAAAAATTATATCACAATATTTCTGTGCATCTTTATGATAACAATATTTTCCGCAATTTTGCAGAATACAGTTTTTTTTTAATTCATGCGAAAAGGACAGTTTCACAGGCCAGCATTATTTACCTTCAACATATTCAGAAAAAAAACAAAAACTTTTATTTCTCCCATCTCTAAACAGCAGCTCAGATTTTGTTTAAAATATTTTTTTTTGTTCTGTATCAAATATTACAAGAAAATAATATAAACTGATACAGCGTGAGTGCACACAGATGTTGGGTTTTATGCTGAATCACTTTACCTGCATTACCCTTGTTGCACAGAACTCTGCGGGGGCTTTTGGGCTCTTGTCGCACTGAACGGATGTCCCCCCCCATCCCACGGGTAGTTGACTAAAATAAAGATGAAGTTGAAAAAAACGGAATGAAAATACAGACTTTGAGCAGAACATTGTCCGACGTTACCACTGTTCCAGCGGTGTTGTTGACGTACGGAAAAAAATGCACACTGCACACACTCCACACTGCTGCACCATTATTATTTTTTTTTTTTTACATGGCAGCAGTCAAAAGAGAAAGTGAAAATTAAATATTTCCACTCAACTGGATGCAAACGGAGCAGCACCTTCCCGCACCATGTTTGTTTTGCTGTCATGCGTAACTTCCGTTGTGACGTTGTCATCCAGCAGACCCCAAATATTGCAATATTCATTTTTACACCGGTATCAAAATTTATACCGGTATTATCGTGAATGACACAATATGGCACACCCCTAACCGGCACTGGCTATGTTTACATGGACACAAGTAACCGGATTAAAAGCCTGATCGGAATAAAAATGCTTCATGTAAACACGGCAATATTCTAACCCGATCACGCTCATTCGGATCAAAATTTCATTCCGATTGAGAGGGGTGGGTTATGCCGATTGTTAATCAGAATGGTGCACATGAAAACACTTATTCCGAATGTAGGGCAGAAAATATGTTTACTGCGCATGTCTGTACACCAGCTGCACGTCGACGTGACGTATTTCCACCTTAGCAGCAGCTAGCGGAAAACATAGCGTGAGTAAAACAAAACTGGTCTGTATCGTCCTGCTGTCTCCCTCTGTTCGTCATATGCAGAAGTATGTGAGTGAGTGAGTGAGTGAGAGTTCTTGTTTAGTGCCATGTCAGCATCTATGGCTATTTCATGGCAAAATTAGAACCAATAAGAAAATTGAGTTAATTATACTGTATATAGACAGTATGATAAATGAAAGAATCAATAAACACAGTGATATATACAGTATATGTACATACAATAAAATAGAAAAATTAAATAAGATGCTTCAGATGCACATCTGCTAAAAACCCTAAAATTTTCTTTGGTGGTGCCATATCAAAAATATCCTTCAGTGACTTTTGAGTATAAAAACATTGTCTTGCTGTCATGAGAGCAGGACAGTCAAGTAAAATGTGCTTTATTGATAAAAAACCTCTGCAAAACTGACAAGATGGTGGTGCTTCACCTTTTAATAAAAAGCTATGCGTAAGCCTAGAGTGGCCAATACGGCATCTAGTGTACACTACCTCATCATGTCGATTTTGAAAGTGATGCAAATGTCTACGGATTATGGTAGGTTTAATATCATGCAATTTATTAGCAGTACATGTGTCCCATTCAGTCTGCCACTTCTTTAAAACATAGGAGGTTATTAGAGGCCTGAGGTCTGAGGCTGGGATCTGGCATTGAGTGACTTCTTGGGTCAGGGCTCTCTTGGCAGCAATGTCTGCCTGCTCGTTACCTGACAGGCCAACATGGCTGGGGATCCAACAAAAGATGATATTAACATTATGTTTCTGTAAAAAAAACTAGTTTCTCTAAAATCCGGATAATAATGGGGTGATCAGTCTTTAAAAACCCAAGTGCCTGAAGACAGGATCTGGAGTCAGTAAAAATCAAGGAGCTCTGTTGTTTGGTTCTCTCAATGTGTTCCAATGCTAGAAGCAAAGCACGAGCCTCTGCTGTAAAAATTGAACACTGTTTGGGAATCCACAAACCATACTGATTGTGCCAGGTGACAATTGCAGCAGACACTGAGCCATCTACTTTAGATCCATCCGAGTATATGGAAATATTGTGAGGAAAACGGCATTTTATGTCCAAGATAACCGGAACATACCGGTCGCTATGGAGGGTGAGAATATGTATGGGCACATAATCATACCATGTAGGATAACTAAATAGACGGTTATGCTGTTTCATCCCACCTAGCAACAATGCTCTGCACTGTGTGTGTTTATATATTTACATATTTATTCCATCTAGCTACAATGCTCTGCACTGGGTGTGTTTATATTTATATATCTATATATTTATTCCATCTAGCTACAATGCTCAGCACTGGGTGTGTTTATATTTATATATCTATATATTTATTCCATCTAGCTACATTGCTCCGCACTGTGTGTGTTTATATACTTGCATATTTATTCCACCTAGCTGCAATGCTCCGTACTGTGGGTGTTCATATATTCATATATTTATTCCATCCAGCTACAATGCTCTGCACTGTGTGTCTGTGTGTGTGTGTGTGTGTGTGTGTGTGTGTGTATATATATTTTATAGTAATATGTACATATGTATATTAGCTGCTCTTGCTTGCTTGTTTTTTTTTTTCTTGCCTTCTGATTGTTGCTCTGAGTGTTGCTATCCCTGTGCTGTTGCAATCCTGGAATTTCCCCGTTGTGGGACTAATAAAGGCTTATCTTATCTTAGATCTGCTGCTGGTACACATTGGGTGAGTGTCTTTCTTTTTGTTCTGGCTCAGATCCAGAATTATATTGGGTTTCCTTAAACTCCATGGTGGAATGGGACAAAACTGTGTCTGTGCTACCTTGCTTATATCAGGGTTTAGTTTTACCAGGTGAGGTTCTATACGGAGTCCAAAAGGAGTGATGCTCTTAGGTCTGACCTTATACAAATGCAAAAATTGAGAGTGAAAAACTGCAGAGTAGGCTGGATTTCTATGGTCAGCATTAAGTTTAACCATATACTGGAGAGCCAATTTCAGGTGCCTGTTGTGAAGTGAAGGCTCGTTTGCTTCAACATACAAACTTTTAACAGGAGAGGTTCTGAAAGCCCCCAAGGCAAGCCTTAGCCCCTGGTGATGGACAGTTTCTAGCGTCCTGATGTACGTTTTCCTTGCTGATCCATAAACTATGCTCCCATACTCTAGCCGAGATCTTACAAGTGCTCTATAGAGATGCAGCAGCACAGTAGAGTCCGCACCCCATTTAGTTTTAGCCAAAACTTTAATAAGATCAAGGGCTTTAAAACATCTGATTCGTAGAAATTTTTATATGTGGAATAAAAGACAGCTTATTATCAAAAATAAGTCCAAGGAATTTGGTTTCTTTTACCACCTTGACAGCTTCTCCATCTATGAAAAGCTCAGGGTCGAGGTGAAGGGACCGCAGCAGGCAAAAGTGCATGCAGACAGTTTTTGTTTTTGAAAATTTAAAACCATTATTGACTGACCACCTATTAATCTTGTTTATGCACAGCTGTAGTTGCTTTTCGATTGTGCTCATGTCTTTCCCCCTGTAGCAAATACAGAGGTCATCTATATAAAGACTACAAAAGGTATTTGGTCTAAGAGCACCAACTACACTATTAATCTTAATGCTAAAAAGAGTAACCGAGAGGATACTTCCCTGGGGGACTCCTTGTTCTTGCACATGGGGCTCTGAAAGGGTATCTCCTACTCGGACTCTGAAGTGTCTATTGGACAAAAAGTTTGAAATGAAAAAAGGCAAATGTCCCCTAAAACCCATGCCATGTAGGTCGCTTAAAATACCATATTTCCATGTTGTGTCATGTGCCTTTTCTAAATCAAAAAATACAGCAACTACATGTTCTTTTCTAATAAAACCATCACGTATACAGGCAGAAGTATGTACTTATAGCTTCATTATGGAGACCAGCAGAAGCAAAAGTACAGTCGGAATAACACAATATAGGTCAATTTTGACACGAAGCGGGGCTTGTTAACACTGGAAGTTGCTTCTTCTTCTACTGTTTTCGGAATGTTGAAATGTCGACGTGCGCATGTCAAAATGATTTATTCCGTTCAAATGGAAATGCACGTCCTAATCAGATCAGCCTTTTCAGGATCCATGTAAACAGTAAAATTCTGATCTGAATTGTAATCAGATTGAAGAAATTTTGCCCATGTAACCGTGGCCACTGACCACTAAAACCACCCCCGTCTCTGCTAATGCTTTATTTATCAGGCTAATATTCAGCCACTGTTTGTTAGCATGTTACTTAGAAATTTTGAACATGTTCAGAATTTTTTTTGCGACAAGAAAAACTGTTTTACAACATTTTTTTCAACTCTGATGAAACCCCAAAACCTCAACGTTCATCAGCATTCCTGAGACAGTCTTTCAGATACGTGCTTAAGTTAGCCACTAGGGATGTGACTATTAATCAACTTTCAGTTAATTATCGATAAGAAGTTAGTCACCTACTATATTACATTAGTTTTCAACTAAATGATAACTTGACACTACTTTCTATTGGCATCTGTAATTTCCTAGTTTGGGACTGATCCATCAATCCAGCTAGCTAGCCATCCATCTATCAGTCCCTCTAGAATTTCATGGTTTTGTGTTGTTGTTTTTTTTGATTGCTGCAGTAACTTGCGGGCCTCTCCTTGGGGATTTGCCTGAATCGTGTGTTGGCCCATGTCCAGACTGGAGAGTCACAGCTTTAAAATTCACTGACAAGATGCAATAGTGACTTATTTCTAACAATGTATAAAATGCTACAACACTAGCTGCAGCATTAGATTCACTCGTTTGTTTGTGGTTTTACGGCGTCTCTCCTCACACACACTCCTGAGACAGGGGATGCTTTCAGGCAGGCGGACGTTTTTCAACACAAACCCGGCACTTCATACAGGCGACCATTACGGAGACTCGAGGAGACGTTCACCGGCGGGCCGGGGGAGACGCAGGAAGGAATGATGTGGGAAAACTTGCATGCGAGTGTTTTTTTTTTAAATCACACACAATTTTTTTGCTGATGTGTTCTGTATACGGCGTAGAAAGTAAGTATTGAAGATATCAACATTTTTCTCACTAAACATATTTCTGATGCTACCATTGACCTGAGATTTTCACCAGATATCAGTAACAACCCAAGTAATGCATACATACAAAGAAATCAAGGCAACTACAGTGGGGCAAAAAAGTATTTAGTCAGCCATCAATTGTGCAAGTTCTCCCACTTAAAAGATGAGAGAGGTCTCCAATTTTCATCATAGGTATACCTCAACTATGAGAGACAAAATGAGAAAAAAAAATCCAGAAAATCACATTGAAGGATTTTTAATGAATTAATTGGTAAATTCCTTGGTAAAATAAGTATTTGGTCACCTACAAACAAGCAAGATTTCTGGCTCTCACAGACCTGTAACTTCTTCTTTAAGAGGCTCCTCTGTCCTCCACTTGTTACCTGTATTAATGGCACCTGTTTGAACTCATTATCAGTATAAAAGACACCTGTCCACAACCTCAAACAGTCAGACTCCAAACTCCACTATGGCCAAGACCAAAGAGCTGTCAAAGGACACCAGAAACAAAATTGTAGACCTGCACCAGGCTGGGAAGACTGAATCTGCAATAGGCAAGCAGCTTGGTGTGAAGAAATCAACTGTGGGAGCAAAAATTACGAAAATGGAAGAGATACAAGACCACTGATAATCTCCCTCGATCTGGGGCTCCACGCAAGGTCTCACCCCGTGGGGTCAAAATGATCACGAGAACAGTAAGCAAAAATCCCAGAACCACACGAGGGGACCTAGTGAATGACCTGCAGAGAGCTGGGGCCAAAGTAACAAAGGCTACATCAGTAACACACTACGCCGTCAGGGACTCAAATCCTGCAGTGCCAGATGTGTCCCCCTGCTTAAGCCAGTACATGTCCAGGCCCGTCTGAAGTTTGCTAGAGAGTATTTGGATGATCCAGAAGAGGATTGGGAGAATGTCATATGGTCATATGAAACCAAAATAGAACTTTTTGGTAAAAACTCAACTTGTCGTGTTTGGAGGAGAAAGAACACCATACCTACTGTGAAGGATGGGGGTGGAAACATCATACTTTGGGGCTGTTTTTCTGCAAAGGGACCAGGACGACTGATCCGTGTAAAGGAAAGAATGAATGGGGCCATGTATCGTGAGATTTTGAGTGAAAACCTCCTTCCATCAGCAAGGGCATTGAAGTTGAAACGTGGCTGGGTCTTTCAGCATGACAATGATCCCAAACACACTGCCCGGGCAACGAAGGAGTGGCTTCGTAAGAAGCATTTCAAGGTCCTGGAGTGGCCTAGCCAGTCTCCAGATCTCAACCCCATAGAAAATCTTTGGAGGGAGTTGAAAGTCCGTGTTGCCCAGCGACAGCCCCAAAACATCTAGAGGAGATCTGCATGGAGGAATGGGCCAAAATACCGGCAACATTGTGTGAAAACCTTGTGAAGACTTACAGAAAACGTTTGACCTCTGTCATTGCCAACACAGGGTATATAACAAAGTATTGAGATGAACTTTTGTTATTGACCAAATACTTATTTTACCGAGGAATTTACCAATTAATTCATTTAAAATCCTTCAGGGTGACTTTCTGGATTTTTTTTCCCTCATTTTGTCTCTCATAGTTGAGGTATACCTATGATGAAAATTGGAGACCTCGCTCATCTTTTAAGTGGGAGAACTTGCACAATTGATGGCTGACTAAATACTTTTTTCCCTACTGTATATTCATAAAACAAGTTATACTAAATGAAGTGGAATGACACAGGGAATAAGTGTTGAACACACTTGGTGAAATTCATTTAATATTTAGTAGAAAAGCCTCTGTTGGTAATAACAGCTTCCAGATGCCTTCTGTATGGAGAAATTAAGCACAGACATTGCTCAGGAGTGATTTTAGTCCATTCTTCCACACCAACTGTCTTCAGACCTTGAAGGTTCTGTTTGTGTCTGACTACATTCTCCCAATATTTTACTGGCTTGCCCAAATGTTGTGCAGCAAACTTTAAACATGCTTCAACATGGTTTTTCTTCAGCAATGGAGTCTTGCGAGGCGAGCGGGGCAAGGAGCCTACGTCAGTTGAGTGCTTTACTTTCTTTCTTTGAAACAGCAGTACCTGATCCCACAAATCATTGTTGTCACATTTACAAGAAATACAATTTTCTGTCTTTTGAAAATTATAAAAATCTCAAATTTGCCTGTTGAATTTATAAAATATTAAATGGCTACCATTTAAGAGATGGCTAGCACCCCCTTCCTCGGGAGAATATGTTAAACTGAGGACTGTCACTGGTACAACCACCAGAGCAATCACTAGAGGAGACTGAGGTCCCCCACAGACACACCACATTTGCTCAATCTGTGCTATCAGTGACGGGCATCAAGATCTAGAATAACATATCACCTGCAATCAGAGAACGTACCCCACTAAACACTTTTAAGACTCATTGTAAAAATTGGCTTTTAGACAACCAAAACCGTACCCATAACTAGTGGTTGCTCTGCTGTATGTGCATATATATACTGTATGTGCCCATGCGTCACACACATATGCCACGCGTCTTGTTTGTTGCTGTTGTTTGTTGTTGCTGTGAGGTGCTTGGGTGAATGTGCACCTTAACTCTTGCACTTTAGCATATCCACTTTGTACAGTTTTGTTGCAGATGTTCTTCTTGTGCATGACTGTTTGTGTGTTTCTGTGACATGCTGGGGGACAACAGATGCAAATTAGCAGTATTGCTAAATCTGGCATTCTTACATTTGTATTAATGTTCAATAGTATGTAATGTCCCTTTCAAATAAACATTAAACTAAACATTAAACTTGCTAACTCCAGATCTTTCTGGAGCTCTCCATGAGTGGTTTTTGGCTCTTGGATAACTGTTCTGATAATTCTTTTGACTCATCTGTCAGAAATCTTGCGAGGAGCTCCTGGCTGTGGCCGGTTTATAGTAAAATGATGTTCTTTCCACTTCCAAGTGATGGCTCCAACAGTGCTCACTGGAACATTCAGCAGTTTAGAAATGCACCTGTAACCAATGCCATCATTATGTTTCGCAACAATAAGGTTACCAAAGGTCTAGCGAGAGCTCTTGCTTCTACCCATCATGAGTTCTTTGTGGTGTGACAATCTGATATTCACAGACCTTTTTAAAGGCTATCAGTCAGGACTTAACCAGCTGAAATTAATTTGCACTGATGGGGGATGGGATGGCTTCCTGAATTCTGATGGATTTCAACTGGTTTCTTGGCTTTCTATGCTTTTTTCACCTCTTTTTCTTCGTGTTCAATACTTATTCCCTGTGTCATTCCACTTTATTAACTATAACTTGTTTTGTGAACACAGTTGCCTTGATTTCTTTGTATGTATGGACTACTCGGGTTGTTACTATCTGGTGAAAATCTCAGGTCAACGGCTCCATCAGAAATATGTTTAATGAGAAAAATGTTGACGTGTTCAATACTTGTTTTCCCCACTGTATACTCATTGTAAACATAGAAGTAAGCGCGGTGCAGCACCGCATTTGATTGGTCAGACTGATGGCGTATACGTTTGTGTACTACTTAACGACAAATTTGATTGACGAAATTGGCAGAAGTTGACAACAATTGGCCAAAATTGCAAGAAAGTTGCGGTGATTGGACAACATTCAAATTATGCAGGACCTGCTGAAGTCGTGGGAATTGGTACAATCGCAACATCATGAAATCCTGAAGGGACTGATCTATCTATCCATTTATTCTATGAAATGTAGTGGCGTCGCCAGTCCAGGTGGGGGTGCCCACTGTCACCTTCCAAACAAACAAAAGAAAAAAATAGCAGAAGAGGATGTCAGAGAAAAAAGCTGTAAATTTATAAGAAAAATTTGCAGATTTATGAGAAAAATTATGAAAATTTATAGTTAAAAAGCAACAGATTTACAAGGAAAAAAGGTCAAGTTTTTGAAGAAAAAGTGGCAAATCTCAGACAAAAAAAGTACAAAAATTTACAGGGAAAAACTGAAAATTTACAGGAAAAAAACAGCAAATTCATGAGGACAAAGGTTGCAAATTCTTTGAGAAAAAGTCGAGTTTTGAGAAAATTTACAGTTAAAAGCTGCAAATTTATGATAAAAATGTGCTGAACTTAAATTTAGGAGAAAAAAAGTCAAATTTTTTTAAAAGCTGCAAATCTCGGAGGAAAAAAGCTGAATATTTACAAGGAAAAATTGCAAATTAATGAGAAAAACATTGCAGATTTCTGAGAAAAAAGTGATGAACTTAAAAAAGTGACAAATTTAGGGAAAAAAGTTGCAGATTTATGAGAAAAAAGATGAAAATTTACAGTTAAAAGGCTGCAAATTTATGAGGGAAAAAACAACATAAATTTGTAAGAAAAAAGTCACAAGGTTTTGGAAAAAAGTTGCAAATCTAGGACAAAAAAAGCAAAAAATTTACAGGGAAAACCTGAAAATTTACCAGAAAAAAATAGTAAAATATGAGAAAAAAGGCTGCAAATTCTTTGAGAAAAAGTTAAGAGTTTTGAGAAAAAAGCTGAAAACTTACAGGGAAAAAAAGTGCAAATTCGTGAGAAAATTTGCAAATTTATGAGAAAAAAATATGAACATTTACATTTAAAAAGCTGCAAATTTATGATAAAAAAAAAGTGCCGAACTTTTAAGAAAAATTTTGCAAATTTATGAAAAAAGTTGCAAATTTAGGAGAAAAAAGTCACAAATTTTTGAAGAAAAAATTGCAAATCTAGAAGAAAAAAGCACATTTACAGGGGAAAAAGATCACAAATATATTCAAAATACTTGCAGATTTATCAGAAAAACAATGAACATTTACAGTTAAAAAGCTGCAAATTTACGAGGGAACGAAGTCACAGATTTACAAGAAAAAATGTCACAAATTTATGAGAAAAAGGGCACAATTTTTTAAGAAAGTTGCAAATCTAGGAGAAAAAGTGTTAAAAATTTACAGGGAAAACCTGAAAATTTACAAGAAAAAATAGCAAATTTATGAGGGGGAAAGAAAGGTTGCAAATTCTTTGAGAAAAAGTGACAAGAGTTTTGAGAAAAAAGTTGAAAATTTACAGGGAAAAAAATTGCACATCTATGTGAAAAATATGCAGATTTATGAGAATATGAAAATTTACAGTTAAAAAGCCACTAATTTATGAGAAAACAGGTATGAACTTTTAAGAAAAATGTTGGAAATTTATTTAAAAAATGACAAATTCAAGCAAAAAAAGTAAAGTTTTTGAGGAAAAAGTTGCAAATGTATGAGAAAAAAAGTTGAAAATTTACAGGAAAAAAGCTGCAAATTTATGAGAAAAAACATGAAAATTTACTGGGGAAAAAAAAAGAAAATTTGTGAGAAAAAACTGAAAATTTATACGAAAAAAGTTGCTAATTTATGAGAAAGAATTTGCTAATTTATGAAAAAAATACAAATTTATGACAAAAAAGTAAATTCTTAAGAAAAAAGTCAAACTTTTGAAGAAAAAGTTGGAAATCTTGGAGAAAAAAGTTACAAATTTACAAGAAAAAATAAATAAATTTATGAGAAAAAAGGCAAGTTTTTTTTAAGAAAAAGTTGCAAATTTAAAGGAAAAAAATGTTATTTTTTGAGAAAATGGTTGCAAATCTAGTGGAAAAAAAAAAAGAAAATTTCCAGGAAAAGCATTCAAATTTACAAGGGGAAAAAAGCAAAGTTTTAAGAAAAAAAGTCAATTTTTGAGGAAAAAAGTTGCAAATGTGTGGGAAAGTAGATCACTGTGAGGCGAGTGCAACGTCCCACGCCTCCAGTTTCTCTGGAGATCCCAACAGTTACTGACAGACAGCAGCTTTCAACTTTTCAATATAATTACTGTGGCAGAACCAAATGATGATAAAACCATCATCCATGAATGTACAACAAAGTATAGAACCCATAGCTGTAGGCCAGGATCCCGAGGCGAACCTGTGTACCAAGTATGGTGACCAGAGAGAGTTTTACACGTTCTATAGTAAGAGATCATAGGGACTGCCAACCTTGACCTCTGACCTTCTAACCTCTTGCACTCCGGGATACCGCGGGCGGTCATGTCTCCTAGTGCATCTCAGTGCACATTGAAAAAAAAAAAAAAAAAAAAGCTGCATTTCCGTTCTTCTACTACAGACACAGCCGCGAACAGAAAGCCAAAGGAGTGCTTTGATTGGTTTAGATTTGATTGACCTCTCATTCGACTAATAAGAGCCTTGAATTGGGTTTCTGAAACCTTGAAGAACCAATGACTGAAAACCTAGCAGGAAGGAAGCGCCTACCAACGATTGCGAATACAACAAGCCAATTGAAGCAGAGAAGTTCGACGATTGAAAGCGTGCGTCCCGTGCGTCAAATCTGTTTTGTGTAAGCCGCTGTGTGTAACGGTAGCGTTCGCCAGTCTTTTTTTATTACTACTGTTCTTATTTGTTTTGAAAAATCGTTCACCAAAACCGCAATCATGGAAGCGCAAAACCACAATAATGGAATCATGATTTGACCGGGTCACGTGACCAGAACCACGAGTCGTAACAAGCGGACCAGCGTCATGTTCGTCTGACAATGAGGAACAGATGTTCGCCAGCGACACTGCTGTTGTGGACAGGTAAGTGTTATAAGCTAAATTATTCTTTATCACTGAAAATAGTAATAAAAATGACTTTTGACCGATCGGTAAATTACAACTGTGCGTCATCGCCACATGACGGACCGCGCCGCACGGACCGGACCATCCTCTGTAGTGGGGGGGGGGAGTTGTTATCCTCTACATTGCAGATATTTTAGTATAATTTTTAGTACACTGTAGGTTATTTTTTCTTGTAAAAAAAAAAAAAAAAGCCACATTTTTTTACGTGGCATGCTTCTTTGTGTGTGGGGGGCTTGTTTGTTCATTCATTCATTCATGAATGAATAAACACCCCCCCCCCACACACACACACACACACAGCCCTGAGTGTCACCTTTCATTAGAGCCCAAGATGAAGCTTCTATATTGAATCATTCAAAAGTTATAGACGTTTTTCCAAACTGTGCCATTTGGCACAATTTAGCACAGCTCAAAAACGCCTGGGAACAACCTGAGAAAAAAGCTGTGTAATATATTCATTTTTTGTGGTATTGTTACAAAATTTTGACCTCAGCTGGATAACACTTGGTTCTACATTTCTGTTGCATTTTCCAGCCCGTATCTGACAGCTGTACGTTATTTGCAAACATTTGTATCTAAAAAACACCCAGGCGAACTTTATTTTCTTCAAGTTCAGTGTGTTTAGATGACTGTTACTCAGTGGCCGGAGCACTTAGACAGATTATGACTGTTTTGCCAAAAAATTCAAAGTGTTTTCTTTTAAATGAGACCAACCCCATGAAGATGCTGCAAAGGGTTGAAGAACAGCTTCTGATTTACTTTGGGTACGTTATTTTTAGGCGTTTTTAGGGAAATTGACCAGAGTGCAAGGGGTTAACCCCAAACCTGCAGTCAGAGGTTATGGTCTCAGAGTGAACCTGCGTACCAGGTGTGGTGGCCCTAGCTTTACTTGTTTCATAGTAATAGTAAATGCAGCATCTACCATAGTGCAACTGCAATGTTAACTCTGACCCTCTGACTCCAAACCCAGAGTCAGGTGAGGGTGTAGTCATCCAATATGTCATTTCCTTCAGTAGTTACTGTGTTTAGAAGATTTTGGGAACAATCCAACCTGACCTTTGACCTCAAGGTCATCCAATGAGAGTGAATTAGCAGTACGCGCATCATCAGAGTATCTCAAACCACGGTACCAAGTTACAAGACCATTGGACCAAAACTGTAGGAGGAGTTGATTTCACAAGAGCGTTACCGTCTATGAAGTGAGGTGAAACAGGTCAGGGGTGACAATTCCCGCAAAAATCATCCAATCAGAACCAAATTGCAATATGTACATCATCAGTGTATCTCAAACCATGGTACCAAATTTTAAAACAATCGGACCAAAACTGTAGGAGGAGATGATTTCACAATAGTGGGACTGACGGACAGACGGACAGACAGACAGACGGACTGACCCATAACATAATCTTACTCGGCCTAAAGGGCTCTTCGACTGGGAGGGGGGTAGCTGAAAATTTAGAGGGAAAAAGTTGCAAATTTATGACAAAAAAGTTCAAAATTTACAAGAAAAAAGTTCAAAATTTATGAGAAAAAAGGTTGGAAATTTTGGAGGAAATGGTTGCAAATCTAGGAGAAAAAAAACTTGAAAATTTCTACGAAAAATTTTCAAATTTACAAGCAAAAAATGAAAATTTCTGAGAAAAATTGATCAAATTTTCAGAAAAAAGTTGCAAATTTCCCCCCAAAAAATATGCAGATTATGAGGAAAAAAGTGACAACGTGATATTTGTGAGTATTTAGTCTCCATTGTTTCCAATAAACTCCATCTGATCATTAGCAGAACATTTTCATCATTCTTCAGAACCCGTCCGATGCCACACCAAAGCACGCCTTCACACCGTTCAGCTTCTCTGCAACAGTAACACACGGCTGTGAGAACGGCGAGAACAAACTCACCCATGTCCTTCTTCACGATGTTGTAGAAGACGCCGCCCTGCTGGAACAAGTGTGGCAGCTTCTTCGCGTACGACCAGACGTCTTCGCCTGGAACAGACGGAGAAGATGCAGGGGGGATTGGGTTGGATGCCACGGTAACCATGGTAACAGAGTAACAACACCACCACGTCACTGCAGAGAGGAAGCAGCTCACAATTCCGCCAGAAGAAGAACAAGATGCCTGATCTATACTTCTGAGTTGACCGCCTGTTAGCAAAATGACACGGAAGGATCCCGCTTGCTACCCCCCCCCCCCCCCCCCCCATAGGTGTAAATCTGACCCCAATGACATCATAAACGTTTTATATCAGGTTACAGAACTGGACAAAATGACTTTCAATGACCAATTCTAAGAAATGAATTCTTATAAATTTTAAACTTTTTCTCATAAATCTTTTACTTTTTATCAAAAAGTTGACTTTTTTCTCATAAATTTGCATTTTTTTTGTTGTAAATTTGAAACTTTTTTCCTTGAAATTTTCAACTTCTTTTCCTCCTAGATTTGAAACTTTTTCCTCATAATTTTGCATTTTTTTCTAAAAAAAAAAAGTGTTACTTTTTTCTTATAATTCTGCAACTTTTAGTTCAAAAATTTGTGTTTTTTTCCCTGTAAATTTGAAACATTTTTCTGAAAAATCTGTTACACTTTTTTGTCATAAATTTATGTCTTTTTTAATAAATTTGCCAATTTTTTCTCATAAGTTTGCATTTTTTTCCTGTAAATTTTCAACTCCTTTTCCTCCTAGATTTGAAACCTTTTCCTCATAAATTTGCAACTTTTTTTTTTCTCAAAAAATGTGTTACTTTTTTCTCATAAATCTGAAACTTTTTTCCAAAAATTAGATTTTTTTTTCCTGTAAATTTGCAACTTTTTTCCTTGAAAATTTGTGATCGTCATAAATTTGTATTTTTTTCATAAATTAGTAATTTTTTTTCTCATGAATTTGCAACTTTTTTCCAGTAAATGTTCCAATTTTTTATCATAAATTTTCAAATTTTTTCCAGTAAATTTTTGGTTTTTTTTCCCCCTCATAAATTTGCAACTCTTTCCCTATAATTTTCAATTTTTTTCCTCATAAATTTGAATTTTTCCTTTGTAAATTTATATATTTTTCCTGGAAAACCACTTCCTCAAAATTTTGCAAACTTTTTTTTTGTCATAAATTTGCAACTTTTTTCTTTTGAATTTGCATCTTTTGAAAGCTGGTTAAATTTTAATTCTGTGTAATTAAATTGTAATTGGTGACCTTTTAAATTGGTATATTTTATCAAATCCTCACACCTTGACTCTTGCAAATTGATACCTAATTTCATTTCATACATTTGTTGCTTCTGCTATATTGTTGAGCACCCCCATCCCCCTTGTTAAAGAATAAAATGGGTTCCAGGTTCCAGACCACTGACACTAGTAACTGTGACACACTGAGACGACAGCAGCTGATTCTAGAAACTTCAATAATCATAATAATAATACAGTGAGGATGCGTGGATAACTGGAACGCCACTGTATCAGTGCCGTCTCGTGTTCTCTGAGTCATGCAGCTGAACTCGAAGCTCTGGTTTGGAAACACCAGCCAATGAGCAGCTGTTTGTGTTGTTGTTTTGATTTATTTAATCTTGATGGTGGAGGATTACTGAAGATGAGATCAGAGCTGACAGGAAATGCAGCGTCACGCCAGCGGACAGCTCAGACAGCGATGAATCCTTCCCGAATATTGACAGATGCTCTGATCCGTTTATGTCGGAGGTCAGCAGTCTTTAGCAGAGAAAAGAGACGTTTACAGCAGGCTTTGTTCTGGAGCCACAAAGAGTGTCTGAGCTCTAAACCAGAGCTGAAAACGGTGGAGAAATGACCAGAAACTGGACTCTCACCCCGTCCTCTGAAATATCAAACTTCTACGTTTAAGTTCATAAGAAATGGATGCAAATTTACAAGAAAAAAAAGAGTAAATTTACAAAAAAAAAAAAAAAAACACAAATTTTTTTAATACAAAAAGCAACACATTTACAAGAAAACTGAGTAAATTGATTATAGAAAAGGCTGCAAATTTATAAGAAAAATGTGCATATTACAAGAAAAAATGCAAATTTATCAGAAAAAAATGTCCAAACTTACAAGAAAAAAATTTGCAAATTTACTAGAAAAAAGCTGCAAACTAATTATGAAAAAAAGCAACAAATTTACAAAAAAACTGCCAATTTACAACAAAAAAATTGCAAATTTACACAAAAAATGTGCTAATTTATTAGAAAAAATGTGCAAACAAGAAAAAAAAATTGTAAATTTATGAGAAAAGCTGCAAACTATGAAAAAAGCAACAAATTTACAAAAAAGCTGCAAATTTACAAGAAAAATGTGCAAATTTACAAGAAAAATGTGCAATTTTATCAGAAAAAATGTGCAAACCTAAAAGAAAAAAAATTGTGAATTTACGAGAAAAGCTGCAAACTAATTATGAAAAAAAGCTAAAAATTTACAAAAAAGCTGCAAATTTGTAAGACAAAGCTGCAAATTTATAAGAAAAATGTGCATATTACAAAAAATGTGCAAATTTATCAGAAAAAAATGTCCAAACTTACAAGAAAGAAATTGCAAATTTACAAGAAAAAAGCTGCAAACTAATTATGTAAAAAGCAACAAATTTACAAAAAAGTTGCAAATTTGAAAGACAAAGCTCCAAATTTACAAGAAAAAATGTGCAAATTTATTAGAAAAATATGCAAATTTACAAGAAAAAGCTGCAAACTGATAATGAAAAAAAATTACAAAAAAGCTGCAAATTTGTAAAGAAAAGCCACAAAATTTGCAAATTTACAAGAACAAATGTGCAAATTTAAAAGAGAAAAGGTGCACATTAAACAGAAAAAATGTGCAAATTTATCAGAAAAAAATGTGCAAACTTCCAAGAAAAAAAAAAGCAAATTTACAAGAAAAAAGCTGCAAACTAATTATGAAAAAAGCAACAAATTAAGAAAAAAAAGTTGCAAATTTGTAAGACAAAGCCGCAAACTTACTAGAAAAAATGTGCAAATTTACAAGAAAAAAAGGTGCAAATTTACAAGAAAAATTGTGCAAATTTATCAGAAAAAATGTGCAGTCGGTGATGTGGTTTAACCAGTTAAATCAATCAAATGTTGGTGTTTGCAATATTGTGCAAACATTGTGCAAACATGCAAACTTACAAGAAAAAATATGCAAATTTACAAGAAAAAGTGTAAATTTAAAAGAAAAAAAGCTGCAAATTTGTAAGATAAATCTGCAAATTCACAAGAACAAATGTGAAAATTTACAAGAAAAATGCTACAAACTGATAATGGAAAAAAAACTGCAAAAAAGCTGCAAATTTGTAACACAAAGCTGCAAACATACTAGAAAAAATGTGCAAATTCACAAGAACAAATGTGCAAATTTTCAAGAAAAAAGGTGCATATTTATCAGAAACAAATGTGCAAACTTACAAAAAATGTGCAAATTTACAAGAAATGTGCAAATTTATCAGAAAAAATGTACAAACAAGAAAAAAATGTGCAAATTTACAAGAAAAATGCTGCAAACTGATAATGGAAAAAAATTGCAAAAAAGCTGCAAATTTGTAACACAAAGCTGCAAACATACTAGAAAAAATGTGCAAATTCACAAGAACAAATGTGCAAATTTTCAAGAAAAAAGGTGCATATTTATCAGAAACAAATGTGCAAATTTACAAGAAATGTGCAAATTTAAAATAAAAACGCAGCAAACTTGTAAGACAAAGCTGCAAATGTACAAGAAAAAATGTGCAAATTCACAAGAACAAATGTGCAACTTTACAAGAAAAATGCACAAATGTATCAAAAAAATGCAAATTTATAAGATAAAATGTGAAAACAGAAAAAATGTGCAAATTTACAAGAAAAAATGTGCAAATTCACAATAACAAATGTGAAAATTTACAAGAAAATGTGAAAATTTATCAGAAAAAATGTACAAACTTACAAGAAAGAAATGTGCAAATTTACAAGAAAAAAACTGCAAACTGATAATGAAAAAAATTTACAAAAAAGCTGCAAATCTGTAAGAAAGCTGCAAACTTACTAGAAAAAAATTTGCAAATTTACAGGAACAAATGTGCAAACTTACAAGAAAAAAATGTGCAAATTTACTAGAAAAATGTGCAAATTTATCAGAAAAAAACATCAAAACTTACGAGAGAAAAATTTGCAAATTCACTAGAAAAAAACTGCATATTAGAAAAAAAAATTTACAAAAAAGCTGCAAATATGAAAGACAAAGCTACAAATTTACAAGAAAAAAAGTGAATATTTATAAGAAAAAATGTGCAAATTTACAAGAAAAATGCTGCAAACTGATAATGAAAAAAAAAATTACAAAAAAGCTGCAAATTTGTAACACAAAGCTGCAAACATACTTTAAAAAGTGTGCAAATTTACAGGAACAAATGTGCAAATTTACAAGAAAAAAGGTGCATATTTATCAGAAAAAAATCTGCAAACTTACAAGAAAAAATGTGCAAATTTACAAGAAAAAATGTGCAAATTCACAAGAACAAGTGCAAATTTACAAGAAAAATGTGCAAATTTATCAGAAAAAAATGTCAAAACTTAGAAGAAAAATTTGCAAATTTACTAGAAAATAACTGCATATTAGAAAAAAAAATTATAAAAAAAAGCTGCAAATTTGAAAGACAAAGCCACAAATTTACAAGAAAAACGTGAATATTTATAAGAAAAAATGTGCAAACTTAACAGAAAAAATGTGCAAATTTACAAGAAAAAAGGTTGAAATTTACAAGAAAAAATGGTGCAAATTTACTAGAAAGATGTAGCAAATTTTTCAGAAAAAATGTGCAAATTCACAAGAACAAATGTGCAAATTTACAAGAAAAATGTCCAAATTTATCAGAAAAAAATGTCAAAACTTACGAGAGAAAAATTTGCAAATTTACTAGAAAAAACTGCATATTTATTAGAAAAAAAACCAAAAATTTACAAAAAAAGCTGCAAATATGAAAGACAAAGCTACAAATTTACAAGAAAAAAATGTGGATAATAAGAAAAAATGTGCAAACTTAATAGAAAAAAATCTGCACATTTACAAGAAAAAAGGTTGAAAATCACAAGAAAAAATGTGAAAATTTACAAGAAAAAATGTGCAAATTCACAAGAACAAGTGTGGAAATTTACAATAAAAATGTGCAAATTTATCAGAAAAAATGTCAAAACTTAGAGAAAAATTTGCAAATTCACTAGAAAAAAAACTGCATATTAGAAAAAAAAACAAAAATTTACAAAAAAAGCTGCAAATTTGAAAGACAAAGCCACAAATTTACAAGAAAAAAATGTGAATATTTATAAGAAAAAATGTGCAAATTTACAAGACAAAATGTGCAAACTTACAAGAAAATGTGCAAATATACTAGAAAAAATTTGCAAATTTATGAGAAAAAATGTGCAAATTTACTAGAAAAAGTAGCAAATTTGTAAGAAAGCTGCAAATTTACAAGAAAAAATGTACAAATTCACAAGAACAAATGTGCAAATTTATCAGAAAAAAACGTCAAAACTTACGAGAGAAAAATTTGCAAATTCACTAAAAAAAACTGCATATTTATTACAAAAAAATACAAAAAAGCTGCAAATATGAAAGACAAAGCTACAAATTTACAAGAAAAAAATGTCAATAATTATAAGAAAAAATGTGCAAACTTAATAGAAAAAAATGTGCACATTTACAAGAAAAAAGGTTGAAATTTACAAGAAAAAAATGTGCAAATTTACAAGAAAAATGCTGCAAACTGATAATGAAAAAAAAATTACAAAAAAGCTGCAAATTTGTAACACAAAGCTGCAAACATACTAGAAAAAGTGTGCAAATTTACAAGAACAAATGTGCAAATTTACAAGAAAAAAAGGTGTATATCAGAAAAAAAACCGCAAACTTACAAGAAAAAATGTGCAAATTTACAAGAAATGTGCAAATTCAAAAGAAAAAAGCAGCAAATTTGTAAGACAAAGCTGCAAATGAAAAAGAAAAAAATGTGCAAATTCACAAGACCAAAACTGCAAATTTACAAGAAAAAATGTGCAAATTTATCAGAAAAAATGTGCAAACTTGAAAGAAAAAGCTGCAAACTGATAATGAAAAATAGCAACAAACGTACAAGAAAAGCTGCAAATTTACAAGAAAAATGTGAAAATTTACAAGAAAAACGTGCAAACTTCTCAGAAAAAAATGTATAAACTTACAAGAAAAAAAATTGCAAATTTACGAGAAAAACTGTGCAAATTTATCAGAAAAAATGTGCAAACTTACAAGAAAAATGTGCAAATTTATAAGAAAAAAGCTGCAAACTAATTATGAAAAAAGCAACAAATTTACAAAAAAAGCAGCAAATTTGTAAGACAAATTCACAAAAAAAATGTGCAAACTTACAAGAAAAAGATGTGCAAATTTACAAGACAAAAGCTACAAACTGATAATGAAAAAAGCAACAAATTTTTAAAAAAAGTTGCAAAGTTGTAAGACAAAGCTACAAATTCACAAGAACAAATGGAGTGGTGGCTCAGTTGGTAGAGTATGTGCCCCACACCCGGGAGAGACCGGGGTTCAAATCCTGGCCGGGTCATGCCAAAGATCATATAAAAGCGGAACTTCCTGCCATCCAGCTGGGCGCTCAGCAATAATGGAACAGAGGTGGGGAAATCTGCGGTGGCGCCTTGCATGGCAGCGACCCTCTGATTCTATATATGTGTGATTAACATTGTAGATAAGAGAAACAAAATTTCATTCTACTGTACATGACTGGCTGTACAGATTTGAATGACTATAAAGATGGCTTATCCTGATCCAAATGTGCAAATTTACGAGAAAAAAATTTACCTGAAAAAGGTGCAAATTTACAAGAAAAAAAAAAAATCCCACAAATTTTTACAAAAAGAACAAATAGAAAAAAGCTGCAAATCTATAACAAGAGCACTCTGAGGCGAGTGCAATGCCCCCCTCCCCCCCGCCTCTGTTTTCTTTGATAATCCCAATACTTACTGACAGAGCAGTTTTCAACTTTTCAATACAACTCCTGTGACAGGACCAAATCAAGATAAACTCATCATCCACGGATACACAACAACGTATACAACCTATAGCTGTAAGTCAGGATCCCAAGGTGAACCTGTGCACCAGGTTTGGGGATCCTAGCTTTATTCCTTTAATAGTAACAGGAAATTTAGCATTCACCATAGTGCAACTGCAATGGTAACTCTGACCCTCTGACCCCAAACCCAGAGTCAGGTGAGGGTGCAAGTCATCCAAGGTGTGTATCAGATACAACTACTGTAAGGATTTGAAAAGCCTACATCATTTCTTTAAGTAGTTACTGTGTTAAGAAGAATTAGGGAAAATCTGCCCTCTGACTTCAAGGTCATCTGATGAGAGTGAAGCTGCGATACGCGCATCATCAGAGTTTCTCAAAGCACCAAATCAAGTTTAGAAACAATCGGAGCAAAACTGTAGGAGGAGTTGATTTAACCATAACATAATCCCCCTTTGGTCTTCGTCTGGCAGGGGATTAAAGAAGGTGCAAGTTTATAAGAAAACAATGTACAAAATGACAAGAAAAATGTGCAAATTTATAAGGAAAAAAGCAGCAAATTTACAAGAAAAAGGCTGCAAATTTACATGAAAAAGTGCAAATTCACAAGGAAAAAGGTCCAGATTTACAAGAAAAAATGTACTAATTTACACAAGCAAATGTGCAACTCTACAAGAAAAAAACGTGCAAACTTACAAGAAAAAAGCTGCAAATTTTTAAGAAAAAATGTGCAAATTTACAAGATAAAAGCTGCAAATTTACAAGAAAAAAGCTGAAAATTTATAAAAACACCAAATTTACAAGAAAAACGCTGCAAATTTATAAGAAAAAACCCCCCATCAAATTTACAAGAAGAGTTGCAAATTTACATGAAACTGCAAATTTATAAGAAAAAAGGTGTAAATTTAAATTTACACGAGTAAATGTGCAACTCTACAAGAAAAAATGTGCAAACTTACAAGAAAAAAGCTGCAAATTTATAAGAAAAAAACCCCATCAAATTTACAAGAAAAGAGTTGCAAATTTACATGAAACTGCAAATTTATAAGAAAAAAGGTGCAAATTTAAATTTACACGAGTAAATGTGCAACTCTACAAGAAAAAATGTGCAAATTTACAAGAAAAAAGCTGCAAATTTATAAGAAAAAAACCCCATCAAATTTACAAGAAAAGAGTTGCAAATTTACATGAAACTGCAAATTTATAAGAAAAAAGGTGCAAATTTAAATTTACACGAGTAAATGTGCAACTCTACAAGAAAAAATGTGCAAATTTACAAGAAAAAAGCTGCAAATTTATAAGAAAAAAGCTGCAAATTTATAAAAACACCAAATTTACAAGAAAAACGCTGCAAATTTATAAGAAAAAAACATCAAATTTACAAGAAAAAAGTTGCAAATTTACATGAAACAGTGCAAATTTATAAGAGAAAAGGTGTAAATTTAAATTTACACCAGTAAATGTGCAAATTTATAAGAAAGAAACCACAAATTTCTAGGAGGAAAGGGACACATTTGTCTACTTAAACCCGTTTTAATCATGAACTGAAGTAAATTTGTGGGGGGTTTTTTAAATCAAAGCGATGGCAAGCCCGTGGCTGCGAGCCCAGCGTGTCACATGTGGCCCCTGAGCCGCAGGCTGCAGACCCGTCATCCAGCAGACCCCTGACCCCGTTGGCAGGTGAGACGCCCGAGTCAGCACATTTGTGCCACAGAGACGACGTTTCTGGCAGCTGACGGGAAAACCTGTGAGCTGCGCGGGCCAATCAGAGAGCAGTGAGTGTTCCACACCTGGATGACAGCACCCCCCCTCCCCCCCAGCTCTGCTGCTGTCCCTTTGGTTTTGATTCAGCGGGAACAAAACGTGGAGCTGAGCGTGTGCAGCAGGAGTCAGACGTGCTGCTGCTGTTTGAGCTCAACTGCAACACTCAAGTCAGCAGCGACACATTCCAGTTCATGACGATAATTCATGCATTTCTACTGATACTGACTGGGAGGACTAAAGTTAACACCGTAGGAGGGCAGGAGGAGGGTGTTCGCTTCAATGGCGCAAACACGGCTTTGCAAACAAAAACGTGTTTTAAAGAAAAAAGCTGCAGCTTTAAGAGAAAACCTTTTCTTGTAAATTTCCAGCTTTTTTTCTTCTGAAGTTTTCTTATGAATCTGAAGAACCAAATTTGTTAGAAAACCAGTGTAGATTTATGAGGAAAAAAGCTGAAAGTTTACAGGAAAAATGGCACATTTCTGAGAAACATAAAATGCAACTTAAAAGGAAAAAGTTACAAAATTATAAGAAAAAAATATGAAACTATAAAGGGAAAAAAATGCAAATTTTTGAAAAAACAAAAAGAAAAAAAATAACATTTACAAGAAAAAAAAATGAAAATTTACATGAAAAATTTCAAATTTATGAAAAAAACAACTGAAAATTTAAAAGAAAAAAAATTCAAATTTATAACAAAAAGTCTTTTTTGGAAAAAAAAATGCAGATTTACGAAGAAAAAAGTTGAAAATTTACAGAAAAAAAATGCAATTTTGGGGTGGGGGTAAAAATTTGCAACATTAAAAGAAAAACGATGAAACTTACAGAAAAAAATGCAAATTTTTGAGAGAAAAGTCAAACTTGGAAAAAAAAGTTGCAGATTTATGACAAAAAACATGAAAATTTACAGGAAAAAAAATTGCTAATTTTTGAGGAAAAGCTGCAAATTTACAGGAAAAAGTTGAAAACTTCATTAGAAAAAGGTTGAAAATTTACAGAGAAAAATGGCAAATTTATGAGAAAAATTCAAATTTTTTGAGGAAAACTGTGGAATTATGGAAAAAAAAGTTGAAAATTTACAGGAAAAATAGCAATTTTTTGACAAAAAAGCCAAATTTTTGAGAGAAATACTAAAGATTTATAAGATTTATGAAATTTACAGGAAAAAAATGCAAATTTACAAGTGAAAATGTGCAAATTTATGAGAAAAAAGTCACATTTTTGAGAAACAATGCAGAATTATAGGGAAAAATGTTGGGAAAAAATGCAATTTTTGGAGAGAAAAGTTGCAAATTTATAAGGAAAACTTTGCAAAATTACAAGTCAACAATATGAAAATTTACAGGGAATTACTGCAATTTTTAAAAAAAAAAAAAAGTCACAAAATTTTGAAAAACACCATAAATTTATGGGAAAAAGTTGATAATTTACAGGAAAAAATTACAAATTTACATGGAATTTTTTTTTGCAAATTTCTCAGAAAAAATTTGTAAATTTATAAGAAAAAAGTCACTTTTTCAAACAGTGTAGAATTATGAAAAAGGAAAAAATTACAAGAAAAAATAAAATTTACAGGAAAATAACTTTTTTTTTCCCAAAAAGTTACAAATTTTTGAGATGTTGCAGATTTATGAGAAAATGTTGAAATTTACAGGAAAAAAAATGCAAATTTACAAGAAAAAATTCTGCTAATTTATAAGAAAAAAGTCACTTTTTTGAGAAAAAACAAGCAAAATTATGGTGAAAAACACTGACATTTTACAGGAAAAAAGTGTAATTTTTAGCTGCAAAAGTTGCAAATTTATAAGGAAAAAGTTGCAAAATTGCAAAAAAAAAAAAACAATGAAAATTTACAGGGAAAAAATTATTTTTTGGGAAAAAAAAGTCAATTTTTTGAGAAAAATGTTGCAGATTATTGAGAAACTAGACAAAAATTTACAGGAGAAACACCAAAATTTATGATAAAAAAGTGAAAATTTACAGGAAAAAAATTACAAATTTATGTGGAAAAAAAATATGAGAAAAAATTTGGTTATTTATAAGAAAATAAGTCACTTTTTTAGAAAAATAGTGCAAAATTATGAGAAAAAAGTTGAACCTTTATAAGAAAAATTACAAGAAAAATTATAAGAAAAAAAAAATCAAGAAAAAATGAAAATAATTGAATTTTTTTTCAAAAAAAAATCACATTTTTGAGAAAAATGTTGCAGATTTAAAAGAAAAAAAGTTGCAAAATCCCAATGAAAAAGATGAAAAATTTACAGGAAAAAAGTAGCAAATTAATGAGAAAGAAGCTGCAACCTTCAGGCCTGCATCATCACATGCGACACGCGTGCGTGTTCTTACCCATCAGCGTTGCTAGGAGACACAGTGAGGACATCTCCAGGTCGATGCTGTCCTGGAGCTCCCGGAAGCTCGGCCTGCCGGACGTCGCGGCGTCCTCGCCCTTGGCAGACAGGGCGGCGTGGGAGCTGGACGCCCGGGGGATGGAGGCGGCGGTGGGGCCCGGGTCCTCGGGGTCCCGCAGAATCTCCACCGTCACCCTGTCGCCGTGCTGCAGCGCCACCGGCTCGTTCTCCTCGCCGTCCTTGGGTGGGGCCAGCTCTTTGGGGGGGAAGCCGTAGCGGATGCACTGCTGCAGCGGTGGCACGGCAAACTGGTTGGCGATGCTCCGCTGCAGCTCGGAGAAGGTGGTGTGGGCCTGCAGGGTGAGCATGGCCTGCCTGCCGTCGCTGGTGGTCACACGGATCTTCTTCTCCTTGCTGGACGAGGAGGTGGAGGTGGAGGAGGATTTGGTGGGTGTGGCCGGGGCCGACAAAGAGGAAGTTTCCGGAGATCCCCCGGGGGAGGCAGTGCGGCTGTGGCCCTTCTGCTCCTGCTTCAGCTTCTCGGTCCGCCGTTTCTGGGAGACAAAGGCCTGCTCGCTGATGTTCTGCTGGATGCTGCGCTCCGCCCGGCTCATCGTCAGCTCCTCCTTGTGCAGCGTCTTCGCCTTTTGGCCTGTAAGGATAATCTTGGTAGGTGGCTGGGGGTCCGCCGCCCGATGGGCCTCCGGGGCGTCTGTTTGGCGCCGGGCGTGGGCGCCGTCGATGGACACGGGGTTGTACTCGTCGGGGTTCTTCTTGGCGGTGTGGTGCAGGATGGTGTTGACCACCTTCTGTACCAGGATCTCGCTGCCGAACTCCCCCGGGAAGTGCTTGGTGACCAGCTTCATGGCCACGTCGTACACGTTGCTGTTCAGCGCTGGCTCGGCCTCATACTGGAACCAGTACACCGTCTCCCGCACCACACGCCCGCTCCACTCCAGCGTGATGGGGAAGGCCTCGGGCAGATTGTCATACTCCTTCCCCTCCCAGAAGTGCTTGAAGCCGCAGCCGCACTTCCCGCCCTGGGAGCGGGTGTTGGTCCGGTCGCCGTCCTGGTAGACTGCCGAGCCGTCGCCACGGATGCGGCGGACTGACGTGCCGTGGCACCAGTTGCAGGTGCTGAGGGAGCTGAGTTTGTAGTCCGGGACGAGGATGTCCTTGTGGGGGTCGTAGGAGCAGACGGCGTTGGTGAAGGGGAAGCTGTAGTTCTTGTCTGGCCGCAGCTGGCCGTGCGTGGACTTGGCCAGGCTGTAGAGTTTGCCGCCGGGCGCCAGCCACTCCGGTGGCACGTGGAGCTCGGAGAGGGCGCCGCAGATGAGGCAGCGGTGCAGCCGGTTTTCTGTCACCGACCTCTTGGCCGCCTCCGTCACCTCCTCGGGCTGGATGCCGATGACGCCGGTGCGCCGGTAGATGTACTGGTGCACGTCGGCCACCAGCGACGGGTGGATGCTGTGCCGCTCCATGAACACCTCCTCCATGGCGTTCACCAGCCTCATCAGGTACTTGTCCTGCAGGCTGCGGTCGCCGCCGATCACGCAGCTCCCGTCGGGCTCCAGCTTGATGTACCTCCTGATGAGCTCCTGCGGCACGCCCCACGCCTTGGGCAGCAGGCGCGCCGGCAGCTTGGGCAGCACTGTGTTCTTGATCCCCACCAGGGGGATGTAGTGGTTGCGGCCTGAGCTGCTCCACGCGATGCAGATGGGCTTGTTGAGCTTGCCGTCCTTCCCGCGGCACTGCTCCTCGGGCACCAGCCCCGGCAGGAAGGTGGCCGAGTAGTCGCCGGAGCTCCTCATGCCGCTCAGCGAGTCCAGCAGGACGATGGGCCGGTGGAGCACGTTGGCCAGTCCGAAGATGTGGATGTTGCGCAGCCCGAGCGGCACCCCCTCGGGGGGCACAAACAGGGGGTCGCACTCATTGACGATGTCCTCCCACTCAACGGCGTCGATGAAGTCCTGGAAGAGCGCCTTGTAGCGGTCCAGGTTCTGCTTGAAGTTCTGCTTCAGGTTCTCCCGCAGCGCGTGCCAGAACAGCTCCCGGCCCACCAGCGCCCGGGACACGGCGTGGACCAGGCAGTGGCCGTCCCCGTCCACGTGCACCGGGATGAGGCACTCCCTGTTGCCGTTGGCCTTCTTCACCTCCTCCAGGGTGTCGTGGAGGTAGATGAGGCTGCCGGAGCGGTCCTTGCCATAGCCCACGGTGGTGACGTGGTCCGGCTCGATGAGGAAGGCTCGGTCCCCTAGGAGGGAGCAGTCGAAGATCTCCCCCTGGTTCATGTCCTTCAGCAGCTTGGCCTTACCCGTCTGCTTGTCCATGCCGTACCGGGTGAGGACCGGGGACAGCAGCTTGCAGTGGTAGTTGGACAGTCCCATCACCTTCACCAGCTCGGTGCCCTTCTTCGGGGCCCCGGTGACGCCGAGCAGCGCGTTCCTCAGCAGGTTGTGGAGCACCACGTCGGGGTCCGTCACCTCCTCCACGTTCAGCAGGTTCTTCTGCTCGTGCCGCTGGCCGCACTCGGTGCACTCGATGCTCACGGAGCCGTGAGCGGGGAAAAACAGCCTCGCCTGGCATTTCGGGTCCGGGCAGGTACCGGACAGAATACGCTTGTCTTTTTTCTTGGAGCTCTGCAGCAGCGACATGTTTTCGGGGCGGAAAAGGGAGCTGAAGCCGTGTGCCAGCCTCACAGGACCATCGTAGTCACGCTGTCAGGCTGTGGGACGAGCTTCCAGACCGGTAACGGCGGATTTTTTCACAGAATAACAGAAGAACAACACGGAAGCGGCTGTTTTTTCCCTTTAGCTACCGATCGTTGCTAAACGTAGCTACGCAGAGACGTCACCATGGGAGTTGTAGTTTTTCTGTCTGACTAGGCTTAAAAAAAAAATATCACCCATTATTTTCATAAAATGCTGACTTACTTTTTTCTGTTGGAGAAAATAGCACGAACCACAATACGGCAAACGTACATGTTATGTATTTGGGCCGAAAAGGTTTAATTCTGCATTATTAAAGTCAACTTAACTCCATTTACCAGAATGCACCGCGCTATGGCGACGCTTGTTGTGTGAGGAAGTGAGTTCAGCAAAAATCATGGCAAACTGGGCTGGACAGGGTTGTTTTTGACGTTCTAGTTCTCGGGTTTTGCGTCCTAAATATGTTTAAACACACTCTGGACCTCTTGTGCGCGTCTGGTTTTGTTGTGAGCGCCGGTTTGTGGGATTAAGAGCCGCAAAAAGCGAGTTTTGTTTCTGTTAAAGGGCTCCAACGACAGCTGTTAGGTTTACCGGTTAGCTTAGCTGTTAGCCCTTCTTAATATTTATGACTCAGTTTGCCGCAGAGATCTCCAAACTCTGCGCCTGGAAGACACGTTTGGGGCATTTTATGCTCTCAAAAGTCTGCGTGAAGTCACCAGAAATATATGAGTGATAAATAGTAGCCGATTTGTTATTTTTAACATGGGGGATGGTTGGTATTGACCAATTTAGCATGAGGTACAGATGACTAAATGTAAATTAGGTGCAAATTAAGGTGCGGAGATATGATAAAAGATGCCAACTTAAAAATTAAAGCCACAAATTACAATTTGATTACACAGAACAAATTTGATTAGCGTCCAGATGAGGTTTGCAAATTTTTGAGGAAAAAATAGCAAATTTATGAGAGAAAAAAAGTTGTAAATTTATGAGGAAAAAAAACGTTGAAAATTTACAGGAAAAAAATGTAAATTTATGAGAAAAAAGATGAAAATTTACAGGAAAAAAATCAAAAAAGTTGCAAATTAATTTGCAAGAAAAAAGTTGTAAATTTATGAGGGAAAAAAATTACAGAGAAAAATCACAAATTCATGAGAAAAAAAATCCAAATTTACAGAAAAAAAAAATACTGATTTATAAGAAAAAAGTCACATTTCTGAGGAAAAGTTTCAAATCTAGATAAGATTAGATAAAGGTAAGATGAGCCTTTATTAGTCCCACAGTGGGCACTAATAAAGGAGAAAAAAGTTCCAAATTTACAGGGAAAAAAATGAAAATTTATGAGAAAAAAAAACAATTTGCAGAAAAAAAAAAATCACATTAATGACAAAAAAGTTGCAAATTTGCAAGGAAAAATGTAAATTTATGAGGAAAAAAAAGCTTTGAAAATTTACAGGAAAAAAAGTCAAATTTATGAGAAAAAAAATTGTAAATTTACAACAAAAATGCACATTTATGAGAAAAAAGTCAAAAATTTACAGAGAAAAAATGGAATTTTACAAGAAAGAATGCAATTTTATGAGAAAAAAACTTGCGAGTTTTTGAGGAAGAAGTTACAAATTTTTCAGAAAAGAAATATAAATTTATGAGAAAAAGGTTGCAAATTTATAGGAAGGACAAAGTTGCAAATTTGCAAGAAAAAAAATGCAAATTGAGCAAAATGTTGTACTTCTTCAGCATGACCACACGGGGGCAGAGTGTATTTCCTGATGATTTTCGCATCAGCAGGAGGAGCTCATCTATGATGTCACCGTAAACATCCACTTTCCTTTATGGCTGTGGACAACTCATCGCCCACGCCTGAAGAAGTTAGGGCAGTTTCACATGTGGTGACGAGCAGTTCCCCAAATATGGCCGGCTAGGTCAGTGTGCTGCCAGCTATTCCCTGGGATTTGTCCGTGGCGTATTCTGCCTCTCGCCCACAGACACCGATAGGCTCCTGGATAAGGATCGAGCAGTGAAGATGAATGATGTTGGTGTAACAAAAGTTGGTTGCGGATATGAAGATATCTTTCCATAAAAGCCCCTTGTTTTATTCATTACACTCTTGTTGGGCGTCAGGAAAGCTGAATTTGACACCCCTGCCATAAGGGCAGAGAAAGGCCCCAGTTGGCATGTTACTCAAACATCAGGGAGAAACTGGTGTGATGAGCAGACAGCTGTTTAACCTGTGGACCACAGGGGCTGATGGGAGCGCTGACAACCTGCCAGAAGCCACGTGTTCATCATCAATCTATATATAATTTAAGATATATCTGTGTGTCATGACCATAGGGCTCCCTAAAAGATCATAGGATCACCGATGATGTTCCTATGATCTCTCCATGATGTTTATATGACGTCATATAGACACTGTCACAACCACAGGGCTCGCTAAAAGATCATCGGATCGCTGATGATGTTCCTATGATCGCTCCGTGACGTTTATATGACATAGACACTGTCACAACCACAGGGCTCGCTAAAAGATCATAGGATCGCCAATGGTGTCCCAGTGATCTCTCCATGATATTTATTTGTCATATAGACACTGTCACAACTATAGGGCTCGCTAAAAGATCATAGGATCGCTGATGATGTTCCTATGATCTCTCCATGATGTTTATATGACGTCATGTAGACACTGTCACGACTATAGGGCTCGCTAAAAGATCATAGGATCGCTGATGATGTTCCTATGATCTCTCCATGACGTTTATATGACATAGACACTGTCACAACCACAGGGCTCGCTAAAAGATCATAGGATCGCCAATGGTGTCCCAGTGATCTCTCCATGATATTTATTTGTCATATAGACACTGTCACGACTATAGGGCTCGCTAAAAGATCATAGGATCGCCGATGATGTTCCTATGATCTCTCCATGATGTTTATATGACGTCATATAGACACTGTCACAACCACAGGGCTCGCTAAAAGATCATAGGATTGCTAATGGTGTTCCAGTGATCTCTCCATGATATTTATATGTCATATAGACACTGTCACGACTATAGGGCTCGCTAAAAGATCATAGGATCGCTGATGATGTTCCTATGATCTCTCCATGACGTTTATAAGACATAGACACTGTCACAACCACAGGGCTCGCTAAAAGATCATAGGATCGCCAATGGTGTCCCAGTGATCTCTCCATGATATTTATTTGTCATATAGACACTGTCACGACTATAGGGCTCGCTAAAAGATCATAGGATCGCCGATGATGTTCCTATGATCTCTCCATGATGTTTATATGACGTCATATAGACACTGTCACAACCACAGGGCTCGCTAAAAGATCATAGGATTGCTAATGGTGTTCCAGTGATCTCTCCATGATATTTATATGTCATATAGACACTGTCACGACTATAGGGCTCGCTAAAAGATCATAGGATCGCTGCTGATGTTCCTATGATCTCTCCATGACGTTTATATGACATAGACACTGTCACGACCATAGGGCTCGCTAAAAGGTCAGGATCGCCGATGATGTTCCTATGATCTCTCCATGATGTTTATATGACGTCATGTAGACACTGTCACGACCATAGGGCTCGCTAAAAGGTCATAGGATCGCCGATGATGTTCCTATGATCTCTCCATGATGTTTATATGACATCATGTAGAGTCTACATGACAGTGTCTACACACTGTCACGACCATAGGGCTCGCTAAAAGGTCATAGGATCGCCGATGATGTTCCTATGATTTCTCCATGATGTTTATATGACGTCAAATAGACAGTGTCACAACCTTAGGACTCGCTAAAAGATCACAGAATCGCCGATGATGTTCCTATGATTTCTCCATGATGTTTATATGACATAGACACTGTCACGACCATAGGGCTCGCTAAAAGGTCATAGGATCGCCGATGATGTTCCTATGATCTCTCCATTATGTTTATATGACATCAAATAGACACTGTCACAACCTTAAGACTTGCTAAAAGATCACAGAATCGCCGATGATGTTCCTATGACCTCTCCATTATGTTTATATGACATCATATAGACACTGTCACAATCATAGGACTCGCTATGACATCAAAGAGCCAAGGCAGGCATCACTCACGCTCACTCACAATCATAGGATGTCAAAAATCAAACGCAGGCATCACTTACGATCATAGGACTCACTGTGACATCATCAAAGATCATAGGACTCGCTATGACATCATCAGAGATCATAGGACTCGCTATGACATCATCAAAGATCAAATGCATGCATCATAGGACTCGCTATGCCATGAGCCTATGGTGTCTATATGATGACATCATCAAAGATCAAAGGCAGGCATCACTTATGATCATAGGACTCGCTATGACATCATCAATCAAAGGCAGGCATTACTGAACGAGTGGTGATATGTTGGGGTCGCGCTCAAATGACATAATGTTACACACGCTTGTACAGTAGGTGGCGCTATGCACCTTTCAGTTGCTTGCTATCCGCCAGTAACCGAGAGAAGAAGAAGAAGTAGAGCGGTGACGTGCTTGCTTACACCTGCCTTCTACGGGCATGCAGAAATACTTGCTTATACTTGGCTTCTACGGGCATGGACGGGTATGCACTAGTATAGATAATGAAAGTTCTTCTGCTTACCAAGCTGCTGGACAGGACAGGTTTAAAAAACAACAACAAACAGCTAAAGAAAGTTAAACGCTATCTTTCAGGCTCCCGCTACTGTGGCTGTAGAACATGGACCCCCCAGAACAAAAACCAGCAGATAAACAGAGGCTCAGCAGTGTTTCAGACAGGAAGAGAGATGTAAACCACAGCTTATCCATCCATCTATCCATCAGGCCTGGTTGCCATGACATCAGAGCTGACTCAGACTGGTTGAGCAGGTGACACTGCCTGGCTGCTGCAGGTGCTGACCAGCGTGAGAAAGCGTGGTTTACTAGTATCAGGAGACAGAGGATGATAATTCAGGTGACGACAAAGTGACTGTTTGTTCTCTGAAGATGCTGTACCACATCCTGCTGTGCAGTGACAGTTTTGAGTTTTTACTCAACATGATCAAACAATGTTGAAAAAACAATGAATGTGACTCTTGTTTACCCAGCTGGCCCAGCCACCCGATTTTCTCGTTGCCCACCTTTGTTGCTTGGCAACATTACATCAAGCTCTGTCATGCCACAAAGACTTTATGGGAGCAAGCCATCATATTGTGCAATTAGTGTGTTTTTGCAGATACCTCTACGTGGACTCTAATGACCCTGAGAATTACACAGAAACATGTCTCTCACTCCCATTTGTGATCTGCTTTGTTTTATTATTAATTTATGTGTGCAGCATACCATATCTGATGTTGTTAGCACACAGCCTAGCCTAGCCTAGCCACAATGCTTTACCCATTCCAAATAACAATGAACCTGTGACACAAACCAAAGCATATGTATTAGTCTCAGTGGTGATGGGACTTCTTTTTAATTACTGACTTATGTGCACATCAGTCATTATCGCTGTTAGCATTAATGCTAGATTTTCCTCTAGCGACAGCTGCCTGTTAGCGCTTTAGGAGGTCCTACGGCTAGCAGGCTGCTTCACTCTTTTGGGGCCTCTGTGGTGTCCCGTTTTCAGCCGACGGGGGTTTTGAGGTTCCTTTTTTTTGCCGTGTGTCTCACATGGGCCACCGGGATGGGAACAGGTCTCTTCATCACAGTGATCCATCTCTCAAAGGCACTTATGATGGGCTGGCCGACATAGCTAAAAAAAGTATCACGATATAATCTCTCCATATCACAATATCATCATCATCATCATAGTAGTCTGTCGGGGCGACAATGACTGTTTCATTTAGGTCTAATCAGATTCCTCCATGCAGCTCTGTCCTTTGCCTTCCGCTGCCAGGAACTCCTGACCTTGTTAACCCAGGTGAAGTCCGAGCCGGTATGAGCTGCTTTGTGACTGACCATTTCATGAAACTGCTTGCAGAGTATTTGAGTACAGCTGGCTTTTGCTGGACTAGCGGCACATTCTTGGCAGATAGAGGAATTATCAGTGGCAAGGACAGGCCAAGACAAACTGACTCCAGTATCTGTTGCAGTGACTGACCAGATGATAGGTTTGTTTATCTCTGCTTTTTGTGTAGTGCATGTCATGATGCACCAACTGGCAAAAGTCCACCACAATATCGTCATATATATTTAGTCCACTGAATGTCCTTTCAGATTTTATTTTTACAAGAAATTATGTATCTTACCTGGAAAAGTAGGAGGGTATAGCAGCACCCCACCTGGGCACACACCTACACGTGTGAACATTGTCCCTTTATCTACTCCAGTTTGAAAGCTGAAATGGTTATAAATGACATTTATCTTTTTATTTGTCAAAAATTTGCACATTTTTTTTGCAAATTTATTGAGAAAACATGTCACAAATCTCCATGAAAGAAGTTTTAAATTTACAAGAAAAAAGTCAAAATTTTACAGGAAAAAATTGTGACTGTATGAGATAAAGTCACAATTTTTTAAGAAAGAAGTTGCAAATTTTGGGGGGAAAAAAATCAAAATTTTCACAGATTTTTGATCAAAAAGTTTTAAATCTAGGAGAAAAAGTTGCAAATTTACAGGAAAAATTTGAAAATGTATAAGAAAAAGGCAAGTTTACATTACTCACAAAAAGTTAGGGATATTTTGCTTTTGAGTGAAATTTATGGAAAATGTAAAAGTTCATGCTATAGTGATATTAATGCAATGGTGATTTCCTTTTCTCAAAGAATTTATTGAAACAAAATCCAACAACAGTGGTGGGTATACCACAACAAAACATGTCAGTGTCGCAATAACTTGTCATGTGCCCTTGAACATCAATTACAGCTTGATAATGGCGTCTCATGCTGTTCACAAGTTTGCTTAAGCCCTTTTCCACTAGCACCTACTCAGCCCGACTTGCCTTGACTCTACTCCGCGCGACACGGTGTTGTTGGTTTTCCATTTCAACCGAGTACCACCTCAAGTGGGTGGGGTTCGGTTCATTACAGGAAGGCAGCCCGTTATGCCGTTATGTTGTTGACAAGCTGGCGTTTTCACTGATAAATAACGTAAAAGATGCTTAAATCACAAAATACTCACTATCTTCCCCGTGAGTAGCCATCAGCTCAGAGACCTCCTGGTATACATTTTTTTTTTTTTTTTTTTTTTTTAAATTTTGGCTCACTCCACCGCAGCAGGACCAGTGGGGCTGAAAAGTTCATAGTTGTCAAATTTGACAAAATGTAGTTTATTTTTCAAGTGCAGGGATCCAACCGCTGCAACACCGATGGAAGAACTATGCACACCGATGGGGAGACTGTTGGAAAAATAATCACATTTGGCCAAAATTGACCACTATAGGAACTTCTCAGACTATGAACTTTTCAGCCCCGTTGGCCCTGCTATGGCGGACCAAGCCAAAGTTAAAAAAAAGTAAACCAGGAGGTCTCTGAGCTGACGGCTGCTTACGGGGAAGAAGGTGAGTGTTTTGTGACGGTGTGGGGACACTAGACACAGCGGGTGGACATTCCTCTTACACCCAGAAGCAGGAAGAGGGGCAGAACAAGGGACTGAAGGGGGTAACCCCCCAAGGAGTAACTTGACAGACAATGAGGGCAGGGGGGTGAATGTATGGTCAGGAATGTAGCAAGTGTATGTTAATGTGTCACACACAAGCCTAATGCTTCAAGCAGAATGCAGAGAGAGTTGAAGAGACTCTACCAGACACTCGGCCGCTGGGGTCCACCGGCTGTATTTATGTTAGAGGCTCAATAAAGAATCTACACTCGTGCCTCGCCTCCACATCCTTTCCTTTGCACCCTCTACAGCAGTGTTGATTTGTGTGTAGCCATTTAGTTCGTTGATTGTCACAGAAATAATAAAAGCTCAGACGAATTTACAAATGGCGGTTTTGAATCTGTGGCGGAGTGGTTAGCACTGCGTCAACACAGCAACTCAACCTTGGCCGGGGGATCCTGGGTTCGATCCCAGCCCCTGACCAGCAGTGATCTGTGTGGAGTTTGCATGTTCTCCCTGTGTCTGTGTGGATATATTTCGTATTTGAGTCAGCCTAGGGGACCATTATTGTGCAAGTTTGTTACATTTTGTGCATTCAGTACTTACTAGGTTGTAATTTTTTTATTTTTTTTTTTTACGGTCTCTGCGAGCAGCCCTGCTTGGGTTATAAGGTCTGACAGCCGTAGGTAGGAAGGACCTGCAAAACCTCTCGGTCGTGTACCTAGGATGGTGCAGCCTACTGCTAAATGAGCTCCTCAGTGCGTTCAGCATGTCCTGCATGGGGTGGGACTCGGACTCCAGCAGAGATGACAGCTCATTAGTCACCATCCTCTTCTCTCCTGTCACTGGGTTGAGGCGTTGCTCCAGGACAGAGCAAGCTTTTTGATCAGTCTATTCAGTCTCTTCCTGTCGGCTGCCATGATGCCGTTGCCCCAGCAGACCACTCCAAATGTGATGGCTGATGCCACCACCGAGTCATAGAAGGCCTTCAGGAACACCCCTTGTACACCAGACCTGAGCCTCCTCAGGAGGAACAGCCTGTGCTGTCCTTTGTAGACTGCGTTGGTATTGTGTGACCAGTCCATTGTGTGACCAGACCAGTCCAACCAGTTAAATGTGTCTGGAGTTGAATGGCTTCACCAGGAGGAGTGTTTAAATACCAATTCTAACTGAACCAGAAAATTTATTGGTCGATTCAAGGATCAAACACCTGTTGTGAACTTTGCGGTTAACCACCATGTTAGAGAACAGCAACTTTTGCAAAAAGTACTGAAACATTTAACAGTTGGACATGTGCTTTCAAAAGGTTAGAGAAGGTCAATTTAGGTTCACCTGTAAAGGTTACAGTGCGTTTTAGGAGCATCCTGAAATTTCACCTGAAAGCCAAATATCCCTAACTTTTTGTGAGTACTGTGTGAAAACTAAAGATGAACAACTACAACAAAAAAGCTGCAAATTTATGAGAAAAAAAATCACAGATATTTGGGAAAAAAGTTCAAAATATACAGGAAAAATAAAAAATTTTCAAGAAAAAAAAATGCTGATTTATGAGAAAAAAACGTCACAAATTGTTAAGAAAAAAAATTGGAAATTTCACAAACTTTCAGGAAAGAAGTTTTAAATTTACATGAAGAAAGCCAAAAATTTACAGGAAAAAACTACAGATGTATGAGATGAAGTCACAATTTTTTGAGAAAAAAGTTGCAAATTTCTGGAAAAAGTCAAAGATTTTCCACAGATTTTTGAGGAAAAACTTGCAAATTTACACAAAAAATTTAAAATTTACAAGAAAAAAAAAGGCAAATTTACGAGAAAAACGTTTCAAATTTATGGGAAAAAGTCAAAGTTTGAGGAAAAAGTGGTAAATCTAGGAGAAAAAAAGCTTAAAAATTTGCAGGGAAAAAAATCACAATTTACAAGAAAAAAGGCAAATTTATGAGAAATAAAGATTAACATTTCTAAGCAATAATTTGCAAATTTATGAGAAAAAGTCATAAATACTTGAGAAAAAAGTTCAAAATGTACAAGAAAAATTTAAAATTTACAAGAAAAAAATAGCTAATTTATGAGAAAAAAAGCGAATTTTTAAATTTGCCAGAAAAAAGTCAAAAGTTTACAGGAAAAAATGCAAATGTAAGAGATAAAGTAACAAATTCTTAAGAAAGAAGTTGAAAATCTATGGAAAAACAGTCACAAATTTTTCAAAAATTTTTGAGGAAAAAGTTGCAAATCTAGGAGAAAAAGCTGCAAATTTGCAGGAAAAAATGAATATTTACAAGAAAAAATTTCTAATTTATGAGAAAAAAAGTCAAATTTTTCAGGAAAAAAGTGACAAATCTAAGAGAAAAAGTAAAAAAAAAAATTACAGGAAAAAATTGAAAATTTACAAGACAAAAAAAATTCAAATTCATTAGAATTAAAAAAAATATAGGAGAAGAGGTGTACAGTAAATTTATGGGAAATAAAATAGAAATTTTTGAGGAAGAAGTTGCAAATAAGATAAGATAAGCCTTTATTAGTCCCACAATGGGGAAATTCCAGGATTGCAACAGCACAAGGATAGCAACACTCAGAGCAACAATCAGAAGGCAAGAGAAAAAAAAAACAAGAGCAGCAAGTATACATATGTACATATAAATATATATATATATATATATATAGTATATATATATATATATATATATATATATATATATATATATATATATATATATATATATAGACACAGTGCGGAGCATTGTAGTTAGATGGGATAGATATATAAATATATAAACACAGTGCGGAGCATTGTAGCTGGATGGAATAAATATATGAGTATATAAACACACAGTGCGGAGCATTGTAGCTAGATGGAATAAATATATGAATATAATCTAGGGGAAAGAAGTCCAAAATTTAAAGGACACAAAAAAAAGAAAAAATTACAAGAAAATAAGGAAAATTTATGAGAAAAAGCTGAAAAATTAAAGGAAAAAAATTGCAAATTTATGAGAAAAGTAGCAAATTTATGAAGAAAAAGTTGCAAATGTTGGAGAAAAAAGTTCAAAATTAACAGGGAAAAATTTCAAATTTACAAAAAAAAAAAAAAAAAAAAAAAAAAAAAATTGCAGTGCCCCTCATCTCACCCACTGACTACACATGTTTGCTTTTTTCATGTGATAGTATCTGCTGGCCCGTCTGTCAGCCAGCTGTCTGTGGGCAGCAGGGGCTGATGGGAGCTCTGAAGTCCTCCTCTGATCTCACGGCTCGACCTCTCTTTGTCCCTCAGCTGCATCAGAGCTCCACTTCTCCCCAGCTTCACCAGAGGAAACACCACTGCTACCATGACCTCCATCCCAGCCGCCGCTCTCTGCTGTCTGACTTCAGGTGAGAGTTTCCAGCCAATCAGGAGCCAGCAAACTCAGCCTTTATCAGACTAACTCTAACCTCCACTTATCTGTCTACAGCACTGGTTTCCATGGCAGCAGAGCTGATTCAGGACCAGTTTTCACAGACCATTATGGCTGGAGTAATGGTCCAGCTAAACTGTGCGGTCACTGACCAGTGTAACAAGAATATGGTTTACTGGTACCAGAAGTTAGACGGGGGTTCTCTCAAAATAATCCTACAAGTCGATTTGAATACAGGAGTCATGAAAAATCCTTTCGGTCATCTGCAGAAGGACGACTTCAAAGCTTCCAAACACGGGTTAACGATCGAACGCACTAAAGCCGAGCACGCAGCCACGTACTTCTGTGTGTGCTGGGAGGGCTCCACAGTGAGAAATCTTCCCTGCTGCCTGAACAAAAACCAATGCATGAACAGGTGTAGAAGAGTGTCTGACAGGAAGACAACAGTTACCCCAGCTCCACTAAAAAAAAAAAAACAAGTTCCCTCATACCCTAAAACGGTAAACGACTTTAGACCAGATGCTTTGACTTCAATTTTAATGAAAATTTTTGAAAAACTGGTCAGATGTGAGGTCCTAAAGCAGACTGAACATGCATTGGATCCTTTGCAGTTTGCATATAGGCCTCACAAAGGAGTGGAGGACGCCACTGTCACTCTGTTTAACATGCTTTTTAAACATCTGGATTTTAATGGGACACATGCCAGGCTCTTATTTGTGGACTTTTCCTCTGCCTTTAATACAATCCAACCTCATATTTTAGTTGAAAGGCTCCTGCAACAATTTGATTTGAGTAATAATCTGGTGGGTTGGATTCTGGATTTCTTAACCAACAGGACGCAGAGAGTAAGGGTCAATGGTACATTGTCTGACCTAAAGTGCTCTTCTACAGGCTCTCCTCAGGGGTGTGTGTTGTCACCACTACTCTTCATCCTGTACACAAACATGTGTCGGAGCAGACATGACAACAGACACATTATAAAGTATGCTGATGATTCAGTTATTGTCAGTCTCCTCCAGGATGGTGAGAGTGGCCACGGCCCAGTAGTTGATGATTTTGTTCACTGGTGTGAGGATTCCTACCTGCAGCTGAATACAACAAAAACTAAAGATATGATTATTGACTTTAGGAGGAAAACTCCCAGGCACAAAGTCACTGTACTAAAAGGTCTGACCATTGAATGTGTACAATCTTACAAATATCTTGGGATGATTATTGACAGTAATTTAAACTTTGAAGAGAACTGTGAAAGGGTGTGCAAAAAGGGTCAGCTACATTTGCATTGTTTGAGGAAACTTGCACACTTCCAAATTGACGAACCATAATGACAATGTTTTATCGGGCTTTTATTGAATCTGTTCTATCCTTTTCTTTAGTGTTGTGGGACACATATGTTGGTTTCATATGCTCCACAAATAGATTACTGTATGTTTTTTGTGTGCTGCACGTCTCAGGGGAACAAAGGGACTGAGCCTCCTAGAGGTAATGGGAGGGTGTGAGATTTGGCCTTTTGTTTCAAGGAGATGGCCTTGAGAGATTTCCTGACCACCGAAGACTAGGGGGTGGATGGTGTTAAGATCGGGGGAAGTTACATTGTGACTGGGATTAAGTACCATGTGACTGTATGTTTGATTAAACACCATGTGACTGTAGTTTTGATGCCCTGGGTATAAAAGGACAGATGTGAGAAGATTCATCCTCTTTTTCCTGCTTTGAAATTGTTGGAGTATGTGATTGTGAATAAAGCTGAATCTGAGGAATAAACTCAGTCTCATCCTTCAACACATTCTCCACACTGGTGACCTTACGACGAAGCATGAGCAGAGATAATTCTCCCGAGCGGGGCTTGTCAGAAGGCAGCCTGATGAATGCCGCCACGTTCCAGCTGCCGGACTTCTGGCAGAATAGTCCGCACTCCTGGTTTAGCGCGGTCGAGGCGCAGTTCAACCTCCGGAGAATCTCGAGAGACGACTCAAAATTCTACCATGTGGTGGCGAAGCTGGACAACCACACAGTCCAGAGGGTGGAGAACCTGGTCAAGCACCCGCCGGACAGCGACAAGTACAGCGCATTGAAGGCTGCGCTTATCAGCCACTTCACCCCCTCGGTGCAACAATGAGCAGAGGGGCTCCTAGCGTTGACGGAGTTTGAGAACGACAGACCCGCGGACCTGATGGGGAAAATGCTGAGGTTGAGAGACTCCGACGATGACAGCTTTATCTTCGCCCACCTTTTCCTCAGGACCCTGCCGCCAGCGGTGAGAGTGACCCTGGCAGGTTCACCTCTGTTGGCCCGGCGAGACTACCACGAGCTGAGCCAGGAGGCGCAACGACTCGTCGACGCCCACAAACGGAGCACGGCTTCGGCCGCGGCAGCAGAGCTAGGCGCAACGTCCGGAGACGGCATGGGGCCAGAGGCTGCAGCACCAGACTCACCGACGACGGCAGCAGCAAGGACCAGGTGACACGGAGCGGACGAGGTCCTTTGCTTCTACCATCGCCGCTTTGCAGAGAGGGCGTGCAAGTGCATTCCACTGTGCCATTTCAAGCGCTCGGGAAACGCCAAGACCGGGGGTCAGTAGCAGCTGCGGCCCTCGGGGAGGAGAACAAGCTGCTCTACCTGACTGATGCACGCTCGGGGAGGCATGTCCTCGTGGACACAGGCTCCCAGCTGAGCTTCATCACCCCTTCCTACGTGGACCGGCTGGCGCCTTCCAGGGGTCCCCAGGTGTCAGCAGCGAACGGCTCAGCGATTAAGACCTTCGGTGAGAGGACTCTGCTTCTGTCTTTGCATGGCTGTGCATTTGAGTGGACTTTTGTTGTAGCGGCTGTCAATTTCAACATGTTAGGGGCTGATTTTTTGTGCTCACATGGTTTATTGGTTGATCTTGCTAACAGACATCTGGTTAATGCACTCTCCTTTCACTCTATTCCCTGCACAGCTCGAGTGACCCCGCCAACTGCACAAGCCAACGTCACAGCTGCAGGTGGTAAGTTCCACGCACTCCTCACTCAGTTCCCAGCTCTCACGGTCCCAACGTTTTTGGCAACAGTGGCTAAACATGGGGTGGAGCATTTTATTACTACCACCGGCCCGCCCGTTTTTGCAAAAGCTCGGCGCTTGGACTCAGCTAAACTGACCATAGCGCACGAGGAGTTCGCCAACCTGGAAAAACTGGGCATCATCAGGCGTTCGAAGAGCCCCTGGGCTTCACCACTGCACATGGTCCCAAAGGCTGATGGCTCGTGGCGACCTTGCGGTGATTTCTGCAGGTTGAATAACGCCACAGCGCACGATCGCTACTCGATTCCGCATATCCAAGATTTTTCGGTTCATTTGGTGGGGGCGCGCATTTTTTCTAAAATAGACTTAGTACGCGGATGCCACCAGGTTCCAGTGCTCGCTGAGGACATACCCAAAACAGCGGTAATAACTCCTTTCGGGCTTTTTGAGTTTTTGCGCATGCTGTTTGGGCTCAAGGGAGCGGCGCAGATGTTCCAACGCATGATGGAGGCGGTCCTACGCGATCTCCCTTTCGTGTTCGTCTACTTAGACGACATTTTGGTAGCCAGCGCGTCCGAAGACGAACACGAAAGCCACCTCACAGCAGTTTTCCGGAGGTTGGCAGAGCACGGGTTAATAATTAACCCAGCGAAGTGTCAGTTCGGGGTGGCGCAGATTGATTTTTTGGGGCATCGCGTTTCGCCAGAAGGAGCGGTCCCTCTGCCCGATAAGGTGTGCGCAATAACAAATTTTCCCCAACCACAAACGGTCAAAGCGTTACAGGAGTTTTTGGGAATGGTTAATTTTTATAACCATTTCCTCCCCTGCTCAGCACAGCTCATGCAACCATTGTACGCTGCACTAAAAAAACAAAAACCCACGAATAAACTCGAATGGTCTCCTGAGCGGGAGCGCGCATTCTCTCAAGTCAAATCAGCCCTGGCAAACGCTGCGTTGTTGGCACACCCAGTCCCAACGGCCCGCATGGCGCTCACTACTGACGCGTCAGATGTGGCCATAGGGGCGGTCGTTGAACAGTACGTGGCTGGGGCCTGGCAACCGCTCGCATTTTTCAGCAAAACCTTGCACGATAGTGAGCGAAAATACAGCGCGTTCGACAGGGAGTTGTTAGCTCTACACTTGGCCATCCGCCACTTCCAGTTCTGGCTGGAAGGACGCCGTTTTACCGCGTTCGTGGACCACAAACCGCTGACTTTCGCAATGGCCAAGATTTCGGAACCTTGGTCAGGCCGGCAGCAGAGACAGCTGGCCGCGATATCGGAGTTTACTGTAGAGGATGCGTTCAATGATGAGGCTGAGTTTTATTTCTCAGGTTCAGCTTTATTGACAGAACACATACTCTAGCATTCTCAAAGCAGGAAGAAGAGAAAGAACCATATCACATCACCTTTTTATATGTTTCCAGCATCAGAACTCAAGTCACATGGTGCTTCAGTAAACATACAGTCACAATGCATCCCTTTGAACCTTCACCATTGTCTCTTATTCATCGATGAACCGGAAATCTTTCTGGGGCATCTTCTCTGGGACAAAAAGCCAAATCTCACACCTCCTCATTATCTTCTGCAGATTCGAGTCTTTTGTCCTTCCAGACGTGAAGCCTCCAATAAGCATGCAGTCTTACCTCTGTGGAAAATGTGAGCCCAACATAGGTGCTACATTTACCACCGATATCCAGCATGTGGCAGGTAAATATAATGTAGTGGCAGACTGCCTCTCACATGCTGTGGCGGCTCCAGGCCCCGTGGGGGCAGACTCTGCAGCCATGGCCGCAGACCAGGGTAGTGACGCGAAAGCGCGTGCGGCCCCGGTCCGCGTAGGGATAGATTATGAAGCCATGGCCGCGGAGCAGGTTAGCGACGCGGACGTGCGCGCGCTCCAGTCTGGGCCAACAGGGTTAAGGCTGGAGAACAGGGTGCTGCAAGATGGTATGCCCCCCTAATCTGCGATGTCTCCACTGGACGACCGTGTCCGGTTGTACCAGCCTCGTGGCGCCGCCGTGTTTTTGACTCAATCCATTCTCTGGCGCACCCGGGGGTGCGCGCGTCGGTCAAAATGGTAGGAGAGAAATTTGCATGGCCGTGCCTGCGCAAGCAGGTCAAGGAGTGGGCGACAGCCTGCGTGGCTTGTCAGCGAGCCAAAATACACAAACACACTAGAGCTCCCTTGGAGCCTTTTCACATCCCGGCTAAGCAGTTCGATCATGTGCATGTCGACCTCGTAGGCCCCCTTCCGCCATCACAGGGGAGCACACACCTTTTGACAATGGTGGACCGCACCACGCGTTGGCCGGAAGTGGTCCCACTGGCATCAACCACAGCCGAGGAGGTGGCGCGTGTGTTTTTAACAGCATGGGTAGCACGTTTTGGAGTTCCGTCGGACATTACGTCTGACAGAGGTCCTCAATTTGTGTCCGAGCTCTGGTCAGTGATGGCCCGCAGCCTGGGGGTAACGATCCACCGCACTACCGCGTACAACCCGCAGGCTAATGGTTTATGCGAACGTTTCCATAGGTCATTGAAAGCAGCCCTCAGAGCGTCGCTTACGGATGCAAATTGGGTAGACAGGCTACCATGGGTTTTATTGGGGTTGCGTTCTGCACCTAAGGAGGATTTAAAAGCCTCCCCAGCTGAGTTAGTTTTTGCGCAGCCACTCTGGCTGCCTGGGGAGTTTCTCCCGGATGATCCTGCGCCAGAGTGCCCCCCCGCTCAGTGGTTGCAGAGCGACACGGGATCGAGCACACTTCCTGGCCCGGTTCATCACAGCTTCCCGCACGTTTTTGTGCCTAAAGCTTTAAAAAATGCGGAGTTTGTTTTTGTCAGACATGATGCCCATCGCCCAAACTTGCGACCGCCTTATGATGGACCATTTAGAGTGCTGGAAACAGGAGAGAAACATTTTTTGCTAGATTTAGGAGGCAGAAAGGAAGTAATTGGCATAAACAGGCTCAAACCCGCTTTTGTGATGGCTGATGAAGCTGTGCATTTGGCGAGGGCCCCCCGACGCGGCAGACCCCCTAGAGGGCATTCCCCGGAACACCCACAGAGATTGGGTGTTCCGTACTCAGTGAATCTGAGGAATAAACTCAGTCTCATCCTTCAACACATTCTCCACAGTGTCATGGTTTGGTCAGATAAAACTGAAACAGGAAATCCTTGGATCAGGTAGTTAGATAGTCCAGTCGTTTGCTTGGTGAGTCACAGCTGAGCCTGACATCCTTGTACACCAGACAGGTACAGAGGATTGCTACCTCCATTTTAAATGATGACTCCCACCCTTTGCACTGCAACTTTCAGCTTCTTCCCTCCAGACGGAGGTTTGCTGTCCCAAAAAGTAAAACCCAGCTCTACAAAAACAGCTTTGTTCCTGCTGCTGTCAAAGAGTTGAACAAGTTGTAACAATATATTGCACATAATTTAGGTACCTATTTATTAACTCCATTTTATATTTACTTATTTTTGTAGGATTTTATTTGGGTCCTAAATCTTTTATTGGGTTTTAGACCTTTGAGTTTTTAACCTCTTTGACTAGTCTTTAACTTTTTAATATGACCCTTCTCTCTTATCTCTGGTTTTTCTCTCATCTCTTTGTCTTTATATCCTGATTGATGGAGCCTTGAGTATTTTTATCATGTTTATAGTCAGCTTCATGTGTGCCTGTGTTTGTGTTTATGCTGAATGTAATTGTGGCTTGTAAATATGGATGTCACCAGACTGCAAAACAAATCTACCTACGGGTACAAATAAAGTAACCTGAACCTGAACCTGAACCTGAATACAATGCACCAAGTATGATGCCAACTATGATAAATGTATAAAACAGTGTCATCAGTGTAAGGCTTTACCTGGATCCCCAACAGCACACAGACATCAGCTCAAAGGACAGAGTTTACGTTCAAAATTCATCTTATAGAGGTCAGCTGCTCATTGGTAAGACGTCTGCATGATGTCATGCCCCTTATTAGCATCATCATCCATCATCATAGCAGTCTGTCAGGGGTGACAGTGACTGTTTCATTTAGGTCTAATCAGATTCCTCCATGCAGCTGTCCTTCGCCCTCCACTGCCAGGAACTCCTGACCTTGTTAACCCGGGTGACGTCCAAACTGGTATGAGTTGCATTCTGACTGATCATTTCATGAAACTGCTTGCAAAGTGTTTGAGTACCGCTAGCTTTTGCTGGACTAGCGGCACATTCTTGGCAGATAGAGGTATTATCAGTGGCAAGGACAGGTCAAGACAAACTGACTCCAGTATCTGTTGCAGTGACTGACCAGATGATAGGTTTGTTTATCTCTGCTCTTTGTGTAGTGCATGTCACGATGCACCGACTGACAAAAGTCCACCACAGACCTTGTGACAGATGTGCTTATCTGCCAGGATGTCCAGTCTCACCCCATGTAATTGGGAGTCATCCACCACAGACCTGTGACAGATATTATTTTTAGTTCTGCCAGGATGCCCAGTTTCATCCTCCACGCCCTCGGAAGGGCAGGGTTGCCGGCTGAGTCACCAACGGCCCGACTCATGAGACAGGTAGTTCCAGTTTTCATGGTTATCCGGTAACAAGCAAGCCAATGGCTGACCAATGCCTAACCTTATTAGCAAAGTGGCTCAAAATCCCATAAAGTCACAACTTTCTTTCTCAAAAATCTGCAACTTTTTTCCTTATTACATTGCAACTTTTTTTCTAATGCATTTTCAGCTTTTACAAATTTTTCAACAACTTTTTTCTTATAAATTTGTAACTTTTTTCTGTAAATTTGCACCTTTTTTTCATGTTACAATTTTTCTCTCAAAAATTGGCAACTTTTTTCTTTTAAATTTGCACCTTTTTCTGTAATTTTGCACCTTTTTTCTGTAAATTGGCAACTTTTTTCTTATGAATTTGCAACTTTTTTATTAAAAATTGCAGTGTGGAGTGTGTAAATAAAGAGGAAGATTCATGGACAGACGAATTATTACACACTCACATCTCACAAGCACAGAAAGGACTGAATCATTTCCACACAGGCTCTCCTTTTCCCCCAGCTCTCTCTTCACACATTTACATGGAAGTTTCTCATCATACAGCATGACATTTACATTACACTGCCTTCAACCCCCTATGTCCCTGACTCCTTCCTGCTATGTGCCCAGGAACTCCCTGGGCATTGTTCTCCCATGCTTATTCACTGTCTCTGTCTGAGGTGCTAAATAATCTGACTTCCCCAAGGTCCTACACTGCCCCCCCGCCCCCAGCATCTTAGACAGAACATTAGTCCACACGCTCTTTTGGGCTCCGGTGTCGACGAGGAAGCATCTCCCTGAGCGCGAATCCGTTATGTAGAGCAGCTTGTTCTCTTCACCGGCGGTCGCAGCTGCTACCGACTGCCGGCCTTGGCGTTTCCGGAGCGCTTGAACTGGCACGGTGGTGCACATCTACACACGTTCTCTCCAAAGCGGAGGTGGTAGAAGCAGAGCGTGTCTCTCTGGCGCTCCTTGGCTCCCGCTTGCCGCTACCGTCGATGGCTCCTCGCCTCCTCTGGTTGTCTCGCTCTGCTCCACCACCGCAGCATTGACTGTGATCGCCCTGGTGGTGAGGATGATCCTGTCTGCCTCCTGGGCTAGCGCATGGTAGTCACGCGTGGCCAGCAACAACGAATTGGCCAGAACCGCTCTCGCCTCTGTTGGAAGGTTCCGGAGGAAAAGGTGGACAAACAGAAAGTGCCCGTCGTCTGTGCCCATTAACGCCAGCATCTTCTCCATCAGGTCGACGACCGAACCATCTTCTAACTCGGTCTGCCACAGGAGCCTCTCTGCTCTCTTGCATTCCAAGAGCGTGTAGCGCCGGGTCAGCGCAGCCTTGAGTGCCTCGTATTTGTTGCAGGCTGGAGGCTGGTCAAGCAGGCTCGCTACCTGCTGGGCTGTGCGAGCGTCCGGCACTGCTACCACATGGTAGAATTTGGTGTCGTCTGCCGCTACTCCCCGGAGGGCGAACTGGGCCTCAGTGTGGTGGAACCAAGAGCGTGGGTTGTGCTGCCAGAAGTCCGGTAGCTTGACTGAAACTGCGCACGTGTTGCTGGGGGCTCCAGTCCGGGCTGTCTGTGGGATGGCTGCTGTGTCTGTCCTATGGACAGACGAGACAAAACTGGAACTTTTTGGCAAGGCACATCAGCTCTATGTTGACAGATGCAAAAATGAAGCATACCAAGAAAAGAACACTGTCCCTACTGTGAAACATGGAGGAGGTTCTGTTATGTTCTGGGGCTGCTTTGCTGCATCTGGCACAGGGTGTCTTGAATCTGTGCAGGGTACAATGAAATCTCAAGACTCTCAAGGTATTCTAGAGAGAAATGTGTTGCCCAGTGTCAGACAGCTTGGTCTCAGTTGCAGGTCATGGGTCTTGCAACAGGATAATGACCCAAAACACAGGTAAAAACACCCAAGAATGACTAAGAGCGAAACATTGGACTATTCTAAAGTGGACTTCTATGAGCCCTGATCTAAATCCTATTGAACATCTGTGGAAGGAGCTGAAACATGCCGTCTGGAGAAGGCACCCTTCAAACCTGAGACAACTGGAGCAGTTTTCTCATGAGGAGTGGGCCAAAATACCTGCTGAGAGGTGCAGAAGTCTCACTGACAGTTACAGAAATCGTTTGATTGCAGTGATTGCCTCAAAAGGTTGTGCAACAAAATATTAAGTTAAGGGTACCATCATTTTTGTCCAGGCCTGTTTCATGAGTTTGCTTTTTAAAATAATTCTGATGAACCACAATTCAAAAGCATTGTCTGATTTTCAATGGTTAATTTTCATAGAATTTTTATTTATTACCACTTTTGTCAGATTCAAGTTATTTCTGTGACTATTGTGGGTTTTTCTTTCATTAACAGAGGGGTACCAACAATTTTGTCCACGTCTGTATGTTCTTTTCATCTTCTTCTCTATCCCCTCACCCCCCAGCCAGTCACAGCAGATGACTACTCCTCCCTGAACCTGTTTCTGCTGGAGGATTCTTCCTGCTAAAAGGGAGTTTTTCCTTTCCACTGTCGCCAAGTGCTTGCTCACAGGGGATCACCTGATTGCTGGGGTCTTTCTGCAATTGTGGGGTTTCTCCCTACACTTGAAAGTGCTATGAGATGACTGTTGTTGTGAAATGCCATCCATCCATTCATCTTCTTCCTCTTAATCCTTTTCGGGTCGCGAGGGGGCTGGAGCCTATCCAGGCATCCTTGGGCAAGAGGCAGGGTACACCCAAATGGTGCTATATAAATAAAGTTGGGCAGCGCGGTGGAGGAGTGGTTAGCACTGCGGCAGCACAGCAACTCACCCTTGGCCGGGGGATCCTGGGTTCGATCCCAGCCCCCGACCAACAGTGATTTGTGTGGAGTTTGCATGTTCTCCCCGTGTCTGCGTGGGTTTACTCTAGGATTTCTCCGGTTTCCTCCCACATGCCAAAAACATGCAAGTTAGGTTAACTGGCATCAAACGGGGGATTCTAAATTGTCCTTAGGTATGACTGTGAGAGTGAATGGTTGTCTGTCTCTCTGTGTTGGCCCTGTGATGGACTGGCGATCTGTCCAGGGTGTACCCTGCCTCTCGCCCACAGATGCTGGTATAGGCTCCAGCCCCCCCGCGACCCGAAAAGGATTAAGCGGAAGATGAATGAATGAATTGAAATTGAATTGAACTGAATCTGGAGCTGGCAAATTCAGCCATTTTCAGACTAAAGGTGCGTTCACACCAAATGCGAACGGGCGAATTTTTCGCACTGCACAATTACATTATAACTCAGTGTAAGCATGTGAACAGACATGAATAGTGAGATGCAGACAGGTGAAGTTGTCTTTAAAACTTCTGCAGCTGTGTTCAATCTGCTGTGGAAATTCCCAAAATAACGTCATGCTTAGGTTTACATTGTCCGACTGGGGGCTCACCTGAAAAAGTTCTCTCAAGCCTCCCAAACTTCACAGATGATGGGTATTTATGTTACTAGCTTGCTAGGACATCCGTGGCCGGAAATCGTGGCTAAAGAGCTCCAAAATCCCGATTCAGCTGAAGAGTTCCTGGTCCTCCTGTTTCTCAGGGAGTGCTATTTTCAAACTAGTTTACTCTTCAGTGGTGATACTTTTATTTCAATGACAGCAGAATCTCAAAGCTAATGTGTGGACGCAAACGTGCGAGTGCGCAAATTCACGCCTAGTTGCATCTTCTCATTCACTTTTTATGGATTCGCGCCGCCTGTTCGCGTTTGGTGTGAACACACCTTCACAGTAACATTTATTAATCTGTCGACAGTGTTGCTTTCCATGGCAGCAGAGGTGATTCAGGACCAGCTGTCTCAGACCCGGAGGGCTGCGGAAAATGTCCACCTGCGATGTGGACGGGCCCACCAGTGTGAGAACCAACATGTTTACTGGTACCAGAAAACAGGGCAGGAGCCTCTCAGAGTGGTCCTTTGTATCGGTCTGAACGATGGGCACGTTAACAAGCATTACGGTTATCCTCAGAGAGAGGACTTCAATGCTACCAGAGATGGAGATGGCTGTTTTCTGAACATCAAAAGTGTCAAAGCCAAGCATGCAGCCACATACTTCTGTGTTTGCTGGAAGGGCTCCGTGGTGAGGAATCCTCCCTGCTGCCTGAACAAAAACCAACACATGAACAGATGCTTCAGGGTCAGACAGGAAGACAAGTGTGACCTCAACTTCCAACATCCATTCTCCGGTTGTGGCATGTAAGGTGAGGACGCACAGGTAAAGGCTCCCAGTTCGTTTCTTGCTATCTTCCTTTAAAACTCAGTTTAGAGCGTTTTTTAGCTGCTTTGTCACTGCCGCTGGAGAATAAACCTGATCGTGCAAAAAAGAGAGAAATTGCCAGTCTCATAACTTAATATTGTAGTGGCTGGTGAAGCAATTCATCAGTCCCCTCACACTCCGGGAGAACAAAGGGATTTCTCCCACTTGTTTTTTTTTTTTTTTTTTTTTTTTTTTACGATCACAATCAATGAACATCATCCGGGATCATGGGTCCCAAGAAAGCTCAGCAGACTGAGGAGGTGGACGACATTAAAAGATCGCTCGACTTCTTGGCTGAAGAGATTTCTGCTGTTAAGCAGCAGCAAAAAAACATCCTGGGCCTGATCGAGGAGGTGAAAGCGCTGCGGATCCAGAACGCCGAGAAGAACAAGAGGCTGGCGTATCTGGAGAGCAGAGAGTCGGACCTGGAGCAGAACACTCGGGTGAACGACGTGATCATCACGGGGCTCCACATTAAACCCCAATCGTACACGCGAGCGGTGGCCGCGGACAGCGGAGGGAGGCTCGACGCGCTGGAAGACGAATCCACGGAGCAACAAGTGGCGGCCTTCCTGCAGTCCAAAGGAATCCAGCTGGACTGTAACACCATTGAGGCCTGCCACCCTCTGCCCAAGAAAAACAGCGACAAACCGGCTGTGATCATGAGGTTTGTCAACAGAAAACACAAGACTGCGCTGCTGAAACAAGGTAGGAAACTGAAAGGAATGAACATTTACATAAACGAGCACCTTACAAAAGAAAACGCAGAAATAGCCAGAAAAGCAAGATACCCGAGAAAGCAGAAAAAGATTCAAAACACCTGGACATCAAACTGTAAAATATGCATCAAATTAAACGGATCACCTGAAGAAGCCAAGGTCGTTAACATCCGTAATATTATGGAACTGGACAAATATCAATGAATATTATGAACTGGAGTCAACAGCAACAAGAGACAATTGTAGGACACTGAAGGGATATACTCATCTGCTACAAGACATTTAACAACATGAAACAAAAGATCAACAAACAGGAACAACAGGAACTGAAAGTTTTTGAATATACAGATCACAACCCACAGGACGTAGAATATAACATAGACCCTGATAATAATTTATTTAGCTCCATCAATAATAACTGTAGTTACTACACGGATGAACAGTTTAACACAATGGTCACATCTGATTTCAATATTTCTATGATCCACTTCAACAGCAGAAGTCTCTATGCCAACTTTAATAAAATTAAAGATTATTTACATCAGTTTAAAGAGCCATTCAATATTGTGGCAATATCAGAGACGTGGCTCAGTGAAGAGAAAGGAGTGGATTTTACCATGGATGGCTATGAATTAAATTATATGAATAGAAAAGTGAAAAAAGGAGGAGGAGTTGCAATTTATGTTGACAAGAGCTTGCAATACAAGGTTGTTGAAAATCTGTCAGTAACTGTGGATGATTTATTTGAATGTATTACAATAGAAATCTGTCTGGACAATGTGAAGAATGTAGTAGTGAGCTGTGTATATAGAACACCTGGATCAAACAGCTATGTTCATCTGTGGGGATTTCAATATAGATCTGATGAATTCAAAACAACATAGTTTGACAGAAGAATTTATCAACACAATGTACAGTATGGGCTTACATCCAACAATTACCGGACCTAGCAGAATCATGTCACACAGTGCCACACTAATAGATAACATATTCACAAACACTATGGAAAATAATATCAGGAGTGGGCTTTTATTGAATGATATCAGTGACCACCTGCTGAATTTTGTTGTCTATCAATGTGATTACAGGAAGAAAAAGTATACTGTGGAGGGCGTGAAAAGAAGAGGCTGAATTTATTTGTCAATTCAGGTTTATTAATCATCTCACATCTCCAACGTCCTCTCAAACAGAAAAGAGGACCAACATCTCCAATACCCTCCTTTTATACCCGGGACATCAAAGTACAGAAACACATTGTCATTCAACCCCCCATAGACAATACATCTCCCCCAGGTCTCTTCTTCCTCCACCTGACCCCTGGAGGTCAGGAAGTCCTTTCAGAGTCATTTCTAAAGGCACCTCCACCTCCTGCTGTTGTCCCCAGGAGGTCCAGACTTATTGTTCCTTCTAAGACGTGAGGTCACAAAATACATATGCAGTCTAAGCATCTCAATCAATGTGCTATACATATGCAGTCTAAGCATCTCAAATATGCATGCCATATAACCCCCCCCAAACGTCGAAGAATGAAACAATACAACATAGTCCACACAACATGATAAAACCACAACATCGACTTCCGGTCTGGACGCCATGGTGATAGCAACCTAACGCTGAAACTCCCAGACCCAATCCAAGGAAAACATTCTCAAAATCAGACCTAACGGATTTTTGGAAGATTAAAAATCAAAAGACAATAACACCATGCCTAACCAAAAGCAGAAGAAACTGATATTCCCCAGGTCAGGACGCGCAGCGGCCGCAGAATCTGAACCGGAGGACCTCCATTCAGAAGACGAGGACCTGGGCCTAGCTAACAAAAGGATTAGCTTGAAATCGCTATTTGACGAATTACGACGATTTCGGGCCGAATTTCTTGAATTCAGAGAGGATCTAAAAAGGACGAACAGCAGAATGGACCAGGCCGAAAACCGAATCTTGGAAGCTGAAGAAAGAATTAAAGTGCTTGAAGATTCTATGCTGGATTTACACAGAAAACAGTCAAGGCTGGAGGCTAAGCTAACCGACCAAGAAGGAAGACAGAGACGAGATAACATCAGAATTCACGGTCTGAAAGAAGGAGCTGAAGATAGTTTCAACACAGTGGCGGAATGCTTGGAATCCTTATTGAGAGAGAAGTTGGATATTCCACAAACCACCGATTTGAAGATAAAAAAGGCCCATCGTACATTAGCTGCAAAGCCAGCGCCGGAAGCGTCCCCACGTTCTGTGGTGGTGAGATTCGCCAATTTCAAAATAAAACAAGAGGTTGTAAGACGGGCTTGGCAGAAAAAAGGATTTATGCATCATGAGAGAAAAGTCTTCGTGGAGCACGATTACGCCCCTGAGGTTCTTAAAAAGCGACGGGAATATAACGACGCCAAAAAGGTTCTACGGGAACAGAATCTACGCTTTCAGACGCCATTTCCGGTGAAGCTAAGGGTCTTTTACGGTGAAGAGTCATGTCTCTATAATTCAGCGGAAGAAGCAACAATTGACATGGCAAGAAGAGGGCTCCCGGTAACGGTGTTTAAACCCGCAGCGAATCTGAGTGAAAAGATCAGAGCTCAAACGTGGTCCACTCAGAGACCTTCAAAAACCACGGGCCAGCAGCGGAAAACCCAGCCCCAGAGCTACAAAGATAAGCTTTCCAGTTCCAGGAAGGAATAGCGACCTTTTTGGGGTTTTTTTCTTTTCAGTCACTCTGCACTTCCACCCCCGCTCCTACAAGATAACAAACATTAAAGGAGATGCAGAATCAGCATGTGGTAAAACCTTTCATGGAGCAGTTATAGCATTAGAAACAAATGTCTTCTTAATTTAAAGGGGAAAAAAAAAATCATGTTAAAATAGAAACGTAACAATGACCCACATGTTCTCTCCACACTAACAAATACTGTATTAGAGTGAATGTTTGCTGTGATGGGGGTGGGAGGGTGCACACAATCTCATAGGGTATAGGCATAAAAAAAAAAAAAAAAAAAAAAAATCATTACAAATTCGGATTGGGATCTGAAATTCACGTTAAAAACATGGGACAACTTACAGGGGTAAGAGAGGGCCCTCAACACGTAACAGAGTTTGAGGAATTTCCCTCAGAGCCTACACTCCATCAGGGCTCTTACAGGGTCTTTAAAGAGACCCCAGCTCAGGAAGTTTTTTTGACAGTTTTTTGTTTTAAAGTTTCGTACACTATGTTCTTAATGGTTTTTATGTTCTTAATGTTCTTTCAGTTTCTGAGTAGCAAAAAAGAGGGCCACCACACTGTTATACTAAATAAGAAAATACAATCGAGAAACAGGGTGTAACCAAAATAGCCTCATATAATGTAAAAGGGATCCTGAATCCAGTTAAAAGATCCAAGATTCTACGCAAAATGAAAAAAGACAAAGCAGAAATAATATTTTTACAAGAAACCCACCTAACAGAGGTGGAACACACTAAACTCAATAGACAAGGGTTTAAAATGATCTCTTCATCTTCATATAAATCAGGGAGGAGGAGGGGAGTAGCGACATTGATATCAACCAAAATTACATTTAAAAAAAAATCAGAACACAAAGATAAAGAAGGGAGGTACAGTTTGGTAACTGGGCGACTAGAGGGAGAAGATATCACCCTGCTGAATGTGTAACCGCCAGGGGCTAAATGGAAATTTTATAAAAATGTATTCGACCTAATGATAACTAAAGCCCAAGGTTTAGTGATATGTGGTGGAGACTTCAATCTAAGACTGAATCCATACTGGGATGCAACAGGTAATTCTTCACATCAAAATAACACCCAAAATAGAAATACTCGGATGCTACTAAAAGAAATGGGAATCTCAGAATCAGAATCAGAATCAGAATCAGAATCAGAATCAGGTTTATTGCCATTGTTCATGTAGTACACAAACTAGGAATTTGTCTCGGTACAATGCTGCAACATTAAACATGATAAGATAAGAGAAATAAACTATACATGTAATAAAGTGTAGGATAAGATTAAGTGATACTGGTCAACAGTTAAAATATATATTAGCCAGCAGCAGATACTGTGGAGAACTATATAGTGCAGTCGGTAATGCAGGAAGAAAACAGTGATGATTGACATGAGTCTGGTTGAGCTGCTGTACATGGTGCACGAGAGTCACTTAGTGTTCAGCAGTCTAATGGCAGAGGGGAAGAAGCTGTTCATGTGACGGGAGGTTTTAGTCTGGATGGACCGAAGTCTTCTACCAGAGGGGAGGGGGGCAAACAGTACATGACCAGGGTGTGAGGGATCGGCTATGATCCGGCCAGCATGCCTCCGGGTCCTGGAGATGTACAGATCCTGGAGAGATGGGAGCTTGCAGCCGATCACCTTCTCAGCAGTGCGCACGACGCGCTGCAGCCTTAGTCTGTCCCTGGCAGTGGCTCCTGCGTACCACACGGTTATGGAGGTGGTGAGGATGGACTCGATGATGGCTGTGTAGAACTGCACTAACATCTTGGTGGGTAGCTTGAGCTTCCTCAGCTGCCGCAGGAAGAACATCCTCTGCTGGGCTTTTTTGATGAGTGAGCTGATGGTCAGCTCCCATTTGAGGTCCCTGGTGATGGTAGTGCCTAGGAAGCGGAAGGAATCAGCAGTGGTGATGGGAGAGCCTGAGAGGGTGAGGGGGGGCAGAGGAGTAGTGACTTTCCTGAAGTCTACAATCATCTCCACTGTCTTCAGAGCGTTCAGCTGCAGGTTGTTATTGCTGCACCAGGACGCCAGCTGGGCCACCTCTCTCCTGTAGGCGGACTCGTCGCCGTTGGAGATGAGCCCGATGAGGGTGGTGTCGTCCGCAAACTTGATCAACTTGACAGACTGGTGGCTGGAGGTGCAGGAGTTGGTGTAAAGGGAGAAGAGTAGGGGGGAAAGTACACAGCCCTGGGGTGATCCGGTGCTGATGCTAGTATAGTCTGAGACAGTCTTTCCCAGCCGCACATGCTGCCTCCGGTCCGTCAGGAAGTCGATGATCCACCTGCAGAGGGAGTCAGGCACGTTGAGCAGGGACAGCTTGTCCCGGAGCAGAGCGGGGCGGATGGTGTTGAATGCGGAGCTGAAGTCCACAAACAGGATCCTGGCGTAGGTTCCCGGGGAGTCCAGGTGCTGCAGGATGGAGTGGAGGGCCAGGTTGACTGCATCGTCTACAGACCTGTTGGCTCGGTAGGCAAACTGCAGCGGGTCCAGGAGAGGGGTGGTGATGGACTTGAGGTGGGACAGGACCAGGCGCTCAAAGGACTTCATGACTACAGAGGTGAGCGCTACAGGTCTGTAGTCATTAAGTCCAGTGATCCGTGGCTTCTTGGGGACAGGGATGATGGTGGAGGATTTGAGGCAGGACGGCACGTGGCATAACTTAAGGGAGGTGTTAAAAATGTCTGTGAATACAGGAGCCAGCTGTTTCGCACAGAGTCTCAGGGTGGAGGGAGACACGCCGTCTGGGCCGGGGGCCTTGCGCGGGTTCAGTCTGGAGAACTGTTTGAGCACATCCTGCTCACTGATGATAAGGGGAGGGGGGGAGGTGGGGGGGGTGCCTTAAATGAAGTAGGGAATGTGGAGGCTGTGTCGCTGGAGGGAGGGGGGGAGTTGGACACAGATGACGAGGTGTCAAAACGGGCATAGTGTTGGGACAGTCTCTGACAAAGGGCTTTGTCATCCTGACCTTTAGGAGCCTGAGGCCGATAGTTGGTGATCTGCCTCAGTCCTCTCCACACGGAAGCCGAATCATTAGCAGTGAACTGCTGCTGGAGTCTCTCTGAGTACACAGATTTAGCCCTCTTCAGCTCTCTGTTAAACCGGTATTTAACCTCCCTGTAGCAGTCCCTGTCTCCACTTTTCAGCGCTGCTTCCTTCTCCTTCCTGATCTGTCTGAGCTTAGCTGTGAACCAGGGTTTGTCATTAGAGTAACTCACCCTGGTGCGTGATGGAAGAATGTTCTCTTCACAAAAGTGGATATATGAGTTCACAGTGTCCGTGTACTCATCCAGATCATGCGTGGCTCCTTTAAGCATGCCCCAGTCAGATATTTCCATGCACGTTTCCAGCTTCTCCTCAGCATCACTGGTCCGTATCTTCGTAGTGCTCACAACAGGTTTAGTGAGCTTCAATCTCTGTCTGTATGTGGGAATGAGGTGAACCATCACGTGATCAGATAATCCCAGCGCAGCTCGAGGGACAGCGTGATATGCGTCTTTCACTGTGGTGTAACAGTGATCCAGTGTGTTTAATCCTCTGGTGGGGCATTTAATAAACTGTTTGTAGCGGGGGAGATCGTGGCTCAGATTGCACTGATTAAAGTCGCCAGCCACAATAATCAGCGAGTCTGGAAAACTCCGCTCTGTGTGTTGAATGTGATCCGCGAGCACGCGCTGAGCTTCGCGCGTGTCCGCGTCGGGAGGGGCGTACACAGCGATCAGTATAAAAGAAGCAAACTCCCGTGGGGAATAAAAAGGCTTGCAGTTGATAACAAGAAATTCCAAGGCAGGAGAACAGTGTTTGGAAATTACCGTTACATCAGAGCACCAGCTACAGTTGATGTAGAAGCAGACACCGCCTCCTGAGGTCTTGCCGGAAAGCTCTGTGTCACGATCAGCACGGAAGAGCTGGAAGCCGTCGAGGCGCAGCGCGCTGTCCGGTATATTTTCCCGGAGCCAGGTCTCAGTAAAGCAGAGGACAGCTGAGGAGGCGAGGTCCTTAAAACGCATCAGCAGTCTCAGTTCATCCACCTTGTTAGAGAGAGAGTTGGTATTGGACAGAAATATGCCAGGCAGCGCCGTTCGCGAGCCTCTCCTGCGAAGTCGTACGAGAGCGCCCGCTCGTCTTCCTCTCTTCCGCCGTCTCACTTTCCGAGCCAAACAATAAACCAGATCGGCGGCAGGGGCTAGAAAAACTGGGAGGAGGTCCGTGGGGGTCAAAGTCCTGATATTTAAAAGTTCTTCACGGGTATAAGTGCAAGCAGACACACAATTGACAAACAAAAACAAACAAAGAGCGCAGCGAAGCACCATGTCGACCGCTGTGGGCGCCATCTTGGATAGACAATCTGTGACGTATGGAGGGAATTCAACTCCAATGTAAAAGATTATACTTTTTATTCAACGCCACATTCATCTTACTCAAGGATTGATTACTTTTTTATGTTTAATAGAGACATTGGAAGAGTAAAAACATGTAAAATAGGACTGATGGATCTCTCTGACCACAGTCCGATCTATATGGACTTAAACATCCAAAAATACACAAATAATACATTTTCCTGGAGGTTGAATTCAAATGTCCTGAAAGGACCACTGAAAGATGAATTGGAATCAGATATTCTCAGATATTTGGAAGAAAACGATAATGGAGAAGTATCCCCTTTAATACTGTGGGATGCGTGCAAAGCTGTAATAAGGGGAAAAATTATCGCAAAACTGGCAACCCAAAAGAAACAGACAAGAAAAACTAATCACACTAGAGTCAGAACTCAAGAACCTAGAAAAAGAACACAAAGACAACACTCATTCTAATGGCTCGCTCAAGATTAAAGAAATTAAAAATCAAATAAATGAGATCTACACAATAGAAATCCAGAAGAAACTTACATTTCTGAAACAAAAACACTATGAAGCAGGCAGTAAATCAGCAAAATTACTAGCCTATAAATTGAGGAAACAACAAACAGAAAGAGCATTCTACAAAATCAGAGACCCAGTATCAAAGGAAATAAAATTCAGAATTCAGGATATTCTTAAAAGCTTCGAGAATTACTACAAGAACTTATACTCCCACAAAAAACATAAAAACACATCCGAGACATTCCTAAACACATTAAACCTTCCCCAACTTACGGAATCACAAAATAAAACCCTACTGTCAGAAATACAACCTAAAGAATTGGAAAAAGCAATTATGAAACTTAAAGCTAACAAATCCCCAGGAGCAGATGGCTATACAGCAGAATGGTAAAAAAACCTTTAAACAGCAACTATCTCCTCTCCTCCTGAAAACATTTAACTACGTCCTCCACACAGGGGAAATCCCCCCCCCCCTGGAGAGAAGGGGTCATTGCAGTTATACCTAAACCTGAAAAGGATAAACTAGAATGCTCCAACTACAGACCAATCAGTGTATTAAATCAGGACTATAAGCTTTTTACCACTATCCTTGCCAAAAGGTTAGAAAACATACTGACAGACTTAATTCACTTAGACCAAACAGGTTTTATAAGACAAAGACAGACACAAGACAACATTCGACACACTTTACACATAATTCATCATATAAAAAAATATAACTTAAATGCAGTCATATTGGGATTAGATGCTGAAAAAGCATTTGATTTGGTTGACTGGTCTTTCCTATATAGAATCTTATCCAGTTTCAATTTTCATAACAACTTCATTAGAACTATACAGACATTATATAAAAAACCAGCAGCTAAAATAAGGATTAACGGTAATTTATCATCATCTTTTGAGCTGGAAAGAGGATGTCGTCAAGGCTGCCCTCTGTCTCCACTGCTCTTTGCAATCTTCATAGAACCTCTGAGCCAATGGATAAGACAAAATCAAGAAATTCAAGGTATTACACTTGGTCAGAAGGAACATAAAATAGCACTCTTTGCTGATGACATTTTAATATACCTAGGCCAGCCAGACACTTCCCTACCAGAACTAATCTCAGTTTTTTCAGACTATGGAGATTTATCGGGGTACAAATTAAACATGCATAAAACCCAAGTTTTAACATTCAACTATGACCCAAATCATTTTTCACTAAGTGAACTCAAAACTAACTGGGAGTTGGAATCTATGAAATATCTGGGGGTCAATATCCCGAAACAACTCGACAAAATTATAACACTAAACTATGATCCACTGGTGACAAAAATAAAATCTGACCTAGAAAGATGGAATATGATACCATTCTTAGGTACTGCACAAAGAATTGAAGCAGTCAAAATGAATATACTTCCACGTCTTCTATACCTTTTCCAAACAATACCGGTAGAACCTCCCAAAAAAACATGGCAGGAGCTGGACAGAAGGATCTCAAGATTCATATGGCAGGGTAAGAGACCTAGAATCAGATATAGAACCCTACAGCTAAACAAAGACAAAGGTGGGCTCGCGCTGCCAAATATCAGGGACTATTTTATAGCTGCACAAATTAAAACTTTAGTAGAGATATGTAACCCAGTCTACACTGCACAATGGAAGGAGATGGAATGCCAAATAACAAGTGACATCCCCCTACAGGCGATAATAGGGAGCAATGCCTAACCTAAACTTTTGAATAACACTAAACCGTGGATAGAGACCCCGCTAAAAATTTGGTTTAAGATAGTCAGAGAGAATCAAGCCAAAGAGCCCTATCGACTTCTGCAATGGATTGCCTATGATCAAGACTTTACCCCCAATAAAACAGACACTAGATTTAAAGAGTGGAAAGAGAAAGGGCTGATAAAATATTACGATTTTTTTAAGGGGCAAACTTTAAGAAGTTTTGAAGATTTGAAAAAACAAGGTCTAATAAATCAAGATCTTTACAGGTTCTTTCAGCTTAGACACCACATAAACAATATACTTAAAAAGGAGGATTTGGAAAGGGCCCAGTCAGGTGTTCTGAAGGTCTTCTTAATGGCATATAAAGGGATCCCAGGGATCAGATACATTTCTAAAATATACCAAGGTCTTCAAGACTTAAAAGGAGACAACACATCATATATAAAAGAGAGATGGGAAAAAGAGGGGAATTTCACTTTACAATTGGAAATATGGGAAAAGCTAAATAAACAGCAATGGAAAAGTACCTCATCCCTGCAGTGGAGAGAATTTGGATGGAAAAACTTGGTAAGATTTTTCAGAACACCTGCACAAAACAAATTTACCCATAAGGGGTTGAACTGTTGGCGCTTGTGTGGTGAAAAGACTGCAAATCATTTTCATGTGTTTTGGTCATGCCCAGTTATTCACCAATATTGGACCAACGTACAGACAATATTGGGGAAAATATTCAAAATAACAGTTCCCTTTTCTTTTGTAACTTTGTATTTGGGTTTACTACTGGACTCACTGGAAAGACGAGGAGATAAATACTTATTCAATGTTTTAATATTGGCAAGTAAAAAAGCCCTAACTAAAAAATGGATGCTGAAGGACTGTCCTACACCTGAAGATTGGAAAAGTTGACATTCACAATGAGACAGGACATGGATGGGTTCATGAACTTTTGGCAACCCTGGATCGCATATGTGTCTTCCATTAGATCTAATCTTTAACAAATACCATTTCAATAATGGTCCCGCTCTTTGTTCCAATGCTACTCAGTTGCTCTTTTACTTTTAATTACTTAATTTTCTGTTTGTTTGTTTTTTGCTGTTCTGTTTGTTTGTTTATTCGTTTTTTTTTATTTAATTCTCCTTAATTTCACTTTTTCTTTCACTTAAAAAAAAAAGGGGGGGGTGTTGTAATAACTATCCTACCAATGTTGTCAAATAGCAAAAAATAAGGGAACATGTGATGAAAATGTAAACAATGCAATGCTGTAATGACCTGTATACCCTTTACAAAAACTTAAATAAAAAAAAAAACACAACATCAGTCCATATGCTGTCTGGGCTTCAACCGCCTTCCAAACTTGCTGTAAGCGGGCTTCGCCGCTCCTGTGGCACCGTCTTGCAGTGAATCTGCTATCTGAGGATGAGAACTGTTAGTTGATCCCTGCGGAGGCTCTGGGGCATGCTCCCTGGGGGGTCTGCTGCGTCGAGGAGCCCTCGCCACTCGTACAGTCTCGTCAGCCATCACAAAAGCAGGTTTCAGTCTGTCTATACTAATTGTTTCCCTCCTGTCCCCCAAATCTAGCAAAAAATGCTTATCACCTGTTTCCAGCACTCTATATGGGCCATCATAGGGTGGACGCAGGGTTGGGCGCTGAGAATCATGCCTGACAAAAACAAACTGGGCATTTTTTAAAGATTTGGGCACAAAAACAAGCGAAAAAGTGTAATGAACGGGGCCCGGAAGCATGTCCGCTCCCGTGTCGTTCAGTGACCGCTGAGCAGGGGGATGCTCTGGCGCCGGATTATCTGGAAGAAACCCTCCTGGCAGCCGGAGTGGCTGCGTGAAAACCAACTCAGCTGGGGAGGCATTTAAGTCCTCTTTAGGTGCAGAACGCAACCCCAATAAAACCCATGGTAGTCTGTTTACCCAATTTGCATCCGTAAGCGACGCTCTTAGGGCTGCTTTCAATGATCTGTAAAAACGCCCGCATAAACCATTAGCCTGGGGATGGTAAGCGGTAGTGCGGTGAATTGTCACACCTAAGCTGTGGGCCATCGCTGACCAAAGCTCGGACACAAATTGAGGTCCCCTGTCGGACGTAATATCTGACGGGACCCCAAAACGCGCTACCCAAGCCGTTAAAAATGCGCGGGCCACCTCTGCAGCTGTGGTTGATGCCAGAGGGACCACTTCCGGCCAACGCGTGGTCCGGTCCACCATTGTCAAAAGATGTGTGTACCCTTGCGACGACGGTAGGGGGCCTACGAGGTCAACATGCACATGATCAAACCTCTTGGCCGGGATGTGAAACGGCTCTAAGGGGGCTTTTGTGTGCTTGTGTATTTTGGCCCGCTGGCAAGCCATACAGGTTCTTGCCCAATCTTTAACGTGCTTGCGCAGGCTCGGCCAAACAAACTTCTCCGCTACCATTTTTACCGACGCGCACACCCCTGGGTGCGCCAGGGAGTGAATCGAGTCAAAAACGCGGCGGCGCCAAGCGGCCGGCACTATTGGATGGGGTCGTCCAGTAGAGACATCGCAGATTGGGGGGGCATACCATTTTGCAGGCTCCTGTTCTCCAGCCTTAACCCTGTTGGTCCCAACTGGAGTGCGCACACGTCCGCTTCGCTACTCTGATCCGCTGCCATGGCTGCATAATCTATCCCCACGTGGACTGGGGCCGCGTGCGCTTCCGCGCTGTTATTTTGCTCTGCGGCTGCGGTAGTATAATCTACCTCTGCGCGGACTGGCACAGTAACCGCGCAAGAGAGGCAGTCTGCTACTACATTGAGTTTACCCGCTACATGTTGAATATGAGTAGTAAACTCCGAAATTGCGGCCAGCTGCCTCTGCTGCCGGCCCGACCATGGTTCCAAAATTTTGGCCATCGCAAAAGTGAGCGGTTTGTGGTCGACAAACGTGGTGAAACGCCGACCTTCTAGCCAGAATTGGAAGTGGTGAATGGCTAAGTGGAGCGCTAACAGCTCCCTGTCAAACGCGCTGTATTTTTGCTCGGCCTTGCGCAAGGATCTGCTGAAAAAGGCCAGCGGCTGCCAAACCCCGGCAACGTGCTGCTCAACTACCGCCCCTATGGCCAAATCTGACGCATCAGTGGTGAGCGCTATGCGGGCCGTTGGGTCTGGATGAGCTAACAACGCAGCGTCTGCAAGGGCTATTTTTACCTCCGCGAATGCGCGCTCCCACTCCGGGGACCATTCGATTGCACTGGAGGGTTTTTGCTTTTTAAGCGCAGCATATAATGGTTGCATGAGCTGCGCTGCGTGGGGGAGGAAACGGTTATAAAAATTCACCATTCCTAAAAATTCCTGTAGTGCTTTGACCGTTTGTGGCTGGGGAACATCTGCCACTGCGCGCACTTTGTCCGGTAGCGGAACTGCCTTTTCTGGGGAGACGCGGTGCCCCAAAAAATCGATCTGCGCCACCCCGAACTGGCACTTAGCTGGATTGATTATTAACCTGTGCTCTCCCAACGTCCGAAAAACTGTCGTGAGGTGTTTTTCGTGTTCCTCTTCGGATGCGCTGGCTACCAAAATGTCGTCCAGGTAGACGAACACAAAAGGGAGATCGCGTAACACGGCATCCATCATGCGCTGGAAGGTTTGCGCGGCGCCTTTAAGCCCAAACGGCATGCATAAAAACTCAAAAAGTCCAAACGGGGTTATCACCGCTGTTTTGGGAATGTCCTCAGCGCGCACTGGGACTTGATGATAACCGCGGACCAGGTCTATTTTAGAAAAAATGCGCGCCCCCGCCAGATGTACCGAAAAATCCTGAATATGTGGGATTGAGTAGCGGTCATGCGCTGTGGCGTTGTTTAAACCTGCGGAAATCACCGCAAGGTATCCACGAGCCATCAGCTTTAGGGACCATGTGCAGTGGGGAAGCCCATGGGCTGTTCGAACAACGGATGATGCCAACCTTTCCAGGTTGGCGAACTCCTCGCGCGCTATGGACAGTTTAGCTGCATCCAAGCGCCGAGCTTTGGCAAAGATGGGGGGCCGGCGGTAGTGATAAAGTGCTCCACCCCGTGTTTCGCAACTGTTGCCGAAAAAGTGGGAACTGTGAGTGCTGGAAACTGAGTGAGGAGTGTGTGAAACTTACCGCCTGCTGTGGCGATGTTGGTCTGTGCTGGTGGCGGGGACACTCGAGCTGCACAAGGAATGGAGTAAAAGGAGAGTGCATTAACGAGGCGTCTATTGGGAAGATCAACTAACAACCCATGTGAGCACAGAAAATCAGCACCTAACATGTTGAAACTCACCGCCGCTATAATAAAAGTCCACTCATATGTGTGGCCGTGCAGGGACAGAAGTAGAGTCCTTTCACCAAAGGTCTTAATGCTCGAGCCGTTCACCACTGTCGCTCCGTCACCCTGGGGGCCTGCCAGCCGGTCAGCATAGGTTGGGGTGATTAAACTCACTTGGGCGCCCGTGTCCACAAGGAAGTGTCTCCCAGAGCACGTATCCGTCAGGTAGAGCAGCTTGTTCCGTTCACCGAGGGCCGCTGCTGCTAACGACTCCCGGTCTTGGCGTTTCCCGAGCTCTTGAACTGGCACGGCGGTACACACTTGCGTGCCCTCTCTGCGAAACGACGATGGTAAAAACAGAGGTCGTCTCCTCCACTGTGCCGGGGCTTCGCTGCCGCCGTTGTTGGTGGGACCGCCTCCGTCGCCTCTGGCCCACTGCTGCTCCCGGTCGCTGCACCAAGGTCTGCCGCTGCTGCGGTGGCCGTGGGTTCTTTGCTGGCGTTGAGGATCCGCTGCGCCTCCTGGGCCAGCGCGCGGAAGTCCCGCTGGGTCACAAAGTGGGTGCCCGCCAGGGTCGCCCTCGTCTGCGATGGTAGGGTTCTCAGGAAGATGTGCGTGAAGAGGAAATCGTCGTTGTCTGAGCCTCTCAGCTTCAGCATGTCTTCCATCAGGTCAACAGGCGTGCTTCCTCCCAAGTCGTGCAGAGCCAGGAGCCTCCTAGCTCTTTCCTGGGCTGAGGGAGTGAAACGCTGGATGAGGGCAGCTTTCCACCCGCTGTATTTGTCGCCAGTGGGCGGGTGCTGCACCAGGCTCCGCACATGTCGAGCTGTGTGGCTGTCGGGTTTGGCGATGACGTGGTAGAATTTTGTGTCATCTGCTGTTATTCCCCCGAGCGCGAACTAGGCTTCGGCCAGGAGGAACCACGAGTCTGGGTTGTCCTGCCAGAATTCTGGTAGCTTGACTGAGACCGCGCTTGCTTGGCTGGTCGCTGGCGAGTCTGGTTCGGGGGAATTGTCTCTGGTCATTGTACGTCTTAAGGTCACCAATGTGGAGGGCGTAAAATGAAGAGGCTGAATTTATTTCTCAATTCAGGTTTATTAATCATCTCACATCTCCAACATCCTCTCAAACAGAAAAGAGGACCAACATCTCCAATACCCTCCTTTTATACCCGGGACATCAAAGTACAGAAACACATTGTCATTCAACCCCCCCATAGACAATACATCTCCCCCAGGTCTCTTCTTCCTCCACCTGACCCCTGGAGGTCAGGAAGTCCTTTCAGAGTCATTTCTAAAGGCACCTCCACCTCCTGCTGTTATCCCCAGGAGGTCCAGACTTATTGTTCCTTCTAAGACGTGAGGTCACAAAATACATATGCAGTCTAAGCATCTCAATCAATGTGCTATACATATGCAGTCTAAGCATCTCAAATATGCATGCCATAATACCAAAAATATTAAATATAAAAGAATAAGAACCAAAGAATCTATGTATTTACTGACAAAGGAATTATTAATACAAGATTGGAAGATAGTTTATGATGAAAATGATATAAATAAAGCATATGATAATTTTTTACAAATATTTCAATCATTGTACAATAAAAACGGTCCTATAAAACAATGCAGTGACAGACAACAACGAAAAATATTCCTTGGGTCACCAAGGGGTTACTAAATGCATGTAAAAAGAAGAATACATTATATAAACAATTCATTAAATGCAGAATGGTGGAGGCTGAGATCAAATATAAAAGATATAAAAATAAGCTTACTAATATAATGAGGACCTGTAAGAAAGAATATTACAACAGAATATTAGAGGATAATAAAAATAACTCAAGAGGAATATGGTAAGTACTCAATGGGATTATTAGTAATCGACCTAAGAATGCTAATTATCCAGATATTTTATTGAAAATGGCAATTTGATAAATAGTATGGAGGATGTGGTCAGTGGTTTCAATAACTTTTTTGTAAACGTTGGTCCTGAATTAGCAAAATCAATAGTGACAACAGAAACAACAACAGTGGTTCAGTAAATGAAATAGAAGATAGAAATCCAAACACAATCTTTTTGGGTGCAGTTACTGAAAAGGAAATTATCGAGACTGTGAGTAAATTAAGAACAAAAAAATCAATGGACTGGGATGAAACTGACATGACAATAGTGAAAAAAGTAATTGAAGGAATTGTTAAGCCACTCACCCACATCTGTAACCTGTCATTTCAAACTGGTAAATTTCCAAACAAAATGAAAATAGCAAAAGTAATACCTCTATGCAAAACAGGAGACAGTCATTGTTTCACAAATTACAGGCCGGTCTCTTTACTCTCGCAATTCTCCAAAATACTTGAAAAAATCTTCACTAAGAGACTGGATGATTTCATTGGAAAACACAACCTCCTTACAGACAGCCAGTATGGTTTTAGAGCAGATAAATCTATATCTTTGGCACTGATCAAACTTATAGAAGAAATTACTAGTTATATAGATTAAAAAAAAGTTTGCTGTAGGAGTATTTATAGATTTAAAGAAAGCTTTTGACACCATTGACCACAGAATACTACTAAGGAAACTGGAAAGGTATGGAATAAGAGGGGTCGGACTGAGTTGGGTGGAAAGTTATTTAAGTAACAGACAACAACTTGTACAATTGGTGAGCACAAATCACCCTCATGGACATCACTTGTGGTGTGCCCCAGGGGTCAGTTTTGGGACCCAAACTCTTTATTTTGTATATAAATGACATATGCCAAGTATCAAAAATTCTGAAATTTATTTTGTTTGCGGATGGACACAAATATCCTTTGCACTGGTGAGAATTTGCAGCAGGTTTTAGAGGTGGTCACAACCGAAATGAAAACGTTAACGCAGTGGTTCAACAAAAATAAATAATCTCTAAATCTAAAAAAACCCCCAAAGATTATGTTGTTTGGAAATTATAAATAAATCATGAAATAATGGTAACGATAGATGATGATAAAGCTTTCCTAAAGAAAAGGACAAAAGAAGCAGAGCAGCGGTATAAAACATACAAAAACAAGTTAACATATATAATAAGATGTAGTAAAAGAGACTATTACAGTAAAGAACTGGAGAAAAACAAAGACAATATTAAAAATACATGGACAATACTTAACAGTATCCTTGGAAATAAAAGCAGAAATACAAGCAACCCAACCAATATTCCAAAAAATAATAAAACGACTCAGAGTGTGAATGTAGCTTCACCTGCAGATGAATTTAATAATTTTTTTGTTAACATTGGTCCTAATCTGGCTCGAGAAATACCCACTACGGTGCCTACAGGTGATACAATATGCAATAACACTGCTGTAAAAGACTCCATCTTCATAAAGAACTCAGACGAAAGACGAGGTCATTGAAATTGTTAAATTGTTTAAGAGTAAAACGTCTACGGACTGTGATGGTATTGACATGCTCTTAGTCAAAACTGTTATTGAATAGTAAAACCACTGACGTATATCTGTAACCTGTCTCTCCAAACAGGTATATTTCCCAATGCAATGAAAATAGCTAAAGTAATTCCGATATACAAGACGGGCGAACAGAGGGGAATTCTCAAACTATAGACCCAATTTCACTATTACCGCAATTTTCCAAGATACTTGAAAAAATATTCTATGAGAGAATTGACAACTTCATACTGAAAAATAATTTATTGTGTGAGCAGGAATATGGGTTCAGACACAAGAGGACAACTGCATATGTTCTAATGGAATTTATAGAAAAAATATCAACAGCCATTGAAAATAAAGAGTATCCAGTTGGAGTATTCCTGGATCTTAAAAAAGCATTTGATACAGTGGATCATAATTTATTATTAAAGAAACTACAAAATTATGGTATTAGAGGGGTAGCACTGTCCTGGTTAAGTATTTACTTAAAGAATAGATATCAGTATGTATGTGTTAGCAACAAAAACACAGTTACTGAAGGTTACCTGTGGAGTCCCACAGGGTTCAGTTTTGGGGCCATTATTATTCAATACGTATATAAATGATATATGTAAAGTTTCAGAAAAAATGGACTTAATATTGTTTGCCGATGACACTAATCTATTATGCAAGTGGAAACAATTTGGAACAACTTCTGGATACACTCGGAAGGAATTAGGAAAGCTAAACTGTGGCTTGATTCAAACAAATTAACGCTCAATTTAAGTAAGACAAAATTTATAGTCTTTAACAACCATCACAACAACCCAGTACCTAAACTCAGTGTAAATGGTGTAGAGATTGAAAGGGTATCTGAAACCAAATTTCTTGGAGTAATAATTGATAATAAACTGTGTTGGAAGTCACTATTAATTATATTAAAGGTAAAGTATCCAAATCAATTGCAATATTACACAGAGTGAAATATTTGCTGAATCAACCCACACTATACACCTTGTATTATTCATTAATACTCCCCATACATGACATATTGTAATGAAGTATGGGGAAATACATATAAAACAAACATATATCCACTCTTTATGCTTCAGAAGAGAGCTATTAGAATAATAAACAAAGCAGCTTACAGGGAACCAACAAACCCACTTTTTCTTAAACTAAAAAACTCTCAAGTTGAAAGATCTGGTTGACTTTAAAACTGCAAATAATAAGTTCAAAGTGAAGAATTTATCACTGCCCGCAAATATCCAAAAGTTGTTCCAAATAAGGGAGAAACGATATCACTTCAGAGGAACATGTATATTTCAAAAGCCTACAGTGAGAACAACCACCCAAGCAACACTGTATTTCAGTGCAAGGAGTCAGATTATGGAACGATTTTGGACCTGAATTAAAATCATGTATAACGCTTGGACAATTTAAACAAAAACTAATGGAAGAAATACTCCAAACATATATACAAGACGACATGTAAAATCACATAAGGATTGTCATATCCAGCCTGTGTTGTGTTGTAGCTTAGTTTTTTTTCTTTTTTTCTCTTTCTTTTCCTGACACATTTTGTCTTAGCTTTGTTTTTGAATTGTAATCGCTTAACTTAGCTTAGCTTAGATTTTTTCTGTCACATTCTGTCTAGTTCTGTTTTTGAATTGTAATCGCTCTTGTCTTGTTTTTCCCCTTTTCTCTTTTGAATTCTTGGATGGAATATGGAGTGGGCAATATAAGCTGCGGCTTCAGCCATCACCCATTTCGGATAACTTACGTTGAATTGTATAATCAGAGGAGTTATTGTCTAATTTGACCTTGTTGTTATATTATTCACCTTCTTTTAACCTGTACTATCCGAAATAAATTCATTCATTCATTCATTCATTCATACCAGAATAGAAACAGTACAGGAAAATAAGTTTCTGGGGGTGACGCTAGACAATAAAAATCTGCTGGAAACCTCACATTCAGTTACATCCGGGCCAAGTTGCACAATGTATAGGCATACTGGGGAAGACAAGACACTCTTGGACTATAAATCATTGGTCTTACTGTACAGTTCACTGTTTCTACTTATCTTAACTACTGTGTAGAAGTTGGGGAAACAACTACAAGACCAACCTACAGTCAATATGCACATTACAAAAAAGAGCTATAAGGATAATAAATAATGTAGGATATATAGTCATACCAACTTTGTTGTTTTTAAAGTCACATGTCATAAAGTCATCGAGTCAGTAAATTTAAAGACAGCACAAGTCATGTACAGGGCAATTAATAATCAACTCCCAACTAATGTACAAAACTCTTGTAAAAAAAGAGACAATGATTATAATTTGAGAGGAGACTTTAAACTTTACAAAACCCCAGATACGAACAACCAAGAAAAGTATGTGCATATCTGTCTGTGGGGGGATTTGTGAACAGTCTGGAGCCGGAACTGAAACTATGTACAAACAGAAATCAATTCAAAAAAGAGGTATAAACATTATTTGCTGAAAGGATATATGTTAGAAGGGTAGTATTTATATGTATGATTCGCTATGCTCACTCTGGGACACTATGGGACACTATGGAATGGTGGGTGGGACAGCACTGTGTATATCTGTGTTGTTTGAGGCTGGTTTTGATGTATGGACATCAATGTATGTTAGGATGGATGGGTGTAATGTTGATATGTACAAAATACAGTTAATTGTTTACTTGGGGTCTTAAATGTGGTAATTTGTGTGTAATTTCACATGGGTTGTATTTATGAAAAGAGATGGAATTAATAAGTGTTCACTTCTTCCTTCTCCCTTTCGAACACTGTATACTGTTACTTTATTGCATTTGTCATTTGTTTTGTTTTTGTTATAGTTTTTTGTTCGAAATAAAGTATCTATCTATCTATCTATCTATCTAAAAAAAAACCAAAAAAACATACAGAGCATCTTCTCCAGAGTAAACCTGAGGGACACTGTAGGTAGTCAGGCCGAGATGCAAGGTTCTGTTGCCCCCCCCCCGCCCCGTTATTGTAATAGACAAACAGTTCAAACCCTTTAAGACTTTATAGAAACAAACTTGAGTCATTGTCTTGATAAGAGAGAAAATTTAAGGTGTTTTCAAGAATAAAAGCTTAACCAGCATTCTTGTGAAGGTTGACATTTTATAAAAAGAAAAGTCTGTGGCACATATGTTGGTTACATATTTCCCACAAAAATGGTGTTGCTGTATGTTTTATTTGTGTGCTTCACGTCTCATGGAACAAGAGGGGACTGAGACTCTGGGATGCGGCCAGAAGAGTGTGAGATTCAGCCTTTGTGTCCGGAGACGACCGGGGAAGATTTCCGGGCCACAGAAGACTAGAGGACAATGGAGTGAGATCAAAGGGGTACTTTGTGATTGAGATTAAGTACATGTGACTGTATGTTTGATTAAACACCATGTGACTACTGTTTCGTGCCCGGGGTATAAAACCCCTGATGTGAGATAAAACTTCCTCTTACTTGCTTTGAGATTTGTTGGAGATGGGATCTGTGAATAAAACTGATCTGAGGAAACAAACTCAGCCTCATCCTTGAACACATTCTCCCACAAGTCACAAATTTACAACAAAAAACATTTGCAGATTTATGATGAAAAAGTAATGAATTTACAAGAACAAAATAGCAAATTCATTTGCAAAAAAGGTAGCAAATTATACAAAAAAAGTCACGATTCCAATGGTAAAAGGTTGCAACTTTACAACAAAAAAATAGCAAAGTAGAAAAAAGTTGCACATCTATGAGAAATTAAGGTTACATATTTTAAAGAAAGAAAATTGCAAATTTAAGTAAAGTTGCAACTATACAAGGAAAAAAAATTACAAATTTATAAGAAATAAAAGTTGCAAATTAAAAAGAAAAAATTGCAAATATACAGGGGAAAGTTGGCAAATTTATCAGAAAAAACTTGCAAATTAAAAATGGCATTCACTAGCACTTTACAGATCCTGCTATTCACCCATTTACACACATTCACACACTGATGGCAGCAGGACTGCCATAGACACAGAGGCGTTAGCCTGACCATCAGGAGCAACTGGGGGTTCAATGACTTCCTCAAGACACTTCAACATGCCAGACTGCAGACAAAGCGGGAATCAAACCCATGACATCGTGTGTGTGTGTGTGTGTGTCACGGGGTGGAAGATTTTATTGTATTTTGGGGTTATGGTTTTATAAAGTTTTTTAAGTTTATGTTGCATGTTTATTTATAGTTTGCATGTTTTGTAGTTTTTTATATTTTAGTTGTGCTTTTAGCTGGAAATGTTGTCTACTTCCACCCTGTGCTTCCCCTAATTATTAATCAGCAGCACCTGTGACTGCACATGATATAAAAGGTGTTTTGGCAGTCCAGAGGAGAGCCCTGCCTGAGGGAAGCCCGGTCGGATGAGGACCTGCTTGGGAGGAGAGCCCTGCCTGAGGAGAGGCCCCGGCTGGAGGAGAGCCCTGCCAGGACAGTCGGCCAGATGAGAGCCCTGCTGGACGAGAGGAGGGTGTTGGTCCCAGAGGAAATGGCAGAAGGGAGGGCAAGACTGAAGAGGAGAAGTAATGGCCTAGTGTGGGCGCATATGGGCACATACAGTATGTTGGTCATATATGCTCCACAAATATATTGCTGTGTGTTTATTGTGTGCTGCATGTCTCAGGGAACAAAAGGACTGAGTCTCAAGAGACAACGAGAGAGTGTGAGATTTGGCCTTTGTTTCAGGGAGATGATCTGGGGAGATTTCCAGACCACCAGGACTAATGACAATGGTGTGAAGATCAAAGGGTTACATTGTGGACTGGGATTAAATACCAATGTGACTGTATGTTTGCTTAAACACCATGTGACTTGAGTTTCGATGTCCTGGGTATAAAAAGGGAGTTGTGAGATTATTCTTCCTCTTTTCCTGCTTTGAGATTGTTGGAGTATGTGATCTGTGAATAAAGCTGAACCTGAGGAATAACTCAGTCTCATCCTTGTGCACATTCTCCACACTGGTGACCTTACGACGAAGAATGAGCAGAGATAATTCTCCCAAGTGGGGCTCGGCAGAAGCCAGCCTGATGGCTGCCGCCACACTCCGGCTGGCCGACTTCTGGCAGCATAGTCCGCGCTCCTGGTTTAGCGCGGTCGAGGCGCAGTTCAACCTCCGGAGAATCTCGAGGGATGACACGAAATTCTACCATGTGGTGGCGAAGCTGGACAGCCACACAGTCCAGAGGGTGGAGGATCTGGTCAATCACCCACCGGACAGCGACAAATACGACGTATTGAAGGCTGTGCTTATAAGCCATTTCACCCCCTCGGTGCAACAGCGAGCAGAGGGGCTCCTAACGTTGACGGAGTCGGAGAACGACAGACCCGTAGACCTGATGGTAAAAATGCTGAGGCTGAAAGACTCAGAGGATTGCGAATTTATCTTCGCCCACCTTTTCCTCCGGACCCTGCCACCAGCGGTGAGAGTTACCCTGGCAGACTCATCTCAGTTGGCCCGGCGAGACTACCATGGGCTGAGCAAGGAGGCGCAGCGACTCGTCGACGCCCACAAACAGAGCATGGTTTCGGCCGCAGCAGCAGAGCTAGGAGCAACGTCCGGAGACGGCATGGGGCCAGTGGTTACAGTACCAGACGCACCGACGACGACAGCAGCGAGGACCAGGCGACACGGAGCAGACGACGTCCTGTGCTTCTATCATCGCTGCTTTGCAGAGAGGGCTCACAAGTGCCTCCCACCGTGCCACTTCAAGCGTTCGGGAAACGCCAAGACCGGGGGTCGGTAGTGGCTGTGGCCCTCGGGGAGGAGAACAAGCTGCTCTACCTGACTGATGCACGCTCGGGGAGGCATTTCCTCGTGGACACAGGCTCCCAGCTGAGCTTCATCACGCCTACCTACGCAGACCGGCTGACACCATCTAAGGGCCCCCTGGTGTCAGCAGCGAACGGCACAGCGATTAAGACCTTCGGTGAGAGGACTCTGCTTCTGTCTTTGCAGGGCCGTGCATTTGAGTGGACTTTTGTTGTAGCTGCAATTAATTTCAACATGTTAAGGGCTGATTTTTTGTGCTCACATGGTTTATTGGTTGATCTTGCTAATAGACGTCTGGTTAATGCACTCTCTTTTCACTCTATTCCCTGCACAGCTCGAGTGGCGCCGCCAACTGCACAAGCCAACATCACAGCTGCAGGTGGTAAGTTCCACGCACTCCTCACTCAGTTCCCAGCACTCACAGTCCCAACGTTTTCGGCGACAGTGGCTAAACATGGGGTGGAACATTATATCACTACCACCGGCCCGCCCGTTTTTGTAAAACCTCGGCGCCTGGACTCAGCTAAACTGGCCATAGCGCGCGAGGAGTTTGCCAACCTGGAAAAACTGGGCATCATCAGGCATTCGAAAAGCCCCTGGGCTTCACCATTGCACATGGTCCCCAAGGCTGATGGCTCGTGGCGACCTTGCGGTGATTTCCGCAGGTTGAATAACGCCACTGCACACGACCGCTACCCGATCCTGCACATCCAAAATTTTTCGGTTCATTTGGCGGGGGCGTGCGTTTTTTCTTAAATAGATTGGTATGCGGTTACCATCAGGTTCCCAGTGCGCGCGCAGGACATACCCAAAACAGCAGTAATAACTCCTATCAGGCTTTTTGAGTTTTTGCGCATGCCTTTTGGTCTCAAGGGTGCGGCGCAGACGTTTCCAGTGCTTGATGGACGTGGTCCTACGCGACCTCCCTTTCATGTTCGTCTATCTGACGACATTTTGGTAGCCCAGCATGTCCGAAGACGACACGAAAGCCACTACACAGCAGTTTTCCGGAGGTTGGCAGAGCCGGGTTAATAATTAACCCAGCGAAGTGTCAGTTTGGGGGTGGCGCAGATTGATTTTTTTGGGGCATCGCGTTTCACCAGAAGGAGCGGTCCCTCTGCCCGATAAAGTGCGCGCAATAACAAATTTTCCCCACCCTCAAACGGTTAAAGCGTTACAGGAGTCTTTGGGAATGGTTAATTTTTATAACTGTTTCCTCCCCAGCGCAGCGCAGCTCATGCAACCATTGTACGCTGCACTAAAAAAACAAAAACCCACTAATAAAATCGAATGGTCTCCTGAGCAGGAGCGCGCATTCTCTCAAGTCAAATCAACTTTGGCAAACGCTACCTTGTTGGCACACCCAGTTCCAACGGCACGCATGGCACTCACCACTGATGCGTCCGATTTAGCAGTAGGGGCGGTCGTTGAACAGTATGTAGCTGGGACCTGGCAACCGCTCGCGTTTTTCAGCAAAACCTTGCGCGATAGCGAGCGAAAGTACAGCGCATTCGACAGGGACTTGTTGGCACTATACTTGGCCATCCGCCATTTCCAATTCTGGCTGGAAGGACGCTGTTTCACCACGTTCGTGGACCACAAGCTGCTGACTTTTGCGATGGCCAAGATTTCGGAACCTTGGTCGGGCCGGCAGCAGAGACAGCTGGCCGCGATATCGGAGTTTACCACAGATATCCAGCATGTCGCAGGCAAACATAATGTAGTGGCAGACTGCCTCTCACATGCTGTGACAGCTCCAGGCCCCGTGGGGGCAGACTCTGCAGCCATGGCCGCGGGCCAGGGTAGCGACGCGGAAGCGCACGCAGCCCCAGTCCGCGTAGGGTTAGATTATGCAGCCGTGGCCGCGGAGCAGGCTAGCGATGCGGACGTGCGCGCGCTCCAGTCTGGACCAACAGGGTTAAGGCTGGAGGACAGGGTGCTGCAAGATGGTATGCACCCGCTAATCTGCGATATCTCCACTGGGCGACCGTGTCCGGTGGTACCAGCTGCGTGGCGCCGCCGTGTTTTTGGCTCAATCCATTCTCTGGCACACCCGGGGGTGCGCCCATCGGTCAAAATGGTAGGAGAGAAATTTGTATGGCCGGGGTTGCGCAAACAGGTCAAAGAATGGGCAACAGCCTGCGTAGCGTGTCAGCGAGCCAAAATACACAGACACACTAGAGCTCCTTTGGAGCCTTTTCACATCCCGGCTAAGCGCTTTGATCATGTGCATGTCGACTTGGTAGGCCCCCTTCCGTCGTCACAGGGGTACACATATCTTTTGACTATGGTGGACCGCACCACGCGTTGGCCGGAAGCGGTCCCACTGGCATCAACCACAGCCGAGGAGGTGGCGCACGCTTTTTTAACAGCTTGGGTAGCGCGCTTTGGAGTTCCGTCGGACATAACGTCCGACAGAGGCCCTCAATTTGTTTCCGAGCTCTGGTCATCGATTGCCCGCAGCCTAGGGATAGCGATCCACCTCACTACCGCGTACAACCCTCAGGCTAACGGTTTATGCAAACGTTTCCATAGGTCATTGAAAGCCCTCAGAGTGTCGCTTACAGACACAAATTGGGTAGACAGCTTCCTTGGGTTTTATTGGGGTTGTGTTCTGCACCTAAGGAGGATTTGCAGGCCTCCCCAGCTGAGTTTGTTTTTGCACAGCCTCTCCGTCTGCCCGGGGAATTTCTCCCTGATAACCCTGCACCAAATTGCCCCCCCGCTCAGCTGTTGCAGAGCGACGCGGAATCAAACACGCTTCCGGGCCCGGTTCATCACAGTTTTCCACGCGTTTTTGTGCCGAAAGCTTTAAAAAATGCGGAGTTTGTTTTTGTCAGACATGATGCCCACCGCCCAAATTTGCGGCCGCCTTACGATGGACCGTTTAGGGTGTTGGAAACAGGAGAGAAGCATTTTTTTTGCTGGATTTGGGAGACAGAAAGGAGTTAATTGGTATAAACAGACTCAAACCCACTTTTGTTTTGGCAGATGAAGCAGTGCAGTTGGCGAGGGCCCCCTGCCGTGGCAGACCCCTAGAAGGCATTCTCCAGAACACCCACAGAGATTGACTATCAGTTTTAATCCACAGGCAACAGTTCCACAGCAGGAGGACACTGTGGAAACAGTAAAGCCGGCTTACAGCAAATATGGCAGAAGACTTAGACCTAGGCAACTGGTGGATTGATATGTAGTAATGTTATTATGTCATGCATCTCTGGTTATGTTTGTTCCATTTTAGGCGTTTGGGGGGGGGGTCATGTGGGCGCATATGGGCACATATGTTGGTTATATATGCTAGACAAATATACTGTATTGCTGTGTGTTTATTGTGTGCTGCACGTCTCAGGGAACAAAAGGACTGAGTCTCCAAGAGACAACGAGACAACGAGAGAGTGTGAGATTTGGCCTTTGTTTCAGTGAGATGACCTGGGGAGATTTCCGGACCACCAGAGACTAAAGGACAATGGTGTGAAAGATCAAAGGGGTTACATTGTGACTGGGATTAAATACCATGTGACTGTATATTTGCTTAAACACCGTGTGACTTGAGTTTCGATGTCCGGGGTATAAAAAAGGAGTTGTGAGATTATTCTTCCTCTTTTCCTGCTTTGAGATTGTTGGAGTATGTGATCTGTGAATAAAGCTGAACCTGAGGAATAACTCAGTCTCATCCTTGTGCACATTCTCCACACTAGGACCACCATGAGCAGATTTGGTGCTGCAGGTGAGAGATGGCAAGTGGCAGAATGAGGGGCTCTTCCTGGGCTGTGAGTATCTGGTTTCCAGATGGGAGCACCCCATGATGATGACGTTGATGATAATGACAATGGCAAATCTGGATATACTGCTGGCAAGTGTCTTCCCTTGTACAGGTTTCCTGAGGACATCGGTGTCATGGTGGCAGATGGAGCCTGGCCTGGAAGAGTGGATCCTCCTCCTCAGCTTTATGGACTTTTGTTTTTTAGCCCACTTTTTAGTTTTTAGCTTAGGGTTTTTAGTTAGTATTGTAACGTTGGGGCCATGTTAAGTGGGGCAGGAATTTCCCAGCATGCTCTGCCAGCTGAAAACGTTATGTGTGTGTAACCGTGATGTAAACAGAGGTCTGGGAGAATGACCTCCCCTCCTGCCTGTGCTCAGAGTGTGTGAAAAATAAATCCGGTTGATCACAGCCATCTGCTCCATTTTCTTTGTGTGAACCCTGCATACGTCACACTGGTGTCAGAAGTGGGACATGGAGCAATGGAAGCTAGGATCAGAATGGAGATCCAGCAGCTGGAGCAGGCCATTGCTCAGCTGATGATGGCGATGGGACCGGAGACACCACCACCGGGAGCCCGGAGCCGGGACGCACGAAGCGGCGGACCTGACGGGGCCAGCGCACCCCGCCTCCTGTCTTTTTCAAGACAGAGCAGAGCAAACATTTCACCCTTCTCAGGACAGCACGGGCTGGCGACCCCACGGAGGTCAAGGGTGGCGATTGATCAGGAAACGACCACCCCACCTGTTCGACAGCGGGCCAAGATTCCCCGTTTCAACGGCGAAGCCACATTGGGTGACTACCTGACCACAGGTCGAGCTGACTGCGGCACTGAACGGGCTGGTCGCCAGAGGAAACCGCCGTACAGGGTCGCGCTGGCCTTGGAAGGGAAAGCCCCTCTGCACGCTCTCTGATCTCCGGCCCGAGGAGCACCACAGCTGGCCAGCACTACAAGGGGCGCTCCAGAGACGATTTGGGAGAATAGCGGATTGCTGAGCACGCCCAAGAACAACTGACCCGCCGCCGCCGGAACCACCAGGAAAAACTAGGAGCCCTATGCTGCAGACATATGGCTGTTAACCTGGCGCAGCTACCCAGATTTCGCGCCGGAGGCAGTAGAGAAGCTCGCCCTCCGGAGTTTCATCCAAGGTCTCCGCCCGGCCCAGCTCCAGAGCCACGTACGGCTCCACGCCGTGAGCGACTGGAGGACTGCAGTGGAAGAAGCAGAGCGGGCAGAGCCGCTAATAAATCGCACTGCTGAAGCAGCAACGCACAGCCGAAGAACCTACCAGGCTACGATGGAGAGCGAGGGGGAGGAGGAGGAAATTACGGCAGACCACGGCGGCGTGTCCACGGAGAAGATGGCCTTGGCGGCGCGAGGAAGGGTGCTTCCGCTGCGGAGAGATGGGAACATCGCGCGATACTGCCCCGCACCCACCCCACGACAAACCGGCCCCTCGCCGGCGTATAAACTAGAGCGAGGTGGCGTGAACGGGGACAGGCCACCTCCAGCAGATGTTTCCCCCGAGAAGCCTGGCACCACGCGTGGGCCGAGTTGGACACTCTCCAGGGATCTATCTACAGTGCCAGCTTGGGGGAAGACGTCGATCCGGGCCCTGATTGACACCGGCTCTAACAATCCTCCTTGGTTCAACCCGGTGTGCTGCCGGGCACGAGCAAGACGGCTCCGCGGGGGTGGGAAACCCACGAGCGCTGCGTCACACAGCTACGGTGAGTGCGCCTGACTGAAGGGGCGGAGAGTGCTGGTGGTGGGGGTGGCCGGTCAGAACATAAGACACCCGTTCTGGCTGGCTGACATCCAAGACCCCTGTATTATTGGACCTAGACCTGCTCACAGCCTGGCGTGCCAAGATCGACACCGCCGGACCTTCCCTCCAGCTGGGAAACCGGACCATCATGCTCCACAGCAGAACCCAGGGAAGGGACACGGGGGCACGCACAATCGAGGGATCGCCAAGACAGACCGGACCAGGCAGGGCACCGCGAGGACTGGACACGATGATGTCACCAGCGCGGACAGAGGGAGCACGAGCACACACAGGGACAGCAAGGGGAGGGGTCAACGTGTCAGCAGAGACGCAGCAGGCGGTGGAGGAATTATTTCAGCGGAGCTGCAGCGGGCTGGACCCGGAACAGAGACGCCAGCTGCGGGAGCTATTGGACTATTACGTGGGTGTTTTCGCCGCGAAGGATGAGGAATGCAGCGGGACCGGGTTGGTGCAGCAAGAGATGACACGGTGAGGCCAGGCCGATTCGACTCCACCCAATTCGACTCCACCACGCCGGCTGCCTTTTCAAGGCGGGCAGCGGCGGAACAAAAAGTGCGAGAAATGCTGGAGGCAGATGTTATTGAGCCCTCCAGCAGGCCCCTGGGCGGCGCCCTGTGGTGCTGGTCAAGAAGAAGGAGGGTCGTGGCGGTTCTGTGATGGATTACCGACGCACTGAACGACGCCACCAGGAAAGATTCCTACCCCCTGCCCCGCATCAATGACGCACTGGACCACATCGCCGGCTCCAGCTGGTTCAGCTCGCTGGATCTACGCAGCGGCTATTGGCAGGTAGAGCTGTCACCCGAAGGCCCGCCCAAAAAACAGCCTTCTCCATCGGGCAGGGACTGTAACAGTTTAACAGTGATGCGTTTGGACTCTGCAACGCTCGGCCACTTTGAGCGCTTGATGGAGCGAGTGCTGGATCACGTGCCCCGGAGTCGCTGCGTTGTTTACCTGGATGACCTGCTGGTGCATGCAGCTGATTTTGACAGCGCCCTGTCAAATCTCTGAGAGGTGCTGGGAGCCATCCAGCAGGCGGGTGGCTACGGTTACACCCTAAGAAATGCCACTTGTTTCCGGCGGGAGACCACCTTTTTGGGCCACGTCGTCAGCGCAGCGGGGGTCGCCACCGACCCAGAAAAAGTGGCAACAGTGAGAGATGGCCCAGTGCGCGGAAGTTGGAGAACTGAGGAGTTTTCTTGGATTGGCCTCCTATTATAGGAGGTTTGTGAAAGACTTCGCCACCATCGCCAACCGCTGCATCAGCTGATGCAGAAAGGACGCACGTTCCAGTGGAGAGAGACAGCTGTGATGCTGCTTTCCTCCCAGCTTCGCGCAGCGCTCATCAGAGCCCCCGTCCTGCGGTATCCTGACCGAACCGCCCTTTCATCGTGGACACGGAGCCAGCAACCAGGGCATCGGGGGCGGTGCTATCCCAGGAGGGAGAACATGGAGAGCAGGCAGTCGCTTCTTCAGCCGCACTCTCAGCAGACGCCGGAGAGAAATTACTGTGTGACCTCGCAGAGAGCTGCTGGCTGTCATTCAAGGACTGCGTCATTTCCGCCCGTATGTGTACGGGGGGAATGGTTCAGCTCAGGACGGACCACGGCTTCCCTGACTGGTTGTTAAACTTCAAAGAACCGGACTGGACAGTTGGCGAGGTGGCTGGGAGGCACTGCAGGATTATAAATTTCCAGATAGTGCATCGGGCAGGCCCGCCTCCATGCCAACGGCTGACGCACTGTCTTGGCGCCCCTCGCGCGACAGAGGAGTGTCGTCACTGCCAACGGGCTGAAGACTCGGGACCAAACCGCCACACGGGCGCTGCGCTCTCCGAGCGCTGCGAAGCAGGATAACACAGCGACGCACAGCCCCTCCTCAGATGTCAGGCAGTTCTCCCCAGCGATGACGTCACCAGAGGTTCTGGCATGCAGCAGCTGCAGAGCGAGAGGACAGAGACCCGGTCATTTCGCGGGTTCGGCAGTGGCTGACGCAGGACAGCGGCCCCGCCTGGGAGGTTGTGTCACCGCTGGACCAGAGACTAAGGCCCTGCACTCCCCAGTGGGCAACCTCCGCTGATACGAGGGCGTGGTTCTGTATCGGCAGTGGCAGAACTCCAGCTGGGCAGCGGCACGTCTGGCAGCTGCTGGTTCCTCGTCGACTCGGCCCAAGGTACTCCAGCTGGTTCATGGGGCGGTAGGGAGCGGGCCACTTCAGAGTGACCAAAGACGTGCAGCGCCTTCAGGCCCCGGTTCTACTGGCCCGGTTGTCATCAGGGACGTGAGTCCACGTTCATCGCTGCGACACATGCACAGCTCAGAAGGGGACCAACTCAGCGATCCCACGCTCCCCTGCAGCAGTACCGGGTGGGAGCACCGATGGAGCGAGTGGGAGTGGACATCCTGGGCCCTTTCCCGACCACGGACCGGGGGAACCGCTACGTGCTGGTCGTGATGGATTATTTCACTAAGTGGCCAGAGGCGTACGTGGTCCCGGATCAGAGCGCCGCTACGACGGCATCAAAGCTGGTGGATGAAATGTTCTGTCGGTTTGGCGCACCGAAGGAGCTGCACAGCGATCAGGGTCGGAACTTCGAGGCGGAGGTCTTCAGAGAGGTCTGCAAACGGCTGGGCATCCGGAAGACCCGGACCACCCCACTGCATCCACAGAGCGACGGCCTGGTCGAACGATTCAACCGGACCCTCACCACCCAGCTTGCTATCCTAGTGGACCAGCGACAGCGAGACTGGGACCTGCATCTGCCTTTTGTTTTGTGGGCGTACCGGACGGCAGCTCAGGAATCTACCCGGTGCACCCCTGCGGTGCTCATGTTTGGACGCGAGCTGCGCACACCGGTGGATTTGGTATTCGGTTGCCCCCCTGAGCCGGAGGTGGAGGGAAAATCCGGGTTGGATTATTTTTTTTGTTTGAAAGAATGTCTCCACACGGTGCACGAGCTGGCTCGAGAGGCCCTGGCAGCGGCAGGGGGTCGGCAGAAGCGAGCGTACGACTCCCGCTGCCAGGGGAGGGACTTTGCACCGGGAGATCGAGTCTGGGTTTTCTGCCCTGAGAGGAAGAGGGGACGGTCACCGAAGCTGGCGAGCCAGTGGTTGGGGCCATGCGTGGTCCTGGAGAGACTGTCAGATGTGGTGTACAGGGTGAGGCTTAGAAAAAGGGACCGGGTTGTGGTCCTTCATCGTGACCGTCTCGCCCCGTATCGGCCATCTGCACCGCTGGTGGACGAACCAGAGCTTCCATCCCGGCCCGATACCCCGACCGAGACCCAGATGGACACTAGGGGGCCTGTACTTGTTGGCCGCCGGCGCCGAAGACCGCCCCGACACCTGGATGAGTTTGTACTGGACTTTTAAATTGGACTTTAATTTTTCTGGGGACAGAAACCAGTCCGGGGGGGGGGGGGGCAGTGTAATGTTGGGGCCATGTTAAGTGGGGCAGGAATTTCCCAGCATGCTCTGCCAGTTGAAAACGTTATGTGTGTGTAACCGTGATGTAAACAGAGGTCTGGGAGAATGACCTCCCCTCCTGCCTGTGCTCAGAGTGTGTGAAAAATAAATCCGGTTGATCACAGCATCTGCTCCCATTATCTTTGTGTGAACCTGCATACGTCACAGTATTTTATTCTGTTTAGCTTATTTTAACTTAATTTTAATTCTTAGGTTTTAGGTTAGGCTTTTTATTAAGTGGTCATCTGTTGTACATATTATGTACAGTAAAATTCCATTGAACCACCCTCATTTTAAAGTTTCCCCTTTGCTGCCTGTGACTCTTCAGCTGGTCCTTAAAGGACCTTGTTTATAATGTTTTTAACTATCCCTCCAATCCGTTACAAGTGCATCTTAGCATTGGTGCTTCCAAAGTCTTTTGTAAATCAGGAGGACCTCATATAGGCGGACCTACCAGCTATATGGCGGCACCAATTTCAGGACCCGCACCTACAAGGAGAGCTAAACACACTCCCTATGTGTGAAAAAAAACATCCGTTCTTGGACCTGTGTCCAGGACTACTACTTTCTTCTTTCTCAGATTTGATTGGGGGGGTTGGCAACAGCTTACTGGTGAATTACCACCACGTACTTCACTCTATATCATCACTATCTAGTCAGGAGCTGTAGTCCTTCTATCATCATTGCTGTGTCCAATCGCCTGTCTGTGTGTCTGTTCTTCCTCATAACTTTGTGACGTTTTCCTGTTTTAGCTTTGTGAGGTTTTCCTCAAGCTTTGTGACGTTTTCCTCTTATAGCTTTGTGACATTTTCCTCATAGCTTTGTGACATTTTCTTCTTCTTTCGGTTACTGGCGGATAGCAAACAACTGAAAGGTAAATACCGCCACCTATTGTACAAGTGTGTGTAACATTATGTCATCTGAGCCCAACCCCTTTTGTGACATTTTCTTGTAAAGTTTTTCTCTTACAGCTTTGTGACATTTTCCTCATAGCTTTGTGATGTTTTCTTGTGAGGTTTTCCTCTTATAGCTTTGTAACATTTTCCTCAGAGCTTTGTGACGTTTTCCTTGTAAGTTTGTGAGGTTTTCTTGTGAGGTTTTCTGCTTATAGCTTTGTGATGTTTTCCTCATAGCTTTGTGACGTTTTCCTCATAAGCTTGTGAGGTTTTCTTGTGAGGTTTTCCTCTTACAGCTTTGTGACATTTTCCTCATAGCTTTGTGACATTTTCTTGTGAGGTTTTCCTCTTATAGCTTTGTGACGTTTTCCTAATTGCTTTGTGACGTTTTCTTGTGAGGTTTTCCTCTTATAGCTTTGTGACGTTTTCTTCATAGCTTTGAATTATATCATTGTCACTGTATATAATTCCAGAAATCTCTTGTCTGTGTGTCACGACCAAAGATCATAGGACTGCCTATGAGTCCTGTGATGTTCCTATGATCTCTACATGATGTCCTATGATGTTCCTATGTATAACAACTTATGTGTGAAGAAATTATCCGTCCTTGGACTGCATCACTCACAATCATAGGACTCGCTATGACATCAGCAAAGATCGAGGGCAGGCATCACTCATGATCATAGGACTCACTATGACATCAGCAAAGATCAAATGCAGGTATCATAGGAGTCACTATGACATCATCAAAGAACATAGGGCTCACTTTGACATCATCAAAGATCAAAGGCAGTCATCACTCACGATCATAGGACTCCCTATGACACAATCAAAGATCAAAGGCAGGCATCACTGAACAAGTGCTGATGTGCTTGCGTACACCCTTGCTCACACCTGCTTTCTTCTCTCGGTGACTGGCGGATCTAAGGGAATGCAGAAATACTTGCATACACTTGGTTTCTATGGGCTTGCACGGTTATGCACGGGCATGTGCAGGTATGCACTAGCGATATTAAAGATTTATGATGATATTGGGGATACGTGTGACTATTCACTGCTTACTTCAAGGTGCCCCCCCCCGCTTCCCGATTTACGCCGATGCTCAGGACGAAGCTCATCCACTACTGAGCCCTGCCACTGAGGAGCTTTTGAACCATCTCACTGACCTCAGCCCCAGTGAAATGATGATCCTCCAGTTCCACATTATGGTCCCAACCAGTGTTGGGCAAGTTACTAAGAAATAGTAACTAATTACAGTTACTAGTTACTTCTTTTCAAAAATAACTCGGTTACTTTACCAATTACTGCATGACTAAAGTAATTAGTTACTTGGAAAAGTAACTTTCATATTACTTTTAAATGCATACTTAAATCAGCATGCACACATAGCAAGATAATTTAATTAATGGATGCAGTTACTGAAAAGGAAATTATCCAGACTGTGAATAAATTTAAGAACAAAAAATCAACGGACTGGAATGAAATTGACATTGTGGAGAATGTAGAAATGACGAGGCTGAGTTTATCTCACGAGTCAGGTTTATTAACATTCTCCAACATCATCCAACACAGAAAAAGAGAATGAAACCCCGATACATTTGTCCTTTTATACCCCAGGACATCAAAGCACACAGTCACATTGTATTTAATCCCAAGTCACAATGCATCTTCTTTCAGGTCTTATCATCTCCACCTAAAGCCACAGGCAGCCAGGAAATCCCCCGGGCCATCTCTTTGCATACCAAAGGCCACATCCCACATCCTCCTGTTATCTCTAGGAGGATCAGTCCTTTTGTTCATCTGAGACTTGAAGCATACGGTAATATACATATGAAGCATATGAAACCCACATATGTGCCCCACATGACCCCCCCCCCCAAAAAAATGTCTAAGATTGGAACAACATAATAACAGTCTGCATGTCACGGTAAAATCACACACATCAGTCCACATGCTGCTTGGGTCTCAGTCTTCTCCCGTATCTGCTGTAAGCGGGCTTTACCACTCCTGCAACGCCCTCCTGCTGGGGAACTGCTGTCTGAGGATGAGAACTGTTAGTCAATCCCTGTGGGAGCTCTGGGGAATGCTCCCTAGGGGGTCTGCTGCGCCGAGGAGCCCTAGCCAACTGCACATCTTCGTCAGCCACCACAAAAGCGGGTTTGAGCCTGTTTATGCCAATCATTTCCTTTCTGCCCCCCAAATCTAGCAAAAAGTGCTTATCTCCTGTTTCCAGCACGCTAAATGGTCCATCATAAGGTGGTCGCAAAGGTGGGCGATGGGCGTCATGTCTGACAAAAACAAACTCTGCATTTTTTAAAGCCTTAGGCACAAAAACGCGCGGGAAACTGTGGTGAATGGGGCCAGGTAGCGTGCTCGCTTCCGTGCTACTCTGCAACCGCTGAGCTGGGGAGCACTCTGGCGCAGGATTATCTGGGAGAAATTCCCCGGGCAGCCGAAGTGGCTGTGCGAAAACTAGCTCAGCCGGGGAGGCTTCTAAATCCTCTTTAGGTGCAGAACGCAACCCCAATAAAACCCATGGTAGCCTGTCCACCCAATTTGCATCCGTAAGCGACGCTCTGAGGGCCGCCTTCAATGACCTGTGAAAACGCTCGCATAACCCGTTAGCCTGCGGGTTGTACGCGGTCGTGCGGTGGATAGTTGCCCCCAGGCTGCGGGGCCATCGTTGACCAAAGTTCGGAGACAAATTGAGGACCTCTGTCAGATGTAATGTCCGACGGAACTCCAAAACGCGCTACCCATGCTGTTAAAAATGCGCGCGCCACCTCCTCGGCTGTGGTTGACGACAGTGGGACCACTTCTGGCCAGCGCGTGGTACGGTCAACCATTGTCAGAAGATGTGTGCACCCCTGTGAGGGCGGGAGGGTCCTACGAGGTCCACGTGAACGTGATCAAACCTCTTAGCCGGGATGTGAAATGGCTCCAAGGGAGCTCTCGTGTGTCTGTGTACCTTGGCTCGTTGACAAGCCATGCAGGCTGACGCCCACTCTCTAGCTTGTTTGCGCAGGCTCGGCCATACAAACTTCTCTCCCACCATTTTGACCGACGCGCACACTCCCGGGTGCGCCAGAGAATGGATCGAGTCGAAAATGCGGCAGCGCCAAGCGGCTGGAACCACAGGACGAGGTCGCCCAGTGGAGACATCGCAGATTAGGGGGGCATACCGTCTTGCAGCACTCTGTTCTCCAGCCTTAACCCTGTTGGTCCAGACTGGAGTGTGCGCACGTCCGCGTCGCTAACCTGGTCCGCGGCCATGGCTGCATAATCTAACCCTACGCGGACTGGAGATGCTACGGCGCGCAAGAGGCAGTCTGCCATAACATTAAGTTTACCCGCTACATGCTGGATATCGGTAGTAAACTCTGAGATCGCGGCCAGCTGTCTCTGCTGCCGGCCCGACCACGGTTCAGAAACCTTGGCCATCGCGAAAGTCAGTGGCTTGTGGTCAACGAACGTGGTGAAACGGCGTCCCTCTAGCCAGCACTGGAAGTGGTGAATGGCCAAGTGGAGAGCTAACAACTCCCTGTCGAATGCGCTGTATTTTCGTTCACTATCGCGCAAGGTCCTGCTGAAAAAGGCGAGCGGTTGCCAAGCTCCGGCTACATACTGCTCCACAACCGCCCCTATGGCCATATCTGACGTGTCAGTAGTGAGCGCTATGCGGGCTGTTGGGACCGGATGTGCTAATAACGCAGCAATTTGCCAGGGCTGTTTTGACTTCCGAGAATGCGCGCTCTCGCTTTGGAGACCATTCGATTTTATTTGTGGGTTTTTGTTTTTTTAGTGCAGCATACAATGGTTGCATGAGCTGCGCTGCGCGGGGGAGGAAATGGTTATAAAAATTCACCATCCCCAAAAACTCCTGTAACGCTTTGACCGTTTGTGGCTGGGGAAAATTTGTTACTGCGCGCACTTTGTCAGGCAGAGGAACTACTCCTTCCGGAGAGACGCGATGCCCCAAAAAATCAATCTGCGTCACCCCGAACAGACACTTCGCTGCGTTGATTATTAACCCGTGCTCTCCCAACCCCCGGAAAACTGCCGTGAGGTGTTTTTCGTGTTCGTCTTTGGAGGCGCTGGCTACCAATATGTCGTCCAGGTAGACGAACACGAAGGGGAGATCGCGCAACACCGCGTCCATCATGCGTTGGAATGTCTGCGCCGCGCCCTTAAGCCCAAACGGCATGTGCAAAAACTCGAATAGCCCGAACGGAGTTATTAACGCTGTTTATAGGACTATGTCCTCAGCGCGCACTGGGATCTGGGTGGTAACCGCGTACCAAGTCTATCTTAGAAAAAACGCATGCCCCGCCAAATGAATTGAAAAATCTTGATAGCGGGATTGGGTAGCGGTTGTGCGCCGTAGCTTTGTTCCCACACCCAACACCCCTGTGGAAATCACTCGCAAGGTCGCCACGAGCCATCAGCTTTCGGGGACCGTGTGAAGCGGCGTAAGCCCATGGGCTTTTCGAAAGCCTGATGATGCCCAACTTTTCCAGGTTGGCGAACTCTTCGCGCGCTATGGCTAAGATAAGATAAGATAAGACTAAGCCTTTATTAGTCCCACAACGGGGAAATTCCAGGATTGCAACAGCACAGGGATAGCACACATCAGAGCAACATCAGAAGGCAAGAAAAAAAAAAAAACAAGCAAGCAAGAGCAGCTAATATACATATGTACATATTACGATGAAATATATATACACACACACACACACAACACAGACACACAGTGCAGAGTATTGTAGCTGGATGGAATAACTATATGAATATATAAACACACAGTGCAGAGAGGCTAGTTTAGCTGAATCCAAGCACCCGAGCCTTTTGCAAACGGGCGGTCCAGTGGTAGTAATAAAATGTTCCACCCCGTGTTTAGCCACGGTTGCCGGGAATGTTGGGTACCGTAAGTGCTGGGAACTGAGTGAGCAGTGTGTGGAACTTACCACCTGCAGCTGTGACGTTTGGCTTGTGCTGTTGGCGGGGCCACTCGAGCTGTACAGCGGAATAGAATAAAAAGAGAGTGGCATTAACCAGGCCGCTGTTAGCAAGATCAACCAACAACCATGTGAGCACAGAACATCAGCCCCTAACATATTGAAATGACTGCAGCTATGACAAAAGTCCATTCAAATGTACGGCCCGTGTAGGGACAGAAGCAGAGTCCTCTCACCAAAGGTCCTTAATCCGCCGAGCCGTTCGCTGCTGACACCCCCCGGGACCACCGGAGGGCGCCAGCTGGTCAGCAGAGGAAGGTGTGATGAACTCAGCTGGGAGCCCTGTGTCCACGAGGAAATGCCTCCCCGAGTGCGCATCCTTCAAGTAGAGCAGCTTGTTCTCTTCCCCGAGGGCCACAGCTGCTACCGACCCCCGGTCTTGGCGTTTCCCGAGCGCTTGAAATGGCACGGTGGTATAACATCTGCGTGCCTTCACTGCAAAGCGACGATGGTAGAAACAGAGGGTGTCTCCTCCGTGAACCTTGGCCCCCGCCGCCGCCGTCGTTGATGGGTCTGCTACCCCGCCGTCTCTGGCCCCTCGCCGTCTCCGGCTGTCGCGCCGCACTCCCACGCTGCTGCGGAGGCCGAGCACCCGTTTGCTGGCGTTGACAATCCGGTGCACCTCCTGGGCCAGCGCGTGGAAGTCCCCTCTGGGCCAACAATGGCGAAATGGCCAGGGTCACTCTCGTCCTCCGACGGTAGGGTTTCTCAGGAAAATGTGGGTGAAGAGGAAGTCGTCGCCGTCTGAGCCCCTCAATCTCAGCCTGTCCTCCATCAGGTCAACGGGCGTGCCCGTCTCCCACAGTCGTTCAGAGCCAGTAGTCTCTCCGCCTCTCTCCTGGGCATGCTGGAGAGTAAAGTGCTGATGAGCCGCAGCCTTCAAAGCGCCATATTTGTCGTCGGCCGGTGGCTTCAGCAAAAGGCTCTGCACATGTCGAGGCCGTGCGGTTGTCGAGCCTTGGCGATTACATGGTAGACATTTCGTACATCTACCCGTTATCCCCCCGGAGGGCGAACTGAGCTTTGACCAAGAGGAACCAGGAGCATGGGTTGTCTCGCCCAAAGTCCGGTAGCTGGACGGTAGCGGCATATGCCCTGGCTGGAAGGTCCTGCTCTGGCTGGTTCGGGGGAATCTCTTTCACTCATGATACATCTTAGGGTCACCCAGTGTGGAGAATGCTCGCAAAGACGAGGCTGCGTTTATTCATGAGTCAGGTTTATTCACATCTCCAACACTCATCCAACACAGAAAAATAGCATGAAACCCCATACACTTGTCCTTTTATACCCCAGGACATCAAAGCACACAGTCACATTGTATTTAATCCCAAGTCACAATGCATCTTCTTTCAGGTCTTATCATCTCCACCTAAAGCCACAGACGGCCAGGAAATCCCCCAGGCCATCTCTTTGCATACCAAAGGCCACATCCTACATCCTCCTGTTATCTCTAGGAGGATCAGTCCTTTTGTTCATCTGAGACGTGAAGCATACGGTAATATACATATGAAGCATATGAAACCCACATATGTGCCCCACAACATGACAATAGTGAAAAAAGTAATTGAAGGAATTGTTAAGCCACTCACCCACATCTGTAACCTGTCATTTCAAACAAATAGCAAAAGTAATACCTCTATGCAAAACAGGAGACAGTCATTGTTTCACAAATTACAGGTCGGTCTCTTTACTCTCACAATTCTCCAGAATACTTGAAAAAATCTTCACTAAGAGACTGGATGATTTCATTGAAAAACACAACCTCCTTACAGACAGCCAGTATGGTTTTAGAGCAGATAAATCTACATCTTTGGCACTGATCGAACTTATTGAAGAAATTACTAGTTATGTAGATAAAAAAAGTTTGCTGTAGGAGTATTTATAGATTTAAAGAAAGCTTTTGACACCACTGACCACAGAATACTACTAAGGAAACTGGAAAGGTATGGGATAAGAGGGGTCGGACTGAGTTGGGTGGAAAGTTATTTAAGTAACAGACAACAATTTGTACAAATTGGTGAGCACAAATCACCCTTCATGGACATCACGTGGTGTGCCCCAGGGGTCAGTTTTGGGACCCAACCTCTTTATTTTGTATATAAATGACATATGTCAAGTATCAAAAATTCTGAAATTTATTTTGTTTGCGGATGACACAAATATCCTTTGCACTGGTGAGAATTTGCAGCAGGTTTTAGAGGTGGTCACAACTGAAATGAAAAGGTTAACGCAGTGGTTCAACAAAAATAAATTATCTCTAAATCTGAAAAAAAAAACCAACAAAAAAAACCAAAGATTATGTTGTTTGGAAATTATAAAATAAATCATGAAATAATGGTAACGATAATAATAATAATAATAAAAATGTTTATTTGACAGGGACAGTGCAATAAACATAGACAATTAATCAAATGACAATCAATCTAATGTGTTGCACAAAGAGTATATTGTGGCGGAATGGAATAAAGGCACGGCGAGCTGGAGTTTAAAAGGGTGTTTATTCATCATTCATCCGCCATCACAGAACTCACTCCAGCACTGTGTAAGCGTGCTGGAGCGAGCCCTCAGGCTCTCGTCAGGAAACAGGCAATGCGTGTAGTCAGATGAGCAGTAAGTCAGAGAGAGCAAGCGATATTCAGTTCACTTATATACCCAGCTAGACAATGCATGAATGGCACATTAGCATCACAGTACAGCAGGAAGGCATGGAACATTTACGTGAGAGTCACGCATATCAAAAGCAGTATTACTGGCAGGAAGGAGAGGCTGCCTAATGATATCAGTCCATAGGTCTCACTGTTCTGCTAATTGCTCCAGCTGAGCGCTCTGCTTGTCCCAGTATGTTGTGGGGGTTACCCACAGTATAGCTATTAGCTAATTTGCAACTCTTGTCCCTGGATGGGCTTTAGAAAGAAGAAACAAGTAAAAAGAAAGAAGGATAAGGAAAAGAAAAAAATGAAAACAGAATAAACAATAACCACATACATCAATGCAAAAAAGATTATAAATATACAATATAAAAACCTGATTCACATTTGCCTATTTCTGGCCTCCCTCCCTTCATCACTCACTATAAACAAACACATTCATTCCTTCCCTTCATTCACTCTCACCCTGCAGACAATCATTTTATACATGGGTACATTCTTGTTTATTTTTCAGCCAGTTTTTAACCTTTGTAGTGAATGTTTTAAAGTCCGTTATTATTTTAATTTCATTTGGCATTGTGTTCCAGATATGACTGCCCTTTAAAGAGAAAGCTGTTTGTCCAAATGTGGTTCTGCGGTGGGATATTTTACAGTTATTGTTAACAGAACTCCTGGTGGCTCTGCTGCTGTCCTGTCTTTGGATGAAACCAGCAAGTGGCTCAGGCGCTGATTTATGGAAACATTTGAAAATTAATTTCAGAAAACAGAGGTCACTGAAACTCTCAAAACTCAATAGATTGTATTTTTTTAAAATATAACAGTGATGCCACCTAATGGGCTTTTTATCCAAGATTTTTAGAGTTTGATTATATAATGAACCTATATGTTTTATTGTGGAAGGGGCTGCTTGAGCCCAGACTGTCAAACAGTAGGATATATGAGAAAAAACCATGGAATGCATATACAGTACAGCTGCTTGGTGTGGTATGTAATATCTAATTAATTTAAAGCAGTTCAGATTTTTTTTTACTGTTTTAGAAATTTTCTTTATATTGTGGTGGACACACTCATGGAGATTCTGTAACTCACATTTTAGGTCAGAACAAAGGCAGGAAGCTGCGGGAATATTAGCTTTGGTATGCAAGGCCTGAGACTGTGGGGGTGCAATTAAAGGATTAAGGAAAGGATGCATGGGAGACAGTGGAATTGATATCATGGAGAGAAATGTATTGTGACTGTCTTTATAATGCAAAGTGGTCTGTGTGACATGTGATCTACGAAGTGTGAAGTCCCTGATATTTAAGGGCGAGAGTTTACTGTTGAATCTTCTTTTTTTCCCTCTCTGCTTCGAGATGATGGTGTTGTGAATAAAGTTGACTTTGAGAGAGAACTCTGTCTCGTCATTTTCACATCACCACACTGGTGACCCGAGACGTATCATGGAAGAAGAGAATTCCCCCGGGCCAGCTGCATCAGGAGCCCCCAGCCAGATGAATGCCGCCACAGTCCCGCTACCGGACTTCTGGCAGAACAATCCGCGCTCCTGGTTCAACGCGGTTGAGGCGCAGTTCAACCTCAGGGGGATATCGGTAGATGCCATGAAATTCTACCACGTAGTCGCAAAGCTGGACAACAACACGGCCCAGCATGTGGAGAGCCTGATCAACCAGCCGCCGGAGAGCGACAAATACGACGAGTTGAAGGCGGCACTCATCCAGCAATTCACCCCCTCGGCGGAGGAGCGAGCAGAGAGGCTCCTGGCGCTGACGGAGGGGGAAAACGACATGCCCGCGAGCCTGATGGAGAAGTTGTTGAGGTTGAAAGACGCTGACGATGATCACTTCATTTTCACCCACCTCTTCCTCAGGACTCTACCGTCAGCAGTGAGAGCGACCCTGGCCAGTTCGCCACTGTTGGCCCTACAGGACTACCGCGCGCTGGGCCGGGAGGCACAGCGGATTGTCAACGCCACCAAGTGGCGCGCAGCCACGGCCGCTGCAGTGGAACGCGGCGCGACGACCGGAGACGACAGGGGGCCAGAGGCAGCGATGCCAGACTCACCGACGACGGCAGCGGCAAGGGCCAGAGAACGTGGACCGGATGTCCTTTGTTTCTACCATCGCCGCTTCGCAGAGAGGGCACGCAAGTGTGTACCGCTGTGCCAGTTCGGGCGTTCGGGAAACGCCAAGACCAGGGGTCGGTAGCAGCCGCGGCCCTCGGGGAAGAGAACAAGCTGCTTTACTTGTCGGACACAGGCTCGGGGAGGCAGTTCCTCGTCGACGCAGGCTCCCAGTTAAGCTTCATCACACCTTCCTACGAGGACAGACTAGCTGGTTCCGGAGGTCCCTGGGTGACAGCAGCGAACAGCTCGGAGATTAAGACCTTTGGTGAGAAGACTCTGCTTCTGTCTCTACACGGCCGTACATTTGAGTGGACTTTTGTTGTAGCAGCAGTAAATTTCAATATGTTAGGAGCTGATTTTTTGTGCTCACATGGTTTGTTGGTTGATCTCGTTAACAGGCGCCTGGTTAATGCACTTTCTTTTGATTCTATCCCCTGTACAGCATGAGTGGCCCCGCCAACAGCTCAAGCCAACGTCACAGCAGCAAGCGATAAGTTCCACACACTGCTCACTCAGTTCCCAGCACTCACGGTCCCCACATTTTCGGCAACAGTCGCTAAACATGGGGTGGAGCATTTTATTGCCACTTCCGGACCGCCTGTTTTTGCAAAAGCTCGGCGCTTGGACACAGTTAAACTAGCCATAGCGCGCGAGGAGTTCGCCAACCTGGAGAGGTTGGGCATTATCCGACGTTCAAACAGTCCGTGGGCTTCCCCCCTGCATATGGTCCCGAAAGCTGACTGATCATGGCACCCTTGCGGGGATTTCCGCAGGTTAAACAACGCTACAGCGCACGACTGCTACCCAATCCCACATATCCAAGATTTTTCTGTTCATTTGGCACGGGCGCGCATTTTTTCTAAAATAGACTTGGTCCGCGGTTACCACCAAGTCTCAGTGCGCACTGAGGACATACCCAAAACAGCGGTAATAACTCCGTTTGGCCTATTCGAGTTTTTATGCATGCCATTCGGACTTAAAGGGGCTGCTCAGACGTTCCACGCATGATGGACGCGGTGCTTTGCGAGCTCCCTTTCGTGTTCATCTACCTGGACGATATTTTAGTAGCCAGCACGTCCGAGGACGAACATGAAAAACACCTGCCCACAGTTTTCCGAAGGTTGGGAGATCACGGGTTAATAATCAACCCAGCGAAGTGTCAGTTCGGGGTGGCGCAGATCAATTTTTTAGGACACCGCGTCTCCCCCAAAGGAGCAGTTCCGCTGCCTGACAAAATGCGCGCTGTGGCAGATTTTCCCCGGCCGCAGACAGTCAGGGTGTTGCAGGAGTTTTTGGGAATGGTAAATTTTTATAACCGTTTTCTCCCCCGCGCGGCGCAACTCATGCAGCTATTGTATGCCGCACTCGAAAAAAAGCAACCCGCGGATAAGATCAAGTGGCCCCCGGAGCGGGACCAAGCGTTCTCCGAGGTGAAAGCAGCCTTGGCAAAGGCTGCGTTGTTGGCACATCCAGACCCAACGGCCCGCATAGCGCTCACCACTGACGAGTCAGAGGTGGCCATAGGGGCGGTCGTGGAGCAACATGTAGCCGGGTTTGGCAGCCCTCGCCTTTTGCCAGCAGGACCTTTGCGCGATAGCGAACGTAAATACAGCGCAGTTCGACAGGGAGCTGCTCTGGCTCTTCCTTTTGGGGCCATTCGCCACTTCAGTTCGGGGCTGGAAGGACGGGCACGTTTCACCTGCGTTCGTTGACCACAAACCTGCTAACCTTCGCGATGGCCAAGCGTTCTCTGAACCTGTGGTCAGGTCGACAGCAGAGACCAGCTGGCTGCCAGATCAGAGTTTACCACTGAATTCAGGCATGTGGCGGGGCAAACTCTGAATGTAGTGGCAGATTGCCTCTCGCGCGCCGTGGCGGCCCCAGTCAGTGTAGGGGTAGATTATGCAGCCATGGCCGCGGAGCAGGTTAATGACGCGGACGTGCGCGCGCTCCACTCTGGACCAACAGGGTAAAGACTTGAGAACAGGGTGCTGCAAGACGGTATGCCCCCCCAATCTGCGATGTCTCCACTGGACGGCCGCGGCCAGTAGTACCGGCCGCGTGGTGCCACCGCGTTTTTGACTTGGTTCATTCGTTAGCGCACCCTGGAGTGCGCGCGTCGGTCAAAATGGTGGGAGAGAAATTTGTGTGGCCGAGCCTCCGCAAACAGGTCAAAGATGTGGGCAGCAGCCTGCACAGCGTGTCAACGAGCCAAAGTACACAGGCACACGAGGGCTCCTTTGGAACCGTTTCACATTCCGGCCAAGAGGTTCGATCACGTCCATGTGGACCTCGTCGGACCCCTCCTGCTGTCACAGGGGTGCACACACCTTCTGACAATGGTGGACCGCACCACGCATTGGCCTGAAGTGGTCCCGCTGGCATCAACCACGGCCGAGGAGGTGGCGCGCGCGTTTTTAACAGCTTGGGTGGCACGCTTCGGTGTTCCGTCGGACATTACGTCCGACAGAGGCCCTCAATTTGTGTCCAAGCTTTTGTTGACAATGGCCCGCAGCCTGGGTGTCACAATTCACCGCACAACCGTGTACAATCCGCAGGCTAACGGGTTATGCGAACATTTTCATAGGTCATTGAAAGCGGCTCTCAGAGTGGCACTGACGGATTCAAATTGGGTTGACAAGTTACCATGGGTGTTATTGGGGTTGCGTTCTGCGCCTAAAGAGGATCTAGAAGCCTCCCCAGCTGAGCTAGTGTTTGCGCAGCCACTCCGGCTTCCTGGGGAGTTTCTCCCAGATAACTCTGCGCCAGACGCCTCCCCGTCTCAGCTGTTGCGGAGTAACATAGAATCAAGCACGCTGCCCGGCCCCGCACACCACAGTTTTCCGCGCGTTTTTGTGCCAAAAACTTTGAAGAACGCAGAGTTTGTTTTTGTTAGACATGATGCGCATCGAACCCCGTTGTGACCACCTTATGACGGACCATTCAGAGTGCTAGAAATGGGGGACAAGCAGTTTTTGCTAGATTTAGGGGGTTGGAAAGAGAAAATTGGCATAAACAGACTTAAACCCGCTTTTGTGGTGGCAGATGAGCAAGTGCTGTTGGCAAGGGCCCTGCGGAGAGGTAGACCACCTCGTGGGGCTTCACACAGTAATGTTTCCCACAAGAATGTTTCCCAAGAACACCCGCAGAGACTGACAAAGGGTTTTCGCCCCCAGACGGCAAACCCCCAGCGTGACAGCGCCGCAGAGACGTTGAACCCCAACTTCAGCAGATACGGCAGGAGGCTGAAGCCTATACAGCATGTGGACTGATGTGTATTCTCTTGTTGTTCTGTTGTCTAAAATGCTGGGGGGGCTTGGTGTGGTGGACACACTCATGGAGATTCTGTAACTCACATTTTAGGTCAGAACAAAGGCAGGAAGCTGCAGGAATATTAGCTTTGGTATGCAAGGCCTGAGACTGTGGGGGTGCAATTAAAGGATTAAGGAAAGGACTTCCGGTCTGGACGCCATGGTGATAGCAACCTAACGGTGAAACTCCCAGACTCAATCCAAGGAAAACCTCCTCAAAATCAGACCTAACGGATTTTTGGAAGATTAAAATTCAAAAGACAATAACACCATGCCTAACCAAAAGCAGAGGAAAACTGACATTCCCCAGATCAGGGACGCACAGCAGCCGCAGAATCGGAACCAGAAGACCTCCGTTCAGAAGACGAGTGCCTGGGCCTAGCTAACAAAAGGATTAGCTTGAAATCGCTATTTGACGAATTACGCGATTTCGAGGCCCGAATTTCTTGAATTCAGAGAGGATCTAAAAAGGCGAACAGCAGATTGGACCAGGCCGAAAACCGAATCTTGGAAGCTGAAGACAGGAATAAAAGTGCTTGAAAGTTCTGTACTGGATTTACACAGAAAACAATCAAGGCTGGAGCTAAGCTAGCCGACCAAGAAGGAAGACAGAGACGGGACAACATCAGAATTCACGGTCTGAAAGAAGGAGCTGAAGATGGTTTCAACACAGTGGCGGAGAATGCGTGGAATCCTTATTGAGAGAGAAGTTGGATATTCCACCAATCCACCGATTTGAAGATAGAAAAGGCACATCGCACATAGCTGCAAAGCCCAGCCCCGGAAGAGCCCCCCCCCACGTTCAGTGTTGGTAAGATTCTCCGACTTCAAAATAAAACAAGAAGTTGTAAGACGGGCTTGCAGAAGAAAGGATTTTAAGCATCAAGCAAAGAAATAGTCTTCGTGGAACACGATTACGCCCCTGAAGTTCTTAAAAAGCGACGGGAATATAACGACGCCAAAAAGGTTTTACGGGAAAAAGAATCTACGCTTTCAGACCCATTTCCGGCCGAAGCTAAGGGTCTTTTACGGGGAGAAGAGTCATGTCTCTACAATTCCGCGGAAGAGCAACATCTGACATGGCAAGAAGAGGACTCCCGGTCACGGTGTTTAAACCCGCAGCGGATCTGAGCGTGGAAAATCAGAGCTCAAACGTGGTCCACTCAGGACCTTCAAAATCCACGGCCAGCAGCGGGAACACCCAGCCCCAGAGCTACAAAGATAAGCTTTCCCAGTACCAGAAAGGAATAGCGACCTTTTTGGGTTTTTTTCTTTTTTCTCTTTCTCTCTACAGTCACTCTGCACTTCCATCCCCCCTCCTACAAGGTAACAAACATTAAAGAAGATGCAGAATCAGCATGTGGTAAAACCTTTCATGGAGCAGTTTTAGCATTAGAAACAAATGTCTTCTTAATTTATAGGGAAAAAAAAAATCATGTTAAAAATAGAAATGTAACAATGACCCAACATGTTCTCCCCACACTAACAAATACTGTATTAGAGTGAATGTTTGCTGTGATGGGGGTGGGAGGGTGCACACAAGCTCATAGAGTATAGGCATAAAAAAAAAAAAAAAAAAAAAAATCATTACAAATTCGGATTGGGATCTGAAATTCACGTTAAAAAACATGGGACAACTTACAGGAGTAAGAGAGGGCCCTCAGCACGTAACAGAGTTTGAGGAATTTCCCTCAGAGCCCATACTCCATCAGGGCTCTTACAGGGTCTTTAAAGAGACCCCAGCACAGGAAGTTTTTTGACAGTTTTTTGTTTTAAAGTTTCGTTCATTATGTACTTAATGTTTTTTATGTTCTTAATGATCTTTCAGTTTCTGAGTAGCAAAAAAGAGGGCCACCACACTGTTATACTAAATAAGAAAATACAATGGAGAACAGGGTGTAACCAAAATAGCCTCATATAATGTAAAAGGGATCCTGAATCCAGTTAAAAGATCCAAGATTCTACGCAAAATGAAAAAAGACAAAGCAGAAATAGTATTTTTACAAGAAACCCACCTAACAGACATGGAACACACTAAACTCAGTAGACAAGGGTTTAAAATGATCTCTTCATCTTCATATAAATCAGGGAGGAGGAGGGGAAGTAGCGACATTGATATCAACCAAAATTACATTTGAAAAAAAAATCAGAACACAAAGATAAAGAAGGGAGGTACAGTTTGGTAACTGGGCGGCTAGTGGGAGAAGATATCACCCTGCTGAATATATATGCACCACCAGGGGCAAAATGGAAATTTTATAAAAATGTATTCGACCTAATGATAACTAAAGCCCAAGGTTTAGTGATATGTGGTGGAGACTTCAATCTAAGACTGAATCCATACTGGGATGCAACAGGTAATTCTTCACATCAAAATAACACCCAAAATAGGAATACTCGGATGCTACTAAAAGAAATGGGAATCTGTGACGTATGGAGGGAATTCAACCCCAATGTAAAAGATTATACTTTTTATTCAACGCCACATTCATCTTACTCAAGGATTGATTACTTTTTTATGTTTAGTAGAGACATTGGAAGAGTAAAAACATGTAAAATAGGACTGATGGATCTCTCCGACCACAGTCCGATCTATATGGATTTAAACATCCCAAAAATACACAAATAATACATTTTCCTGGAGGTTGAATTCAAGTGTCCTCAAAGGGCCACTGAAAGATGAATTGGAATCAGATATTCTCAGCTATTTGGAAGGAAACGATAATGGAGAAGTATCCCCTTTAATACTGTGGGATGCGTGCAAAGCTGTAATAAGGGAAAAATTATTGCAAAACTGGCAACCCAAAAGAAACTGAGACAAGAAAAACTAACCACACTAGAGTCAGAGCTCAAGAACCTAGAAAAAGAACACAAAGATAACACTCATTCTACTGGCCTCGCTCAAGATCAAAGAAATTAAAAATCAAATAAATGAGATCTACACAATAGAAATCCAGAAGAAACTTACATTTCTGAAACAAAAACACTATGAAACAGGCAGTAAATTGGCAAAATACTAGCCTATAAATTGAGGAAACAACAAACGGAAAGAGCAATCTACAAAATCAGAGACCCAGTATCAAAGGAAATAAAATTCAGGAATTCAGGATATTCTTAAAAGCTTTGAGAATTACTACAAGAACTTAATACTCCCACAAAAATCATAAAAAAGCATCCGAGACATTCTAAACACATTAAAACCTTCCCCAACTTACGGAATCACAAATACAACCCTACTGTCAGAAATACAACCTAAAGAATTGGAAAATGAAATTATGAAACTTAAAAGCTAACAAAATCCCCAGGAGCAGATGGCTATACAGCAGAATGGTACAAAACCTTTAAACAGCAACTATCTCCTCTCCTCTGAAAACATTTAACTATGTCCTCCACACGGGGAAATCCCCCCCCTCCTGGAGAGAAGGGGTCATTGCAGTCATACCTAAACCTGAAAAGGATAAACTAGATTGCTCCAACTACAGACCAATCAGTGTATTAAATCAGGACTATAAGCTATTTACCACTATCCTTGCCAAAAGGTTAGGAAACATACTGACAGACTTAATTCACTAGACCAACAGGTTTTATAAGACAAAGACAGACACAAGACAACATTCGACGCACTTTACACATAATTCATCATATAAAAAAATATAACTTAAATGCAGTCATATTGGGATTAGATGCTGAAAAAGCATTCGAATCGGGTTGACTGGTCTTTCCTCTATAAATCTTATCCAGTTTCAATTTTCATAACACTTCATTAGAACTATACAGGCATTATATAAAAAACCAAAACAGCTAAATTAAGGATTAATGTTAATTTATCATCTTCTTTGTGCTGGAAAGAGGATGTCGTCAAGGCTGCCCCCTGTCTCCACTGCTCTTTGCAATCTTCATAGAACCTCTGAGCCAATGGATAAGACAAAATCAAGAAATTCAAGGGTATTACACTTGGTCAGAAGAACATAAACTAGCACTCTTTGCTGATGACATTTTAATATACCTAGGGCAGCCAGACACTTCTCTACCAGAACTAATCTCAGTTTTTTCAGACTATGGAGATTTATCAGGGTACAAATTAAACATGCATTAAACCCAAGTTTTATATCATTCAACCTATGATCCCAAATCATTTTTCACTAAATGAACTCAAAACTAACTGGGAGTTGGATTCTATGATATATCTGGGGGTCAATATCCCGAAACAACTCGACAAAATTATAACACTAAACTATGATCCACTGGTGACAAAAATAAAATCTGACCTAGCAAGATGGAATATGATACCATTCTTGGGTACCGCACAAAGAATTGAAGCAGTCAAAATGAATATACTTCCGCGTCTTCTATACCTTTTCCAAACAATACCAGTAGAACCTCCCAAAAAAACATGGCAGGAACTGGACAGAAGGATCTCAAGATTCATATGGCAGGGTAAGAGACCTAGAATCAGATATAGAACCCTACAGCTAAACAAAGACAAAGGTGGGCTCGCACTGCCAAATATCAGGGACTATTTTATAGCTGCACAAATTAAAACTTTAGTAGAGATATGTAACCCAGTCTACACTGCACAATGGAAGGAGATGGAATGCCAAATAACAAGTGACATCCCCCTACAGGTGATAATAGGGAACAATGCCTTAACTAAACTCTTGAATAACACTAACCCGTGGATAGAGACCCCGCTAAAAATTTGGTTTAAGATAGTCAGAGAGAATCAAGCTAAAGAGCCCTATCGACTTCTGCAATGGATTGCCTCATGATCAAGCTTTACCCCCAATAAAACAGACACCTAGATTTTAAAGAGTGGAAAGAGAAAGGGCTGATAAAATATTACGACTTTTTTTAAGGGGCACTAAACTTTAAGAAGTTTTGAAGATTTGAAAAAAAAGGTCTAATAAATCAAGATCTAAGTACAGGTACTTTTCAGCTTAGACACCACATAAACAATATACTTAAAAAGGAGGATTTGGAAAGGGCCCAGTCAGGTGTTCCTGAAGGTCTTCTTAATGGATATAAAGGGATCCCAGGGATCAGATACATTTCTAAAATCTCCAAGGTCTTCAAGACCTTAAAAGGAGACAAAACATCGTATATAAAAGAGAGATGGGGAAAAAAGAGGGGACTTTCACCTTTACAATTGGAAATATGGGAAAAGCTAAATAAACAGCAATGGAAAAGTACCTCATCCCTGCAGTGGAGAGAATTTGGATGGAAAAACTTGGTAAGATTTTTCAGAACACCTGCACAAAACAAATTTACCCATAAGGGATTGAACTGTTGGCGCTTGTGTGGTGAAAAGACTGCAAATCATTTTCATGTGTTTTGGTCATGCCCAGTTATCCACCAATATTGGTCCAACGTACAGACAATATTGGGGAAAATATTCAAAATAACAGTCCACTTTTCTTTTGTAACTTTGTATTTGGGTTTATTACCGGACTCACTGGAAAGACGAGGAGATAAATACTTATTCAATGTTTTAATATTGGCAAGTAAAAAAGCCCTAACTAAAAAATGGATGCTGAAGGACTGTCCTACACCTGAAGATTGGATTAACGTGATTCAAGACATTTACTCGATGGAAAAGTTGACATTCGCACTGAGACAGGACATGGATGGGTTCATGAACTTTTGGCAACCCTGGATCGCATATGTGTCTTCCATTAGAACTAATCTTTGACAAATACCATTTCAATAATGGTTCCGCTCTTTGTTCCAAAGCTACTCAGTTGCTCTTTTACTTTTAATTACTTAATTTTCTGTTTGTTTGTTTTTTGCTGTTCTGCTTGTTTGTTTATTCGTTTGTTTGTTTGTTTTTTATTTAATTCTCCTTAACTTCACTTTTTCTTTCACTTAAAAAAAAGGGGGGGTTGTTGTAATAACTATCCTACCAATGTTGTCAAATAGCAAAAAATAAGGGAACATGTGATGAAAATGTAAACAATGCAATGCTGTAATGACCTGTATACCCTTTACAAAAACTTAAATTAAAAAAAAAAAAAAAAGGATTAAGGAAAGAATGCATGGGAGACAGTGGAAGTGATATCATGGAGAGAAATGTATTGTGACTGTCTTTATAATGCAAAGTGGTCTGTGTGACATGTGATCTACGAAGTATGAAGTCCCTGATATTTAAGGGCGAGAGTTTACTGTTGAATCTTCTTTTTTTTTCTCTCTGCTTCGAGATGATGGTGTTGTGAATAAAGTTGACTTTGAGAGAGAACTCTGTCTCGTCATTTTCACATCACCACAATATGAAGATTAAATTTGAATTGAGGATCTAGTACAATGCCAAGGTATTTGAATTCTGTAACTAAACTGATGTCTTGATCATGTATATTAACTTTAAAACGTTGCAGGTTACATTTTTTAATTGAAAAGCACATTGAAACTGTTTTCTGAAGGTTCAGCAATAGATGGTTCTGGAAGAGCCACTCTTGGACATCAACCATACTTGTGGACAGTACATCTGCAGCCTGTGCAGGAGTCTTGGCAGTGTGTAAATAACTGCTTCATCTGCATAAAGTTGACCTGTTGCTAGCTGAGCAGTGTAGCGGCAAGATCATTAAAGGCGTCGGCCCCGGACCGAAATTTCAATATCGCTCAATCTTACTTTAAATATTTGTGTGAGACACGCTAATTTGAACCGCACATGTTTTGGTATCAACAAATGTTGCATAAGGTGACAATGCCCTATTGAAGTATTATTTCCTTCAGAGCTGTCTGTCTGCCAAGCGATCAGCGGCTAAAATGGCCACTGGCTGTGTGACGTCAGGTCAGGGAGCGACCTGAGTAGGAGGAGGAGCACGCTGAGGAGCACGCGGTGAGTGTTTATGAGTTTCCCCTGCCTGGAAAATCAGAACCGCATGGGTGAATTTCATTCAGAAAATGCGAAAAAATTGGAATTATGTCGCAAAATCACCTAACATGTGCAGTAGACATTTTTTTGACAGCGATTTTGAGAATAAGATGCAATTTGAAATGAAATTAGCAAAAAGATTGCTGATAAAAAAAAATCGGCTGTTCCAACTATATATCCGTTCATTTCAAAGTCCCACTCTCAGACGAGTGTCAGTGAAGTGGCGTGAAAAGCAAGGGTGATCTACCGATGCGATCTGCTGTCAGAAAGACAAGTAAACAGGGTAATTTTTCTTTTTTAAATATTCACTGCCAATATTTACTAAAATTATTTACAAGCAATGAATTTCATTGCCTTAACAACTTATCAAATATTAGAATTTTAGGGTATTCATACTAATCAAATATGAAATATTCAGTGCTGTATAGGGAGGTGGTTGTGCCTGTTTGCTCAAGTTATATTTCTATATATGTAATCCAATTTGACACCTCTGGAATGAAATTATGTTGATCTACTGTTTTTGCAGATGTTATCCACTGTCACTCAACCTTCAAATACTGTGGATTTTTTTTTTGAATTTGATTATTCAGAATTTGTCCTCATTGCAGTCATCCATGTGAGGTAACAAGTCACACTAAAGGCTCTCTGTTGGTGATCAAACAACATTGTCCACATTGTGTTGAGGATCTATCCTGGCACAGCCAGCCGATGATCAGGGACATCCCAGCTGGTAACATACAGCTTTCATCCGCCATTCTCTTCACTGGGGCGTCATATGTCAAGGTCCTCAGAGTTCTAAATGCAGCCGGTATCGTTGGAATTTCCACGACCACTTACAAGGAGCTTTCGATTTCTAATTTTTATTAAATTAATTTTATTTCAGAATATGTGGATGATCTGATGAATACTCTTTTCGACAAAACCTTGGTTGATCCAACCCACTTATTGGAGCAGTGGCACTCTGTACAAGCCAGAGTTCCAGCAACATTGAGTGCCAAATTTCAGCGTCCCATCAAAGCTGATGCTGTTGAGCAACATGTATCTAGATTTTCAAAATCAAACATGTAAAAGTAGAATAAATTTCCAATTAGCAATGAAAGTTCAGCTTTCAATTGTTAGGGAAGCAACATATTTTGCTAAGACAAAAAAATATAAGCCTAAGATTTTTAGAGAAATGTGCTTTTAAAAATTGCACACGGATTTTACACCATAAAATGGTAGAAAAATTACTCTAATGTATATGAGATCCGACTTTGATGAATGCTGAAATATTAGAATTATAAAATTGACATGCACATTAATAAACTCAATATATGATTTTAAAAAACTTTATTTAAATAACATTGATCACAAATCTAATCTTGGTAGGCAAAATCCCTTGTAGTGATCAGATGGGAATGTTTCTCTGATGAGGCTCACAGCACAGGCAGCACCGAGATTCAGTTGATGTTGGCATAATGTTGCATTTCTCACAAGTGCACCTGTTAAAAAAAATGGTATAATCAGATGCTTATAATAAACTAATGGCTCGTGGGAGTGCTATATAAATTGGTCTATGAAGTTTGATTAGAAAATATTTAAAACATGTAAAAAATTTTGAGCAGAAAGAGAATGTTTATAAGTCGCCAAGTAAGGCAGCGAGGGAAAAATTGGCAGTTTTATTTTGATAATTAAGTGTGTGACCATGCATATTGCCTAAAAAAAATTTCAAAGCATATTTTACCAATATAAATCGGCGAGCCGCTCGTTCTTGCCTCGCGTCCTCTCGTTCTGGTCCGGTCGCTGTTTCGTCTGCGTCTTTCGCCGCACCCTCGGCTCGAACAAATACGGCTGAATAACCCCATCAGCACCACCCAAAACTACTTCATCATCAGATTCGTCAGTTTCAATATCATCACTTATATTGCGGTCGTCATACTCGATAAAATAATCGCTGTCCGAATCACTCTGCTGTCGTTCAGCCTTTTCTGCAGGCAGGTGATCATCCATTTCCTTCAGCCATTTCCTGTTTCTCCCTGACCTGACGTCACTGCTGCACGCCCCTATCGAGAGATGGCGGTACTGCAGCATCACTAAGTGAAATATGTGCTATTAAAAAAAAAAGTCATTTATGGAGGCTGGTGACACATTTTAAATCACGGGAATGGCCAGAATGGAATATTTTCATACAATCAGTTTATTGGTTCAATAAAAAAATGTCACCGTCCGAGGCCTTTAATAAAAATGCTGAAAAGTAAAGGACCAAGAATGGACCCTTGTGGGATACCCATGCGGTTGTTTAAAAATGATGATTTATCCTGGTGAACTTTTACACATTGTTCTCTATTCTGGAGATAAGATGCAAACCATTCTAATGTATCTGGAGAGAAGTTAAAAGATACCATTTTGGATAAAAGCAAACTGTGGTTTACAGTATCGGAAGCCTTTTTGAGATCTAGAAAAACAGCCCCTACCACATTACCCCTGTCCAAGGACTGTTTGACATTTTCAATAAAGCAACAATTTGCTGTTTCTGTTGAGTATCCTGGTCTAAAACCAAATTGATGTGGATGAAGAAGTTGACTGTCTTGTAAATAGTCTATCAGCTGTGTAGCTACAACTTTTTCAAGAACCTTAAACAGGACTGGTAAAATAGAGATTGGGCGGTAATTGCATATATCGTCTTTACTGCCTGATTTATAAACTGGTATGACGACAGCTTTTTTTCAACTAGTTTATTGTAATAAGATACTTTTGATTTTCGCAGCTCTTGTACCACTTTATTTCTTAAACTTTTGTACACAAGGTGATCATTTTGTAGTTTAGAGGTTAATGATGTTTTCAATGCAGAGTCTCGCCTCTTCATAAGTTTTCTTATTTCATTATTTAACCATGTCGGTTAATCTTCTGTTGTCTACTTTTAATTTGCTTTGAAAATTTTTCTATAGACTTTGTAATTGTTGCAGATCTAAAATTACAACAATCATCTACCTCCTATATTGCAATGAGCTGCTCCAGTTTTGATTCTCTAAGTAATGTTCAAACTCCGCAGTTTTGATTGGGAATAATAACAATTTAATTTGTCAATATCGACTCCCCCAAAATCTGTAAGTCGCTTTTTAGTAAGTTTTCTGACCAGCAAGAACCATGTTATGATCTGAGAGACCAGTTACAAGATTATAGGTTCTGTTATTTCATTCTGGTTTATTAGCAAATACCATGTCAATAAGTGTTCTAGATTGTTTGTTATCCTGGTGGGTCCTTGATCATTTGTTGGTAATTAAATTAGTCATGAGGCTTTTCAGTTTCTGTTTGTCCTTTTTATCAGACCAGTTAATATTGAAGGTCACCATAAAATATTGTTTCTCTGCTCCTCTCAAGTTGTTTAAACCAGATCACTTAATTCATTATAAACAGAAGAATTGTGTGATGGTGGGTGTACAATACTGCAATGTTGAAATCATTACCGGTGAGAGACATACATAACAGCTAAACATCAAGTGAAGTATTCAAAATCAACCAATTGACATTTGAATTTCTCTTTGATGTAAAATTAAAACACCTCTTCCCCTCCCCCACCTGCCTGTCTTTTCTAAAACACTGATAACCCACAATAATCCGATCATATTAGTGTCTATGTTCCTGTGTAGCAGCTTTCTGAAAGACAAAAGATAGTCCAGATTTGAGTCCAACAGCAACACTGAAATTCTCCTCTCTTTTGGGGGATTAAGCTCTGTATGTTTAAATGTCCTCGAGGATCCCCTTTGGTTTCAGCCTTTGTGTCCCAAAGAACTCCGTGCCATGATTAACAGTTAGGAAAATAAATGTTGTTTTTGCTTTTGTACAGCCTCGGTTTTCGGATCTCGCCTCATTTGCATTTTGTTTAACTGCTCCTGTTTCCAAAAGTTTGGACGTAGCACAGCTGTTTACAGCAGGAACAGATATGTGAGTCTGTCCAGTGCAATTCGACTCACCCGACTCGCTATGTCCAGCTGTGCTGGGGCGAAGACCAGCATTATGCTCCTCTACCAGTTCAGATGTTAGCAGGGCTGTTGGCAGCAGCGGGCGATCAGCCGGTTCAGATGTTAGCAGGTCCGTAGATAGCAGTGGGCGATCAGCCGGTTCAGATGTTAGCAGGACCGTTGATAGCAGCGGGCGATCAGCTGGTTCAGATGTTAGCAAGGCCGTTGATAGCAGCGGGCGATCAGCCGATTCAGATGTTAGCAGGGCCGTTGATAGCAGCGGGTGACCAGCCAGTTCAGATGTTAGCAGGGCCGTTGATAGCAGCGGGCGATCAGCTGGTTCAGATGTTAGCAGGGCCGTTGATAGCAGCGGGCGATCAGCCGATTCAGATGTTAGCAGGGCCGTTGATAGCAGCGGGCGATCAGCCGGTTCAGATGTTAGCCGGGCCGTTGATAGCAACAACCAATCCGCCGGCTCAGATGTTTGTGCTAACCCAGTGGCCTGCTGTTTAATAGTGGCAGGCCCAGGGTTAAGGTGGATATCCCCTGCCAGAAGTAACAGTATTAACAGTACTTTAACTGTATAGCCTCTGTCATATTGTGATATTTGCTTAACAGCCATGTTTGCCTTATTTTGGAAGCTTTTTCTCAGGCCTTTTGAAGACCAGATAGAGTACAGGGTGAAATAACCATGACCACATCCATATAAATAAAACTTTGTAGCTTCACCTTTAATTGAGTTGGCCAGAAAACCCTTCTTGTTGCAGGTCCAGACACACAAAGACAATAAGAAGAAGTAGATAAGCAAAAAGTGGCTAGAAGTGGAGCCCATCAAACCACTCCTCACTCCGGTGGCAGCCATCTTCATAGATGATACCAGAATAGAAACAGTACAGGAAAATAAGTTTCTGGGGGTGACGCTAGACAATAAAATCTACTGGAAACCTCACATCAGTCACATTCGGGCCAAGTTGGCAACATGTATAGGGATACTGGAGAAGACAAGTCACATCTTGGACTATAAATCATTGTTCTTACTGTACAATTCACTGTTTCTACCTTATCTTAACTACTGTGTAGAAGTCTGGGGAAACACCTACAAGACCAACCTACAGTCAATATGCACATTACAAAAAAGAGCTATAAGGATAATAAATAATGTAGGATATAGAGACCATACCAATTCGTTGTTTTTAAAGTCACATGTCATAAAGTTCATCTATTTAGTTAAATTTAAGACAGCACAAGTCATGTACAGGGCAATTAATAATCAACTCCCAACTAATATACAAAAAATATTTAAAAAAAAGAGACAATGATTATAATTTGAGAGGAGACTTAAACTTTACAAAACCCAAGATACGAACAACTAAGAAAAGTATGTGCATATCTGTCTGTGGGGTGGATTTGTGGAACAGTCTGGAGCCGGAACTGAAACTATGTACAAACAGAAATCAATTTAAAAAGAGGTATAAACATTATTTGCTGAAAGGATATATGTTAGAAGGGTAGTATTTATATGCACGATTCACTATGCTCACTCTGGGATACTATGGAATGGTGGGTGGGACAGTGCTGTGTATATCTGTGTTGTTTGAGGCTGGTTTTGATGCACGGACATCAATGTATGTTAGGATGGATGGGTGTTAATGTTGATATGTACAAAATATAGTTGTTTACTTGGGGTCTTAAAGGTGGTAATTTGTATATAATTCACATGGGTGTATTTATGGAAAAGAGGAGTTGGAATTAGTAAGTATTCACTTCTTCCTTCTCCCTTTCGAACACTGTATACTGTTACTTTATTGCATTTGTAATTTGTTTTGTTTTTGTTTTACTTTTTTGTTTGAAATAAAGTACAGTGGGGCAAAAAAGTATTTAGGCAGCCACCAGTTGTGCAAGTTCTCCCACTTAAAAGATGAGAGAGGTCTCCAATTTTCATTATAGGTATACCTCAACTATGAGAGACAAAATGAAAAAAAAAATCCAGAAAATCACATTGTCTGATTTTTAAAGAATTTATTTTCAAATTATGGTAGAAAATAAGTATTTGGTCACCTACAAACAAGCAAAATTTCTGGCTCTCACAGACCTGTAACTTCTTCTTTAAGAGGCTCCTCTGTCCTCCACTCGTTACCTGTATTAATGGCACCTGTTTGAACTCATTATCAGTATAAAAGACACCTGTCCACAACCTCAAACAGTCAGACTCCAAACTCCACTATGGCCAAGACCAGAGAGCTGTCAAAGGACACCAGAAACAAAATTGTAGACGTGCACCAGGCTGGGAAGACTGAATCTGCAATAGGTAAGCAGCTTGGTGTGAAAAAATCAACTGTGGGAGCAATTATTATTAAATGGAAGCCATACAAAACCACTGATAATCTCCCTCGATCTGGGGCTCCACGCAAGATCTCACCCCGTGGGGTCAAAATGATCACGAGAACAGTGAGCAAAAATCCCAGAACCACATGGGGGGACCTAGTGAATGACCTGCAGAGAGCTGGGACCAAAGTAACAAAGGCTACCATCAGTAACACACTACGCTGCCAGGGACTCAAATACTGCAGTGTCAGACGTGGCCCCCTGCTTAAGCCAGTACATGTCCAGGCCCGTCTGAAGTTTGCTAGAGAGCATTTGGATGATCCAGAAGAGGATTGGGAGAATGTCATATGGTCAGATGAAACCAAAATAGAACTTTTTGGTAAAAACTCAACTTGTCGTGTTTGGAGGAGAAAGAACACCATACCTACTGTGAAGCATGGGGGTGGAAACATCGTGCTTTGGGGCTGTTTTTCTGCCAAGGGACCAGGACGACTGATCCGTGTAAAGGAAAGAATGAATGGGGACATACTGTATATCGTGAGATTTTGAGTGAAAACCTCCTTCCATCAGCAAGGGCATTGAAGATGAAATGTGGCTGGGTCTTTCAGCATGACAATGATCCCAAACACACCACCTGGGCAACAAAGGAGTGGCTTCGTAAGAAGCATTTCAAGGTCCTGGAGTGGCCTAGCCAGTCTCCAGATCTCATACCCCAACAGAAAATCTTTGGAGGGAGTTGAAAGTCTGTGTTGCCCAGCCACAGCCCCCAAAACATCACTGCTCTAGAAGAGATCTGCATGGAGAATGGGCAAAATACCAGCGACAGTGTGTGAAAACCTTGTGAAGACTTACAGAAAACGTTTGACCTCTGTCATTGCCAACAAAGGGTATATAACAAAGTATTGAGATGAACTTTTGTTATTGTACCAAATACTTATTTTTCACCATAATTTGCAAAATAAATTCTTTAAAAATCAGACAATGTGATTTTCTGGATTTTTTTTCCCCTCATTTGTCTCTCATAGTCGAGGTATACCTATGGTGAAAATTGAAACCTCTCTCATCTTTTAAGTGGGAGACATTGTAACCCCAGCTGAGAAAATGACCTTTTTTTTCTTCTCAGATGTCAATTGTATTAATATAATTGTGTGATTTTATTTTGAAAACCGACTGTCTTGGGGAAGAGGAAGTGCGATCCTCATCATCCAACTTTTAAATTTCTGTTTCATGGTCACGTTGGGTGATCTGGGTCTTTCCATTCGTTGAGAGCGATATTAGCCCCACCTCCGAGTACAGGGCAGCAAGCGCGCACTCGGGTTTCGCTCTTTCACAATATGAGCGCGGAGGAGAGAGGTTGTGAAGTGGTCTGATTCACACAGATACCTCTTCTTGGTGAGTTTCATTCAGAAAGATGCTATAAATGGATCTAAACACTCTCCAAACGCTAATTTGCAACCTTTATTATCCAAGTTGACGGGAGCACGAGCGTGAGGGGCATTGTGGCTATGTCCTTTGCTGTATTCACACTGATACCCTCGTCTTGGTGAGTGGAAACCAAACAATACATGCTAATGTTAGCATTATGCTAATGCTAATCGCGAGTTGATTTTTTTTCTGTTTAAAAGCAATGGAAGAGGCTATTTTTGTGTCTGTATGGTTTTCCCTAAATGTGATTTCAGTTCCCAACAGTATGCTGAAGTACTTTTAGTTCATATGCACTATTTCTGTCGAATGCAATGTGTAGTTTGATGCTAAAAGCACATGGTGTTGGGTCTACTATGTAAATCCATAGGTTATGCTAAACCCAGTAGCTCAGACAGGTTTTACTCTTTTTTTTATTGAAGTTTTTGTAAAGGGTATACATGTCTTTAGAGCATTGCATTGTTTACATTCTCATCACATGTTTCCCTTTTTTTTGTTTTTTGACAACATTGGGAAGAATAGTTATTACAACACCCTTTTTTAAGTGAAAGAAGAAGAGAATTAAAGAAAGCAACAAAAACAAACAAACAAAAAAACAAGAAAAAACAAAAACAAAAACAAAAGAACAACAACAACAAAAAATAAAAAAATAAAATAAATAAAAATAAAAGAGCATCTGAGTAGTGTTGGAACAAAGAGAGGTGCCATTATTGAAATGGTATTTGTCAAAGATTAGATCTAATGGAAGACACATATGCGATCCAGGGTTGCCAAAAGTAAGAACCCATCCATGTCCTGTCTCAGTGCGAATGTCAACTTTTCCATCGAGTAAATGTCTTGAATCACGTTAATCCAATCTTCAGGTGTAGGACAATCCTTCAACATCCATTTTTTGGTTAGAGCTTTTTTACTTGCCAATATTAAAACAGTGAATAAGTATTTTTCTCCTCGTCTTTCCAGTGATTCCGGTAGTAAACCCAAATACAAAAGTTGCAAAAGAAAAGGGGACTGTTATTTTGAATATTTTCCCCAATATTGTCTGTACATTGGTCCAATATTGGTGGATAACTGGGCATGACCAAAACACATGAAAATGATTTGCAGTCTCTTCACCACACAAGCGCCAACAATTCAATCCCCTATGAATAAATTTGTTTTGTGCAGGTGTTCTGAAAAATCTTGCCAATTTTTCCATCCAAATTCTCTTCACTGCAGGAATGAGGTACTTTTCCATTGTTGTTTATTTAGCTTTTCCCTATTTCCAGTTGTAAAGTGAAATTCCCCTCTTTTTTCCCATCTCTCTTTTATATATGATGTGTTGTCTCCTTTTAAGTCTTGAAGACCTTGGTATATTTTAGAAATGTATTTGATCCCTGGGATCCCCTTATATGCCATTAAGAAAACCTTCAGAACACCTGACTGGGCCCTTTCCAAATCCTCCTTTTTAAGTATTTTGTTTATGTGGTGTCTAAGCTGAAAGAACCTGTAAAGGTCTTGATTTACTAGGCCTTGTTTTTTCAAATCTTCAAAACTTCTAAAAATTTGCCCTTTAAAAAAATCGCAATACTTTATCAGTCTGTTCTCTTTCCACTTTTTAAATCTAGTGTCTGTTTTATTAGGAGTCAAGTCTTGATCATAGGCAATCCATTGCAGTAATTGATAGGGTTCTTTAGTTTGATTCTCTCTGACTATCTTAAACCAAATTTTTAGCGGGGTCTCTATCCACGGTTTAGTGTTATTCAAAAGTTTAGGTAAGGCATTGCTCCCTATTATCGCCTGTAGGGGGATGTCACTTGTTATTTGGCATTCCATCTCCTTCCATTGTGCAGTGTAGAATGGGGTTACATATCTCTACTAAAGTTTTAATTTGTGCGGCTTTAAAATAGTCCCTATTTGGCAGCGCGAGCCCACCTTTGTCTTTGTTTAGCTTTAGGGTTCTATATCTGATTCTAGGTCTCTTGCCCTGCCATATGAATCTTGAGATCCTTCTGTCCAGTTCTTGCCATGTTTTTTTGGGAGGTTCTACGGTATTGTTTGGAAAAGGTATAGAAGACGTGGAAATAAATTCATTTTGACTGCTTCAATTCTTTGTGCGATACCCAAGAATGGTATCATATTCCATCTTGCTAGATCAGATTTTATTTTTGCCATCAGTGGATCATAGTTTAGTGTTATAATTTTGATGAGTTGTTTCGGGATATTGACCCCCAGATATAGGATATACCCCCAGATATTTGCCGTCATGGCTCTGCAGGAGACCAGCGAGGCCCACCTGGTGGTCTCTTCTTCGCTAAGGGGGTCACCATCATGCCCAAAGACTTCCAGCTGGCCCGCTGCATCCGCGGAGAGAGAGCTTAGACTTTCTGCTGCACATTCACCAGCCATAATGCTCTGCACTGTGTGTCTATATATATACATTTATAGTAATATGGACATATGTTACTAGATGTTGTTTTTTCTTGCCTTCTGATTGTTGCTCTGAGTGTTGCTATCCCTATGCTGTTGCAATCCTGGAATTTCCCCATTGTGGGACTAATAAAGGCTTATCTTATCTTATCTTATCTTATATTTCATAGATTCCAACTCCCAGTTAGTTTTGAGTTTGCTTAGTAAATATTGATTTGGGTCATAGTTGAATGTTAAAACTTGGGTTTTATGCATGTTTAATTCGTACCCCGATAAATCTCCATACTCTGAAAAAACTAGTTCTGGAAAAGAGGTGTCCGGCTGCCCCAGGTATATTAAAATGTCATCAGCAAAGAGTGCTATTTTGTGTTCCTTCTGACCAAGTGTAATACGGTACCTTGAATTTTTTGATTCTGTCTTATCCATTGGCTCAGAGGTTCTATAAAGATTTCAAAGAGCAGTGAAAGACAAGGGGCAGCCCTGACAACATCCTCTTTCCAGTTCAAAAGATGATGATAATTTACCGTTAATCCTTATTTTAGCTGCTGGTTTTTTATATAATGCCTGGATAGTTCTAATGAAATTGTTATGAAAATTGAAACTGGATAAGATTCTATATAGGAAAGACCAGTCAACCGAATCAACTGCCTTTTCAGCATCTAATCCCAATATGGCTGCATTTAAGTTATATTTTTTTTATATGATGAATTATGTGTGAAGTGCGTCTAATGTTGTCTTGTGTCTGTCTTTGTCTTATAAAACCTGTTTGGTCTAAATGAATTAGGTCTGTCAGTATATTTTCTAACCTTTTGGCAAGGATAGTGGTAAAAAGCTTATAGTCCTGATTTAACACACTGATTGGTCTGTAGTTGGAGCAGTCTAGTTTATCCTTTTCAGGTTTAGGTATGACTGCAATGACCCCTTCTCTCCAGGAGGGGGGGGATTTCCCCTGTGTGGAGGACATAGTTAAATGTTTTCAGGAGGAGAGGAGATAGTTGCTGTTTAAAGGTTTTGTACCACTCTGCTGTATAGCCATCTGCTCCTGGGATTTGTTAGCTTTAAGTTTCATAATTGCTTTTTCCAATTCTTTAGGTTGTATTTCTGACAGTAGTGTTTTATTTTGTGACTCAGTAAGTTGGGGAAGGTTTAATGTGTTTAGGAATGCTTCGGATGCATTTTTATGTTTTTTGAGGGAGTACAAGTTCTTATAGTAGTTCTCAAAGCTTTTAAGAATATCCTGAATTCTAAATTTTATTTCCTTTGATACTGGGTCTCTGATTTTGTAGATTGGTCTCTCCATTTGTTGTTTCCTCAGCTTATAGGCTAGCAATTTTGCTGATTTGCTGCCTGTTTCATAGTATTTTTGTTTCAGAAATGTAAGTTTCTTCTGGATTTCTATTGTGTAGATCTCATTTATTTGTTTTTTAATTTCCTTAATTTTGAGCGAGTCATTAGAATGAGTGTTATCTTTGTGCTCTTTTTCTAGGTTCTTAAGTTCTGACTCTAATGCGATTAGTTTTTCTTGTCTCAGTTTCTTTTGGATTGCCAGTTTTGCGATAATCTTTCCCCTTATTACAGCTTTGCATGCGTCCCACTGTATTAAAGGGGATACTTCTCCATCATTTTCTTACAAATATCTGAGAATATCTGATTCCAATTCATCTTTCAGTGGTCCTTTCAGCATATTTGAATTTAACTTCCAAGAAAATGTGTTATTTGTGTATTTTTGGATACTTAAGTCCATATAGATCGGACTGTGGTCAGAGAGATCCATCAGTCCTATCTTACATGTTTTTACTCTTCCAATGTCTCTATTAAACATAAAAAATAGTCAATCCTTGAGTATGATGAATGTGGTGCTGAGTAAAATGTATAATCTTTTACACTGGGGTTGAATTCCCTCCACACGTCACAGATTCCCATTTCTTTTAGTAGCATCCGAGTTTTTCTACTTTGAGTGTTATTTTGATGTGGAGAATTACCTGATGCATCCCAGTATGGTTTCAGTCTTAGATTGAAGTCTCCACCACCTATCACTAAAACTTGGGCTTTAGTTATCATTAGGTCAAATACATTTTTATAAAATTTCCAGTTAGCCTCTGGAGGTGCATATACATTCAGCAGGGTGATATCTTCTCCCTCTAGCCCCCCAAGTACCATACTGTATCTCCCTTCTTTATCTTTGTGTTCTGATTTTTTTTCAAATATAATTTTGGTTGAGATCAATGTCGCTACCCCCCTCCTCCTCCCTGACTTATATAGGGCCTTTTCTACTAGTATTGCCTTGGCCTTACTTACTTCTACTCTACCCGCTTTCTCGCCCTTTCCACTGTACCCAGCACGGTTTAACCGACACTATTTTCATGCCCATTCGAAGGCAGGGTACAAGCGAGCTGAAGCGAGCCAAGATGTGACGTTAACAGACTGTGAACCGCTGATTGGTCAGGGCGTAACGTCATGAAAGCGCCCGTCTTCAGTGGAATCTTTACGACCGCCATTTATAATGTTTCATGGACTAACTCGGTCACGGAGTAAATACGATATTAATACAGACAGCATTGTAGGTTTAGCGGAAATCTACACCGTGGTCCAACGAAGAGGTGCGGGGTTTTCTCTGCTTGGTGGCAGATACACAGTGAGAGGAGTGATCTGGCCTGATACAGATTGCAAGCCCAGCATAGAACCGTCCTACTGACAAGCTGAAGATGAACGTGAGAGAACCATCGATGGTGAGTGATTTGTAATAATGTGCATCTGTTCGCTTATTTATCCTGTTGGTGGTAAGCTCACTGTTTTTGAGCCATACAGCGCCGTCCTGTGCTGGCTAACGAGTGTTAGCTAGTAGCTAGCTAGTACCAACTGCTGATCCGCGCTTGTTTCTCCTAAGTATTCGCTTGTGAGAGCAAAACGATGAAATATGTTAATCCTGGTTAAAGTCCTGGTTTTTGTACGTGCTGCACTTTGGTGCTGCGCATTAAATTGTGTGCAATTTAATACTAGAATGTGTTTCCACATGCCAGGGGTTAGCCTCCCTGTTTTATAGTGGATACTGGTGAAATGGACCACAGGAGCCGAAATCTCAACAATATAAAGTGCTTTTTCAAACCAGTGATTTATAAAGTCATTCATATAATTTTCTAAAGCGTCAGAATAGACCCACACACCTATTCTGTGGATTTTCCATAAAAGGTGCTGGAACAGTATTGTGCTGTTCCACCATAAATCCCTGTATTGAAAATATTCTTGTTCATGTACAGAGTGGCTCCTGAGGTGCTTGTCAGGGAAACAAAGCATTTTTGTCACATCCCACCACTGACGTTCACAGGTGTATTTCCCTAACACAGGTACATCTCCAAAAATTAGAATGTCATGAAAAAATTCAAAATTTTTTGACACTCATTTCAGAAAGAGAAATCCATATATTATATCGATTCATTACACAGACAGTGATATATTTCAAGCATTTATTTATTTTAATTTGGATGATTATGGCTTACAGCCCCTGAAAACCCCAAATTCAATTTGGCAAAAAATTAGAATATTACATAAACTTTAAAAAATAGTTTTTAAATAGAAATGTTGGCCACTGAGGTGTTGGTTAATATGGGCTGTAGCCATAATCATCAATATTAAAATAAACACTTTCAATATATCACTGTCCCTGTAATGAATCTATATGTGGGCTTCACTTTCTGAAATGAGTGACAAAAATATTGAACTTTTTCATGATATTCTAATTTTTGAGATGTGCCTGTATAAGTGTTGAACTTGCTTGAAACTAACCACCATCCATTTCTGTCGTTCGTCTAGGCAGGAGGAAAGCAGCCGCTCAACAACAGACCTCGCCACTGTGGAAAGTACTGAAATCTTTTGCTTTTATAGGTAAAGTGTCAAAACCAAAGTAGCACAATTTCCACTTAATATAAAAGGGACTGAACTGAGATTTATTTGATTGTGTGAGTATTAATTACAGAATAATTGAAAAAAACTGGCGCATCAACTGTAAAATAAACCACTTGTTAATGTTTTTATTTTTTTTGTCAGATCACTTGTGTGATCCTTTGTGAGTTATGTTCATAACTGTATCTTTTGGGGAATGGCAGTTGTTCAGTCATCAATATAATTTAGTTATAATGTGTAGTTTATACTCTATCATCAATAAACTCATGCAGTAACAGGACACATTACAAATATTTGAGACCCATTGTAGTGCATCCTTTTATATTTTAGCAATAAAAGTACAAAACACCGCCCACCCTTGAAGCCAGGGCAAGAAGAGACACTTTTACATTCAAGACAAACTTTTATTGATAATGTATTAATTCATTCTGATTGCTGAGGCCACAGTAAAAACAGATGATTTTAAATGTAACCCAGCCCTTGTAAAATCGACTTTACATCAGTGCAGCTACATGAAAATTGTGGTTAAATACAACAACGAAGTACTTTATTGTCACATTGGAATTGGAATCGCTCCTGTTTTGTTTTTCTTTTGAATTCTTGGATGGAATATGGGTGGGCAATATAAGCTGCAGCTTCAGCCATCACCCATTTCAGATAACCTATGTTGAACTGTATAATCAGAGGAGTTATTGTTTAATTCGACCTTATTAGATTTTTTTTCCCTTTGTTATATTATTCTATTTTCTTTTAATCTAGCCGAAATAAAGATTCATTCATTCACATTCCACCACTGGCTTTTAGCAACAAGTGTATTTCCCAAATATGTTTTAAACTTCCTTTATTTAACCACCACCCATTTCTGTCTTTTGTCTAGGCAAGAGGTAAACGATCGATCCACCCCAATCGCGGGGATCATGAGATCGTGGGTTCGATCCCAGCCCCCGACCAACAGTGATCTGTGTGGAGTTTGCATGTTCTCCTCGTGTTGCGCGGGTTTACTCCGGGATTTCTCCGGTTTCCTCCCGCATACCAAAAAAAAAAAAACATGTAGGTTTAGGGCGCTCGCGCACGCAGCGACCGGCAGCCGGTGGCTTGTCACCAGACTGCAAACCAAGTCTACCTACGGGTACAAATAAGTAACAAAAAAAAAACAAAAAAAAAAAAAAAAACTGGACCTTGCATCACTATTTACAGAGATGCAGGCCTAAGATCTGCTGATCTGAGACCAGTGTGAGCTGCACATCCCAGCTGCTGAGTGACCCAGTCTTACAGTTTGAGTTTTGCACATTCTGAATAATCTGGAATTTGCTGCTGATTGTAATAAACAATATAGTGACTTATGTGTTTGCATCATGATTTCTATTTTTGTCTGTTAATACACTGGTGGGAAAAGAGTCAATAGTACAAACCATTAATGGGTGACCTTGAAAATAATGGCTCATTTTTAAGAAATTTATGTCACATGGTGGTAACCTTCACATATAAAAAAGAGACATCTGCAAAAACTTCAGAGGTTTATTGTCAGTGCAATACTACATGAATGCATGTATATGTAGGATGAAGAGCCTATAAAATTATTTGTCATAAGGTACAGGAATTATTTATTTTATTTAATAGTGGGTGTGAAAGGGGGGCGGAGTTGAACCATCACCTCTACACCCTCTAAATTAAATAAAAGCACTCGTAAAAGGGGCACCAGTCCTAAGGACAATAAAATTAACTTTAGTTTTAATTAATTTTGTACCTTAAATTGCTTAATGAATCAGTCTCAAAGTTTCAGTGAGTTTTTGTCCTGCCGTGATTAGGAAACCTGTATATGCGAAAGGAAAACGCTTCAACTGCTCTTATTCACTCATTTATTAAAATCATTCAGGTTACATGGCATGGCGTTCAAATGATGAATAAACAGATTCAGATGATGACAGCGTAAAATATCACATCAACTGATATTGGGTTCCTGAACATAAAATCCAGCATTACACCTCTGCAGAACCAAGGAGAAACTAGACTTATGTTTCAACGGTAAATGAGGCTGGAATGTTTTAACAAAACATCGCAATTTTATGGGGAAAATTCATAAGCTAATTATCTAAAAATGACTCTTGAATTAATCTACAAAATTTAAGGGCAGTTACTTAAAAATGACTGAAAGTTTTCGTTCAGTTTACAGTCCTATCCTGTGGCTGAGACTAATTGAGCCCTGAAATACGGGCCATATTCAATTGTAATTTAATTGTTAGGACATCATGTTTAACCCAGAAATAGGAGAAATAAGTCTCACTCACACACGGCCGTAGGTCCAAATCCCGCTGGTCGGTACCCGCTTGGGTTTTTTTGAAGCTCGGACGTCGGAGGAAGCGGCTGCTTTCCTCACTCACAGCCGTGGGGCGATAACTTAGCTTGGGGGGCCCTTCAAAGAGACATTTGCAGCCGTGGGTGGTTTTGTCTCAGGGCGGCGTGAAAAGTCCTTGGGAAAAGAATCCAAATTTGGGTCTCTTGTAGCGGGATAGACCAAAAAAACTGAAGGAAAATCTTCTCAGTCTCTTCACTTTAAACTAGGCAAATTAAAGGTCCACTTTAATGGCGTGAAAAGTCAAAAAAAAATGTTAGAAAAACATTTACTAGGATAAGAATGGCTTCTGAGGTGAAGGAAAAAGTTTGAGAATTTGATTCTCTAAAAAGGGACGAGCTCTAAAGAAAAATGGTTTCTCCTCAGTTTCCAGAATATAAGAAAAGATTTGACAAACATACAGAGAATAAAATAAAACTTCACAGGGCCTTGAAACGGGGGAATAAAGCTTTCTTCTGAGCTCTAGATTACTATTCTGCTTCCTTAATCTGAATTTATTCCTAATCTTTCTCAAAATCTCTTTATTGCCTTATCTTCTTTCTGTGTTCCTAATTCTTAATTCTATTTCTAGCTAATCTTCCTGCTTGTTGTCTGATCTCTGACTTTTTCAAAACTCTCCTCTGTACTGTGGAACTCAACTGTTTACTCTGTTTTCCTTTTGACTCAAATCTAACTTCTGACTTTTAAAGTTACCCTCGCCGGGTCGTAAAACTGATGATGTCAGTCGTCAATACGACCAATCTACTCTTTCAGAATCAGTTTGAAATGGCTGTTATCCAATGTGAAAACATTTCTTTGTTTGAGAGCAGCCAACCAAATGGAGACACCATCCCATGAATTTTCAGAGGGAAAAATCAACACTCAGTCAGTTCTTATAAGATAAATGCTCAATATAAAATCTAACTAAATTAAATGACTTGGCTAATATATGGTGATCATGCATTTATACCATTACTCCAATAACACTCATGAATATAACATTTCTTATACATAATTATAATACATGCATTCACATTTGGATCAAGATTAGAACAGCAGAACATGCAGCAAACCATGGTTGGTGATAAGAGGGATGATTTTCAGTGTCCTTAGGATCCAGGATAAGCTGAAAGAAACTTAATATTTAGAACAAATTAAAAGTCATCCTACGTACTGAGAACACATTCCGTAGGTATCCGCTAGGAGGTACTGTTGAGCTGTAGATGAGTTCCTTTATTATCTGGCGAAAGTACCTGGACAGTATAGCCTATAAAACCGTCAGATTAAGTGGTTTATGACTCTTTTAAAAACATTGGTTTCCTGTGAAAAGGTACGTTATCAAATGCAGTGTTCATGTTGAGAGGTCTGGTCTCCTGAGTTTTATGTTGCTTTGAGCCTTTAAAAGCAAGCTCTGATCCTTACAATCTCTGAAAGCAGCGACTGTTTACATTGGCCCTGGGAAAGCAAGCATCGTTGGTCAGGTCTGGAAGAAGCCTGCATGAGTCGGCAAAAAGCCAGTGATATTCCTGAGAAGGCAGAAAGGTGATATTCCTGTGTAATGAATAAAATGAAATTCCTGTAAACCGGAGAGAAGTGATCTTCTGTCTTGGTTTTGAGGAGGACGATGATGCTACAGTTCCCCCCTTTGTAGCGATGGTGAGCATCGGTCAGCGTCGGTACACATCCATGGCAGCTTCGTCTCCTTGGCAACACTTGACCTAAATACTGGGTTAAAAGGTTTGTGTGATGTCCATACACACTAGCATGCAAACAGTATCTATTACTAAGTACAGATCTTTGACTTTGGTTAACTGGAAGGACTTCCATGAATTTCCAAAAATAATTTGAATATGGACAAATGTAGATTATAAAATTGACTTGGAGTAGTAAGCTAAGGCATAGGTCTTGAAATGACTCAAAAATTCTAGCTACAAAAATAAGTGCGTAGTCTTACATACCTGAGGTAGGAATTTTGGTTCACGATGAAATAGCTATCATAGTTGTCCAAAAAAAAAAGAAAATAGTTTGAATGGGTACAAAAATCAAAATGGAGTGCAAGAGCTATATATAAAAATATAGGTTTGTATATAAGCATGCATATAACTTTTAAAAATTCTAAAAATAAAGAAAAATAAAAGTCAAAACAAAGAATGCAAAACAAAAATGTATTGCTTATCTGAGGTAGATGTTTAGGTTAAGCAATATTGAATTAATTCAAGGAGGTTCGAACTGAATTGGTTTAGCTGGACTAAACCATGGTTCCACAGAGGTCTTACTCAGAGGGTGTTTGAGACCTTTGTTCTGGAAGACTGAGCGAACATGGGAAGTCATCATTGTTCTTTGAGTGGCAATGAGGAATAACTTTGTGACATCTGAAACAGGGGCAAGAAGCGGTGAAGGCAGACTCGTTGTCAAAGTGTTAGCTGAAAGTCTAATATTTTTAGCTACCTTTCGAAGAAACACAGGCATTATATGTGGGTGAGCAGGGTCACCCTCTAACATGAAGAGTGACAAGTCCAAGACCTTGTTGAGTTTGAATGAGGCTTTGGAGCAAACATTCAAAACCAACACAGTATCTTGCAAAGTTTTGGTAACAGTTGGTGGTTCAACTATCTGGCATTTCAGTGTAGCGGTGTTGACTGATTTAACAGTAGACGTGCTAAGGCTAGCAAGGGGCCCTAATGATGAGGCCGTGGTTGAGAATCTACTTAAGGATTGTTGACTTCTTGTCTGGGTTCTGTCCAGTTCTAACTGGGCGAAAGTAGGTGAGGGTGCTAGGTAGAGGGCTAAACTGAAAAACAGGAGGGCCGTCGTCCTGGCCAACGAATAGAAGTGAGTCATTTTAATCTTGAGCTTAATCTCATTAAGCATTTTAATTTTAATTTTAATCTTGAGCTTCTTGTCAGTTTTCCTTTTCTTGAGGTACCTGAGTGGTAGGTGAAAGTTATTCTTAGAGGTGGAACAACTTTGTTAGAGACTGAGCTCTAAGCTATTAGTGTTTATCACCTTTAGAGGGTTTTGTGATTATTGACTTAAGCTAGTGATGTTGTTGATTTTGTTTGTACTACTTTGAAATAGTAACTTGATGATACTGAAAGAAATTTTGCGGGGTCTTTTAAGGTTAGATTTTAAGGAAGTCAGTTAGTTTGGGTTAACTTTCTCCTTTTGAAGGTTTAATGCAGTTACCTGATTGAGGAAGAGAAATGCGACCGAGAATGTCTGAGGCTGATAGTCAGCTAACAGTTATCTATCGGGCGCAAACAAGATTTTAGGTTTGTTTACTGACTTAATGGAACAGTGTTGTCCCCGACAAGTCCCATGGGGTTTTTGTAAGCTTTGATTTGATTACGATGGACCCATTTGGAGATGGGGTCCTGGCGACCTTTGCTTATTTTGATTTGGTAAACGACCGGAGAGAGTTTATCTGTGATCGTGTGTGGACCTGTCCACCTGGGGAGGAACTTCCGAGCGAGTTTTCCTGCTCGTGCGTTGGTCTGTCCTGTCTGAGGAATGAAAGCATAATAGAAAACCTTGTCTCCCACTTGGAGTTCGTCATGTGAGGCTTTCTGATCGTAGTAGGCTTTGCGTCCTTCAACTGATCGGTCCAAATGTTTTTGGGCAAAGGCAAAAGTCTGTCGGAGATGTTTGGTCAGGTCAGTCATGTACTGGTGAGTAGTGTAAGCTGTAGCAACACTGGCTTCTCCAGGTTGGTAGAGTAAATGCAGGGGCAAAGTCATTTGCCGGCCTGTCATCATTTCAAAAGGTGACACCCCCGTAGCTTCATGGGGTGTGGCTCGGATGGCCATTAAGACCAGCGGGAGTTTTACATCCCAGTCTTTTTGGTGTGGTGAAACATACTTCTTCAGTATGTTGATCACAGTTCGGTGGGTTCTTTCAACCTGTCCGGAGGATTGTGGGTGGTGACTAATATGGAAGTTAGCTTTAACTCCCAAGGTTTCCCACAGTTGTCGCATGACTTCGGCGGTGAAATGAGTGCCGCGGTCAGAGTTGATTCGGCTTGGCAGACCAAACCTAGAGAATACGTGGTTCATCAACAAGTAGGCCGTGGTTTCTGCCGTGTCATTAGGACCAGGCAGGCACTCGACCCATTTGGTGAAAGCACATGTGACTGTGAGGAAGTATTTGTTTCCTCTGGCTGACCGTGGAAGGGGACCTACCCAGTCAATTTGGAGGTCAGACCATGGGAATGAAATGCCTCTTTTCTGTAGGGGTGCTCAATGCATCGGGTTGGTTGGTTGAAACTGGCAACATACGAGACATCCCTTTATGTAGTCGGCTACATCCTTTCGCATGTATGGCCAATATGCCACTTGTTTGAACGCGTTGTACGTCGCTTTGACGCCTTTGTGTCCTGCAGTTGGGAGATCATGGGCATGAACAATCATCACCCCCCTCTGGTTACGAGGGACCACAAGCGCAGGCGTAGGGAGTTCATCGGAAACATGAACTAGAATGCCATTTCGCAGCTGCAAGGATGATCGTGCGGCAAAAAGTGGCTTCAGGTCTGGAGTGTCAGCGAGATCCGAGTCGGATGGTGCATTAAGTGCAGGATCTGAGATGTATTGTATCATTTTATGGACCGCAGGGTCAAGGGTTTGAAGAGAGATAAGGTCAGCGTCAGTGAAAACAGGGTCAACCGCAAGGGGACCTGTGGTTTGTGTCGTGTCTTGGGACCTGTTAGTCTGGGCCCTAGTGACTGCGCAGACTGTAGGGGTGGGTGGGTGGGACTGTGAAGTCGGCACCTGAGCAGAATCAAAGGACCAGGGTGTGCCTTGTATAGCTCCTTGTTTTGCAAGTGAGTCCACAAGGTCATTCCATTCTTTGTCCTGACCTGGTGTGCGCGAGTGACCTCTGACCTTTTTCCAGTACACTTGGAGGTTGTTGGAGGTGACCAGATGATCACATGCCTTGAAAAGGTCTTGATGTTTAACCGGTTTGTGGTTTGCGGTTACAAAACCTTTGGCCTTCCAGAGTGCTAAATGACAAGTGAAACTGAGGCGTGCATAGTTGGAGTCAGTGCAGATGACCAATGTGCGAATGCCATGGTCTACAGCAAGTTGCAGTGCAATGAGCACACCTGCGATTTCCGCATACTGAGATGATTGGGAACCCAGTTGATAGTTGTGGGGTTCACAAGGCTGATTGTTCAGCCATGCCACACCCACACCAGCACGAATGTGAGTTTCATGGTGAAAAGAACAACCATCGACATAGGCGGTGACCATATCTTGACAGATGTTCTGGTCAAAGTAGTGATGGTTTGAGTCTTCAGTGACTGTAGGTGGCTCTGCACGAATGGATGGTCCTGGAGTGTCCTCAGAGCACCGTTGGCAGGCAGCCAAGTCTGTGCCGAGAGGGCTTCTCAACTTTTGTGCATAGCGGACCTCCACATCAAAGCTTTGTAGAGCCATCAACCAGGAGGCTATTCTGGCATTTGTTACAACACCTTCTCTGATGCGTTGACTGTTAAGGAAGACCACTGGTTGGTGGTGAGTCTCAACTGTGATTCTCTGGCCTCCTACATAGTTGGAGAAATGTTTGACTGCCCATACAGTGGCCAGAAGGGCTTTTTCACAGTCCGAGTATTTCAGTTCCGGACCAGAGAGGGTTTTGCTGGCATAGGCCACGACTCGTTTGTCGTGGTCGTAGATTTGGTATAATCCAGCACTTAAGCAGTTGGCAGAGAATCCCACTTGTAAGAAGAATGGCTGGTCGCAGTTGGGATAGGCCAAACATGGTGCTGTGCATAACTTTTGCTTCAACGCTAGCATAGCTTGTTCTTGAGCCTCAGACCAAATGAAAGGGGTGTCCTTTCGTAGGAGGTCTGTAAGGGGTTTGCCAAGTCTGCATAATCCTCATGAACTGACGTGAGTAATTGCATACCCCTAGGAAGCTCCGGAGTTCGGAGATTTGGTAGGGGCTTTGATGTTTAACACACCTTGAATTCGTGCCGTTTGGTGTAGTACCCCTTTTGGATCCTAGGCAAGAGACCGACATAGTTGACTTTGGTTTTGCACCATTGGCATTTGGAGAGAGAAATTTTTGCTCCAGCTTGCGTGAGCTGGCCAAGGACATGGTCAATTTCAGTGAGATGAGTGTCCAGAGTTGGACTCCGAATGAGAATGTTGTCAACATAGATAAGGTTACCTCTGTCTCGGGCATCTGGACATGCTTTGTTCAAGAAAATGTTGAACTCTGCAGGAGAGTTGGCATAACCGAAAGGGCATCGGGTGAATGTGTATTGGCGATTCGCGAACGTGAAGGCTAGTTTGTGTTGGTCTTCAGTTGGACAGGAATAGTCCAAAAACCAGAAGCAATGTCCAGTGTTGAGAAGTATTTGGCATCTTTACTCTAGGGAGTTTCTTGCTCCAGTTGAGTCATAGGCCACCTAGAGAGAGGAACTTGAGTGTTCAATTTCCTGTATTCAATGGTGAGTCTCCACTTACCATTGGGCTTTAGGCCAGGCCATAAGGGAGCCGAGTAGGTACTGTTGCATGGCCTGATTATGCCACGGTCCAGTAAATCATCGATTATTCTTGTACTGGCCGTACGAGGCCAAGGGAATCTTGTACTGCCTGACGTAGGTTGGAGGGGCGTCAGGTGGTGTAGGAATACGTTACTGAGTGGATTGTGGTCAGTCCACAGTCCTAAGGAGTCTTTGGAGAAGGATTGTTCATACTTATGAAGAACTTGGTGAAGTTTTTCACGTTCTTCGTCAGAGGTTAGGGCATCAGCATCAGCTACCACCTGTGCAATCTCTTCAGTGATAGTGAGGACTGGTTTCGGTGGAGCATCGCTGGGATTGTCATTGGTTTGCTGATCGGACTCCGATGGAAGGAGTTCAATGGCTTGGACAAGCATTTGGTCATTGTTAGTCAAGTCGATTCGTCCCACTGACTCTTTGTCAGGGGTTGGTATTGACACAAGAGCGATGGCCTTAGAAGGCTTAGTGTAAATGACTGTAGGTTCAAGAGAGTCGGCCCAAAGAGAATCAGGGAGGCCTGCCTAGCACAGGAACAGTCAGTTCAAAATCGTGGAAATCTGTGGTGATGAGCCAGCCAAGAGGCGTGGCCTTGGGCAGGACGATGGTCTCTGCCGTGGGGATTGTTAACCGGTAATGTGGTGGTTCTGTAGTCTAGGCTTAGAAGGGGCATGGCCTCCAGAGTTAAGCCTAGATTGTCAAGCACAGGAGCCGGTTGGAAAAATGCTTGAGGATGCATAAGTTTCTGTCCGGTTTGAATGCATAGTTGGACCGGATAGCACGTGACATTAGCAGGTATGAGACAATGTTGAGTGTTCAGTACCTGGCAGGCCTCAGGGATGGTTTGGCCTGACTTTAGAGTGTCAAGATCTGGTTTAGAGTGAGCGTCTCGAACTGAGGTGAGAGACCATAAGACATTGTTTATGGTATCAACCTGGGTTCCAGAGTCTCACAAGAAGATCACTGCCGATGTAGACTGCATGTGGCAGGTCGGGGAACGACCAAGAAGGGGATGCGTTAGCAGTCAGTGGTTCCACTGAAGGTGGAGGGCGCAGATACTTCTGGCGACCAATGTTTTGTTTGATTTGGTCCCAGCAGGGAAATGAAAAGACTTGTTAGTGATCATAAGGTCAGGGTATTTCTCGTGTAGAGAGTCGAAAAGTGTCTGGCTGATTGCAGATTTATCAGCCCAGAGAGCCAGTACCACGTCTTCTACGTGGGAGACTTTGGATAGCTAGTCCTTTGACCACTTGGGGGCAGTACTCTTCATCGACTGCCCCTGGTTTCAGGGTGCAAAGAAATGAACTGTGTTCATTTAAGGTTAGGTTGTCAGATGTGGTGGCCTGAAAAGGGGTGTCTGTTTCAGCCTTGGTCCCCAAGGTCACTTCCGTCAAACTTTGTTGGGTCAGCAGTGCGAGTGGGTTGACTCCTGGAACATCCAAGGTGTCAAGAGTGTAGCACTGTGATCCGGTTGCTTCAGGTTAGAGTGGTTGGAAGAGGTTGTCGAACTTGAGCCCATAGCTTGAGATTCTTGAAGTCTATCAGAGGCTCAAAGCGATTAAGTAGATCCTTGCCTATCAGCAATGGAATTGAGTTGAGATTGGACACATAGACCGGGTGGATCAAGGTCATGGGCCCAATGGAGATTTGTATCAATGACATGTGTGACACAGTCGTGTTTGAGGGTGCATAAGGTTGAATAGCTAAAGAGCAAGGTCTCAGTTTCAAGTCTTTGTGCGCATAATTAGGCAGTGACACGTAGGTGTTCAAAAAGGTCACGCGACATGAGTGTGATGTCCGCGGCGGGTATCTAGTAGGGCTTCGTGCGTCATCACATCTTCCAAGGGTCAATGACAGAAAAATTTTCGTGCAACCCCCCTTTCGGTTAAATCACACAGAAATTCTTGGACCGGTGGTTCAACGCAGATTAAAAGTCGCCGGTTTTCGGGCGAGTGAGGTTTCCAGGTAGCTGGACTACCAAAATGGCACTGGGTGGCGTTGCATTTTGGAGCTCCTCCTGAGTTTCTGGTGGAGGAAGCTCGGTTGTGTCTTCGGTATCCTTCCCCTTTGTAGTAGGAGAATCCTCAGGGTTGACTTGTGGCAAACCTAAGGATCGTTTGGGGTGGTCACAATATTTATGGCTAGGACATCTGGTTTCTTGTCCTCTTTCGCCTCCTTTTTCCTCTTCAGTTCGTCAAGTATGCGTTGGAGAGTCTCCAGGTCTTCTTGGCTGAAAATGGGCTTTTCTTTCTTCTCCCAGGGTTTGGAGTTAAACTTTCCAGGGGGAGGTCTTGCTTCCCTGTTGAAGTTTTTCCGGCGGTATGAAGGAGGTGACCACTTTCCGCGATTATGCAAGTCTCGAAATTGATATCTGTCATCCTGGGTAGCCGTACCGTATTCTCGTGACTTACCTGGTGGGCTTAGTCTCCGACGGTAGTCAGGTTTTGGTGATGTTGGCTTGGAACTTGGTGTCAAAAATTTTCGGGTCATGGACTCGACTTATCTTGACTAGAGGACTGTCGTCGTTTTATTTGTGACCTGAGATGCTGGAACAGGGGCTGGCCTTGGGGCGCCCTCTAGGTCCAGGGTGTCTGATGCGGTGTTGACTGCTAACACCGCGGTAGACTCGGTATGCTTCTGATTGCTTTGTCGCTGTTTCTGGAATGCATAATGTGCGAACTCTCTTAGCTGGTTTATCGAGTTTGTCTTTGGGTTAGCCATGACTCCAAGGTGGTGTCCAATCGTGGGATGGAGATTCTGAATGAACAGAGCCTTGAAATTGTGGTCTTCTTCCATCTCAGGCGTGTTTTGAGATCCGAAATATGCGCGCAGGAGTCGCTGGTAGTATGCCTGTGGGGGCTCTAGCGACCCTGTTTCACAGCTAGGGCTGTCTCTAGCCCTGACTGTAAGCAGTCGTCGGATAACTCTCTTTCGATGGCTTCATAGAGTTTTCGGCGGTTCATCTTGATGTCAAATGGTTGCCGATCTATGAATTTTGATACCGACCTGTTGGATGTCAACTTGATCAAATAAATGCGGTCGTCAACCGTAGCATCAGGTATTTACGCAAGTAGTAGTCAATGTCTTGCAAATAATCCCTGGTATCAGGTGACCCACTGTTGAGGGGTCAAATTTCGTGACGTGGCGAGCGATCTTATTGAGATCTCCCATCGGATGGAATTTGCACACGTCTTTCACGTTGCTGTTCGGGTCTGAACGGGTCAGGTGAGTGTGAGCCGGGGGAGTCCCCATCCCATGAGGGGATGCCCCCCTTTGTCGAGGGAACCGGTCCTGTTCATGGATTCTGATCTCAGATCCCTTTGTTTGCGGTGGTCTTCCAGCTCTTCTTGGACGTCCTGAAGACCTTGTTGTGCTTCTCGTAGGAGCAGTTTGCATTTCCCATAATCGGAGCTTGTTTCGTCCATTGACCTTCAACTTCCTTGAGTTGATTCTCTTTGTAAAGCAGGGCGGTTCTCAATTCCTCGTTTTCTTGCTGAAGTGAGGTATTGTTGTCTTCTAGTCGTTGCTTTTCTTCCTCTGCTTGTTCCAGATTAGCAACGTCTGATCGAGCGTAGCTTGGGTGTCTGTCTTTCTCTATGCGAGCTTGTTCCTGCTTTTTCACAAGGGATTTGTTCTCTTCCTGAAGAGAAAGGATGTTGTTTGTCGTTTCACCAGTTCCTTTCGGCGTAGGAGTACTTGGGTTTCAGCTCGTTTTAGCCTTGCAACTAAGCTAGTGCAAACTTTCCTAACACACCGGGGATTTCCTTTGCTATCGGTGGGTTAGCTTCGCATTCATCCGAAAGTTTTTCCGTGATTTGCTTCAAATCTTTTGGTAGAGTATCCGAACTTGTTTTGGAGAAACCGGGTATAAGGTCGGAAGTCAACTCTTCCAATATTACTTGAAGGTCATTTAATTCGTCAAGTGGACTCGACATGTTTGACCGTTTGTGTAACGCATAGCTTGAAATCAATTCGTTGATTATAGCTAAAGTTGTGCGTCAAGAGTTAACCTTGAGTGTCGTTTTACAGTGAGGGTAATTACAAGCTTCTTTTTGGAGTTTGTTTCAACTTCCAGGCTTGTAAGAAGGAAAGCAAATATTTTGGAATTCTTTAGAAATGTGGAATAGGTGTTAGTTTATATGTTGACACTGTATTTTGATTTGTATTTCACAAGACAAAAGCAAAAAAATTTTTTTTGTTGACTGACTTCTTTCAGTCAGTTATCAAAGTGTAGTTTTGGAATAGTCCTCAACTAGGTTGTGAATTTTTTGTTGAATCTCACTTGAAAGTAATAATTTTATTTACAAAAGAAAAAGAGAGCAACAAAAATAGAAAAGGTTAAATGCTTTAAGGCTTTAGGGTTACAGTATAAGTCTTCACTTTGTTTTAAAGTTAGAACTGGCTTTGTTCTACTTGTTAAAACTTATCTTCATTTAAAGCCTTTCAATGTTTTAATATTTACAAGTTAGGAAACAAATGAATTGTCTTTGCATATTGTCACTAAGGCTTCCTTAGGATTAAAGTTAATGATTATTTAAAAAGAGGAAAAAATTAAAATGTTTTACAGACTAGTCAAAGTTTTCACCTTTTGACATATTTCAAATCCTGGTGAGAAACAATGAGTTGGTTAAATGTTTTCCTTCTCCTGGGGAGGAAACATGAATCCAAACCAACACTGACTGTAAATAAGCTAAAGCTTTCAAGTGTTAATTGCTGGATGTGGTTTCCTAATTTTGGAGAATTTTGGTTAAATATTTAGTAAATCACTAAATCCTTTACCAACATGCACAGGATTTACATTAACTTGAGTTTAAATGAACATTGTCATTTATTTGAGTCCCTAAGTTGAATGGCTTCCTGTGAAAGAAATCGCACAAAGTGATCTTTAAAACAAAACACATATATATAGCTTCAAAAGTTTGCAGACTTTTAGCATAAGATGTGTGAATATATGCTTTTAACTAAAAAGATTAAAATATGTGGTTAACATATGTGAGTAAATACAAGTCTATGCTTCTAAGTTCTTTCAGTGTGTATGTATGCAGTCAAAAGCTCTTCCACCAATGAGAACAAACTTCAAACCCACAAGTTTCCTTTACTTTTTGTTCTTGGGATAAAACTTTGAATTGGGTTTAAATTTAGATTGTTCCGGATAATTCGGATTGATTTAAAGTCAATTTGGAAGCTCTGTTTGATTATAAATCAGCTTAATCAGATTTGCTCTGCTTTAATCCGAGTGTGAATTCAGGCAAGAAATGCAACTCCTATAGTTGACCACACGATGGAGGCTGCCCCTCCCAGGGGGAGGAGACACTGGTGACGTCACTCTGGGCGGGGGTTTACCGGTCTCACTCAAAATGGCAGCTAGGGTGACTCCTCTTAGCGCCATTCAAGATGCCGTCTGCACGCTTACTCTGCTCATGCGCAGTTTTTTCGTGCACGCCTTTCGGTCACGCGCGCGACTGTGCGCGTTCAAGTGACACGTGATGCGGCGCGAGTCCTCAGCGACAACGCCACGCCTTGCCTTTCCAAAATGAGAGTTTAATCTCCAACTTTCATAAATAATGTTACCCCTTTAATTTCGGGTATAGCTTAGCGCTACTTTCCCCAGCGGTTTATTCATGACCAGATCAAACCGCGTCCAGCTTAATCTGACGTCACCACGCTTGGGTAATTAATTACAGAACTGGCCAGTTTAATTACTCCTTTCGGGATAATCGCCGAAAGGTTAAACTGGCGAGAGGACAGGACGGTTTTCTTCGCATTTCTGTCGCTCTAGGCCTCTGTTTCTTAATCCAGCATATAATAATACTGCTTAAACTTCTTTGCATGCATCAAAAACTGTTGACTTTTTAGTGGGTAAATTGCTCACCCCCCTTTGCTATCAGTCAGCCTCCTCACGGGGAGGTTAGGTAAACAACACAGCAGATACACACACAGGCAGGAGGAGAGATGCAGGCCTCAGTCTCAAACAAACACACAGACTCGCCAAATAGTGGATCAACATTTGCAGGAAAAAAAAAAATGATTTCAATGAATTTTCTTTTTGCATATACGTTTCCCAATTACAGAGGCCTCACACGGGGCACCATTAATAATGTAGGATGAAGAGCCTATAAGATTATTTGTCATAAGGTACAGGAATTATTTATTTTATTTAATAGTGGGTGTGAAAGGGGGGCGGAGTTGAACCATCACTTCTACACCCGCTAAATTAAATAAAAGCACTCGTAAAAGGGGCACCAGTCCTAAGGACAATAAAATTAACTTTAGTTTTAATTAATTTTGTACCTTAAATTGCTTAATGAATCAGTCTCAAAGTTTCAGTGAGTTTTTGTCCTGCCGTGATTAGGAAACCTGTATATGCGAAAGGAAAACGCTTTGTATATGCGAAAGGAAAACAACAATGTACATATAGTACATTGTTGATGCAGAGAATATATATTTCTACAGTATATGTATCTAGTAAATCAAGCATTTTCCATGTAACCTTGTGACTGCATTATTTTAATTGCTTTTAATCCTAGATCAAGTTTGTTTTGGCCTAAAATGCATCATAACTGCACTGTGGCGCAGTGGTTAGCACTGTGGCAGCACAGTTTACCCTTGGCCGGGGGATTGTGGGGATCGTGGGATTGTGTGTTCGATCCCAGCCCCCAACCAACAGTGATCTGTGTGGAGTTTGCATGTTCTCCCCGTGTATGCGTGGGTTTACCCCGGGATTTCTCCGGTTTCCTCCCACATGCCAAAAACATGCAGGTTAGTTTAATTGGAGACTCTAAAGTGGCCTTAGGTGTGAGTGTGTGTGTGAATGGTTAAGGGATAGCGCCGTATCGTGGCTGCTTCATCCATCCAGGGGGTGGATGACCCTCAATTTCCCCTCTGGGGATCAATAAAGTATACTAAATCTAAATCTAATATATATATATATATATATATATATATTATATATACTGTATATATATATATAATAATCTTATTATACCTAACTCAGTACTGTTTACTTTTTTGAATATATATTTTGTGGCTAATATAGTATTAACCTGGTGATCAAGTTGTGTCAGCTGATCATTTTTTGCTATGACACCATCTCAGACTCAGTGCAGCTGGAGCAGGTACGTCATGATGTCTCAACAGGTCTCTCAGGATTTCACGCAGATCAGAGCAAATTTTTTTTTTCCCCACAATATTTTTATTGAACCTTTCTTTTTTTTTTACAAACAGCACACACAGTCAGACACTAACACAAAAGTAATTTAAAAACTAAAAAGAAACAATAACAAAATAACAAAAAAAGGGTAATAAAAACAACAACCATTACACAAAAACAAGTCAAAAACAATGCTCCTCTGTTTAGTCTAGGTAATCTATTACATAAGAATACATAATATACATTCACCAGCTCTGGAATTTGCAAGGTCCACACATATCATTCACCTTCTTCTTCAGAAGTTATGTTTAATTTCTTTACATAATCAATGAAAGGTCTCCATATACAGTGGGGCAGAAAGTAGTCAGCCACCAATTGTGCAAGTTCTCCCACTTAAAAGATGAGAGAGGTCACCAATTTTCATCATAGGTATACCTCAACTATGAGAAGACAAAATGAGAAAAAAAAATCCAGAAAATCACATTGAAGGATTTTTAATGAATTATTGGTAAATTCCTTGGTAAAATAGTATTTTGGTCACCTAAAAACAAGCAAGATTTCTGGCTCCTCACAGAACCTGTAACTTCTTCTTTAAGAGGCTCCTCTGTCCTCCACTCGTTACCTGTATTAATGGCACCTGTTTGAATCGTTATCAGTATAAAAGGACACCTGTCCACACCTCAGTCAGACTCCAAACTCCACTATGGCCAAGACCAAAGAGCTGTCAAAGGACACCAGAAACAAAATTGTAGACCTGCACCAGGTTGGGAAGACTGAATCTGCAATAGGTAAGCAGCTTGGTGTGAAGAAATCAACTGTGGGAGCAATATTAGAAAATGGAAGACATACAGACCACTGATTATCTCCCTCAATCTGGGGCTCCACGCAAGATCTCACCCTGTGAGGTCAAAATGATCACTCGAACGGTGAGCAAAAATCCCAGACCACACAGGGGGACCTAGTGATTGACCGCCAGAGAGCTGGGACAAAGTACAAAGGCTACATCAGTAACCACACTTCTCGCAGGGACTCAATCTGAAATGCCAGACGTGTCCCCACTGTTAATGCGTACATGTCAGGCCCATCTGAAAGTTTGCTAGAGAGAATTTGGAGGATCTGAAGAGGGATTGGGGAGAATTGTCATATGGTCAGATGAAACAAAATAGAAACTTTTGTTTAAAAATCATCTTGTCGTGTTTGGAGGAGAAAGACAACACATACTACTGTGAAGCATAGGGGGTAGAAACACATCGTGCGTTGGGGCTGTTTTTCTGCAAAAGGGACCAAGACGACTGATCCGTGTAGGGAAAGATGAAATGGGGCCATGTATCGTCCAACATTTTGAGTGAAAGACCGGCCTTCCATCAGCAAGGGCATGAAGATGAAATACATGGCTGGGTCTTTCAGCATGACAATGATCCAAACACACTGCCCGGGTAACGAAGGAGTGGCTTCGTAAGAAGCATTTCAAGGTCCTGGAGTGGCCCTATGCCAGTCTCCAGATCTCAATCCCATAGAAAATCTTTGGAGGGAGTTGAAAGTCCGTGTTGCCCAGCGACAGCCCCAAAACATGACGCTCTAGAGGAGATCTGCATGGAGGAATGGGCCAAAATACCCAGCCAAAGTTGTGAAAATCCTTGTGAGACTTACAGAAAACATTTGACCTCTTGTCATTGCCTACGAGGTATATAACAAGATTTGAGATAAACTTTTGTATTTGACCAAATACTTATTTTACTGAGGAATTTACCAATTAATTCATTAAAAATCCTTCAATGTGATTTTCTGGATTTTTTTTTTCTCATTTTGTCTCTCATAGTTGAGGTATACCTATGATGAAAATTGGAGACCTCTCTCATCTTTTAAGTGGGAGAACTTGCACAATTGGTGGCTGACTAAATACTTTTTTCCCCCACTGTATTCTCAAACACATTTTCCTTTGATTTCAGTATATATGTTATTCTTTCTAGTGGAAGGTTGGTAACATCTGTCTTAACCACTGAGTCACATCTGGTCTATGAGTTTTTCCACAGTAATGCAATACATTTTTTGGCATTAAGCAAACTGAGGTCTATGAATGTTCTTTCACTCTTATTAAAGTTATGTTTTTCTGGATACAGACCCAACAAAAACAATTTAGGGTTCAATGTTATTTGTTTTGAAATTATTTTTTCAATTGTTACCCTCACCTCTTCCCAAAACATTCTGATTTTTCTACATTCCCATGAACAGTGAAATAGGGTTCCTTTACTTAGATCAGAGCAATTTTTTGCACAGGAAATAAACCAGACATTCTTAAGCTCTACAACCACTGATCGTTTGTGAAGCTGTGTTGACATCAGTGACAGGCTGTATTGACATCAGTGACAGGCTGTGCTGAACGCCAGACTGACCGTTTGAAGCGATAATTTTCCCACAACAGAGCCATCTGAAACACACACAGCGTACATATTTTAGTACCTAACAGCGATAACTTGCAGAGATTACAGTGTAGTACGATGTACTTATAGCAAACTAGCATTAGCAACATTAGCTTACCGTCATATATGACCTAGTTTGTATCCTCACGTCTTTGGCTCTCCCAGAAGCTGCAGAACTATTCCAGAGTGTTTCGTCTCACTGCCTGTACCCTTGTCTGGCAGTCCTTTTTGGCATTTACGGTGAAAAAAGCCACAGACTGAGGAGTCGCCTTGTAAAGCCGCCATGTTGTGTTTGGCTTGGGTCGCGTGTTTTACGTCACGGGAGTGTGGCACCGCCTTGCTGTAAAAAAAATCCCGCCCACCACAGCGTAACCCCACTTTACCCAGCTGCTATGGAGACACAACCGCGGCCGAACCGAGTAGTAATGAAACGAAACGAGGCGAGTCGAACTGGGCTAGTGGAAAAACAGCATATGAAGATGAAGAGATCATTTTAAACCCTTGTCTATTGAGTTTAGTGTGCTCCACGTCTGTTAGGTGGGTTTTCTGTAAAAATATTATTCCTGCTTTGTCTTTTTTCATTTTGCCTAGAATCTTGAATCTTTTAACTGGATTCAGGATCCTTTTTACATTATATGAGATTATTTTGGTTACACCCTGTTTCCCCATTGTGTTGTCTTATTTAGTATAACAGTGTGGTGGCCCTGTTTTATGCTACTCAGAAACTGAAAGAACATTAAGAACATAAAAAACATTAAGAACATAGTATAAAAAACTTTAAAACATAAAACTGACAAAAGATCTTCCTGAGCTGAGGTCTTTTTAGTGACCTTAAAAGGGCCAAGATGGTGTGTTGGCTCTGAGGGAAATTCCTCAGAATCCGTAACATGCTGAGGGCCCTCTCTTACCCCTGTAAGTTGTCCTATGTTTCTAACGTGAATTTCAGATCCCAATCCAAACTTGTAATGATTTTTTTTTCTATGCCTATACCCTATGAAATTGTGCGCAACCTCCCACCACCATCACAGCAAACAGTTACGTTAGTACAGTATTTGTTGGTTCATTGTCACATTTCTATTTTAACAAGTTTTTTTTTTAAGACTTATTTGTTTCTAATATTATGTCTGTTCCATAAAATGCTTTACGACTTGCTGATTCTGCATCTCCTTTAATGTTTGTTACCTTGTAGGAGGAGGGTTGGATGCGCAGATTGACTAAAAATATCGTTATTCCCTCCTGTAAACGGCCAGTTTTTCCTTATAGCTCTGGCGTTGGGTTTCCCGCTGCTGGCCCGTGGATTTTGAGGGTCTCTGTGTGGACCACGATTGAGCCTTGATTCTTTTGATCGGGTCTGCTGCGGGTTTATACACCGTTACCGGGAGTCCTCTTCTCGCCATATCCGTGGTTGCTTCTTCCGCCGAGTTGTAGAGACACGTCTCATCCCCATAAAAATTCCGCAGCTTTGCCGGAAATGAAGTCTGAAAGCACAGTTTCTTCTCTCGTAGTATCTTTTTAGCGTCGTTGTATTCCCGACGCTTTTTAAGGACCTCCAGGGCGTAGTCGTGTTCCACGAAAACTTTTCTCTCTTGGTGCATAAATCCTTTTTTTCTGCCAAGCCAGTCTTACAACCTCTTCTTTTATTATGGAGTTGGAGAACTTCACCACCACTGATCTAGGTGGCGCTTCCACCGCCGGCCTAGGGGCTAATGTACGGTGTGCCCTTTCTATCTTCAAGTCGATGGTTTGGGGAATATCAAGCTTCTCTCTCAGTAAGGATTCCATGCATGCCGCCATTGTGGTGAAATCGTCCTCGACAACTTCTTTCAGACCATGAATTCTTATGTTGTCTCTTCTTAGTCTTCCTTCTTGGTCGGTTAGCTTAGCCTCCAGTCTTGACTGTCGTTTGTGTAGATCCAGCACGGTTTCTTCCAGCCCTTTTATTCTTTCTTCTGCTTCCATGATTCGGTCCTCGGCCTGGTCCACTCTGCTGTTTGTCCTTTTTATTTCGTCGATAATTTCACGAAATTCGGCCCAACACTCTCGGCGAAATTGTCTTAATTCTTTAAGTACCATTTTTAAGCTAACCTTGTTGCTAGCTTCATTCAGCTCCTTGTCTTCTGAATGGAAATCATCCGGATCAGATTCTCCGGCCGATGCGTGTCCTGGCCTGGTAAATGTCGATTTCTTCTGTTTTCCTTTAGGCATGATGACTTTGTCTCTTGATTTTCACTCTTCCAAAAATCCATTAAATCTGATTTTCAAGGTATTTTCCTGGATCGGGTCTGGGAGCTTCAGCGTTAAGCTGCTATCACCATGGTGTCCAGACCGGAAGTCAGGGTTTTTTACTGATTTTAAAAGGGAATATTGGAAGTAATAGGACGGTATATTCCCTGGTTATGTGATAGATTAATTGTATTTCATTTCATGATTTACAAAGACAAGGTTGAAAGGGATTAATCATAATTTCATGGTTAAGTGATGTAGAGATAAACAGAGGAATTCATTTAATTGGTTACATGAAAAAAGGGTATTTCATGTGCTACCAGAGAGATTGTGAGAAAAAGAACACATGCATGTAAAATGTAAGATATTACTATATTGCTGGATTGTGATAATAGTAATATGAAAGAAGAATTTAAACACTAAGCTATGGTGTTATATAAGAAGGGATTGGAAGACGAATTACTATAGCTGTAAACAATAATACCATTATTGTCGTGCAGGCTAGGTTTTTTTTGGTTGCCGATCAAGAACCTTCTGGATCCTGAATTCTCTCCGAATGGAGATGGCGAGTCTGACCCGAGACTGAACTGAGATTGATCTGAGATCTAACCAAGATCTCGATTGAAGAGCACCCTTCCTCTCTCCAGTGCCCAGGATTCAAAGTGGTAACAACCCAAGTCGCCGCTTTAAAAGAGGAAAAGAAACCTGAGTCTGGAGATACAAGATATCTTGACTGGTCAAACGACTAACCCAAAAGGACAAACAAACACTGAGCTCAGTAGGACATCTTTGGGGTTTTATTTCATACCGGCCGTTGTATATTAGAATCAGAATCAGCTTTATTGGCCAAGTATGCACAACACATACAAGGAATTTGACTTTGGCTAAAAACTTGCTCTCGTTGTTCTGGTGGAGGATTTAAATAAGATTTAAATAAGGATTCAATGACAACAGAGTATGTACAGTAAATTACAGTCTGTCCACGTTTCTATAAAAGGATGCAAATATATACAGGAACATATGCAGTTATTTACTCAGACTATCCACACTTTGCAGAAATGTGAACTCAGATTCAGTGATATAATGTGAATGAAGTAAAAAGCAGTGTGAGAGTTATGTGCAATGTAAGAATGGATGAAAAGTCATGAGTACAGCAACAGGTAGGACTAGGTGAATGTTAGGAGTTCATCAGAGTGATGGCTTGAGGAAAGAAACTGTTCCTGTGACGGGTGGTTTTGACCTTCAGTGATCTGTAACGACGACCAGAAGATAGAAGTTCAAACAGTTTGTGGCCGGGGTGTGACGGGTCAGCACAGATATTTCCCGCCCATTTCCTGGTTATGGACCGATATAAGTTCTCAATGGAGGGTAGGTCGGTACCAATGATCCTCTCCGCAGACTTAATGATCCGCTGCAGTCTGGTCTTGTCCTGCTTAGTGGCAGATCCAAACCAGACAGTGATGGAAAAGCAGAGGACAGATTGGATGATGGCGGTGTAGAAGACAACCAGCAGCTCCTGAGGCAAATCAAACTTTTTGAGCTGACACAGAAAAAACAACCTCTACTGGGCCTTTTTCCAGACAGTGTCTATATGGGAGGACCACTTCAGGTTCCGGGAGATTGTGGTACCCAGAAACTTGAAGGAGTCCACAGTGGACACTGTGCTGTTGAGGATTTTGAGTGGGGGGAATGAAGGAGGGTGTCGCCTGAAATCCACAGTCATCTCCACCATTTTGGCTGGGTTACGCTCAAGATGGTTCTGGCCACACCAGAGGATCAGCTGCTCCACCTCCCGCCTGTATGCAGACTCATCACCATCCCGGATCAAACCGATGACTGTGGTGTCGTCCACAAACTTCAGGAGCTTCACCGAAGGGTCCTCTGAGGTGCAGTCGTTGGAGTAGAGGGAGAAGAGCAGTGAGGAAAGGACACATCCTTGGGGGGCGCCAGTACTAATTTTTTGGGAGCTGGATGTAAATCTCCCTAGCTTCACCTGTTGCCACCTGTCAGTCAGAAAGCCGGAGATCCACTGGCAGGTGGAGGGGGGCACCTTGAGCTGGAGGAGTTTCTGATGAAGAATGCCTGGGATGATGGTATTGAACGCTGAGCTGAAGTCGACAAACAGGATCCTGGCGTATGTCGCTGGGGAGTCGAGGTGTTGCAGGATGTAGTGTAGTCCAATTTCACTGCATCATCCACTGACCTGTTTGGCCGGTAGGCAAACTGCAGTGGGTCCATCAGGGGGCCTGTGACGACCTTCAGGTGGTTCAGCACCAATCTCTCCAAGTACTTTTGGATATATATTTGTATAGTGGTAAAGTGTCTGTATATATTGCTCACTTTTTCCCTATAAATAACAACCATTGTTGCTCATTTCTTGCCTCCAGCTATTTCATTCCACACTCACTTTAATTCCCTATTGTAGCCCTTACGAACCTAGCAACTGGTCTACACTTAATTATTTCCCTTACCTAATTAACATAAGGCAAGGGTTACAATGTGCACAATTGGTGGCTGACTAAATACTTTTTTACCCCACTGTATGTATCTATCTATCTAGATTATGGGCTAATGTCAGGCTGAAAACAAACTGTTTCAGACAGAACTTCAAAGGCAGTTTTTTAATGTTGGTGTTGCTGCACATGTGTCAGTGTGGGACATGAAAGCTCTCCATGTTTATCTTACCTTGTTTGTGGCTGCGCCTTGCATGGCAGCGACCCCTCGAATTGTAGACGTGATTAACACTGTAGACAGGAGAAACATAATTTCGTTCTGCTGCACATGATTGGCTGTATGGACTGAATGACAACAGAGTTAGCTTCTTCTTATGTTATGGATTCATCTGATGTGCAGTGGTCCAAAGAAAACGTTAATTTTCCACAGTCCAAACATCTGCTGTGACAGATACATGATCCAGTCTCTCAAATGCCTTTTGAAGATAAAAATCCATTTTTGAATAATCTTTATCCAGGTAGCAGGTAAATATGTGTTTTAACATCAGTGGATCACAGTCCAACTGTTTGATGGAAAGAAAGATAAGAAAAGATAAGCCTTTATTAGTCCCACAATAGGGACTGTGGTCAAAGCATGTGCAGACCAGCTGACAGGGATCCTCACCAAGTTGTTCAACCTCCCCCTGACGCACGTCACCTTCCCCTCCTGCCTCAAGGCCTCCCATCATCCCCATCCCCAAAAAGGCCGTAATTAACAGCCTGAATGACTACAGTTCCATAGCACTCACGTCTGTAGTCATGAAATCTTTTGAGCGACTGGTGTCCCAGCACATCAGAGACTGTCTTCCCCCCTCCTTTGACCCCCGTAAGTACACCTACAGGGAGACCCGGTCTACAGAAGAAGCCATTGCCTCCACTCTCCAGAGTGCTGAAGCCACCCTGGAAGACCCAAGGAGCTATGTGAAGGATGCACTTCATGGACTACAGCTCAGCTTTTAACACCATCATCCCGGACATCAACAGACTGCAACCTCCTCCAGACCCCCCCCCCCCCACCTGCTCCTGGATAAAGAACTTTCTCACCAACCACCCACAAGCAGTCAGACTTGGCCCCCACCACTCCTCCACACTGTCCCTCAGCACTGGCTCCCCCAACGCTGCATGCTAAACCTTCTACTGTACTTCTTAGTACACCTTTGTCTGTATTCCAACCCACCCAATCACCATCATTGTGAAATACGTTGACGACACCACCTTGGTTGGGCTCATCACCGACTATGATGAGACGGCATACAGGGCGGAGGTAGAGAATCTGTTGCTGTAGTGCCAAGCAAACAATCTGAAACTTAGAATGTTCAAAAAAAAAACAAAAACAAGGAACTCATACTGGACTCCAGGAAGAACAGACAGGACCACCCCCACCCCTCTTCATTAATGGCGACTGTGTGAAAAACGTCCCCGCCTTCAGATTCCTGGGTACCCACATCTCCTCTGCCCTCTCCTGGATGGTCAACACCAAGGTCCCTGGTGAAGAAAGTCCAGTAGTGGTTGAACTTCCTCCTTGTCCTGAGGAAGAACAACCTGGACCAGAAGCTGCTGCTGGCCTTCTCTTGCTGCTCAGTGGAGAGTGTGCTCACCTACTGTCTGAGTGTGTGGTACGCCGGCTCCAAGGCCGAGAACAGGAAGGCTGTGCAGAGGGTCATCAACACCACCCAAAAAATTATCAGCAGCCCTCTGCCCTCCCTGGAGGACATCTCCAGAGCCTCCTGTCTCAGAAGGATCAAGACCATTACATGAGAACCCTCACATCCTGCCCACCACCTGTTTGACCTGCTTCCCTCTGGAGGATGGTTCAGATTGATCAGGTCCCACATCTCCAGACTGACACAGTTTCTTCCCCTGGGCCATCCAGACTGCAGTCAGAAGCCCCACCCCCTCCCTCTGAACCCTGACATGCACAGAACTGAGGACCTTTTAATTATCCCTGTAACAGTCCTGTCATTGCACTCCTCACTTTCATGTATACTGACCCATCTGTGAAATCACTACTGTACATATTCTCCATAATCCTTTCGGCCATTTTACTCTGTTATGTGTTCTGCACTTCTATGTACATAGTTCCACCCATGAAGCCACTACTGTACCTGTACATATACCTATAGGCTATTTGTTATTTTTTCTTTTACTTTTACCTAACTGTTCTATTTCAAACTCTTCTCACTTACTTTATTATGCAGTAGCCTGATGGAGCACCCACAGTTTTGTTGTGCTGTACAACTGTACAATGACAATAAAGCCAATTCTCTTCTGTTATCCAAACTGACTGTTATCATGTCTTCATTCTGTAACAACATATCTTGCAATCAGTCGGTTTAATTCTCGCTAGGTCACAAACTGTCCAGATGCATAGCTGTGCTTGAAATCCAGCCATGGGTGTTCAGACAAGAGTATTTCCACTTTACATCCTGCTGTGAGATCCACTTCATGTTGTTAGTTGTTAGCATAGCTAGCAGTTACTAGCTTGCTGCTGTTTTTAGGCGCTTCTGAAGATGACTCCATTGACACTTAGTTTGCAATCCACCAATATGCTTTTGTCCTTAACTGTGACAAAGGAAAAAACAATCTGTGTATGTCCACAAAAACAATGTAGCTTCATCTTTTCCTCCGCTCAGTAATGAACACTCAGTGATTTGCAACAGGTCACGTTGACTGATGGCTCATCTCAGCTATGGTAGGGTCAGTTTGTATATTCATTCATTTGCACTAAAAATATCTATCAGTTTTAATAAAATGAGTAACAAGTATGAATATGAGAGTGAATGGTTGTCTGTCTCTCTGTGTTGGCCCTGCGATGGACTGGTGATCTGTCCAGGGTGGACCCTGCCTCTCGCCTAAAGATGCTGGGTTAGGCTCCAGCCCCCCAGCGACCCGAAAAGGATTAAGCGGAAGAAGATGGATGGAGTAACAAGTAACATATCTGATCAAATTTCAGTAACTGTAACGCATTACTGAATTTTTAAACAGTAATTTTGTTACACAACACGTTACTGCATAAGTAGTGATGTTACAGTAATGCAATACTCCCAACACTGCTAATAACTGACAGATTTCAGCTGGTGTCTTAGCTTTGCGTGACTTTTTTCACCTCCCTCTTTTCATGTGTTCAATACTTTTTCCCTGTGTCATTTCACATACTTATGGAAATCTATGGTTTGATTTCTTTGTATGTGTGGATTGTATGGGTTATTACTGACATTTAGTGAACGTTTCACTACAATAGCCCATTCCAAATAAATTTACTGAGAAAAATGGTAATGTGTTCAATACTTAGTTTACTCACTGTATATAAAAAACTCAGCCAGAGTGAATAGAGAGCAGGCCTGAAACAGGCAGATTTGGCACACTACGCCCTTTGACGCTACACAGGCCCGAGACTCTCACCTGCCTGAGGGTGCTTTCACATCTGCAGGCTTTAGTTCTTTTCAACCAAACTCGAGTTTGTTTTCTCCATTTGTGCTGTTCGTTTTGTCTGCTGAGAACACAGTAACAGCACTCAGGTGTGCATCAAAGCTAACCATGCCAAAACTGCTTAAAAAAGGTGGTCTTGATTTGAATCAACTGGTGAACTCTGGTGCAGTCCTGCAGGTGAAGCTGGAGAGAATCTGAACACATGCATGGAAATAACTGACTGGGGCATGTTTAAAGGAGCCACACATGATCTTTATGAGTACACAGACACTGTGAACTCATATATCAACTTCTGTGAGGAGAACATTCTCCCATCGCGCACCAGAGTGAGATACTCTCATGATAAGCCCTGGTTCACTGCCAAGCTCAGACAGATCAGGAAGGAGAAGGAAGCTGCGTTGAAAAGTGGAGACAGGGACTGCTACAGAGAGGTCAAATATCGGTTTAACAGAGAGCTGAAGAGAGCTAAATCTGTGTATTCTGAGAGACTCCAGCAGCAGTTCACTGCTAATGACTCGGCTTCTGTGTGGAGAGGACTGAGGCAAATCACCAACTATCAGCCTCAGGCTTCTAAAGGTCAGGATGACAAAGCCCTTTGTCAAAGACTGTCCCAACATTACGCCCGTTTTGACACCTCGTCAGCTGTGTCCAACTCCCCCACTTCACCCAGCTCCACTGCCTCCTCGGCCCCTAATTCATCAAAAGCGGGTCCCCCCTCCTCCTCCTCCCCCCCTGCCCTTGTCATCAGTGAGCAGGACGTGCACAGACAATTCTCCAGACTGAACCCGCGCAAGGCCCCCGGGCCGGACGGTGTGTCTCCCTCCACCCTGAGACACTGTGCGAAAGAGCTGGCTCCTGTCTTCACAGACATTTTTAACACCTCCCTTAAGCTGTGCCACGTGCCGACCTGCCTCAAATCCTCCACCATCATCCCTGTCCCCAAGAAGCCACGGATTACTGGACTTAACGACTACAGACCTGTAGCGCTCACCTCTGTAGTCATGAAGTCCTTTGAGCGCCTGGTCCTGTCTCACCTCAAGTCCATCACCACTTCCCTCCTGGACCCGCTGCAGTTTGCCTACCGTACCAACAGGTCTGTGGACGACGCAGTCAACCTGGCCCTCCACTCCATCCTGCAGCACCTGGACTCCCCGGGAACCTACGCCAGGATCCTGTTTGTGGACTTCAGCTCTGCATTCAACACCATCCGCCCCACTCTGCTCCAGGACAAGCTGTCCCTGCTCGGCGTGCCTGACTCCCTCTGCAGGTGGATCACCGACTTCCTGACGGACCGGAGGCAGCATGTGCGGCTGGGGAAGTCTGTCTTGGACTCTGTTAGCATCAGCATCGGATCACCCCAGGGCTGTGTACTTTCCCCCCTACTCTTCTCCCTTTATACCAACTCCTGCACCTCCTCCCACCAGTCTGTTAAGCTGATCAAGTTTGCGGATGACACCACCCTCATCGGGCTCATCTCCAACGGCGACGAGTCCGTCTACAGGAAAGAGGTGGCCCAGCTGGTGTCCTGGTGCAGCCACAACAACCTGCAGCTGAACGCTCTGAAGACAGCGGAGATGATTGTGGACTTCAGGAAAGTCACAACCCCTCTGCCCCCCCCCCTCACCCTCACAGGCTCTCCCATCACCATTGCAGATTCCTTCCGCTTCTTGGGCACCACCATCACCCGGGACCTCAAATGGGAGCCAACCATCAGCTCCCTCATCACAAAGGCCCAGCAGAGGATGTTCTTTCTGCGGCAGCTGAGGAAGCTCAAGCTACCCACCAAGATGTTAGTGCAGTTCTACACGGCCATCATCGAGTCGTCCATCCTCACCTCCTCCATAACCGTGCGGTACGCAGGAGCCACTGCCAGGGACAGACTAAGGCTGCAGCGCGTCATGCGCACTGCTGAGAAGGTGATCGGCTGCAAGCTCCCATCTCTCCAGGACCTGTACATCTCCAGGACCCGGAGGCGTGCTGGCCAGATCATAGCCGATCCTTCACGCCCTGGTCACGTACTGTTTGCCCCCCTCCCCTCAGGTAGAAGACTTCGGTCCATTTAGACTAAAACCTCCCGGCACATGAACAGCTTTTTCCCCTCTGCCATCAGACTGCTGAACATTAAGTGACTTATTGACTCTTGTGCACTATATACAGCAGCTCATGTCGTTCATCACTGCTTTTCTGTTGCATTATTGACTGCACTGTGGTACCCCATATTATCTGCTACTTGCTAATTTACTTAAAACTGCCTTGTAGTATTACTCATTATTATTATTATTATTATTACTTATTATTCTACACTTATTGCATGTTTTTAGTCTTTTAGTTTTTTTAGTTTATCTCTTTATCTCATCATGTTTTTAATGTTGCAGCATGGCACCGAGACAAATTCCTAGTTTGTGTACTACATGAACAATGGCAATAAATCTGATTCTGATTCTGATTCTGAGGTGAGAAAGGGACCACACTAAAACAGGACCGGCGGCAAACGGTAAAACATTTTATGCCACTGTACATCCCTGATGGATCTTTGAAAATATCTGTTGCTGAGCATGTTACGGTTGTGGAGGATTAATGAACGTTAACATGTTATTTTCCATTCGCAGCCACGCTTCATTTTCAAACTGTACAATTTGCCGAAAGTGGTATATGCACATAATGTAATAAACGATAACCAGGGCGATGAAAACCCCCCGTAGCTTACGCTATGATTTGTATTATTTTGTCTCCAGAAATCCAGAAATGCACAGTAGTCATCCTACTTCTTGTATTTACCTTTCCTGTGCTCCTGGCAAAAAAATCTGACCAATAAGAACAGAGAATGTTGTGGTCTAAGTCTCATGGGAAGAAGAAGAAGCCAACTTTATTGTCATTCAATATATACAACCAATCATATACAGTAGAATGGAATTACATTTGTCTTTTCTACATTGTTAATCACATCTAGAATCAGAGGAGTTGCTGCCATGCAAGGCGCCGCCACAAACAACTTTTCCTTCCCCCATTCTTTTATGCTGAGCACCAAGCTAGAAGGCAGGAAGTACCATTTTTATATGGTCTTTGGTATGACCCAGCCAGGGCTTGAACCCACAACCTCCTGATTGTGGGACAGATGTTCCACCAACTATGCCACCACTCCGGTGTCTCGTGGGATTTAACGTGACGGAAGTTGGTCCGCCTGAATTTTTGCCTGTGTGAAAAGGAACCAAACCAAGGAGAGAATGATACAAAGTAACAAACTTGTCAGCTGATTTGGACTAAAGTAAACAAATTTAGGTGTGAAAGCACCCTTTGTCACCTCCTATCATCTAAACGTTAAAACTAGACCTGCAAAGTTAAAGCTCATTGGGGCGGGCAAGATTTTTAACAAGTGGGGATAAACCTACATTTATTTTGATTGCAGGATTTTAATCCCTCAGACTAATTAGTTTAGGTATACCTAATTAGTCCTACTTTGAACCACACTTCTGCTTTTCTCGGCAGAGAATTCGGTTACTCATATTTTACTCTATCCATTCACAGATGTGTGGATTTTCTGGCCACTCATTCCTGCTGTTTCTCAGGATCATTCCCACAGCAAAGATAGAGTTATTTTTTTAAACTCTGAGAGCCCTATTTTGACAGTCATCAGCGCACTTTTCTGACAAACTTTCCGCCGTACGCCAGTGGTTTTGTTAGTTTCTGTCAGTGCATTGCCATTTTTTTACGCCTTGCATCACACCATCAAATTACCAGTATACAGTGTGCCGGCTGTGCGCTGGGAGGCGCCTCATTTCAAAGAGGTGTGACAGCACACAATCTAATGCGCATTACTATTATAGTGCATTCCATGGGAACCCAGTTTTGATCAGGAAAAAGGAGGTCTATCGTCAGAAGTGCACTGTTTAATGATACTTCAGTGATGTGTTTTGACATCGCGCCGCTCCGAAGCTCATGAGGAAACGGCATCCACTGGGTTTTTTTTGTTATTTTAATGGAGAGAACAGTCATCACATAATCGCCTGTCATTTTGTATCGGTTGTTACTTACCTCTCCTCTATCCCTTGCTCTCTCTCTCTCTGAGTTTCGAGGACCCCAGTGAGTGGCTGCTACACCTGTGATCAATCGGGGCCTCTAATTACAGCAGCAGACAAAAGAGCCCCACAGAGTGGGGAGAAGCAAGTCCCAGAGTGTTGGCGGTAGAAACAAGGTACCAGTTTGGTGATGTATTTTGATTATTCCTGCAAGTCGCGCGGGTTAACAAGGTCAGGAGTTCCTGGCAGCGGAAGGCCAAGGACAGAGCTGTGTGAAGGAATCTGATCAGACCTAAATGAAACAGTCATTGTCGCCCTCGACAGACTGCTATGATGATGATGATGATGATGATGAATTTGATAACCTGACTTTTAAGATCCTATTAATTAATGCAAGAAATCTTTGTCTTTCTCTGTGTGTGTGTGTGTGTGTGTGTGTGTGTGTGTGTGTTCCGCACGTATCTCACGAACGGTTCGTCAGACTGGCCTAAGTTTTTATATGTGTTGTGCTGAGGTTATGTGTCAGGAGCCGAGCTGGCTTGGTTTCCCCCAGCTCGGTCCTGACCTCTCTGTGGGTTTAGGTGCCACTGTTTATGTATGTATAGTATGTATTTCAGTGTGCTTTCCTTTCCTTAGCCACTGTCTGGCAGGCAACTGTTAGGCGGCCGCTTTGACCTACTTTCTGTGAGCGCATGCTGACGCTCGCCGGTCCGGCCACGCCCCCTCTATCATTATCACCAGCTGATTCCCATTCCTGCTGATCATCTTTCCCGGTCCTCGCCCAGGTGCTTCTCATCACACCATCACCAGCAGTGCGTGTACTTAGCGGCTGTTTGCCAGTCACGCACTGCTGCTCCACAGTATTGTTATCCATGCTGTTAGTCTGCCAGTATTTTCAGCACTCTCATGACGTGTTAGTTACTCTATGTTCGCCGTGGTTCTTGTGTGTCCTTGAAGCAATGTCGGCTCTGGGGCGCACCTGTGGCTAACACGTTTTCTCTCATTTGTTCGTTGGGCGATGTTGGCCCCCGAATGCCATCAGTAAGTGTGTTTGTGTTTTTTGTACGTCTTCACCTTTTTGGGAATTGTCTGTCTTTCTGTATTAAATGCACTGTGGTGAACCCTGCACGTAAATCCTCGTTATTTCATCCTCCCTCTCCGTGCACTCTTACACAGCGCACGGAGGGTCATGACATTATAAGGGTATGCATCCCCGAATTTCAGCCTCCCCAGATATGTGGAAGTTTAGGAGGGGAAATCTTTAATGAATATCCATCTGGGAATTATGGGCATTCATTGCTATGACATCATAGATGCACAGATGTTGCCATGGTTACTGTTGCCAAGCAGACACATCATCAAAGATCAAAGGCAGGTATCACTGAATGAGTGGTGACGTCAAAGATCAAAAACAGGTTTCACCATGGTTACTGTTGCCATGGTAACAGCAACTTTCTACGGGCATGCAGAAGTACTTGCTTATGCTTGATTTCTACGGGCATGCACAGGTATGCACTAGTAAGTAACAAGCATGCAGAGAGATGTTGTCTTGCAAATTTTAGTCGTCTTTCTCCGACCTGGCTGCTCTCAGACAGTGGTGTGCACACCTTGTTTTCCCTTACTTGTTTGTTCATTTTTTGGTTTTTAATTTTAGTATACTTTATTGATCCCAGAGGGAAATTCAGGGCATCCACCTGGATGGATGAGGCAGTCACGGTGCGGCACCAATCCCTTCACCATTCACACCTAGGGCCACTTTAGAGTCTCCAGTTAACCTAGCCTGCATGCTTTTGGCCTGTGGGAGGAAACTGGAGTACCTGGGGTAAACCTACGTAGACATGGGGAGAACATGCAAACTCCACACAGAAGGGTCACCGATGGTCAGGGGTGGTGGCTCAAACCCGTGATGGTCAGGAGTGGAATCGATCCCATGACCTTCTTGCTGCGCTGCCTCAGTACTAAACTCTGTTCCATCGAGCTGCCCATAGTATTTGTGTTAGCTTGCCTTGTGAATTTTAATGGAAATTGGTGCGGCTTGACCCAGTCAGGAGTCTGAATTGTGTGGAGTGGAAAACATTGAATGCTGGATCATTTTAAGAGTATATTTAACCCTTTATTCCAGTATTTGGGGGGTTGAAATATTTTATTGGTTTTAATTGAGTATGCTGTTTACTTTTTGTTTCTTTACTGGTTGATTGCTGCATGTTATTATTATTGCATATTTTGCCATAGTATTTGTGTTTTTAGGATAACTCTTAAAGAAACCCAGCAAATGTAACTTTTAACTCCACCCCTGTACGTCCTGACAGTGATTGAAATAAACCTTGTTAAACCTTATTGCCTGCTGTTGCTCCTTACTGAGGTGCATCACCCAAATGAGGAGTTTGTTGTTTAGGGAGCTTTTGCCTCCCATTACAATTTTAATTATATGATGATCACACACTAATTATTTTTTTTTATTCCATCCATACACTCATTTTAATTGCGGACTCACCATTGCAGTCTAGTCAGGCATGAATGTAGGATTTTTTTTAGGGGAATGAATGAACAGGGCGCATGTGTGCCAGTGTGTTCCAGTGTCATGCACAGTGCATGGGGGTGGGGTGTTTGTTTTCATTGCGGACTTCAAATCAAATCAAATCAAATCAAACTTTATTGTCATATTGCTGTACATACAACTGTAGTGCAGGCAAGATGAAACTGCGTTTCTCTCGGCATCCATATAAGAAGCAGCATGATTTAAGACACATTCCCACATAGCTCCCCCCCACCCCCACCCCCCATCCATTCACACATCCCTGAGACATACTTGGGGAAAAAAAGAATAACTAACTATAATATACAAAATGTCCATAGGTGCAGTAGTGTGTATGAGAGATTCCGGGTCAACTGTTCAGCATCCTGACAGCTTGTGGGAGGAAGCTGTTGATCAGTCTGGTGGTTCTGCCTCTGATGCTCCGGAATTGTTTACCAGATGGAAGAAGTTCAAAGTGTTTATGCAGAGGTTGAGAATGGTCCTTGACAATGTTCAGTGCCCTGCTCCTACAACGTTTCTGAAAAAGTTCTTGGACAGAGGGGAGGGAGACTCCAATTACCCTCTCCGCCCCCTTGACTATCCTCTGCAGGGCTTTTTTGTCTGACATACTGCAGCTGGAGTACCATGTAGCAATGCAGTACATCAGAACACTCTCCACCACACCTCTGTAGAAGGTCCTGAGGATGCAGATGGGGAGAGAGGCCTGTTTGAGTTTCTTCAAGAAGTGCAGTCTCTGCTGAGCCCGCTTCCTGATCTCCAAGGAATTCTTGCTCCAGGTCAGGTCCTGCGAGATCTGCACTCCAAGGAACTTGATGTTCTCCACTCTCTCCACTAAACGGCCGCCGATGCTGAGGGGGGCGTGCTCAGGCTGTGACCGCCAGAAGTCGATAATCATCTCCTTCGTTTTGTCCACGTTGAGCACCAGATTGTTCTCCCTGCACCAGCCCTCCAGGTCTCTCACTTCTTCCCTGTACATTGATTCCTCATCCCTCTGGATAAGTCCCACCACCGTGGTGTCATCTGCAAACTTAATAATCTGGTCCCCCCCGTGTCTGGATACACAGTCATGTGTTAGAAGTGTAAACAACAGTGGACTGAGTACACAGCCTTGAGGGGATCCGGTACTCAGCGTGACAGACTTGTGTTTCCAACCCGGACAGACTGAGGTCTCTCAGTCAGGAAATCCAGGATCCAGAGACATGTGGTGGTGTTCAGACCGAGAAGGAGTATTTTCTCCATCAGTCTCTGGGGAATAATGGTGTTGAATGCTGAACTGAAATCAATATACAGGAGTCTGGCGTAGGTGTCTTTCTGGTCCAGGTGGGTGATGACAGAGTGTAGGGTGGTGACTATAGCATCCTCCGTGGAGCGGTTTGAACGATATGCAAACCGGAGCGGGTCGTGTGATGCAGGGAGGCAGGCTGTAATGTGTGGTTTGACAAGCCGCTCAAAACACTTCATCACAATTATTAGGTATTAATGTGTTTACTTTTAGAGGAATAAATGAATGAACAAGGAGTGTACTGCATTTTACTTTTCACTGTAACTCCCCTCAGAGGCAGGAGATGCGTCCACATCTGCCTCGGCTGTGCACCCTTCCAGCCCACCAAGCTCCCCCACAGCCACCCATCGGCCCCCGGCAGAGGCTAGAGCGGGCTCGCTTTGTAGCGGGGGCCAGCAGTGGACGGGGGAGATGGAGAAAAGGAGCTGATCTGGTGTGGCTTCCTATCCACCCCCGGCAGAGGCTGCTGAGACTGGGCTCGCTTCATGGCGGGGGCCAGCGGCGAATGGGCAGCCGCACCAGACCACCAACTTTCCTCCATCAGAAAAGTAAAGGAAGAAATGATGGAGCGACTTCTGTGCCATCGTTAATGAAAGTTCATGAAAGTTTGCAGAGGTATCATCCTTGTTTCCTGAAATTTCAAACCCATTCATGTCTGTGTGTTGCATCCATGTGCAGTGCATTTATTTATTTTAATTTCTTTACTGGTTTATTTGACAGGGACATTGTACATTCATTCACATTACTGTAAAATGCACCAGAATTAGCCAAAATGACTACTTTTCATCAGCAGTCCCTGGACAGATGTTAAATTGTCATCCTAAAAAATAAAGCAAGGTTACATTATAATTTACAAAAACCATTAAACCATTCAGCTGATTTTTCAGCCCATTCTTCACGGTTTGTTCTTTCTAACATAACTAACTGGGCATCAACTGTGATTGATGTCTTCCTTATTACCAAGCAGCATTACTATCTCATGACATTTTTTATCACACACAGGGGCTTTGGTCAGCACAAAACCTGTCTTAACCCATCATGATCACAATTCACTTTAGATAATGGACATCTTTGAATTAAAGGGATGAGAAGGAGCACTTGATAACAGAAGAAAAAATAACACACAAACACAAACAAGAAGCGGAGATCAATCCAAAAGTTTTAAGTGCCACAAAATGGGACTTTTATTTAAAAACACCAGAGTGGTGGGCTAGTGGTAGAGCATCTGCCCCACAACCAGGAGGTCGTGGGTTCAAGTCCGGCTGGGTCATACCAAACACCATATAAACATGGTACTTCCTGCCTTCTAGCTTGGTGCTCAGCATAATAGAATGGAGGAGGGAAAGATGGTTCACAAGCAAATGTACTCCAGTTGCTGATCCCAAGCCCGGTAAATGAACAGAGTTGCATCAGTAAGGGCATCCAGCGTAAAAAAAAAATCCTGACCAAATCAACATGTGGATCATGGTGATAATACGCTGTGGCGACCCCGAAAAGGAGCAGCTGAAAGATAAAAAGAATTTTTGAACAGAAGATGCAGAAAAAAAAACAAAAAATGGACATAATATCTGTGAAAAATGGTTACAGGCAGTTAAAAAGAATAAAAACTCAAATCTTTCTGTAGATAAAAGCAGGGCATGCAGACTTTATCAGTTTGAGATCATCCCAAGGTTATATTGGTGAGACTGTGAGCTTCATACGTACACACAGACACAGAGCAGTATGTTGAGCTCAAACTCACATTGAAATGTCAAAAATGGTGTACAATTAATCCAAATTAAAAGGGAATTTATCAAAAAATTTAAACAGATTAAATGATTTTAAATCAAAGACGAAATCAGTTCAGACAGAAAATGAATTTAACATAAATGAATGCAGATGTAATGACATTACAGGTAAAACCAAATCCATACGTACATTTTGAGACCACCTGATCAAAATAGCACTAAAACAGCTAATCTTGAAAAATAAAGAACATTCCAGAAAAACGGTCAGAATAGCAGAGCAAAAACCCAGGAGAAATAGCAGTCCGTGGCTTTAACGAGAGGTCCAGCTAGGACCCTCGCTTTAGGGCTGAAGTTCCCCAAAGGAGAGAGTATTGAGACTTATCACTGGGTTTTATGGACACTGGTTCCATGTTGCCACCCCATAGGCTGGCTGATGCAACTTCTGTCCTGACTATTGCAACTTTGGAAGGTAAGTGTTCCATATTTGGACTGCAACTCTGGTCCTGAAGACGCTGTCTCCGGCTGGAACTGGCTCTTACTGGCCATCTTCAAGATGGCGATGGGACTTTACAGGCAGGAAGTTGACCATACATGGACTGTTGGCTCTCCAGCTGTTGTTTTCCACCGTGGCTGTACAGTGAGGCCTTTGTGTGATGTCCTTGAAGGCTTGAATGCAGCAGAGGGAGGAGAGAGAGTATAGCAGGCTGACTGGGGTCAAAATTAGGCCTTACAAAGCCATAAGAGGCCAAAAGGTTGTCACTCTCAAGACAGAGTTTTAGAAATATTTACTTTTATCCTCTTAAGTAGTATTCTGATCAAGAATGGACCATCTCATCATACACATGCAAATATAATTATCTTCTTGTCACTTCACACAGTTCGGTTTTATGCAGATGACACTGTTTTATATACAATATATTAAAAACTAGAAAAGCACTCGTAGAGCGCAGACCTCCGCCAAGTATGTCAGTTCTCCGTAATATTGGGATTTTCCCCAAATATAATAGTCCTACATTTATCTTATCTATATTTTCCGATTCCTTGACCATCAAAACATACCTTTAGCAATTGGATTGACATTGATATCTTTTATTAGTTCAGTAGTTATTGACAAAATCACTTTTTCTGTAACGGCGGTTTTCTTCTGGATATAGCGCCATAGTTTTTGAAGATACAACAAATCCATTGGCACAATACTGATTCCACAGTGTCTTGGCTATATTTTGGTGTTTGTTGTATGTTTATATCTTAATTTGTTACCTTACAGTGATGAAAATTCCAAAGATCCCCTATTATTTCCTGTTCTGGATCACAGTATCCGGATTTTTTGCAGGATCCGGATCAGTCTTTGATATTTCCTAGAACCTATTGGGATTTTATCCTGTATTGTTTTGGGAAGCGTCCTTACCATTTATTGTGGAGTTATATACACATATGGTAAAAATGGCCCTATCTCGCAATGATAAAGAATCCTTTAAAAAATTCCTGGATCCAGATGGTGATCCAGATCACTCCCAAAAGCTAATCATTTCTTCCTTGTCCCATTTCGGACTTGTCCTGAAAATTTCGTGAAAATCCGTTCATAACTTTTTGAGTTATGTTGGTAACAGACAGACAAACAAACCCTGGTAGTGTGGATAACCCCCACAACAGACTGGGACAAGCAGAGCGCTCACCTGGAGCAATTAACAGAACAATGAGATGTGTGTATTGATAGTAATAGGCAGCCTCTCTTTGTCTAGCTCCTTCCGCCAGTATCATGCTGTTATGTATGACTCAAATGCATTGTCTTCACGCTTCCCGGCTCTGTACTGTAATGCAAATGTCCCATGCTTTTCTGCAGTTACTGTGACGCCAATGTGCCATTCATGCATTGTCTGTAACTGAGTATATAAGCTGACTGAATTCACAAGTCTCTCTCTCTTACTGCACTTTTGACTACGCATTGCCTGTTTTGCTGACGAGAGCCTCTGGGCTCGCTCTGGCGTGCCTGCACGGCGCTAGAGTGAGCTCGTGATGGCGGTTAATAAACTCTCTTAAAACTCTCAGTTCGCCGCTTATTATTTTATATCGCCACAGTAAAAACATAACCTCCTTGCCGGAGGTAATAAAACTGAAACACTTTTGTTTTCATTCTTTTTTTTTTTTTTTTTACAAATACATCTAAGGTGTTTCTACTATAAAATAAAAGCATACTAGTTCAAAATGACATTAATAATAATAATAATAATAATAAAGAATCACATGTAAACATCTTCACTCAGTAACACAGCTGAAATGGTTCTAAGTGTTGTTTTGTCTGATGGTATCTGCTGGCCCGTCTGTCAGCCAGCTGTCTGTGGGCAGCAGGGGCTGATGGGAGCTCTGAGGTCCTCCTCTGATCTCATGGCTCGTCCTCCCTTTGTCCCTCAGCTGCATCAGAGCTCCACTTCTCCCCAGCTTCACCAGAGGAAACACCACTGCTACCATGACCTCCATCCCAGCCGCCGCTCTCTGCTGTCTGACTTCAGGTGAGAGTTTCCAGCCAATCAGGAGCCGCCAAATTCAACTTTTATCAAATTAACCTCCCATTTATCCGTCTACAGTGCTGGTTTCCATGGCAGCAGAGCTGATTCAGAAGCAGTTTTCACAAACCCGGACGACTGGAGAAGTCGTCTCCCTGGAGTGTGAAAAGGCCGACCAGTGTGAGAAGAAGCACGTTTACTGGTACCAGACAACAGGGCAGGAGCCTTTCAGAGTGATCCTTCGCATCGACCTGAGCAATGGACAAGTCAGCGACCGTTACAATCATCCTCAGAAGAAAGATTTTAATGCTATTAGAACAGGAGAGGGCTGCTCTCTAAACATCAAAGCTCTCCAACCAGAGCACGCAGCCACGTACTTCTGTGTGTGCTGGAAGGGATCCACAGTGACAAATCCTCCCCACTGCCTGAACAAAAACCAAAACACGCTGTCTGACAGGAACTCATCAAGAGTTTCAAAGCAGAGGGGATTCAAGAAAAAATACACTCTTTCTTCCGTGTCATTTTCACTTCACACACACGTCTAATCCTGATGACTTTGTTCTGTATAAACAATAATGAATTGAACATGTTTGTGCCCTTTTTCCACATGTTGACACAGTTCCCAGAGATCTTAGTGCAATGTTTATGACATGTTTTGGTCAAAATACCTCAGGGTTTAAATATTGAAGCACCATTTTCCACCCCACTTGGGTAGCCATCCTCAAAACAACCCATTTTATTTTCTTTAATTACTTGATGAGCTTTGGTCACCCCACCCACCCTCTTTCATCACTTCATCTGTTGAGGCGGCTAAATTGAGCATCATGTGAGCTGTTTAGCCGTTTGCTAACTAAAGACTCAGCTAGCTAAATTAAAAGTATTGACTATGACAACATGAAATCTCGAAGCATTATCAGAGACAGAGCCGTGGAGTGCGAATGGTGAGAGGGATATGATGGGTAATTAACCCCTTGCACTCGGGGCAATTTTCCTAAAAATGCCAAAAAATAATGTGCCCAAAGTAAATCGAAAGCTGTTATTCAACCCTTTGCAGCATCTTCATGGGGTTGGTCTCATTTAAAAGAAAACACTTTGAATTTTTTGGCAAAAAAAAAAATAATCTCTCTACGTGCTCCGGCCACTGAGTTACAGTCATCTTAACATACTGAACTTGAAGAAAATAAATTTGGACACGGTGTTTTTTTGGATACAAATGCTTGTAAATAACACACAGCTGTCCGATCCAGCTGGAAAATGCAACAGAAATGTAGAACCAAGTGTTATCAAGCTGAGATCCAAATTTGGTAACAATACCACAAAAAATGAATATTTTACACAGCTTTGTTCTCAGGCTGTTCCCAGGCGTTTTGGAACTGTGTCAAATTGTGCCAAATGGCACAGTTCGGAAAAACATCTGTAACTTTTGAATAATTCAATGTAGAATCTTCATTTTAGGCTCTAATGAAAGGTCACATTCAGGGCTGTGTCTGTGTGTGTGTGTGTGTGTGTGTGGGGGGTTTGTCTCCCCCCCGCTACAAAAGACGGAGTTCGGCCCTCGCTACATGACGGATTACACTCCTTGCATGTTTTCACAGCGCCTCCCCCCCCCTCGCTACTGTGTGTGAGGGGGGGGGGGGTTGTCCCCCCCACTCGCTACAGAAGACGGCCATTGCTACATGACGGAATAGACTCATATGCTTCCCCCCGCGGACCGGGGGGCGTTCGGACCGTGAACGCCCCCCCCGCTCCTCTTCTGCAGCGGGGGGGGGGGGCTGCACGGTGGCGCAGTGGTTAGCACTGCGGCAGCACAGTTTACCCTTGGCCGGGGGATTGTGGGGATCGTGGGATCGTGGGTTCGATCCCAGCCCCCGACCAACAGTGATCTGTGTGGAGTTTGCATGTTCTCCCCGTGTTGCGTGGGTTTACTCCGGGATTTCTCCGGTTTCCTCCCACATGCCAAAAACATGCATGTTAGGTTAATTGGCTGTTCTAAATTGTCCCTAGATATTTGTTTCCTATAGGCCCTTAGAATAGAGGGTTAGTATTAATGAAAGCGCTTTGAGTGGTCTTTGTGACTAGAAAAGTGCTATATAAGTGCAGGTTAGTTAGTTAGTTAGTTAGTATTCTGCTGGAATAAGTAAAGGTCCCACTTGTGGGTGTTCTCCATGCTGCGGGGTCTGTAGCAGATTCGTCCAGCGTCCTTTTTTTCATCTGCTGCAGCAGTAAGTCTCTCTTCACCCAGCCTGAATTTCTGTGCTTCAATTGGCTCCTGCATTCAAAGTAGGCGGGTCCTCCTTCCTAGGTTTTCATTCATTGGCTCTTCAAGGTTTCAGAAACCCAATTCAAGGCTCTTATTAGTCGAATGAGAGGTCAATCAGATGAACTAATCTGTTCGCGGCTGTGTCTGCAGGTTTTTTTTTCAGTGGCGCTTGGAGGCCACACCACCTACATCACCACCATCATGCGTCATGCGTCCGAGCGCGCACGAGTGCGCTCTCGTGCGCCCTCGTGCGCCCTAGGACGCAGAGACTTGCCCGCCCGCGGAACAACGGAGCGCAAGTGGTTAAGTCTTCTAATGGCAACTAAACATCAGTGGAGAAAACCACACACTGTGTAGAACAAAGTAGTGGTTGGCGCCATTATCATTATGATCTCCAAATCTTTCATTTATTCTGTACAATATAATAGTTCTTGGATGAATTTTTGTCCTCAAAAGTTCTTCTCATCGGACTTCCGGGAAGATGGCGGAGAGACATAACGCTTAAACAGAGAGCTCTCCCTAGCCGGATTAAAAATCATCGGTAAATGGCCAACTCGACATAAGCGGATCAATAAACTAAGGGATGAAAACACGAAGGAGCCGGGCACAAGGACAAAAGCAGAGTAAAATTAAAGAATTCCTCTTCAACAACGCAGGAGAAACCGCTGAACACGGGGCTCAAAAAAACGAGGTGACCGCAGCAGACAAAATGGAGGACACACTCGATACCATGAACACTGGCATCGCCAGTTTGGGTAAAGAGTTGAGAGACTTCAAACGGCAGCTACAACAGGATTTAGCGGCTCTTAAGGAGGAGCTGAAAAAAGAGATTAAGGAGGAAATTATGGGCCTCCGAAGAGAAATGGAGCGCAAGCTAGCAGAAAACATGGAGGAGCTGCGCTCCCAGCGGGCGTGTTTGACAGAAGCGCAGGCCCGAATATCAGAGCTGGAAGACTGGAATAGCGAGGCAAGCGAACAGCTGCAGACCCTGACGGCACAAATGCAGAGGATGCAGGAGAAAGTAACCGACTTGGAGAGCAGGTCCAGACGGGGCAATATACGCATCTTCGGGATCCCGGAGGGCATTGAAGGCAACTCGATGACGAAATTCATGGATCAGTTCTTAAAAAAAGAGCTGGAACTGCCCAGCGAAGCGGATCTGCAGATTCAACGAGCGCACAGAGCCTCGGCACAGAACCCGAACCCACGCTCTACACCCAGGTCAGTTGTGGTAAACTTTCTGAAATATGATGTAAAGGAAAGAATCCTGACACGAGCGTGGAAAAAAAAGATACGAATCGGCGACAAGCAGATATTCTTTGATCATGACTACCCAGCAGAAATTGTGCAGCAGCGGAAGAAATATGCCAGCATTAAAAAAACGCTGAAAGAAAAAAAAATTAGATTCCAAACGCCGCTAACGAAGATGAGGATTCATTGGGAGAATGGCGTAAGAACCTACAACACAGCCAGAGAGGCAGCGCAGGACATGATGGAGCGGGGCCTTGAGGTGTACGTGCCGGAGGAAACGGTAGGAGCAGCGGAGGCCCTGAACGCATCACGACAGCCGGAGTGGAGGCGAGTGAACGGCAAAAGACGGGGGGAGACGTGGCGCAGCGGGCCCAGGAAAGACTACAAGGCTTTCAACTGAAAGCCTAGATTATAACAAAGATTAAGAAAGACACAGAAGAAATGAAGGCCAAGAAGACAAGGTAAAAGAAAAACAGACGGCTAGGAGAGGTTTAAGTGATATTTGTTGGACATTTCTAGACTAATGACTATTCCTTGGATAGTAAATACAGGTCTAGGGAGGGCCCTACACTCTGTGAGGACAATCCCTCCACCCACCAACAGGGACCAGTGGGCAGAAGAAAGGCCCAAAGTACGGAGGTCGAGATTTTTTAATGTGTTTTTATATAAATATGTGTTATTTTTGTTGTTAAAGGGGCTAGGAGCACAGGTTAAAAAAATGGAAAAACATGATTATGGGTAAAAATCTTAAGATAATAACACTAAACGTGAATGGTCTGAACTCACCTGTTAAAAGGGAAAGAATAATAAGAAAATTCAAGAAAGAAAAAGCCGAAATTATATTTATGCAAGAGACACATTTGAGCAAAACAGAACATGTGAAACTAAAGAGATTTGGCTATAAGAACTCCTACTACAGTTCATTTAAGGGAGGAACTAAAAGGGGGGTTATGATACTAATCTCAAATAAAATACAATTTGAATGTGAACAGGAAATCCAGGATAAAGAAGGCAGGTATGTAATAATAAAGGGTAGCATAGATGGAATGCAGATCACGTTAGTGAACATCTATGCCCCACCAGAAAGTGACAAGGGTTTTTTTCAACATCTGTTTGATCTCATAGCAACACACAGTGAAGGAGTCCTAATTTGTGGAGGAGACTTAAATGCTGTCATGGATTATGAAGTTGATACAACAAGTGTTAAGAAGACAAAAAAACATGTAACAAAGTTCATAAGAACCTCACTGGCAGAAATGGGTATGGTAGACATTTGGAGGGACCTGCACCCACTCGAAAAAGACTATACACATTATTCAGTAGTCCATAAAGTACACTCTAGAATAGATTACTTCCTTATGAATGAAGGTGACAGACACAGGGTGAGAAATTGTTGGATTGGAGGGGCAGAAATATCAGATCATAATCCTATATACATGGAAATAAATTTAAACAATAGAAAACGACAAACAACATGGAAACTTAATGTAGGACTGTTAAATGATGATAAAATGAAAGAAAGAATAAAAGTAAACATAAATGAATATATCCAAGAGAATGACAATGAAGAAGTAGACCCAACAATACTATGGGATGCACTAAAAGCCGTGTTAAGAGGTAAATTAATTGTTGAAACAGGAAAAGCAAATAAGACTAAACTGGAAGCATATGAACAAAGATGTGAGAGACTGAGGGAATTAGAACATAAACATCAAAGCACAAATGACCCAAAAATATATCAAGAAATTAAAGAAGAAAAAATAAAGATAAAAGAAACACAAATGGATGAAATTGAAAGGAAAAATAGATATCTAAAGCAAAAATATTATGAAACGGGACCAAAAACCACAAAACTGCTGGCAAAACGGTTAAGAAAACAACAAACAATGAATAATGTATATAAGATTAAAGACCCCACCACAAATAAAACCACAGTTAACCCAGAAAACATCGAAGAAATATTCCATAATTTCTACCAAGAACTATACTCGCAACCTGAAGAAACAAATACTAAAGATATTAAAAAATTTCTATACACATTGGACTTGCCATCAATAGGAAATCAACAAAATGGAAAGCTAACAGCAGAAATAACAACACAAGAGATTAGAGATGTGATTAAGTCACTTAAAAATGGTAAATCACCAGGTAGTGATGGATACCCATCTGAGTTTTATAAACTGTTTATAGAAGAACTCACACCACAACTCCTAAAGTCATTTAATTGGACGCTGAACAACAACAAAATACCTCCATCATGGAACGAAGCAATCATTTCAGTTATTTTAAAACCAGGGAAAGATAAAGAACAATGCGGAAACTATAGACCAATCTCTTTATTAAATGTAGATTATAAAATATATACAACAATTATATGTAAACGAATAAAGACATTCTTGACGGAATTGATAGAAGATGATCAAACTGGTTTCATAGAGGGACGCCAAACACATGACAATATCAGGAGAACAATACATATAATTAATCAAATACATAAAGAAAAGAAAAGCGCAGTAATAATGAGTTTAGACGCAGAAAAAGCATTTGACAGGGTTAACTGGAAATTCCTATATAGTGTGCTGGAACGCTTTGGATTTAACGAAAAATCAGTACAATGCATAAGGACGCTGTATCAAGAACCTGTGGCAAGAATCAAGATAAACGGTAGCTTAACAGACAAAGTAAATATACAAAGATCAACTAGGCAGGGATGCTGCTTATCGCCCACCTTGTTTGCTCTGTTCATAGAGCCACTGGCTCAAGCGATACGACAAAATAAGAAATTAAAAGGTGTAACAATAAAGGGGGCAGAACACAAGATTGGGCTATTTGCAGACGATATTATAGTTTACCTTGAACAACCAGATGAATCAATAATGGAAATGATGAACTTGATAGAAAATTTTGGAAAATTATCAGGATACAAGATAAACATAACAAAAACACAAATACTGACATTCCACTATAACCCTCTAAACCAGATAACTGATAAGATCAAACTAAACTGGAAACAAAAAGAAATAAAATACCTTGGAGTGAACATACCTAAAGATCTAAGCAAAATCTATAAAGCAAACTATGATAGGTTGGAACAAGAAATAAAAAAAGATATTGATAGATGGTCAATCTTAAATATGGATCTGAATTCAAAAATTGAGACAGTCAAAATCAGCATACAACCTAGATTACTTTACCTCTTCCAGGCTATACCAACAGAGATTCCAGATGCCCAATTCTCAAAGTGGGACAGGATGATATCGAGATTTGTTTGGGGAGGTAAAAAACCAAGAGTGAAATATAAAACTCTCCAATTACCAAAAGAGAAAGGAGGCATGGGCCTACCGAGTCTAAAGGAATATTACTACTCAGCACAAATAAGATATATCATATGTTGGTGCGACGAGGGATATGAGGCAAAATGGAAAGAAATGGAAAAGGAAATTGAGGGACTCCCAGTACAAAGCATAATAGGAGATAAAGATGCATATAAGCAAATCAAACAAATAGACCCAATCACTAAATTTACTTTAGAACTGTGGTATAAAATAGTACAAAAGTATAATATAAAGGAAGACATAAAACTATTGAAATGGGTAGCATTTGACAGTCAGTTTGAACCGGCAAAACAAGATAGGGGATACAAAAATCTGGTGAACAAGGGAATCACAGCATGGGGCAATATCGGAAAAAAAGATCTCGGGAGCTTTGTAAACATCAGGAGAAAATTTAAACTAGAAAGATCGGAATTCTTCAGATATCTGCAGATGAGAGACTATTATATGAAGAAGATTAGGCATAACCTCCAAACAGATGTGAGCGAGATTATACAATTCATTTTAAGCTCATATACAGGAAATAAAACAAGAATTATTTCAAAGCTATATCAGAAACTTATGGCAAACAATCATTCAAGTAACTATATAAAGGAGAAATGGGAGAAAGAGCTCAATTTAAACATAACAGAAGAAAGCTGGCAGGAAATATGGAAAACACAACACACATCAACAAATTCAAGAACATGGAGGGAATTTGGATGGAAAAACCTGATTCGCTTTTTCATTACACCACAGATTCAAGGAAAGTATACAAATACCCAATCTTTATGCTGGAGGGGATGTGGGGCTCAAAATGCAGACCACTCGCATATGTTTTGGAAATGCTGCAAAATCTCATCATTCTGGAAATCTATACATGTGACAATACAGAGGATATTAGGATATAATATACCAATGAACTGTAACCTGATGTACCTATGTGATCTTAAAAGAGACAATGTTATACAGGCGGAGGACAGATATCTAGTTAAAATCTTGTTGATTGCATGTAAAAAAACAATCACAAAAAAATGGCGATCAGAAGTTCTTCCTGACCAAGAGCAATGGATTGACATTATTGAGGACATACGTATGATGGAAAAACTAACATATCGACAAAGAATGCAAGAAGGACTATGGGAAAAAAAATGGCGGAAATGGACACACTACAAAGTGCAACAACGAGACAGATATTGAAAGAATAACCAACGACGCTGGAAAAACCAGAAGAATTAAGAGATGGAAATTAAAAACTTGATGCTCCAACATTTGTCCCCCCCCCCTTTTTTTTTTTTTTTTTTTCCTTTTTCTTTTTTACTCTAGCCCCTTTGTTTGTTTTTTTTTAAATGTAGACTGTGATCTGAATGCAATATATATAATGAAAAATGAATAAAAATTTTAAGTTACAAAAAAAAAAAAAGTTCTTCTCATCATGCTGAGTTACGTTCAAGCAATCTTTCCATTCATTCATCTTCTTCCGCTTAATCCTTTTCGGGTCACGGGGGCGCTGGAGCCTATACCAGCATCTTTGGGCGAGAGGCAGGGTACACCCTGGACAGATCGCCAGTCCATCGCAGGGCCAACACAGAGAGACAGACAATCATTCACTCTCGCAGTCATACCTAAGGACAATTTAGAATCCCCAGTTTGATGCCAATTAACCTAACTTGCATGTTTTTGGCATGTGGGAGGAAACCGGAGAAATCCCGGAGTAAACCCATGCAGACACGGGGAGAGCATGCAAACTCCACACAGATCACTGTTGGTCGGGGGCTGGGATCGATCCAGGGATCCTATGGCCAAGGGTGAGTTGCTGTTTGTTTTTAAAATCAGTGTGTAGTTTCAGGGGAGCGAGTCCCCTGGTAGCACCTTCAACACTTCCGCCCTCCAAAGAGAGCAGACGCTTTTTTCCCAGCTCCGGCTCCCTATCTCTCTCTCCCTAACTGACTGGATCCCAGCTTGCACAAACGCTGCATCAAGGAGGCCATAGAGATCAGGAAGCGGGGAAAAGACACCATGAACTGAGATGAGGGAGCCTTTATGCTTTCCCACACCTGGGACCACATTCTCCAGAGACCATCTGACGGCGGGAGGCGGGGCCGGCTCGGTGGATCTGACAGATCTGCTGAGCTGGCCCCGCCTATGAAAATCAGCTGATAAATGTCACCTGGCAGCAATCAGCTGACTCTTCTGATGAAGGCTGCAGTGCAGTTGAAACATGTAAAGAAGGTAAAGACATCTTTCTATTTTATTGTTTGTCTTTCATATGAACAAAAGATAAATAATTAAAAGAAGACAAAATGAACCTATTTGACGCTTACCACCTAGTGCGCATTAAGGAGGGCGATGAGTGGAAGACGGCGTTCCGGACCCCAAGCGGCCATTTTGAGTACTTGGTGATGCCGGTTGGGTTAACCAACGCTCCGGTCGTCTTCCAGCGCTTAATTAACGACGTCCTCCGGGACTTCCTGAACTCCTTCGTGTTTATTTGGATGACATCCTGATCTTTCCACGCATGTTGGAGGAACACCAGGTGCACATAAGACGGGTCCTGCAGCGCCTCCTGGAGAACCAGCTGTTTGTCAAGGCTGAGAAGTGTGAGTTTCACACCAGCTCGACGTCCTTTTTGGGGTTCATTATCGCACACAATCAGGTGCTCCCCGACCCGGCCAAGGTCAAGGCGGTAGTGGATTGGCCCACGCCCACGTCTGGGAAACAGTTGCAGAGTTTCTTGGTATTCGCCAACTTCTATCGCCATTTTGTGCCGAATTTTGGGATCATCGCCCGACCTCACGTCCCCCAAGATCCCCTTTCATTAGCGCGAGGAAATGGCTGCGGCGTTCGGGAAGTTGAAGGAGGAGTTTGCCTCTGCCCGCGTTCTGACCCAGTTGGACCCGGCCCTGCAGTGCTTGGTGGAGGTGGACGCCTCGGATTCTGGAGTTGGGGCGGTTAGTTGGGTTTTTTATCTATCTGTTTTTAGTCTTTTTAACCATGTTCAGTAAGTTTCTGGAGTACATGTCCGTGTCTTTAGTCTGTGCTGTTTTTAAATTGCCTGATGTATGTGTCCTGTGTTTTTAATGTTTTGATGTTCAAAGTTGTGTGTTTGAGATGCCCTCTCCAGACTGTAAAAAAGAATCTACCTACGGGCATTAATAAAGTCACCTTGAACCTTGAACCTTGAAAGTCTCCTCCCAGTGGAACATGCCCAAAACACCTCGAGTGGGAGGCGTCCAGGAGGCATCCTGATCAGATGGCCAAACCACCTCAACTGGCTCCGTTCGATATGGAGGAGCAGCGGTTCTATGCCTCTCCTGAATGACTGAGCTCCTCACCCTATTTCTGAGGGTTGGTCCAGCAGTCCTACAGAGAAAGCTCATTTCAGTCGCTTGTATCCATGATCTCATTCTTTTGGTCATTACCCAAAGCCCATGACCATAGGTGAGGGTAGAAACATAGATTGACCGGTAAATTGACAGCTTTGACTTAGAGCTCAGCTCCCTCTTCACCACAACAGACCAGTACAACGTCCGCATCACTGCAGATGCTGCTCCAATCCGTCTGTCAATCTCTCGCTTCATTCTCCCCTCACTTATGAATGAGACCCCAAGACAAACTCCTCCACTCACATTACTCTTTATTTCACCTTTATTTTATATATTCACTTCTCTGTGCTGACCAACTTTGCTGCGTTGCCTTCAGTGTTGTGTACGTACACTGAGCGACACCTGTGCTTGTGATCTCTCAATTAAAACAGCAGATTTGGCCGACCAACATGGCCTTGCCGCCACTGTAGCTCAAAAGCTGCACTGGTTGTCTGTGTGTGTGGGCGTGCCCATCTCTGGTGCAATTACGTGCACTAATGTTTTATTAACAGCCACTGAAAGTGGCTACCTTCACCCAGCTCCTCCCACAGCAGAACAACCCGATGACGTGGCTGTAAATCAAGGGGGTCCGGGGGAGGGGGGACATTTTTTTCTTTAAAATTTGCAGGTTTTCTCATAAATTTGTAACTTTTTCTTATTAAGTTACGACATTTATTTGCAAATGTAAAACTTTTTTGTTGTAAATTTGCCACTTTATCCTCAGAAATCTGCTGTTTTTGCAACTTAAATCTACATTTTTTTCTTGTAAATTTGTAACCTTTTTGTAATGTGTTTTTTCTTAAAAATTTAAATATTTTTTTCTAAATTTGCAACTTTTTTTGAGTAAACTTGACTTTGTAAAAGTGCAGTTGTTTCTATTTAAATTTGCCATTTTCTTTCTCATAAATTTATGACTTTTTTATTGTAAATTTTCAGCTTTTCCCCATAAGTGTACGTTTGTTCTTCAGTGGGCTCATCACCTGCAGGAGGGATCATGGGGATCATGGGGATGGCAGTGGCTCAGGAGGTAGAGCAGGTCGTCCAATAACCACATGGTTGGCGGTTCAAATCCCACTCTCCCCAGATATCCTGCCGTTGTGTCCCTGGGCAAGACACTTCACCCCAATTGCTGCTGGTGGGTCTGGAAGCACCATGTTAGGCAGCTATGCTGCCATCAGTGTGTGAATGGGTGGATAGCAGGATCTGTAAAGCGCTTTGGTCATCAAGAGATGAGAATAAAAGCGCTATATAAGTGAGTGTCATTTACCATTTACCATCATGGTGCTGTGTGAACTTGGTGGAGGTCTGGGCTGCTCTGCCCGGGCTGATGCCCCGCGACCTGGATTCCCAGGTAAGCAGTAGAAGATGGATGGATGGTGTACGTTTGTACATTCTTTCTCACAAAATACCTACTTGTAGTGTCCCCTCAATAGTTACTCTAGAGAAAATGTTCTGTTTGTTGTCCCAACATAAAAATGAAATATCCGCCCATGCAGCATATTGGCACTGCACGGGACCTCCAGTCCACTGGAAAAAAACAATGCAGACCCCGGCAAAAACATTTGAGGACCCTAGTCCTTGCAACTAATTGCTGCTTTCTAAGGAAAGTGGCAAAACTTTAGGGAAAAATTTACAAGTGTAAAAGTTTAAATAAAGCAAGAATTCTAAGGAACAAAGAGCTGTATTACTCTCATCTTAAACCGTCATGATCACAATTCACTTTAGATAATATTCCTCTTTGCATTAAAGGGATGGGAAGAAGCACTTTGGATTGGATTATCCAAAACACACCTGAATGATTAGACTGGCCTCTTGTGTCATGCGCCAGCAGAAAGTTCATTTTTATGCCATTGTGATAAGAAAATGAACTTGGAAACACCCATGAATGCGTTCGACGTGATGAACCACAGTTAATTTATGTTTTAACGGGGGGGGAGGCACTTTTTCACACAGTGCCATATAGGTTTGGATTTTTGTTTCCCTTAATAATAAGCATCTTCATTTAAAAACTGCATTCTGTGTTTACTTGTGTTATCTTTGTCTAATATTTAAATTTGTTTGATGATCTGAAGCATTTAAGTGTGACAAACATACAAAAAAAATGAGAAATCAGGAAGGGGGCAAACACTTTTTCACACCACTGTAACTATAAAACATGCAAACTATGAATAAACATGCAACATAATTTTAAAAACTATACAAAACCCAAACAACACAATAAAATACTTCCACCCTGTGACATCTGTGTGATTGTATCTAAGTTTTATTTTTTAGTTATCTTAACTGTTTAGTCGTTTTTTTTTTTTTACCAACAAATTACCTTATTATTATTTACCAGTGATTGTTTTATTTTTTAATCACCCTGTTCAAGCTCCAGTGTTTCCTCACAGGGAGCCCTCCTATAGGGAGCTGTGCTTGTTTTCTGGCTGCAGGGTGCTGAACTGTGATTGCCCTGGTCAACCCAACTGAGGGGATCATGCGCTGCGGCGCTGCAGCTGCGTTTGTCGACCCCTCGGATTGGACTTGGTAGTCTCAGAGGTGGTGTTCCTGTAGCCGTTGATTTGGCACTTTTCCTGCTGGTGATGGCTCCTAGTGATGGTGCTTCCACTATTGTGGTCCTTTTCCACTTAGACCTACTCAGCCCGAATCACCTCGACTTGGTTTGTCAGGCTTTCCATTAGTACCACAACACCCAGTGACTAGGTACTTTTTTAATACCTACACAACAGGGGTTCCAAGCAAGCTGAGTCGAGCTGAAAATGTGACGTCAACAGACTACAGGCCACTGATTGGCCAGGGTGTAATGCTACTGGATGAGTCATGGAAACGACGTCTTCACAAGAATCAAACCCGCCATTTGTAAATTCGGCAACAGTGACCATGAGTTTTTATTATTTCTGTGTAACAGTATATGAATTAATAATTATGATCAGGTATAAAAAATTATTTAATTTATATTAATGTATTGGAACCTGAAATGAATTCTCAGTTCATATACACCGGAAAAGTTAATAACACTCGTGGGGCACCAGCTTCTATCTCTAAGAAGCAATTTAAACTTTAATTTCACTTTATACCTGTTTAATTACTCAATAAATTAATTAATAATCAGTCTCAAAATTTTAGTGAATTCGAAACTGGGGACTTGAACCACACTCAGAATGAAATAAATTCTCAACAACTTCTCTCATTTTCACATATTTATTAAACAAAATGATGATTAACAGACATTGCAGTGATTTCATTAACTATAAAATTAAACTTGTAAATGATAGATTAACATTGTCAACATTTGCAGAACCAGGGTTAACTGTGAAATGAATTTAGATCAATTTGAGTTAACAGATTGTGGAAGACAACACAAATTTATGGAGAAAGTTTTACTAATTATATGAAAAGTTCTGGATTACTCTTAAGAAAAAAAAATGGAATTTTAATGAAAAGAGGAGTTATGTTAATGGCTCCTTAATTTGCACCTGATTAGATATCAAATTATTATCGAACCTCAGACGTTTAATTCAGCAGATGAATAACATTTCAGCTCACATGACGGACGTTTGATGTTGAAGGTCCTTCTGCGTTGTCCTGTAGTTCTTAAATGGCTCCAAAAGTCGGAATATTTGACCAGCAAATATTCTTTGACGAGGGATAAGATTGGTATTTTTGATCCCAATGGTTGAAATCCAGCCGAGGCGTGCTGATTCCTTCAGCACGCGTGATCGTGGGGAGTTGCATCTCCTTTCCTCTTCATTGGCAAGCGGCTTCCCAGAGGAATTCGATAATAATTAAATATATCTAATCTGATCTCAAATTAAAAGAGTTTGGACTTTAGATAAAAAAGCTTCTGGCGTGGGATTGGTCAATAAAAATATTATAAAAATAAAGTCAAGATTAATGCTTACATTAAAAAAACAAACAAACAAAAAAAACCCCGGTGGTTTTACAGAAAGTTTAACAGAAAAAAAAGTGATAGAAATAAACATCTAGGATTGGAGTTTAACTCCTGATTAGAATGAGCTCAAAGGAAAAAAGAATCAATTCCCAGATGTTTAACAGAAAAGAAAAACATTAAAATACATAGTTACAGAACACAAAGTTACAGGTTATCTGCTCTATGATCATCAAAAAACAACACGTGGGAGAAGTCCCTTTGTTCTCCAGTGGTTTTCTCTGCTGTGTAGACATGAAGACAGTGGAGGTCGAAAGAGAGATCTAGCGAGAAAAGAAAATCTTGAAAGGCTGCGGTGAAAAGAGAGTCTCGGAGACTTTTCGTGGGCCTCCGTGATTGACAGGAGCCCACAGCCAATAGACTTCCTTCGTGGGCGGGCTTTATGAACTTTTAGTCCAATGAGCAAACAGTCTTTTGTCTGAACAAGCAACACTGAGAGCTGTTGTCAAGCAGAGATTGGCTGCTGGCAGTCACATGATTTGAGAGACGCTTTGCAAATCTTAATACACATTTTAATACTGGAATATTCCTCTATACACTTATGTATATTCTCTAACCTAGTCTTAGTGATCAATGTAACTTATACCCAGTGCTTATAAATTAACATGCAGGAATAAACATTCATTTAACGTTTTTAACATGTATATATATATATATATATATATATATATATATATATATATATATATAAAATCACGGATTAGTATATTTCAAATCTATTACTGATTGTCCAGAATAAACATCAAGAGTCCATTTGCTTTTCCCATGGTGTCCTGAAAAAGAGGAAGATGTTTAGAGATGAGTCTTAAGGATGTTATTAAAAGGTTTGCTGGTTAAATTCGGCATGTCCCAGAGTTTAAGGCAATGTTGAGCTGTGGATCTTTGAGGGGCTCCAGGGGCCTGTCACTTGTCCACCATTTATGGGTCATAAAAGTCAAAACAGGAAATGCATTAGGGTGAATTCCTTAGACTGGTTTTAACAAAAGAATGTGAGGTCAGTTGTGGCCTGGGGTAAAAGAGCAGTTTTTGACTGTCCTTTTCCTGGGTGAAACGATGTCTTTAAGCAGAAGAATTCTTATTGATGATCCAAGTGAGATGATGCTACATCTGTGATAATCAATAAGATAAATCTCTACCCACAAATCAACACCGCGGTCCAGCGACGAGGTACAGACTCTTCTGTGCTTGGTGGCTGATGAGAGAATCCAGAGGGAGCTAGACGGAGTGACCCAAAATGAAAAAGTATACCAGGAGGTCTCCGAGCTGGTGGCCACTCATGTGTACCAACAAACATTAAAATCTTATTAACCGGACCATCAAGGACCACAACGGACTGCACTGAAATACTGTCAGCACCAGTTAATAACGAAGGATTCCCATTAGCTGCAGTGGAGCACCGTAGCATAGGGTCTGCTAGCCATGCCCCAGCAACCGCCTCTCCTGAGTTGCCAGGAGAGAACGGATGGGTGACGGTTAGAAGGAGGCATAGTCGCAAGCCCCTGGTTCACCACCAACCTGTTCAGGTTTCTAATCGCTATTCTCTGCTCAGCAACACACCCGCTGAGGAAAAAACTCTGATCATTGGTGATTCTGTAGTCAGAAACGTGAACCTAGAGACTCCGGCTGTCAAGACATGGGTTCCAGCCCACGTTCTCACTTTGAGTTGTATGATTTTCTGTGTTTTTGGTTCTTGCTCATTATTATTATTATTATTATTATTATTATTATTATTTAGTTATATGATCATAATCTCTGCCTCAGTTTTGCTTGTCGGCCATTATTAGTATTTTTATTGTCATGGTCTTGTCTCCCCTCTGATCCTCTGATCATGTTTCTGTGCATCCTCCGTCCGTGGTTGTGTGTGTACCCTGCCCATCCTGCCCATCCTGTCACCTCTGTTTTCTTCATGTGTCAGCTGTCAGTCATGATTGCTCTCCGCACCTGTGCCGTGTTGTCTTCATTACACCCCCTGTCTATATATGTGAATCTCAGACTGTGTTCTGTCTGGTTTCCTTAATTGTCATTCATTGGCATTTATCTATGCTTCTGCCTGCCTGTTTCTTGACCCGCCTGCCCTGTGAACTTATTGTTTAGACCCTCGAGCTGGCCAGAGCTTGGTCAGCTCTTAAATAAATATTTGGAATTTTGAATTTTGTGTTTGGGTTTACACACACACACACACACACACACACACACACACACACACACACACACACACACACACATACGCACACCTGACACCAGCGGCCATAGTCAAATACATTCCCTAGACCAGAGCAGGAAATATTGAATCAAATTTGAAAATGCTGGCTATAAGTAATTATAAATACTCCACAATTGTTATCCACGCCAGCATTAATGACATCTGACTCCCGCAGTCCGAAGTCACAAAACAGAGTGGACTGGTGTGTAACTTTGACAAAACGATGTCTACCTCTGTAGTATTCTCGGGGCCCTTCCCCAACCTGACCAGTGATAACATGTTTAGCCACATGTCATCGTTTAACTGCTGGCTGTCTAAGTGGTGTCCTGCAAACAATGTGGGCTACATAGATAATTGGAACTCATTTTGGGGAAAACCTTGTCTTGTTAGGTGAGACAACGTCCATCCCACCTTGGATGGTGTGTCTCATTTATCTAACAATCTGCCATCATTTTTATCCAAAGTTCCAAAGCCTTGACTTCTACTAAGATTTGGGACTAGGAAGCAGAGTCGCAGTCTTACACGCTTCTCAACAGCTTCTCTCCATCCGCCACCCCTCAGTTTAGCCTCTGGCCCCCCATCAGAGAATCAGTGTCTGCTCTTTCTAAAGTAAATAAAAATATAATGCATAAGCATCCGAAAGTGATTGAACAAAAAGTTGATAAAACTCAAATTACGGTATCTCTCAAAACTGAGTACACCCCTCACATTAATATAAATATTTTATTATATCTTTTCATGGGACAATGCTGAAGATATGACACTTTGATACAATGTAGTCAGTGTACAGCTTGAATAAAAGTGTAAATTTGCTGTCCCCTCAAAATAACTCAACATACAGCCACTAATGTCTAAACCGCTGGCAACAAAAGTGAGTACACCACAAAGTGAAAATGTCCGAATTGTGCCCAAAGTGTCAATATTTTGTGTGGCCACCATTATTTTCCAGCACTGCCTTAACTCTCTTGGGCATGGAGTTCACTAGAGCTTCACAGGTTGCCACTGGAATCCTCTTCCACTCCTCCATGATGATATCATGGAGCTTGTGCTCCTCCACCTTCCGTTTGAGGATGCCCCACAGATGTTCAACATGGTTTAGGTCTGGAGACATGCTTGGCCAGTCCATCACCTTTATCCTCAGTTTCTTTAGCAAGGCAGTGGTCGTCTTAGAGGTGTATTTGGGGTCATCATTATGTGGAATGGTGCCCTGTGGCCCAGTTTTCGAAGGGAGGGGATCATGCTCTGCTTCAGTATGTCACAGTACATAAGATAAGATAAGATAAGATAAGCCTTTATTAGTCCCACAATGGGGAAATTCCAGGATTGCAACAGCACAGGGATAGCAACACTCAGAGCAATAATTAAGAAGATATGGCAGACTTCCGGTTATGGCTGCCACGTAGGACGGACGTGTCTCGCTCTGCTCTGCTCCTGGAGAAAAAAAATCGGCAAATAACTCTCTCATTTGGGACAGAACGTATCCCAGCGTTTGGGCGAGGATATGTCGGCGAAGCCTAAGGCTGGAAAACCAGGAAAAGGAAAAAGCGAGCCGCCGAAACAGTCCAAATTAACGGACTTTCAGGTCTGTGACGCAGCAAACAAGGCTCCATATATGGCGGAGGAGGCTGGCGGCGGTGCGATTTCTGCGGGGAATGGCGCAGATGCGCTGATGGCTGCCATGAGTTCAATGAGAGCGGACTTTTCCTCTAGATTTGATGGGATTATGACAGCGTTGGAAGGAATAAGAAAGGAATTGGGTGACTGTGTAGAACGAACGGCGCAGATGGAGCTCCGTCTCGCTAGTGCTGAAGATGACGTCACCCGTCTTCAATTAAAGGTGCGCACTTTGGAAAAAAAAAATAAATCTCTGGAAGATAATATTTTGGATTTGGAATCTCGGTCGAGACAGAATAATTTGAGGCTGGTGGGTCTTCCAGAGGAATCAGAAGGTCGGGACGTATGTTCCTTTCTGGAAAAGTGGATTCCGGAGGTGCTGGGCAGCGAGGAGTTGCAATCAGCAGTGATTCTGGAAAAAGCACATCGTATTGGCCCACGGAGAGATAAGGGACCGCCGAGGACCTTAATTATGAAGTTTCTTAGCAACAGAGACAGGATGAAGATCTTCAACGCTGCACGTGCTAAAGGAGAGATTAAACACCAGGACCAGCAGGTGCGGTTCTACCCAGATTTGGCCACAGGAATCCAGCAATTGAGGAAGCAGTTTGATCCCGTACGTAAGGAGCTGCGCAACCTTGGGATTCGTCATGGTGTAATCTATCCTGCGAGACTGCTGACCACGTATGAGGGCAGAACCCACATCTTCAAGACCCCAGAGGAGGCGCAGGAGTTCATCAAGAAGATCAAAGAAGAAGAAGAGACGGGTGGGAGCTAAGCATGAACAAAATATAAGGTAGAATAATTAAGCATTTGCACAGGCATCTGACTGACTTGAAGTAAATAGTAAGTTTACAAAATATAGATTGTATTATATATTAAAAAAAACAAAAAAAAACAAACAAACAAAAAAAAAAACTATGATGTACAAAGTTGTTAAAAATTTTGGAGTTAAGTTGGAAAACTACAGAGGAGAGTTAATGTTACGTCATTAAAAGCAGTAGAGTTAGGGTGATTGGGAGGATGAAGAAGGAGTGGCTTAGGCTGTTCCCCGTGGGTGTGGAACGGTCGATGGCTATATCGGGAGACAGAATTTTTCTTTTGATTTTGGGGGGTTTGCCACAAGTGTGGGAAGGGGAAATTTGTTTGTGTGTAGTTTGTAGGATGAATGTTCAACCACTCATGTTTTTGCTTCTCTGTATGAGCATGTTTACACTGCAAGGTAATCCCAAACTCTCTATTGATCATGGACCAAAGTGTTAACCTTAATTTAACTTCATGGAATTGCAGAGGTCTACAAAATTTAAAAAAACTTAAACAAGTTATGAATAAAATAAAGGACATGGGTTCAAGAATTGTGTTTTTACAAGAAACTCATCTGATAGAGGAGGATGTTAAAAGAATTAGGAGTAGATGGCAGGGAAGTGTATTCACCTCTTCATTTTCATCCCGAGCCAGGGGAGTTATGACTCTCATACATAAATCAGTTCCTTTTCAAGTGAAAAATGTAATTGGAGACAAATTTGGAAGATATGTAATCATTCAAGGTTCTTTGCTATTAGAAAATATAAATCTTGTGAACTTATATGGTCCCAATATAGATGATCAGAAGTTCTTTGCTAATTTATTTCTCATCTTATCATCACTTACAGGGCAACATATAATAGCAGGGGATTTTAATTGTACATTGAATCCAGGTGTGGATAGATCAACAGGACTGGATTGTACGCACATTGGATGTAGGATGACTATTAATCATTTTATGAAAGAATTGAGATTGTTAGATATATGGAGAGAAATGAAACCACAAGTTAAAGCCTATTCTTGTTATTCCAGTACCTACAAGACATTCTCACGTATTGATTATTTTTTGATTTCCACAGAATTAAGGTCCAAGATTCAAAACTGCTTTTATGATAACATCGTGATCTCTGATCATGCACCCTGTTGTCTAATATATGTAGATAAAAAATTGACAAAGGAATCAGGTAGATGGCAATTTCAGCATAAATGGCTTCAGGATGAGGAATTTGTCAAGTATATAGAAAAACAGATAGACGAGTTCTTTGACATCAATACTACACAAACATCAGCATGTGTAAAGTGGGAGGCTTTCAAAGCTTTTATTAGGGGACATATTATTAGTTATACAGGATCAAAATCTAAGAAGACTCGAGAGGAGAGAGCTAAATTGGAACATAAAATAAAAAATCTTCAGGAAAAAGTGTATGCAGGAAGTGACCCAAGGTTGGAGAATGAATTACTGATTTTGAGAGCTGAATACGACAAAAAATCAGCGAATAGAGCTGCCTCGAGTCTTCTAAGATTGAAACAATCTTTTTATGAACAAGGTGAAAAATCGGGAAAATTATTAGCATGGCAGATTAAACAATTGGAAATTAAAACACCAATTACCAGTATTATAAGTAATGGACAGGTAGTTATAGATCCTTTAGAAATTAATAGAGCCTTTAGAGATTACTATGAAAAATTATATGATACCAAAAATGAACCTGATTTAACAAAACTAAATGGGTTTTTGAACGAACTATCTATACCGTGTATTCCAAATGAAAACAGGGAGATATTGGATTCTAAAATTAGTCAAGAAGAAGTTGGGCTAGCCATTGATAATATGAAATCAGGAAAAAGTGCAGGACCAGATGGTCTTCCAGTTGACCTTTATAAAAAATTTAAGAATAAATTAATAAAACCTTTTTTGGAAATGGTTTTAGAAGCATTTCAAAATAATAATTTACCATCATACATAAATAATGCCTTAATTATACTGCTGCCAAAACCAGGTAAGCCCTCTAATAAATGTGAAAATATGAGACCAATAAGCCTATTAAACGCCGACCTTAAGATAATCTGTAAAATTTTAGCAAGACGAATACAAGAAATTTTACCAAATATTATTAATCGAGATCAGAATGGCTTTATAAAGGGTAGACAAGGCTTCCATAATGTAAGAAGACTATTTAATATTATTTATTTTAATAAAGAAGCACCGGATACAGCTCTCCTATCATTGGACGCCGAAAAGGCCTTTGATAGAGTTGAATGGCCCTTTCTTTTTGAAGTCCTACAAAGGTTTGGACTTGGAAATAATTTCATAAAATGGGTTCAAATAATATACAATAATGCTACAGCAGAAATCCTAACAAATAACAATATTTCAATACCAATAAAAATCAATAGAGGATGTCGACAAGGCTGTCCACTTTCACCTTTACTGTTTACTATGGCAATTGAACCTTTAGCGATAGCGATACGTTTACATTCACAAATATATGGAATTAAAGTTGGACCAACAGAACATAAAATCTCCCTGTACGCCGATGACATAATTTTGTTTATGTCGAATCTAAAAAAATCAATTCCAACCTTGTTGAATTTAATAAAGAATTTTGGGGAAATATCAGGATATAAAATAAATAAAACTAAATCTTCAATATTAATGCTAAATGAGACCCAGAGAAATTACCCAGCCCCTGAGGTAAATCAATTCAATGTTGTAAATCAGTTTAAATATTTAGGAATCCAAATTATGCCTAAGCTAGAATCAGTCGCCAGTGTCAACTATGAAGCCTTAATGTCAGATATCAATGAGTTAACTCAGAGATGGATGTCACTACCAATGTCGATGATCGGGAGAATCAATATACTTAAAAGTAATATTTTACCTAAAATACTTTATTTATTTCAATACATTCCCTTATCACCACCTTTAGATCTATTCTCAAGAATAAAAAAAAAGTTAGTGGAATTTATATGGAACAACAGGAGGGCTAGATTACGTTTGTCTTTATTATATTTACCATTTGATCGTGGAGGTCTGAAATGTCCAAATTTTATGTTGTATTATTGGTCGGCACAACTGAGGTCTATGACATATTATTTTTCATCAAATGATCTCCCTCACTGGACTGAAATGGAATCATACAATTTACCTTTACCTCTTCCCATATTCATATACTCAGATTCGGCAAAAAAATTACAAAAACAAGTTAAAAATCCATTTGTAAAGCATATGATCAAAATATGGTGTGAAGCTAAAAACTATTTAAAAGAACCACAGTTATTGTCACAATTTAGTCCAATATGGGGTAATCAATATTTTAAACCAGGGAGAGCGGACGCTGTATTTAAAGTATGGAATTTAAAAGGGATACAAAAGATTCAGGATTTATATTTGCCATGTGCAGACAACATAATGTCTTTTGAAGAGCTGAGGATCAAATTTAATCTCAATAGAACACATTTTTTTAAATATCTTCAACTTAGAAACTTTATTCGATCAAATCAAAATAAAGCTCTCACTCGACCTATTTATTCATCCTTGGAAAAAATGATGATGAAAGATAGTAAAAGAAAGGGTATTATTTCAGAGTTTTATAACTCACTGACACTATCTTCAAGTGAAAATTCACTGAAAAGATTAAACTACTGGAAAGAAGATCTGCAAACTGAAATTTCAGAGGAACAATGGGAATTGGCTTGTACAGAAGCTCAAACCAAATCAATAAATGCACGCCTTAAATTGATACATTTCAAATGGTTAATGCGGATGTATGTTACACCGGAGGAGTTAAATAGATATAACAAAAATATACCAGATACATGCACAAAATGCATGGAAAGTAAAGGAACCCTATTTCATTGTTTATGGGAATGTAGATTAATAAGAATGTTTTGGGAAGAGGTGAGGGTAACAATTGAAAAAATAATCTCAAAACAAATCATATTGAATCCTAAACTGTTTTTGTTGGGTCTGTACCCAGAAAAGCATAATTTTAATAAAAGTGAAAGAACATTCATAGACCTCAGTTTGCTTAATGCCAAAAAATGTATTGCACTATTATGGAAAAAGACTCATAGACCAGATGTGACTCAGTGGTTAAGACAGATGTTAACAAACCTTCCATTAGAAAGAATAACATATATACTAAAATCAAAGGAAATTGTGTTTGAGAATATATGGAGACCTTTTATTGATTATGTAAAAAATTTAAACATAACTCTTGAAGAAGAAGGTGAATGATGTGTGTGGACCTTGTAAATTCCAAACTGGTGAACATAATATGTATACTTATGTATTGGATTGTCTAGACTAAACAGAGGAGCATTGTTGAAGACTTGATTTTGTTGGTGGTTGTTGGTGTTTTTAGTGCATTTTTTTTTTTTTGTAGTACTTTAGTGTTAGTGTTTGATTGTTTGTATCATGTTTGTTAAAAAAAAAAAAAAAGGTTCAATAAAGATATTGTGGAAAAAAAAGAAGATATGGCAGATATAAATAAGAGCAGTGGATATACATACATACCCATAAATATATAAATATGTATACAAAGTGTGGAGCATTGTAGCAAGATGGAAAAAAACAGCATAACCGTCTACTTAGTTATCCTACATAGTATGAATATGTACCCATACATATTGTCACCCTCCGTAGCGACCGATACTGTCCTAGTTGTATACTGGAGGGGACCATTGTGTAAGTCTATTGCGTCTTTTGCATTCAATACTATTAGGTCGTCACGTTTTTTTGCTATCTCTGCGAGCAGCCCTGCTTAGGTTATACAGTCTGGCAGCTGTAGGTAGGAAGGACCTGCGAAACCTCTCTGTTGCGCACCTAGGATGATGTAGTCTGCTGATAATTGAGCTCCTCAGTGCGTTCAGTATGTCCTGCATAGGGTGGGACTCGGACTCCAGCAGAGATGACAGTTTAGCCACCATCCTTCTCTCTCCTATCTCCTCCACTGGGTCAGGGCGCTGTCCCAGGACAGAGCTAGCTTTCTTGATCAGTTTGTTCAGTCTCTTCCTATCGGCTGCTGTAATGCCACTGCCCCAGCAGACCACTCCAAAAGTGATGGCTGATGCCACCACCATGTCGTAGAATGTCTTCAGCAGCGTCCCTTGTACACCAAAAGACCTAAGTCTCCTCAGTAGGAACAACCTGCGCTGTCCCTTCTTGTAGAGTGCGTCGGTATTGTGTGACCAGTCTAGTTTATAGTTCAGATGAACACCTAGGTACTTTTAGGATGTCACCATCTCGATGTCTGTTCCCTGTATGTTTACTGGTGCTGTGAGGGGTTGTCCTTGCCTGCGGCAGTCCACCACCAGCTCCTTAGTTTTCCTCGCGTTGATCTGGAAGCAGTTCCTATGGCACCAGTCCACAAAGTCCTGGATAAGTCCTCTGTACTCAGCTTCATCTCCGTTGGAGATGAGGCCGACGATCGCAGAGTCGTCAGAGAACTTCTGTAGATGGCAGTGTGTTGTGTTGTGTGAGAAGTCCGTAGTATAAAGTGTGAACAGGAAGGGAGCCAAAACCGTTCCCTGGGGGCCCCCCGTGCTACCGATGATCGTGTCGGACACACAGCCCTGGGTTCTCACAAACTGTGGCCGGTTAGTGAGGTAGTCCAGGATCCATGATGAAAGGTGCTGGTCCACCCCTGCGCACAGCAGCTTGTCCTTCAGGATCATCGGTTGGATGGTGTTGAAAGCACTGGAGAAGTCAAAGAACATGATCCTCACCGCATTCCCGGGCTTCTCCAGGTGGGACAGAGAATGGTGAAGGAGGAAGATCACTGCATCCTCCACTCCAATGCCATGCTGGTAGGCGAACTGGAGTGGATCCATTGCTGGTCCCACCAGGGGGCGGAGGTGAGCAAGGAGCAGTCTCTCCAGGGTCTTCATCATGTGGGATGTCAGGGCCACTGGTCTGTCGCTGTTCAGGTCTTGGGCAGGAGGTCTTTGGTACAGGTACCACACAAGATGTTTTCCACAACTGTGGTACCCTCCCCAGCTTCAGGCTCAGGTTGAAGATGAGCTCCACAACCCCACACAGCTGATCTGAACAGGACTTGAGGAGCTTTGCGCTGATGCCGTCCGGTCCCGACGCCTTCCTCGCCTTGATCTTCCTCAGCTCCGTCCTCACCTGGGTCTTAGTGAGGGTCATGTTGGGGGGCTGTGTGTTGGGAGTGGGGGATTGTTGGTGGTGTGGGGTGTGGGCAGCAGGACTCAATGTCTTTAGAGGCAACAGTGGTTGTTGTGCAGTCGGGGGGGATGGCGGTTGGTCAAACCTATTAAAAAACAGGTTCAGATTGTTCGCCCACTCCCTGCCCCCCATGGCCTGGGAGGAGGTATTCTGGAGCCCAGAGATGGTTTTAAGGTTTCTCCAGACCCCACCGATGTCGCTCTGTTGCAGCTTGTCCTCCATCTTCTTCCTGAAGCTGTCCTTGCCTTCTCTGATCTTCCTCCTCAGCTCCCTCTGTACGGACTTCAGCATCTCCCTGTTCCCCGACCCGAAGATCCTCTTCTTCTCTCTCAGAAGTGTTTTTATCTCAGGGTTGATCCAGGGTTTGTTGTTCGAGCAACACCGTATGGTCTTGGTGGGTACAGTGTTGTCCACACAGAAGCTGATGTAGTCCGTGATGGTGTGAGTGAGGCCATCGATGTCCTCACCATGTGGATCGCAGAGCTGCTCCCAGGCAGTGGTTTCAAATCAGTCCTTTAGAGCGTCCATTGCCTCCTCAGACCACAACTTCACTGTGCGCTTGACCGGAGGTTGTCTGCACTAGGGGTTTGTACACCGGCGGGAGATGAACCAAGTTGTGATCCGATCTCCCGAGTGGGGGGGAGTGGTGATGAGGTGTACGCCTCCTTAGTGTTTGCGTAGAATAAGTCCAGTGTTTTATTGTCTCTAGTGTGGTATGTGACATACTGGGTGAACGTGGGTAGAATGGGAGACAGTGAAATATGGTTGAAATCGCCTGAGATGAGGAAAAGAACATCTGGGTGTTCTGTCTGCAGCCTGCCAGTTACTGAGTGGATGGTGTCACGCGCTGTCCCGGCGTTCGCCGTCGGATTTGCATAAATAACAATGCAGATCACGTGTGAGTATTCCCTCGGGAGATATGTAGGCCGCATGCTAACAGCTAGCAACTCAATGTCTTTGCTACAGTGCTGTTCCTTAACCGTGATATGTCCCGATCTGCACCAGTTGTTATTGACGTACATCACCACCCCACCGCCCCGTGCCTTTCCACTGTCTGGTGTTCGGTCTGCCCGTATTGCATGGAAACCCTCCAGTTCAATGTTAGCATCTGCTGGTAGTCCTGTTAGCCACGTCTCTGAGAATAGGAACAGGCTACACTCCCCGTATATGCTATCGTAGCGGGAGATAGCTGCTAGTTCATCTGTCTTTCCGAGTATCGATCGTACATTCCCCATAATGACAGATGGGAGGGCAGGTCTGTACCTTATATTCCTTGCCCACCGTCTTACATCAGCATGACACTCACGTCGTTTTCGTCTTAATTCTCCCGGTATGTAGAGTTTTTTCGTGAGCATCATGGGCCAGTTGAGTGCTAACAGTTGGTCCCTGTTATACTGCCTCCTGCCAGAAACAGTGGCTCCGTCCACTGACTCAGGAGACATTTGGTCGATCTACGTGATCGATGGAATAAAGGTGATGTTGTATCATAAAGATTGGCAAGAGAGCCAGATAGTAACAGAAATAGGCAGAAATTGATCCGCTGTTGCAAAAAGCAGCCTACTTGTGTGGTGCCGGAAGAGCCGGAACATGTTGGCATTTATGGTTCCCTCAATGAACTGTAGCTCCCCAGTGCCGGCAGCACTCATGCAGCCCCAAACCATGACACTCCCACTTTCATGCTTGACTGTAGGCAAGACACAATTGTCTTTGTACTCCTTACCTGGTTGCCGCCAGACACGCTTGACACCACCTGAATCAAATAAGTTTATCTTGATCTCATCACACCACAGGACATGGTTCCAGTAATCCATGTCCTTAGTCTGCTTGTCTCCAGCAAACTGTTTGCAGGGTTTCTTGTGCATTATCATTAAAAGGGGATTCCTTCTGGGACGACAACCATGCAAACCAATTTGATGCAGTGTGCAGTGTATGGTCTGAGCACTGATAGGTTGAGTCCCCCCCCCCACCCCTTCAACTCCTGCAGCAATGTTGGCAGCACTCATTTGTCTATTTTCACAAGACAACCTCTGGATATGACGCTGAGTATGTGCACTCAACTTCTTTGGTTGACCATGGCGAGGCCTGTTTTGAATGGAACCTGTCCTGTTAAACCGCTGTATGGTCTTGGCCTCCGTGCTGCAGCTCAGTTTCAGGGTGTTGGCAATCTTCTTATAGCCTCGGCCATCTTTATGTAGAGCAACAATTCTTTTTTTTTTTTCAGCTCCTCAGAGAGTTCTTTGCCATGAGGTGCCACGTTGAACTTCCAGTGACCAGTATGAGAGAGTATGAGAGCGATAACATCAAATTTAACACACCTGCTCCCCATTCACATCTGAGACCTTGTAACACTAATGAGTCACATGACACTGGGGAGGGAAAATGGCTAATTGGGCACAATTTGGACATTTTCACTTGGGGTGTACTTACTTTTGTTTCCAGCGGTTTAGACATGAATGGCTGTGTGTTGAGTTATTTTGAGGGGACAGCAAATTTACACTGTTATACAAGCTGTGTGCTGACTACTTTACATTGTATCAAAGTGTCATAGCTTCAGTGTTGTCCCATGAAAAGAAATAATAAAATATTTACAAAAATGTGAGGGGTGTACTCACTTTTGTGAGATACTGTAAATATGTAGCCCCCAAAGCTAATGACTTGGTCTCTGTTCCTCCTCATCATTCAGAAATGAATGCAGTTTGTTAAATATTAGGTCTCTAACTCCCAAGTCTCTGCTGGTCCATGATCTGTTAATTAATCATCAGATTGATTTAATATCCCATACATAGACTTGGTTAGGGCAAGAGGATTATGTTGGTTTAAATGAATCAACTCCCTCTGGTTATTTAAACTGTCAAAATCCCAGAAGTTCTGGCCATGGAGGAGGAGTAGCAACAATTTACCATTCCAAATTACTAGTTAATGTAAAGCAAAAAAAGTGTTATAATTCCTTTGAGGGCCTGGTCCTCAGTATTGGGAATGTTAGCAATCTTAGGTTAAAACCAATTTTATTTTCCATGGTTTATCATCCTCCCACAGCTTATTCAGAGTTTTTATTGGAATTTGCAGAGTTCTTAGCTGATTTAGTGCTTAAATCAGAATAATTATAGAAGACGACTTTATTATGCATGCAGATGTGGATAGAGATTGCCTTAATATGGCATTTATTTCAATATTAGACTCAATAGGGCAGGGGTGTCCAATCATGTGCCTTGGAGGGCCAAGACCCTGCAGACTTTACCTTCAACCAGTGTCTTCAGCAGCAGATTTCATTGAATTTCTTCCCACTGATTGCTGAAAAGTGAAAAGACCTGCTGAAGAGACAGCATAGAACAGAAGACCTGCAGAGTCTTGGCCCTCCATGGCACACGATTGGACACCCCTGCGATAGGGTTATCTCAGAAAGTCGGAAATTTTGCCCATTATCTCCACCACAAGTTGGACCTTGTGCAAACATCCATCCATCCATCTTCTTCCGCTTAATCCTTTTTGGGTCACGGAAGGGGGGTGGGGGGCTGGAGCCTATCCCAGCATCTTTGGGCGAGAGGCAGGGTACACCCTGGACAGATTGCCTGTCCATCGCAGGGCCAACACAGAGAAACAGAAACCCATTCACTCTCACAGTCATACCTAAGGACAATTTAGAATCTCCAGTTTGATGCCATTTAACCTAACTTGCATGTTTTTGGCATGTGAGAGGAAACCAGAGAAATCCCGGAGTAAACCCAGTCAGACATGAGGAGAACATGCAGACCACTTCAATCACTGTTGGTCAGGGGCTGGGATTGAACTCAGGATCCCCCGGCCAAGGGTGAGTTGCTGTGCTGCGGCAGTGCTAACCACTCCTCCACCGCGCTGCCCCTTGTGCAAACATATGGCATAGAAATAGAAAATCTGGTAGTGTTTCCTCATAACCCTGTACTGTCAGACCATTATCTGTTAACTTTTGATTTTACTATTTCTGACTATTTGGCTCCTAAAGAAAAATATTACTACAGTAGATGTCTCTCAGATGATGCTGTTACGAAATTTAAGCAGATTATTTCCTCATTGCCATGTCTCAATGAAATGAAGATAAGTTATTGAGATTTCATGCCTTCTGTAATTGATAGCATGGCAGATACTGTTACAGCTTCTCTGCATCAGACTCTAGACATGGTGGCCCATTTCAAAAAGAAGTCTAATCAGAGATTTCTGACTCCTTGGTTCAACATAGAAACTCATAGCTTAAAACAGAAGACTCGTCAATTAGAGAGAAAATGGCGCTCCACTAAATTAGATGAAATCTATCTAGCTTGGAGAAATCAACTTCTAATTTATTAAAAAAAAAAAAAAAATCTCTCATGAAAGCTTGAACTGTGGAGAGTGTGAATAATGAGGCAGATTTATGAACAGATGATGTTTATTACACTCTCTCATCAGTCATACACAAAAAGCATGAAACAACCAAGCATGGCTTCTCCTTTTATCCCAGCCGCTCATTTCACATCTGCATGACATTTAACATCACAATACATTCACCCTTAAACCCCCCGACTCCTTCCTGCCAACTCCCCATGATGTCCCTGACTATTGTCCTCCTCTGTTTACCCTCTTCATCCTGACTGAGATGCTGTCTGAGCTGACTCACCCAAGTCTCTACACCACCCCCTCCCCAGACAGAGTTTCAGTCCTCACGCCTTTTGGGCTTCAGTCTCCTTCCATATCTGCTGTAACGGGGGTTTCTGTGCCGGCGGGGGGCTGCTGGAAGTGTGTCCGACTGCAGGTGGGCCATGGCGAGGGGTGGGGAAACTCTGCTTTGCCCGTGTGGCTGTCCTGGTGAATCGTTTGCCTGGGGAGTTCCCAGCGGGGGTCTTCCACACCGAGGGGCCCGAGCCAGCAGCACTTGCTCATCCGCCACTACGAAGGCAGGCTTAAGTCTGTCTATGCATATTTTCTCCCAACGACCCCCCAAGTCTAACAAAAAATGCTTGTCCCCTGTTTCCAGCACTCTGAATGGGCCATCATAGGGTGGGCGCAATGGTGGGCGGTGGGCATCGTGCCTGACGAACACGAACTCCAAATTCTTCAAAGTTTTTGGCACGAAAGCGCGTGGATAACAGTGGTGGGCTGGGCCTAGCAGCATGCCTGTGTCTGCACTATGCTGCAAACGCTGAGATGGGCAGTTGTCCGGCACGGGATTATCTGGCAAAAATTGCCCGGGCAGCCACAGTGGCTGAGAAAAAACCAGCTCTGCCAGGGAAGCCTCCAAATCCTCTTTTGGTGCAGAACGCAACCCCAATAAAACCCATGGCAACCGGTCTACTCAATTTGCATCCATCAATGAAGCCCTGAGTGCTGCTTTCAGTGACCTATGAAAACGCTTGGATAACCCATTGGCCTGTGGGTTGTACGCGGTTGTGTGATGAATTGCAACACCCAGGCTGCGGGCCATCGCAGACCAAAGGTCGGAAACAAACTGAGGGCCCCTATCGGATGTGATGTCCTACGGGATTCCAAAACGCGCCACCCATATTGCCAAAAAAGAGCACGCCACGTCCACGGACGTGGTTGCCCCCAGCGGGACTGCTTCTGGCCAGCGTCTGGTGCTGTCCACCACTGTCAGAAGGTGCGTGCACCCCTGCGATGACGGGAGGGGGCCCACGAGGTCCACATGAACATGGTCAAATCTTTTAGCCGGTATACTAAACGGCTCCAAAGGAGCCTTCGTGTGTCTGTGCACTTTGGCTCGTTGGCACGCTACGCAGGCTGCAGCCCACTCTTTCACTTGTTTGCGCAGGCCCGGCCATACGAACTTCGCTCCCACCATTTTGACAGATGCGCGCACTCCAGGGTGCGCCAGAGCGTGAACTGACTCAAACACACGGTGGCGCCACGCGACCGGGACCACCGGGCGCGGGCGTCTCATGGAGACGTCACAGATTGCCGCCTTGCAGTACTCTGCTCTCCAGCCTTAACCCTGTTGGTCCAGACTGGAGCGCGTGCACGTCCGTATCACCAATCTGCTCTCTCTGCGGCCATGGCTGTATAATCTATCCCTACACAGACCGGGGCCACTACCGCGCGCGAGAGGCAGTCCGCTACCACATTCAGTTTTCCTGACACATGCTGAATATCAGTCGTAAACTCTGAGATCACGGCCAGCTGTCTCTGCTGCCGGCCCGACCATGGTTCCGAAACCTTGACCATCGCAAACGTCAGCGGCTTGTGGTCCACGAACGCGGTGAAGCTGTGCCCTTCCAGCCAGAACTGGAAGTGGCGTATGGCCAGGTGGAGAGCCAGCAACTCCCTGTCGAATGCGCTGTATTTATGCTCACTGTCGCGCAAAGCCCTGCTGAAAAAAATGAGTGGCTGCCAAGAACCGGTGACACGTTGCTCCACGACGGCCCCTATAGTCACGTCCGAGGCGTCGGTAGTGAGCGTTATCCAGGCCGCTGGGTCTGGGTGCGCCAACCGTGCGCCGTTTGCCAGGGCTGCTTTAACCTCAGAGAACGCCTGCTCTCGCTCCGGAGTCCATTCGACTCCATCTGCAGGTTTCCGTCTCTTGAGCGTGGCGTACAATGGCTGCATGAGTTGAGCTGTGCGGGGGAGGAACCGGTTGTAAAAGTTAACCATCCACCAAAATTCTTGCAGCGCCCTGACCGTCTGAGGCCGGGGAAAGTTCGCCATGGCGCGCATTTTGTCAGGCAGGGGTATTGCTCCCTCCAGTGAGACACGGTGCCCCAAAAAATCAATCCCCGTCATGCCGAACTGGTACTTCGCTGGGTTGATTATTAACCCGTGCTCTTCCAACCTCTGGAAAACCGTCCTGAGGTGGGTTATGTGTTCATCTTCGGACGCACTGGCTACCAGGATATCATCCAGATAGACGAACACAAATGGGAGATAGCGCAGCACCGCATCCATCATGCATTGGAACGTCTGTGCCGCTCCTTTTAATATGAATGGCATGCGCAGAAACTCAAACAAGCCGAACGGAGTTATTACCGCTGTTTTGGGTATGTCCTCCACGCGCACTGGGACCTGGTGGTAACCGCAGACCAGGTCTATTTTAGAGAAAATGCGTGCTCCGGCGAGGTGAACAGAAAAATCCTGAGTGTGGGGAATTGGGTAGCGGTTGTGTGCTGTGGCGTTATTCAGTCTGCAGAAATCACAGCACGGTCACCACGACCCCTCAGCCTTAGGGACCATGTGTAGCGGGGATGCCCATGGGCTGTTCGAACGCCTGATGATGCCCAACCTTTCAAGGTTGGCAAACTCTTCGCGCGCAATGGCCAGTTTAGCTGCGTCCCAGCACCGAGGTCATGGGAAAACAGGTGGCCCGGTGGTGGATATAAAGTGCTCCACCCCGTGTTTAGCGATGGCCGCCGAAAACATTGGGACCGTGAGTGCTGGGAACTGAGTGAGCAGTGTGTGGAACTTACCGCCTGGAGCTGTGACGTTGGCTTGTGTTACTGGCCCGGCCCCTTAAGCTGTACAGGGGAGAGACTAAAAGGACAGTGGACAGTGCATTAACCAGGCGCCTGTTAGCAACAACATCTAGTAAACCATGTGCACACAGAAAATCAGCTCCCAGGATTGGAAAACTCAGTGCTGCTATGACAAAAGTCCACTCGTATGGCCGTGTAGAGATAAAGCCAGTGTTCTCTCACCAAAGGTCTTAATGTCCGAGCCGTTTACTGCCACCAGCCCGGGGCCGCTAGGTCCTGCCAGCCGGTCAACGTAGGTCGGCAGAATGATGCTCTTCTGGGCTCTGGTGTCCACGAGGAAACGCCTCCCTGAGCGCGAGTCCGTCATGTAGAGCAGCTTGTTCTCTTTGCCGGCGGTCGCAGCTTCTACCGACTGCCGGCCTTGGTGTTTCCCAAGCCCTTGAATTGGCACGGTGGCACACATCTGTGTGCGTTCTCTCCGAAGCAGCGGTGGTAGAAGCAGAGCGTGTCTCTCTGGCGTTCCTTGGCCCCCGCTGCTGCTACCGTCGGTGGCTCCTCGCCTCCTCTGGTCGTCTCGCTGGGTTCCGATGCCGCTGTGTTGACTGTGAGGGCTCTGGTGGTGAGGATGATCCGGTCTGCCTCCTGGGCTAGCGCACGGTAGTCACGCGTGGACAGTAACGGCGAATTGGCCAGAACTGCTCTTGCCTCTGTTGGAAGGTTCCGGAGGAAAAGGTGGGCAAACAGAAAATGCCCGTCGTCCGTGCCCACTAATGCCAACATTTTCTCCATCAGATCGACAGCCGAAGCATCTCCTAACTCAAAACACCTCAGGAGCCTCTCTGCTTTCTCACAGTCCGAGAGCGTGTAGCGCCGGGTCAGCGCAGCCTTGAGAGCCTTGTATCTGTTGTGGGCTGGGGGCTGGTCGAGCAGGCTCGCTACCTGCTGAGCTGTGCAAGCATCCAGCGCTGCAACCACGTAGTAAAACTTGGTGTCGTTTGCCGTTATTCCTCGGAGGGCGAACTGGGCCTCGGTGTGGTGGAACCAAAAGCGCGGGTTGTGCCGCCAAAAGTCCGGTAGCTTGACTGAAACAGCGCATGCGTTGCTGGGGGTTCCCGTCTGGGCCGTCTGTGGGATGCTTGCCGCGTTGCTGGGGCTTTCTGTCCGGGCCGACTCCAGGGTTCTTGCCTTGTGTTCCATAATTCGTCCAGGGTCACCAGTGTGGAGAGTGTGAATAATGAGGCAGGTTTATGAACAGACAACGTTTATTATACTCTCTCATCAGTCATACACAAAAAGCATGAAACAACCAAGCACGGCTTCTCCTTTTATCCCAGCCGCTCATCTCACATCTGCATGACATTTAACATCACAATACATTCACCCTTAAACCCCCGGACTCCTTCTTCCTGCCAACTCCCCATGATGTCCCTGACTATTGTCCTCCTCTGTTTACTCTCTTCATCCTGACTGAGATGCTGTCTGAGCTGACTCACCCAAGTCTGGACAGAACAACTTATTATTCTGCATTAATAGAAGAGAACAATAATATTCCCAAGACTCTGTCAGATCTAGGATTCCCTTAGAGCTTACTAGTCAGGACTTTATGAACTTCTTCAATAATAACATTTCATCTATCAGCAATAAAATCAATATCAATATCAGCAATAAAATCTGTCAGCTCCATCCCACCATTAATAAGATAAGATAACATAAGAAAAGATGAGGTAAGATAAGATACAGTAAGGCTTTATTAGTCCCACAGTGGGGAAATTCCAGGATTACAGTAGCAAAGGGATAGCAGCACTCAGAGCAATAGTTAATAAGATAAGAACTGGTTAGCCAAAGCAGTAAATGAATATACATATGTACACAGATAAATACACAGTGCAGGAGCATCGCAGCTAGATGGAATAACAGCATTACTGTTTGCTAAGTTACCCTGCAGGATAATAATTTGTACCCAGACAGTATATTTCATCTTTGGAACAACCGTGTTGTCACCCTCAGTAATGATTGATATTGTCCTAGTTGTATAATGGAGGGGACAATTTATTGTGCAAGGTTGTTACATTTAGTACATTCAATATGACCTCTACAAGCAGCCCTGGTTAGGTTATAGTCTGATAGCCGTAGGTAGGAAGGACCTGTGGAACCTCTCAGTCATGCACCTAGGATGGCACAGCCTACCGCTAAATGAGCTTCTCAGTGCATTCAGCATGTCCTGCATGGGGTGGGACTCAAACTCCAGCAGAGATGACAGCTTAGCCGCCATCCTCCTCTCTCCTATCTCTTCCACTGGGTCGAGGTGTCACTTCCACAACAACTTTTTTGATCAGTCTGTTCAGTCTCTCCTGTCGACTGCCGTGACACCGCTGCCCCAGCAGACCACTCCAAATGTGATGGCTGATGCCACCACTGAATTGTAGAAGGTCTTCAGGGGTGGGCGTTGCACTCCAAAAGTCCTGAGTCTCCTCAGGAGGAACAGCCTGCGCAGCCCCTTTTTGTAGAGTAGAGTGCATTTGGTATTGTGTGACCAGTCCAGTTTATTGTTCAGGTGAACACCCAGGTACTTGTAAGATGTCACCATCTCGATGTCTGTTCCCTGGATGTTTTCTGGTGCTGTGGGGGGTTATCCTCGCCTGTGGCAGGCCACCACACGTTCCTTAGTTTTGCTTGCATTGATCTGGAGGCAGTTCCACTAGCACCAGTCCACAAAGTCCTGGATAAGTCCTCTGTACTCCTCATCATCTCCATCAGAGATGAGGCTGACGATCGCAGAGTCATCAGAGAACTTCTGTAAATGGCAGTGTGGTGTATTGTGTGAAAAGTCAGCAGTGTAGAGGGTGAACAAGATGGAGGCTAGAACTGTTCCCTGGGGGGGTGGGGGGCGTACTGCAGATGACAATTTAAACACAGTGACAACTACAACTCCCTCAACTGACATTCATTTGGATGCGTTTACTCCAATTGATGTTTTAGAGTTAGATATAATCATTTCCTCATCCAAGCCTTCAACTTGTCTACTAGACCCTATTCCTACCAGGTTATTTAAAAAAGTCTTCCCATTTATTTGTAGTTCTATTCTTCAAATAATCAATTCTTCATTGACATTACGCCATGTACCACAGGCTTTTAAAACTGCTGTAATTAAACCGTTACTTTAAAGCCAATGCTGGATCCAGAAGGTTTAGCTAACTATAGACCAATCTCTAATCTGCCTTTCATTTCAAAAGTCTCAGAAAGAGTTGTTGCTATGCAATTTTTTAACCACTTGCAGGGAAATGGTTTATTTGAAGAGTTTCAATCAGGGTTTAGAATCTATCATAGTGTTGAAACAGCTTTAGTGAAGGTCACTAACAACCTCCTTATCGAATCTGATAATTGACTTATTTCTGTATTTGTCCTTTTAGACTATAGTGCAGCTTTTGATAATATTGATCATAATATTTTACTTGATAGAATAGAACACCTTGTTGGACTTAATGGAACTTCATTGCAGTAGTTTAAATCTTGTTTATCTGATAGGTTCCAAATTGTTCATGTCAATGAGTTTTCTTCTAGCTCAAAGCTCAACCACGGAGTTCCACAGGGATCTATGCTCGGCCCTATTCTTTTTGGTTTATATGTGCTTCCGCTAGACAATATTATTAGAAAGCACTGCATACATTTTCATTGTTATGCAGATGACACACAACTATATATATCTCAATCAATCAAGCTTTATTTTGGATAGATTAAAAGTACAGAAACAGGATAATATAACAAAGGGGGAAGGAAAATCCAACAAGTTCAAATTAGACAATGACTCCTCTGATTATACAGATTATACAATATATATATATATATATATATATATATATATATATATATATATTCAGATTCTTTAGTTCTCAATTAATAAAAATTTTATAGAGATCATTTTTCTTTTTACAAGAATTTTGTAGCCCCCTGGTTCCAAGGTTGTCATAGCCAGGAGCGGCACTGGGGTTAAGCTCCCAGTGCTTATAAAATGCTCCTTATGGCGTGCGTCTGGAAAAGCCTCTGATAACTAAGTCAAACTCCTAGCCTGCCCGTGTGGTTTAGTCTCTAAGCCCGGCGGAACTGCTTTTACTAATAGGAGAAGGGGCGAGGGCGGATCTCTGGCGCCTGAAAACCAGATGCTTTGAGTAGATGGTGGCTCGTCAATCTGGGAAGGTAGCCCATCTAGGGGAAGGTAAACCCTGATTTCAAACCTCTGCTGCCTTGCGGCACACCCGGTCACGGGAAAGGCTTCAGGAGTCAACCCTGAGGAAAAATCCGTAGTCGGAGTCCCTAAGGCAGTTCTCTGTTGTGCTCAACATTGTTCTGGCAGCTCCTGCGACAGCGCTGGTGCCAAACTGTAGCAGCCCTGCTGTTCCTTTGGATTCATCAGTGACGTGGAGAGGGGGTACATGCTGCATGGGCAACATCTTGTCCTCCATATCTTCCTGCCCAGGCTTGAATCCTACCAATGCCCAACGCTGGAAGGTAGAACACCGGATCACTGGAGAGGACACTCCAGCTTCGCCTTTGGTGTAGACAAAACACGGGGAATGACAGTTACCGGTTATAAGCCATCGCTCAATTGGCATAGAGCGCGGCGCCAGGGGTTGTTCCCGACGGTGGGAGGGATCATTGGATCTCACTGGACAGCTACCGCCCGCCTCAAGATGGGAAGCTCCCAGCCAATAAGGTGTTGTCCCGCCACAGCCTGCTTTCCTCATTGGGTGCATGGGGATGAGGAGAAGTCTGAATGGCAGGCTGAGAACTTTCGCACCAGGCAAGACAAAAAAACAAAAGAGACCAACTCTAAAACTGGGAACTTGGAACGTCCGCACTATGATGACAGGACTTGCTGCGAACCTCAAGGACATCAACGACACCAGGAAGACTGCCATCATCAATAATGAGCTGAAGAGACTGGAAGTGGATATCGCCACTCTCCAGGAAACACGGTTGGCTGATGCAGGCACACTGAGAGAGAAGGACTACACGTTCTACTGGCAGGGAAAGAGCAGTGACAAACACAGGGAACACGGAGTGGGCTTCGCAGTGAAGAACACCTTGCTGAAGATGGTGGAACCGGGCAGCAATGGCTCTGCACGACTCCTCACCCTCCGCCTGAACACCACTCAAGGCCCAGTCACCCTCGTCAGTGTGTATGCCCCAACACTGACAGCCACACCAGAGGCAAAAGACGAGTTCTACGAGAATCTCGCAACAACTGTCAGGATCATCCCCAACTCTGAACAACTCATTCTCCTTGGAGACTTCAATGCCAGAGAGGGTGCTGACCACGACTCCTGGCCCTCCTGTCTTGGATCATTTGGCGTGGGCAGAATGAACGACAACGGACAGCGGCTGCTCGAGTTCTGCACTTATCACGATCTGTGCATCACAAACTCGTTCTTCAAGACCAAGCCCCAACACAAGGTTTCCTGGCGACATCCGGGCTCAAAGCACTGGCACCAGCTGGACTTGATCCTGACCAGGCGCACCTCACTGAAGAACGTGCTAATCACCCGTTTGTTCCAGAGTGCAGATTGCGACACAAACCATTCATTGGTGTGTTGCAAGGTCAAGCTGCAGCTGAAGAAATTCCATCATGCTAGACAGCCTGGAAAGGCACGGATTGACACCAGCAAGATGGCCCAACCAGAACTTGTTGAGCGGTTTGCCTCCACCTTTGAGAAGGAACTTGGTGTACCACAAGAAAGAGAATCTGCAAAGCAGAAGTGGGAAGAGCTGCAAAACACCACCCACCCCACAGCCTTGGTTACCTTTGGGAGGAAGACCTCGAAGTCACAGGACTGGTTTGATGCCAAGTTGACCGAGATGACCCCCATCATGGAAGCCAAGTGCTCAGCTCTTGCCGAGTACAAGAAGTACCCAAACGAGAAGAATCTCCAGATTCTCAGGGCTGCGAGAAGTAAAGTTCAGCAGACTGCTCGGCGCTGTGCCAACGAGTACTGGACTCAGCTCAGCCAAGACATTCAAACTGCTGCCATAACAGGGAACATCCGTGGTATGTACGATGGCATCAAGAAAGCACTTGGTCCGGATCAGAGCAAGACGGCCCCCCTCAAATCCTCCACTGGGGAGATGATCACAGAAAAGAACAAGCAGATGGAGAGATGGGTGGAGCACTACTCCGACCTCTACTCCAGACAGAACACCGTGACACCGTCAGCCCTTGATGCCATCGATTGCCTGCCATCCATGGACGAACTTGACGCCAAGCCAACCATCGACGAACTCAGCAAGGCCATTGATAGTTTGGCCACTGGCAAGGCACCCGGCAACGACGGCATTCCCCCCAACCTGATCAAGCACTGCAAGACCGCCCTACTGCTGCCATTGCATGACGTCCTCTGCCAGTGCTGGAAGGAAGGTGCCGTACCACAGGACATGAGGGACGCCAAGATCATCACCCTCTACAAAAACAAAGGGGATAGAAGCGATTGCAACAACTACACGGGCATCTCCCTCCTCAGCGTTGTTGGCAAAGTCTACGCACGAGTTGTTCTCATTCGTCTACAGAAGCTTGCCGAATGTGTCTACCCCGAGTCTCAGTGTGGCTTCCGCGCTGAGCGATCGACGGTAGACATGATGTTCTCCATCCGCCAACTCCAGGAGAAATGCAGAGAACAGAACATGCCCCTGTACGTCGCCTTCATCGACCTCACCAAAGCGTTCGATCTGGTCAGCAGAGAGGGCCTTTTCAAGATCCTGCCAAAGATAGGATGCCCACCAAAGTTGCAAAGCCTCATCGAATCGTTTCACACCAACTTGCAGGGGATAGTGCAGCACGACGGCAATGTCTCAGAGCCATTCAACATACGCAGCGGAGTGAAACAGGGCTGTGTACTTGCACCAACCCTCTTTGGGATTTTCTTTGCTATGCTCCTGAGGCATGCCTTCAGCACAGCAACAGAGGGAATTAACCTGCATACAAGATCTGACGGCAGGCTTTTCAACCTCGCCCACCTGAAGCTTCAGACCCTGATGGACCGCTTCTCCCAGGCATGCAAGGACTTCGGGCTTACCATTAGCCTGAAGAAGACTAATGTCTTGGTGCAAGGCACGGAAGCACCACCAACCATCACCATCGACGACTACGAGCTGGAGGTCGTGAATCAGTTCACGTACGTGGGGTCCATGATCAGCAGCAACCTCTCCCTTGATACAGAGATCGACAAGAGGACTGGAAAATCAGCCTTCACACTTGCCTGCCTCACCACACAAGTATGGAAGAATCCCAAACTCTCTGTCAAGACGAAGATGGCAGTGTACAATGCTTGCGTCATAAGCACACTGCTCTATGGGAGTGAAACATGGACAACATACGCCCGGCAGGAAAAGAGACTGAACTCCTTCCACTTGCGCTGCATTCGCCACATCCTGGACATATCCTGGCAGGACAAAGTGCCCAACACAGAAGTTCTGTCCCGCGCCGGCCTTCCCTCCATGTTCACCCTACTCAGGCAGTGCAGGCTCCGTTGGCTAGGCCATGTTCACCGTATGGAGGATGGCAGAATCCCCAAAGACGTCCTCTACGGAGAACTGGCGACTGGCAGGAGAGACGTTGGCCGCCCACAGCTGCGCTTTAGAGACGTCTGCAAGAGAGACATGAAGACCCTGGAGATCAACACAGAGCGCTGGGAGGACCTTGCAACGGACCGCTCCAAATGGAGAGGCACCCTGACCAGACAGCTCAAGGCGGGTGAAGAGAGACTGACTGCTGCAGCAGATGAAAAAAGGACCCGCAGGGAGAACCGCCACAGATCCAGCAGCACGGAGACCACCCACAAGTGCGACCTGTGTGACAGGGACTGCCATTCGCGCATCAACCTGTTCAGCCACAGGCGGTGCTGTTCCAGCAGAGTAGATGTTTAGGTTTCTCTTCCAGGGTCATCATAGAGTCTATGTCATAGAGTCTATGTCATAGAGTCATAGAGTCATAGAGTCATAGAGTCTCTATAGACCGACAGAGGCCGCTGCCGAATGGCAGCTATCAGGACAACACAGGATGGTAAAGCACCAGGAAGGGATGGAATTCCAGTAGAAGTGTGGAGATTTAAGATAAGATAAGATAAGATAAGAAATTGATCCGCTGTTGCAAAAAGGCAGCCGACTCGTGTGGTGCCGGAAGTGAGAGTATTTAGTAGTGTTCAGCTGACCAATTGCCTGCACAAGCTCATCCAAGAGATATGGGATGCCCAGAAAGTATCTCAAGACTGGAAGGATGCAAGTATTGTGCCTTTGTTCAAGAAAGGTGACAGGAAAGATTGTGGGAATTACTAAGGTATATCACTGCTAGCCACTGTTGGTAAGATTCTCTCACATGTACTACTTAACAGACTCAGTGAACACATCTCGCAGAATGTACTACCGGAAACCCAATGCGGCTTTAGAAGTGGAAGAAGCACAATGGACATGATTTTCTGCTTGAAACGGGTTCAAGAAAAGTGTATCGAATAGAACATGCCGCTTCAAATCAAATCAAATCAAACTTTATTGTCATATTGCTGTACATACAACTGTAGTGCAGGCAAGATGAAATTGCGTTTCTCTCGGCATCCATATAAGAAGCAGCATGATTAAGACACACTCCCACATAGCTCCCACCCCCCCATCCATTCACACATCCCTGAGACATACTTAGGGAAAAAGAATAACTAACTATAATATACAAAATGTCCATAGGTGCAGTAGTGTGTATGTGAGATTCCGGGTCAGCTGTTCAGCATCCTGACAGCTTGTGGGAGGAAGCTGTTGATCAGTCTGGTGGTTCTGCCTCTGATGCTCCGGAATCGTTTACCAGATGGAAGAAGTTCAAAGTGTTTATGCAGAGGGTGAGAACGGTCCTTGACAATGTTCAGTGCTCTGCTCCTACAACGGTTCTGAAAAAGTTCTTGGACAGAGGGGAGGGAGACTCCAATTACCCTCTCCGCCCCCTTGACTATCCTCTGCAGGGCTTTTTTGTCTGACATACTGCAGCTGGAGTACCATGTAGCAATGCAGTACGTCAGAACACTCTCCACCACACCTCTGTAGAAGGTCCTGAGGATGCAGATGGGGAGAGAGGCCTGTTTGAGTTTCCTCAAGAAGTGTAGTCTCTGCTGAGCTCGCTTCCTGATCTCCAAGGAATTCTTGCTCCAGGTCAGGACCTGCGAGATCTGCACTCCGAGGAACTTGATGTTCTCTACTCTCTCCACTAAACGGCCGCCGATGCTGAGGGGGACGTGCTCAGGCTGTGACCGCCGGAAGTCGATAATCATCTCCTTTGTTTTGTCCACGTTGAGCACCAGATTGTTCTCCCTGCACCAGCCCTCCAGGTCTCTCACTTCTTCCCTGTACATTGATTCCTCATCCCTCTGAATAAGTCCCACCACCGTGGTGTCATCTGCAAACTTAATAATCTGGTTCCCCTCGTGTTTGGATACACAGTCATGTGTTAGAAGTGTAAACAACAGTGGACTGAGTACACAGCCTTGAGGGGTTCCGGTACTCAGCGTGACAGAGTTGGAGATGTTGTTTCCAACCCGGACAGACTGAGGTCTCTCAGTCAGGAAATCCAGGATCCAGAGACATGTGGCGGTGTTCAGACCGAGAAGGAGTAATTTCTCTATCAGTCTCTGGGGAATAATGGTGTTGAATGCTGAACTGAAATCAATGTACAGGAGTCTGGCGTAGGTGTCTTTCTGGTCCAGGTGGGTGATGACAGAGTGTAGGGTGGTGACTATAGCATCCTCCGTGGAGCGGTTTGAACGATATGCAAACTGGAGCGGGTCGTGTGATGCAGGGAGGCAGGCTGTGATGTGTGGTTTGACAAGCCGTTCAAAACACTTCATCACAATTGGTGTAAGTGCAACAGGACGATAGTCATTCAAACAGGACACCACTGGTTTCTTTGCCACCGGTACAATGATAGAGGTCTTGAAGCATCTGGGAACAATGGCCTGACTCAGGGAGATGTTATAAATGTCAGTCAGGACATCTGCCAACTCGCTCGCGCAGTCTCGGAGCACACGTCCCGGAATGTTGTCTGGACCTGCAGCTTTGCATGGGTTGATTCTGGATAGGGTCCTCCATGTGTCCGCTGTGTTAATGGTAAAAGCTGGTCCGACCGATGGTGGGAGTGGGCCGGCCCTCCCTCTGATTGTCGAGTTTGATGCTTCAAAACGTGCAAAGAAGTCGTTAAGCCTGTCTGGAAGCGAAGCGTCGTCATCATCGACCCCCTGCCTAGACTTAAAGCCCGTCAGTGTCCGAACTCCCTGCCACATCTGCTTGGTGTTCCTAGTGTCACAGAGGTGTCCCTGGATTTTCTCCGCATAGGCGCGCTTTGCCGCCTTAATTCCCTTTGAAAGCGCAGACCTGGCTGAGCGGAGGGCAATCCTGTCCTTCGCTCTGAACGCTGGATCTCTGGCTTTAAGCAGCAAGCGCACCTCTGCAGTCATCCAGGGCTTATGATTACCCCGCATAGTGATGATCTTCACTATAGTGACATCCTCTGTGCACTTCGCGATGTAGCTGGTGACCGAATCAGCATACTCCTCCACATCTGTCCTGTCTTCCTGGGAGGCTGCTATTTTGAAGATCTTCCAGTCTGTGTGATGAAAACAGTCTTGCAGTGCAGAGGTTGCACTCTCTGGCAAAATCCTGATTTGTTTCACTGCTGGCCTGCTGCGCTTCAATAAAGGTTTGTAGGCAGGAACCAGCATCACGGACATGTGATCAGAACGGCCGAGATGGGGGCGGGGTAACGCTTTATATGCATCTGTGTTTGTGTACACTAAGTCCAACATATTCTCTCCTCTGGTCTTAAAGTCTACACATTGTTTAAACTTGGGGAGCACAGTCTTTAAGCTGGTGTGGTTAAAATCCCCCGCAACCACCACAAAACTGTCCGGGTGTGACGTTTGGATTCCACTGATTGCATTGTGCAGTTCCCCGAGTGCCTTCTTAGCATTAGCTTTAGCGTTAGCGCTCGGCGCTATGTAAACACCAACTACAAACACGTTGCTGAATTCCCTCGGCAGATAAAAAGGCCGACAATTAACAATAAGGAACTCTGCCAACGGAGAGCAGTGTTTAGACACTAACGTGGCATTAACGCACCAGTTCTTGTTAACATAGATGCATAGCCCACCCCCCCGGCTCTTACCGGAGCTCGCCGTTTCCCTGTCGGCCCGGAACATCGCCATATCTTCCAGCTGAATGGCCTCGTCAGGAATGTTGTCATGGAGCCATGTCTCGGTGAAAACAAACACACAGCAGTCCCTCCACTCTCTCCGGGTTTCTTTCAGCAAATGCAGCTCGTCTACCTTGTTTTCGAAGGCGCGGACGTTTGATAGAAGAAGCGACGGTACCGCTGGTCTGGAGGATTTAGCCTTTAGCCTAGCATGGATCCCGGCCCTTTTTCCTCGCTTTTGCTTGCGCTCGCTCCGCTTCCGCTTCCTCCTCTCCCGGGTAGCTTCCAGCGGGGACTCCGCCAAAATTCCATGCTGGCGTAGAATGTCCAAATCACAACCGATCGCTGCGATTCTTGCAGCGTGCAGTACCTTGATGTTTAATAAGGTCTCACGGTTGTAAGTTTTACAGAATGTACGTCTGGGATGATTAAAACTCTCACACTCGCTGATACCAAGAGGGGCCGCTGCGTCTAGGCGTGCCGACTCAGTGAACTCAGTAAGATTCTCTCACATGTACTACTTAACAGACTCAGTGAACACATCTCGCAGAATGTACTACCGGAAACCCAATGCGGCTTTAGAAGTGGAAGAAGCACAATGGACATGATTTTCTGCTTGAAACGGGTTCAAGAAAAGTGTATCAAATAGAACATGCCGCTTTATGTAGTCTTCATAGACTTCAGTTAAGCCTTCGACACTGTTTCGCGACAAGGACTTTGGCAGGTACTCAAGAAATATGGTTGTACAGAGAAGGTTGTCAGCCTGATCAAGGCACTCCATACAGGTATGCAAGCAAACGTGGCAATGAGTGATTCAGTATCTAAAGAATTTTCAGTAAGCAACGGGGTGAAACAAGGGTGTGTGCTGGCACCTACACTCTTCTCGCTATATCTGGCAGCCATGCTTGAGGTGGCCTTCAAAGACACTTCAGAAGGAGTATACATTCAAACAAGGAAAGAAGCAGACTTGTTCAATGTGGCACAGTTTAAAGCCAAGAGTAAGACATCGATAAATGTAGTAATAGAAATGCTCTTTGTCGACGACAGTGCCCTAGTTGCACACAGCGTGGAAGATGTGCAATCTTTAGTGGAGAAATTTGCAAGAGCAGCTAGCCAATTCAGCCTCCAAATCAACATCAAGAAGACAGAGTGCCTTTATCAACCACCAAAGTTCCAGTTATCAACATCACTACCAGAAGAGATCAGCATTGGTACAGAGCCACTAGTCAAGTACAAGACTTTTAAGTACCTAGGGAGTACTGTTTCAGAGAATGCTAGGCTGGAGGATGAACTATCTCTCAGAATGGGAAGAGTGCTGTGTTTGGAAACTTGAGGGAGAGACTGTGGAACAATCGACATGTGTCTATCCGTGTGAAATGCAAAGTGTACAGAGCGACAGTACTGGCTACTCTATTGTACGGCGCTGAAACTTGGACTGTCTACAGAGTGCAGGTGAAGAAACTCCACGTGTACATGATGAGACACCTTCGAGCCATAATGAACATCTCATGGAAAGACAAGATATGGTAAATGGTATTCACTTATATAGCGCTTTTATTCTCATCTCTTGATGACCAAAAGCGCTTTACAGATCCTGCCATCCACCCATTCACACACACATTCACACACTGATGGCAGCATGCTGCCTAACATGGTACTTCCAGACCCACCAGGAGCAATTGGGGGTGAAGTGTCCTGCCCAGGGACACAATGGCAGGATATCTGGGGAGACCGGGATTCAAACCGCCAACCATGTGGTAGATAACCAACCAAGATAACCAACATAGAAGTGTTGAAACGAGCTGGTCTACCATCAATGGAGGACATGCTAATACAAATGAACCTGAGATGGCTTGGACTTGTTGAGAGGATGGACCACCAGTGTCTCCCTCGGCAGTTACTCTACTCACAGTTATGCAAGGGCTAACACAATCAGGGTAGACCAAGGCTCAGATTTAAAGACACTGTAAAAAGAAACTTGAAAAAGTTGCACATAGACAGGAGTTCCTGGCAGCAGAAGGCTAAGGACAGAGCTGTGTGGAGGAATCTGATCAGACCTAAATGAAACAGTCATTGTCGCCCACGACAGACTGCTATGATGATGATGATGATGATGATGATGATGATGATGATGATGATGACTGTCACTCACCCGAACCCACCAATTGTCACTCACTCCTGTACCCGTTCAATCTCACTCCTCATTCACCCTTGTTTTTTAAGGCGGTTGCGAAGCAGATGCAGTGTGCCTGAATGTGCACCAGCGCCCGGCAGCGGTCAGGGAGACCGCCGGTGCAAGCCACAGAAGCACACCCCCACCCCCGGTGCCCACCTGAGCGATTAATCAGCAGACCACTGCAGGCGCCCCGAGATGCCATCAGACATGCAAAGTGCTGCACAAAACCGACCCACCATCACCACCTCCATTCATCACCCCCCTCACTCTCACTTACTCTCATATTCAGTCCCGCTCTCACTCACTTGGTTGTATCCATACATTCAGCAGCACCCAGGGATTCTGACAACATGACGGATCCCAGGTTCCCCATCGGGTCCCCACTCCCCCCAGTGGGGGTCCTTTTTAAATTTCTATCAACATACAGTGCTACCCCACAACCATTTTTACATTTCATATCCATGTAATTAAAAATTTATATTTTTTTCTTCATTAATCCATGATTCAGTTATTGCTATAATCCTAAATGGGGTCTTAAATTGATTTAAAAACTCCTTAATACTATTAAAGTTGGCATAGAGACTCTTACTATTAATATGTATTACTGTCAGTTCTGATCCGAGTTCATAATTCCATTTAATTGTTGTTCATCATAATATGTACACTTACTGTTAATCTGATTAAAGTAGTTGTTATCTGGGTCAATATCACCTAAAATATCTTGTGGTTGCTGTTTAGGATTTACAAAGGTTTCAGCTTCAATTTGACCTAATACACTTCCATTTGTAAATGAGGAAGCATGATTGGGGTGGATGAGATTCGCCCTGAGTACCTCAAGGCCCTGGATGTTGTTGGGCTGTCATGGTTGACACGCCTCTGCAACATTGCGTGGAGGTCGGGGGCAGTGCCTTTGGCATGGCAAACTGGGGTGGTGGTTCCTCTCTTCAAAAAAGGGGACCGGAGGGTGTGCTCCAACTTTAGAGGGATCACACTCCTCAGCCTCCCTGGGAAGGTCTATGCCAAGGCACTGGAGAGGAGAATCCGGCCGTTGGTCGAACCTCGGATTCAGGAGGAGCAATGTGGTTTTCGTCCTGGCCGTGCCACATCAGACCAGCTCTTTACCCTCTCGAGAATTCTTGAGGGTTCGTGGGAGTTTGCCTAACCAGTTTACATGTGTTTTGTGGACTTGGAGAAGGCATTTGACCGCATCCCTTGTGGGTTTTTGTGGGGGGTGCTTCGGGAGTATGGGGTATCGGGCTTGTTGTTACGAGCTATTCAGTCTCTGTACGACCGTTGTGAGAGTTTGGTTCGTATTGCCAACAATCAGTCGGACTCATTCCCAGTGAGAGTTGGACTCTGCCAGGGCTGCCCTTTGTCACCGATCCTGTTCATAATTTTTATGGACAGGATTTCTAGGTGCAGCCAGGGAATGGAGGGTGTCAGGCTTGGTGACCACGGGATCTCATCTCTGTTGTTTGCAGATGATGTTGTCCTGTTGGCTTCATCCAGCAATGACCTACAGCTCTTGCTGGGACGGTTTGCCGCTGAGTGTGAAGCGGCTGGGATGAGAATCAGCACCACTAAGTCCGAGACCATGGTCCTCAGCTGGAAAAAGGTGGATTGTCCTCTCTGGGTTGGGGACAGGCTCCTGCCCCAAGTGGAGGAGTTTAAGTTTCTTGGGGTCTTGTTCACGAGTGAGGGAAAAATGGAGCAAGAGACCGACAGATGGATTGGAGCAGCATCTGCAGTGATGCGGACATTGTGCTGGTCTGTTGTGGTGAAGAGGGAGCTTAGTTCTAAGGCAAAGCTGTCGATTTACCAGTCAATCTACGTTCCTACTCTCACCTATGGTCATGAGCTTTGGGTAATGACTGAAAGAACAAGATCACAGATACAAGCAGCTGAAATGAGCTTTCTCCGTAGGATTGCTGGACTCACCCTCAGAGATAGGGTGAGGAACTCAGTCATCTGGGAGAGGCTCAGAGTAGAACCGCTGCTCCTCCACATTGAAAAGAGTCAGTTGAAGTGGTATGGGCATCTGATTAGGATGCCTCCTGGACGCCTCCCACTTGAGGTGTTTCAGTCACGTCCCACTGGGAGGAGACCCCGGGGCAGACCCAGGACTCGGTGGAGAGACTATGTCTCCCAGCTGGTCTGGGAATGCCTTGGTATCCTCTCTGAAGAGCTGGAGCAGGTGGCTGGGGAGAGGGAAGTCTGGGCTTCTCTGCTTGAACTGCTGCCTCCGCGACCCGGACCTCGGGAAAAGCGGTAGAAGATGGATGGAGGATGATTGGTTAAAGTGCCGATCATAAGTTGTGTCAACAATGTACACCAAAAAGAAAAGAAAAAAAGAGAAAAAATAAACAAGAAAAAAAATTCCACTCATGATCTTACTGCGCTGTTATTCGTGCATAAGAGCTAAGGTTTAAATTAGAACTGAGGCTTAAACAAATTGGAACTGAATTGAATTGAATAAATTTTTGACTTTTTTGTAAATTTGCTAAAATTTTCTTGTAAGTTTGCAACTTTTTCAAGAAATTTTACATTTTCTTGTAGATTTGTAACTATTTTCTTGTAAATTTTCATTTTTTCTCATAAATTTGTGACTCTTTTCCCTCATAAATTTTCCAACTTTTTTAAATCAGAAATTTGTGACTGTTTCGTGTAATTTTGCCTATGGCAAAAGTGTTACTGCAACCTGCTCACCCATGTGGGGCCCAGATGGGTTCAATATGGGTAAACAGATTACCAAAGGCAAAGTCCATGTGGGCAAACATGGAACCAATGGACAAAACCCCACATGGACCCAAAAGACAGGCCTAATTTAACCTACAGTGGGGCCCACAGGAACATGCTTGCTGACCCGGTGCTAAAGTGGTCCGTGACCCGGCGTTTGGGAGAGACTGCATTAGCAGAAGCAGAGATAACTTTCCTTGAGATGAAAACATTTTATTTCAATGTAATAAACTGTCAGAATTATTAAAATTTTTTAACTTTTACAGAATTTTTATAGAAACTCAAATGTTAAACGTGAAACCACAGAAAGTTCTTGTAAAAGCAGAATACAGCATTAAAAAAAAAAAAAAAAATAACTGACTTTTCTCCATGTTTGATGTCTTCCTGTAAACATTTGTGAAAAAGATTAAATTTGGCTTATCGTGAGTCATATTTGCTTTCACATACAGTTTATCTATCAAATAATTTTAGGTTTGCTAACAATAAGTTCAACATCCTAACAATATTAACTTCTTTTTGAGAATTTGACAGGGACGTTTCCTGGAAATGTAACGTGACGCTGCTTCCCTCTCGTACTTCCCATGACACAACAGCAGGTTTTTGTACGAGTCTTTTTCACTGTGGGAGAAACCAGCAGCTCTGAGCACTACTTAATCTTTGGCTCTGGAACACGACTCTATGTAATTGGTAAGATTAAAAATAATCACTTTATAGTAGTAAACAGCAGCAACAGCAGGAATTTACTCTGCTAGTGTTAATTATTCTTCTATAGTCTGATTTTGAGGATTGTTTTTGTGAAGTGAGTCAAATAACTGATTCTAAAAATACATTCATGTACACTGATCAAAAATAGCCATTTATTTAATATTTTTGATATTTTGCTCTTTAAAATCCATCATATAACTTCTGTAAATTTCACCTTGGTTTGCTCTTTGTCTTCTTGCTAAATTCATAGATAGACAAATGTACTTTATTGATCTCAAACTGGGAATTTACAGACAATTACAGAGTCTGATTTTAATCTGTAGCAGCTTTTATTTTAGTGTTTTAATATTAGAAATTAAATGCTAAAAGTTTCTGATCATCTGTGATCAATCACGTGTGGTGTATTTCTCTCTATGCAGATGATTCCAAGGTTTATTTAAATAAAGGTGCAGTTGTTTAATATTATATATTAAATGTTAGCACAACAAATAGTGTTGATCATTATGATTTAATCTATTGTTTAATTCTGTACATACAACAGTACATTACAAATGTAAATTAAACAATATTTGTATATATATAATATTGGAAAATACAGTATATTAGCATATATGTTAGTAGTGGTGTCAGTTTTAAATGCAATTAATCAAGTAAGTGTGCAACAGTGTTCTTGCTTGCACAATGGCAAGGTAATTATGTTAATCACAATTAACATGAAAAACAATTAACTGCTTAGAATTCCAGCCAATTTTTCTAAACATGCCTAAATGTAGCTTATGCAAAGAAAATCAAATTCTTTCTTCACTGTGCGGCCATAGAAAATTGAAACAGCAGAATTTTAAGAGATTAAACTCTCAAATGTTCATCACAAACTTCAGAGCATGAACTTAAAAAGTCCAAAATTTACTTGAAAAAATTCCCAAATTTACATGGAAAAACTTCACAAATTGATTGAAAAAAGTCCCAAATTTTAAAGGAAATTTTCACAAAATTGATTGAAAAAAGCCTGAAATTGGCATGTAAACTTCACAAGATTAATTGAAAAAGGTCTCAAATTTACACCAACAAAGTCAAAAATTTACACAAAGAACTTTACAAAAATGGGAAAAAAAGCCCAAATTTACATGAAAAACTTCACAAAATTGATTAACCCCTTTGTGTTCCAGCCAATTTCCGGAATTTTAAAACATTAACTCACTCCTGTGAAGTTAATGCAATTAAATCTGACACCAGTACTTTTACAATTTTTATGAACAACATTAGATGTGATAGTGTGAAAATAACAGCATATTTGTACACAAGTATTTTTTTTTTTTACAATTAAATTATTAATCATTAGCTATTTATGTTGACTATTTTAGGATAAGTGTATACAATATAAATGATAATTGTTATTTTTAGATAGGTAAAATTAAGAAAACCTAAGGTGATCTAAATACTTTGTAAACTGTATTGTAAATACAGTCATGCAAAAAAATTAGGGCACCCTCTATAAGCTTGAGTGTTTTTTTAACATAGTTGGACATATGGATATTTAATATCAATGTTAAAAAAAAACTGGGAGATTCATGTAATACACCTAAAAAAAAAAAAAATGAATTAAAGACTTTTTTTCAAATTTTAAGTAAAATATAATTCTGAACAAATCGTGAGGAATAAATTAGGACACCCCCACATTCATTGACACTTAAAATGGCTAAAATAAATGTTAAAAAATGCAAACAAAAACATGGTTAGACATAGATATGTGAACATTTCTTCATAAAGAACTGAATATTTAACGGTGTGTCCTAGGTTTTTCACATGACTGTACATCTCAGAAATATTTCACGTCTATAAAAAAAACTGTTGAATGGTATTAATGAAGTTTTAATATCTGATCTGAATTATTTAACAACAAATAAAGATGAGCAGTTTTTTCATGCAAATTAAAAAATGGTGATATTATTTCTTATTATAGTAATAAGAAATAATTAGAAAGACACTAATAAGAAATATTATTTCTTATTAGTGTTTTTCTCACAAACTAACTGCTTTGATAAAATCTCTGATGCAACATCAATGTTTTCATTTGATTTGAGAAAAAAGTTTTTGTTTACATGTGACAATATGAAAAAAAAAGTAACACGTTTCATGTTCTGTTCCCCAGCAGCAAGTATAAACACAGTAGATGTTAAAACAAGTGCACTTCTGAATGTGTGTCCGTGTTTCCTCTCGCTGCTGTCAAACTTCAGATCCAAATGACAAAGAACAGCCGCAGGAGCCCAAGGAGCCCCAGCTGACCTTGTACACTGGAAAAGCCACTGCCAGCGAGGTGGGGGGCGGCTCCCTGATGTGTGTGGCCTCCAACATGTACCCTCCTCTGGTGCGCTTCACCTGGAACAAGCAGAAGAGGGACGGCGGGCAGGTGGAGCAACTCCCCGCCGAGGTGGATCAGGTGGAGGTCAGGGAGTCTGACAAGCATGTGGTCTCCATCAGGATGGTGAGAGAGGAGGACCTCTACACCTACAACTACACCTGCAAGGTCAAGCACGAGCATAAAGAGGTGGAGAGCGAAATGGCAGGTGATGAAGGTTTGGTTGCTGTTTCAGGCCCTGGTTCTGCTTCAGTCAGTCAGTCAGTCAATCAATCTGTTTTTACATGACATGGCAAGAACTGGGTAGAATAGTTTTTCTTATTGGTGATTTTACCTTTTTACACTGTAAATTTTGTGACTTTTTTGGGAGGAGACCCCGGGGCAGACCCATGACGTGCTGGAGAGACTACGTCTCCCAGCTGGTCTGGGAACGTCTTGGTATCCTCTCTGAAGAGCTGGAGCAGGTGGCCGGGGAGAGCCAAGTCTGGGCTTCTCTGCTTGGGCTGCTGCCTCAGCGACCCGGACCTCCAGAAAAGCAGTAGAAGATGGATGGAAGGATGGATGGACTTTTTCAATTTTGTGAAGTTTCTCATTAAATTTTGAGACTTTTTTAACCTCTTAAAATTCCGCCGTTCTTCCAGTGGCACATTTCAAATGTTCTACTGTCACTCAGTGAAGAAAGAATTTGATTTTCTTTGCTTCTGTTGAGTTTAGGCATTTTTAGGAAAATAAGCTGGAATAATAAAGGGTTAATTAATTTTGTGAAGTTTTTCATCTTGAGACTTTTTCAGTTTTGTGAAATTCTTCATGTATTGTAGACTTGTAACTTTTTTCATGTAAATTTCTGACTTTTTTATTTAATTTTGTGAAATTCTTCATGTAAATTATGTTTTTTGTGTAAATTCAGGACTTTTTTATTTAATTTTGTTAAAATTTTCATGTAAATTTAGAACTTTTTCATGTAAATTTGAGACTTTCTAATGTAAATTTGATCCTTTTTTCAATTTTGTGATATTCTTCACATACAATTTGGGACTTTTTTTCAAGTAATGTGAAGTTTTTCATTAAATTTTGGGACTTTTTTAACCTCTTAAAATTCCAGTGTTCTGCCAGTGGGATGTTTCATATTTTCTACTGTCACTCAGTGAAGAAAGAATTAGATTTTCTTTGCATTTGCTGAGTGTCAGCATTTCTATCCAGATTTGTTGGAACGATAAAGGGTTAATGTTTTAAATGATTCTTTTGGGACTTTTCCTGAAGTCCATGTGATCGTTCCTTATAATTTCACTAAAGTCTGAGCTGAGCACTACTTTTTCTCACCTCACATTCAAAATTTCAGCTTTTTGCTCTGACTTGGCAAATATTGAATTTGTGACTGTTTCTTTATTCCTTGTTGCATATTTACAAATCAGACACTGAATACACGCAGAACATGAAAAAAGTTACATTTCAAAAAGTCAAAAATTTACATGAAAAAATGCACATTCTCATGAGCAAAGGTCCAAGTTTATCAGAAAAATTTGCAAATTTATTCAAAAACCCAAATTTATTTAAAAAAAAAATCCCAACTTTAATGAAAAAAATGATGAATTCATTAGAAGAAATTAGTGGTGTTTCTTTAATTGTGTGAATCACAATTAATTAGTTAATCGTGATTAATACAGTTTTTGCAACAGGCAGCACATAGGGGGGAGAAAGCTGGGTTGAGTTAATTGCAAAATGCGATTAATTGCACTATGCAGTTAAAGTGTGATTAATCGCGATTAAAAGTGACACCAGTAGAAAAAATACATCTTATATTTACAAAGAAATGGTACTAAATTTGCAATTTAAAAAACCCTGCTGGACTGGAAAGAAATATCAAATTTACACTGTGTACCAAGAAGAGTTGCAAATGTTTGCAAAAACAAGTGTATTTGTTTTTTTTTTTTGTTTTTTTAAAAACTACAAATTTATACAAAAAAATGTAAAAAAAAAATTCAAAGAAAATGTCAGAAATTTCATCTTGAGTAACTTTTTTAATAGGTACTTTCTGTCTGAGGTAATTCTTTTGCTGACTACTCTGATTGTACTTGAGTGATTCATTCAGTTCAATTCCAACAACTAATATCTGAATAGAACGCTGAATATAACGCTGCTTTCACATTAGTACAAGATGACTAACTGTTGCTCATTTCTTTCCACTTTCTTTACGTTTCCAGTGTTCGCTCTGCCTCCTCCACCCCCTCCTCCTCCTCCTCACTGGTACAAGGAGCGGCTGGTCTGCCTGGTCTACACCTTCATGATCTCTAAGTGTTTGATTTACAGCCTTGGAATGTCTGTGGTCGGCAGAGGTGGGTAGGACAACTGTAGCAGCAAATACAGATACATCTCAAAAAATTAGAATATCATGAAAAAGTTCAATATTTTTGTCCCTAATTTCACAAAGTGAAACCCATATATGCCCAAAAGTATGTCCATGTACACACTCAGTACTTGGTCGGGGCTCCTTTTGGATTAATTACTGTATCAGTGTGGCGTGGCATGGAGGTGATCAGCCTGTGGCACTGCTGAGGTGTTATGAAGGTCCAGGTTGCTTTGAGAGTGACCGTCAGCTCATCTGCATTGTTGGGTCTGGTGTCTCTCATCTTCCTCTTGACAATCCTCCATAGACTCTCTATGGGGTTTAGGTCAGGAGAGTTTGCTGGGCAATCAAACACAGTGATGCTATGGTCATTAAACCAGGTTTTGACACTTTTGGCAGTGTGGGGGGAGCCAAGTCCTGCTGGAAAATGAAATCAGCTTCTCCATAAAGCTTGTCAGCAGAGGGAAGCATGAAGTGCTCTTAAATTTCCTGGTAGACGACTGCGGTGACTTTGGTCTTGATAAAACACAGTGAACCAACACCAGCAGATGACCTCTGTTCAGATAAAAGTAAATTTTTGCATCTCATTTGTAAATAAAAGTCCCAGCGTCTTGAAAAAGGGTGGAGAGGCACAGAATCTAAGTTGCTTGATGTTTAGTGTGAAGTTTCCATAGTCAGTGATGATTTCAGGAGTCGTCTGCCAGGAAATTTTTGAAAACTTCATGCTTCCCTCTGCTGACAAGCTTTATGGAGAAGCTGATTTCATTTTCCAGCAGGATTTGTCCCCCCTCCCCAACACACACACTGCCAAAAGAATCAAAACCTGGTTTAATGACCATGGCATCACTGTGTTTGATTGTCCAGCAAACTCTCCTGACCTAAACCCCATAGAGAATCTATGGAGGATTGTCAAGAGGAAGATGAGAGACACCAGACTCAACAATGCAGACGAGCTGAAGGTCACTATCAAAGCAACCTGGACCTTCGTAACACCTCAGCAGTGCCACAGGCTGATCACCTCCATGCCACGCCACACTGATACAGTAATAAATCCAAAAGGAGCCCTGACCAAGTATTGAGTGTGTACATGGACATACTTTTCAGTCAGCCAACATTTCTATTAAACTATTTTTTTTAAATTAATTTTATGTGATATTCTAATTTTTTGAGAAACTGAATTTGGGGTTTTCATGGGCTGTAAGCCATAATCATCAAAATTAAAATAAATAAACTATTAATGAATCTATATAATAAATGGGTTTCACTTTCTGAAATGAGTGACAACAAATATTGAACTTTTTCATGATATTCTAATTTTTTGAGATGTACCTGTATGCTCGGGTGAAAAAAACAGGAAAGGCTTTGACAGCACAAACTCAGAAAACTCCGTGAGAAGTCACGACTTTATGCTCACCAATTTGAACCTCAAAATTTTAATTTTTTTTAAAATAAATTTGCTGTTTGCCTTGTAAATTTTATACTTAATTTTATACTTAATTTATGTCTTAACATAAATTTGCAACTTCATATTCACAATTTTGCAACTTTTTTCTAACATTTTTTCTAATAATTTTTTGACTTTTTATCTTTTACATTTACACTTTGCTCTTCGTTCATCAGACTTTCTTGTAAATTTGAGATATTTGTATTCTACTTTTAACATTTATTTCATATAAAATTGTGACTTTGAAAAAATGACTTTTTAACATGAATGTTAAATTCTTTTCTTGAAAAATTGTGACTTTTCTTTGAAAAAATGACTTTTTAACATGAATTTTAAATTCTTTTCTTGAAAAATTGTGACTTTTCTTTGAAAAAATGACTTTTTAACATGAATTTTAAATTCTTTTCTTGAAAAATTGTGACTTCGTATCTTTTATCTTTAGATTTTTTCCTCATAAATTTGAAAACTTTTCTTGTATGCTAATGTTTATTTCATACAAATTGTGACTTTTCTGTGAAAAATTACTTTTTTACATCAATTTGCAACTTTTTATTATTTTTCTTTTTACCTTAAATTCAATTTAGGAGGGTTTTCCTCTTAAATGTGTAAGTCACAAAAATAAGTACCCTCTAATGCACAAAAAATTTCCAATGTACCTGTATTGCAATATGCCTGTACATATGGCAATAAACTCAATTCTATTCGAGATTAGAGGTAAATGAAATGTTTCCTGAGATCACTGATTTCCAAAACAAGCAGAATACAGCTATATTTTTATTGAACATTATTCATAGAAGTTGACAGTTTTCTCAGGTGTCTTGTAGATGTAAATGAGATTTCTCATGAAGTCATTCTGACTGAGACCCATGCACCACGCTAGCTAACACCTGCTGATATTAAAATATGGAACAATTTTGTACTCTTTGTTATTCTATTCAGAAGGTGATATTTACAGCTGCTTATCTATTTTTCCACTTTAGTTTAAATGCATGTAAATTTTGATACATCCTGTACTTTCTTTGATTCACACCTTATGTAACTATAAATGTGGAAATATTGGATATACAGTAATGCAAACATTTTTAAATGTTAATTTCTTGTTTGTACGGAATATTTCTCTTTTCATTAATGTTTCCACCAAAGGTAATTAAGAAATAAAACTTTGGGTTACACCGTGTTTAATGTTATATATGTTGTGTAAATTGCAACATGTCCTATAATATGTCAGCGTATCAACGTATGAATCCAGCTGAATACACACAAACATTAACAGTGATTGTTGCAATGCACTTCTTTAATATTAAGCTGTGATGTCTAACTTTTAACTCTTCCATCACAGAAGATGTTTGTGTTTTGGATTTTGTGTTATTTTGCTTTTGAAATTTCTTAAGCATTTTAAAAAATGTATCTTTATTATTTTTGTTTTGTTATTTAGCAATTTGCCAGTAAAAGTCATTGAACTGCATTTTAAAATGTACAGTATATCTGTGTTATAAATCAAACTATGTAAACCAATAAGAATAAATGTTCAAATTAACTTTTGTATTTTTCTTTGTTGTTGTAAACATTTGACCCAAATATTTAATATTACGGCCAGTTTTTATTGTTCTGCTCCTCATAGTTTTTAACTGCTGCTAAGCATGTTTTTATATTAATTGTTGTTCATTCTGTAATATATCTGACTTTTTAGAAAAGGGACTATGAAATCATTTAATGGCTCTGATCATTTTCTACATTGTAATGTAAGAAAATAATAGAACAAATCCATAGTAAGACCAATGAATTACATGGACTGTAAAGTGGAGATTTGGTGAGGAACAAATTACATAACTTATGCTGCTATGAGATTCAAAAATCATGCTAAAATTAGATGGACCATATTATAAATAAAATATACATTTGAATTGGCTTTCTGGTTATTTTGTTTCAGATTATTTTATAAAACCCAATTTCTTATATTTTTACACGGTATTCTTAGGTTAATTCAAGATGTTCTTCTCATAATAATAATAATAATAATAATAATAATAATAATAATGATTATTGTGTATTAAAATCTTTGAAATTATGGGTATGTACTGGTATAAATTACATCCCTATATTTCATATAAATAGTGGACTATGGAGAACAGAATAATATAGTTCATAAACAATAATACAAGGAAATACAATATAAAAGAATATAAGGAAATACTACACACACACACACACACACACACACACACACATATATACTGTATACTGTATATTGCAAATTGCAATTTGTAATATGGTGCAAATATGGTGCAAATTTTAATTGTTAATTGCAGTTGATTGCAATTAATTGTATCACGGGGGGCTGTGGCGCAGGTGTTGTGTGGCCGACTACTGCTCAGAGGGTCGGGGGTTCGATTCTTGCTCTGTCTGCATGTGGAAGTGTCCTTGAGCAAGACACTGAACCCCAAGTTGCTCTTGGTGGGCAATCTCGCGATTAAATCTGATTAATTACAGTTACACCACTAATATATATATATAGATAGATAGATAAGAATTTAAGGAAACTGGGCTCCTCTAATACATTAGATATTCATTTCATATCAGCTGGGGAGAATGGGTGGGATTCGATCAGTTTGGTCTTCTTCCCACTCCTTTATGAATGTAACATTTTGGTTGTACTCTTTATCTTTTCTTTTGTTGTTGAGATTTGTTTGTCTTCACTTATTTATTATTGTTTTTCACATTTCAACATTTCAACAAGTGAAAATCAAAAAGCATGCCAAGTTCTATTTGGCAGTCAGAATAATTTTTAATTCTTGGAAAACCCAAACAGGACATGTGAACATTGTTCTGTTCCCTAAATTAACATGTTCCACTGGATGGACTTTTTTTTTTTGTAAGTTTGCAACATTTTTCTCATACGTTTGCAACTTTTTCATAAATCTGCACCTTTTTGTCACTAATCTGCAAGTATTTTTCTCTTAATCTCCATTTTTTTTCTTATAAATTTGCAACATTTTTCTCATACATTTGCAACTTATTTCATAAATCTGCAACTTATTTAATAAATTTGCAGCTTTTTATGCATGAAACATTCCATGCCGTAGTATTTACTGTAGGGCTTGACAATAATTTTGTAGATAACCACATATTGATCCAAATTTATAAATACTCAGCAGTTTCACGAGCTGCAAGATTATAATTTCTTTCATTATTATTGAACCTTTGCCCATAATTAATGCTTCCTAAATAAATAACTTAATAACACATTTACAAAAAAAAAAATGCCAATTCATGAGAAGAGGTGTCAGCCTGATGTGGAAAAAGCTCTCAAACTTACAAGAACGAAAACTCAAATAAATAAGAAAAGTGGTAAAAATTTACATGAAAAAATTGCCAGTTTATAAGAGAAAGCTACAAATTTCACAAATGTAACTTTAAGCCTTGCAGATAAATTATGGCTTTGTATCTTTATATCTTTAAAAATTGCTTTTAAGTTTGCATTTTTTTTCATACATTTGCAACTTTTTTCCTAAATTTAATACTTTTTATTTTATTTTTTTTCTTGTAAACATGCAACTTTTTTCCTCATGAATTTAATATTTTTTCCATTAATTCTCCAATTTTTCATCATAAATGTGCAGCTGGATGACATCTGGATTTTACCTGCTGGTCAGTGCTGACGTCACACCTTGGAAGAAATGATGCAACAGAGGAAAATAAAGACATGATACGAATTGTAGAAAAACAGCAACTCACTACATTCATGAATATTTTGACTCCAACCCCCCAGGACACCAGTATCTATGAACAGATTTGATATGTCGACTTTGATTGGCCGGTCTAAGAAGTAGATGTGAAGTCCAGTCACAGAGCTGAGGTCAGAACAGATGTTCTCCAAATATCAACAGCTGGATCATTTCTAAAACGAGATTTTTCCAAATTTACATGGATCAGTTTTTGATTGAAAAACTCAAACCCCTCAAACTGTATTACTGACGTGTTTTCAGTCCTAACTCAGTGGAATTGCTGCTATCAGCGAGTTCTAAACAGTTTTCACATGTGTTCACGTCAGTCTGTTCTCAGCGCCACTTCCTTCCTTTCCCGCAGCAGGCCGTGCTGCTGCTTCTTAGCCGTTAGCTGTGGTTTTTCACGCTAATAAGAACAGGAGGTTCCAACCACCAACATGGCTTTAACGTTTCTTTCCAGGAACTGCAGTGACATTTCTGCTCTCTCTCACTAAGAACCTTCTTTAGTCACCAATCAGAAACACAAAAGCCCCCAGTCAGAAGAATGTCCAAGTGGGCCCCAACCAGGGCTTGACATTAACACCGGCCAACAGGCCAATGACTGGTGGGTTTCAGCAGTGGCCGCTAAGACAGCCACACCCACGAACCACTTCCGTCAGTTGTAGTCTTCTCAAACGGCATCTACAATATCTGCAATGTGAGACGATGAAACTACAACTCCCATCAGTCTCTTTCTTTCCCTGTTTTCTTTTTCTTTCTTTTCTTTTTTCTGGTGAAAACAGGTAGTGTCCATTTAGGTTCAATCCATCAGCAGCTGCTGATGACGTCATGCAGCAATGGTGTCCCAGTTCATAGGGGGAGGTGAAGGGGTGGTGGTACAAACGAGAACTGGGACGGACCCAAACCTACCTGCACTTTTTTCTCCAGCACTTTACAGTATTTCCTGCTCTTCATAAATAATTAGACAGACAGTGTTTCTCTTGCTATTTTCATGGATGTATGTATAGGGCTAATTTACATTGGAAAAGGTTGTAGATTTAGTTTAAGTAAATTGTAGCATGCCATAGTCCAGTTTCATCATATTAAAGACAATTTTCTAAACACAAAAGTGCAGCTGGTAAAAAAGTTAAGTGGCTAGTAGCTTTGAAAAATCACTAGCCACAGTGGCTGGTGAACAAAAATGTTCATGTCAAGCCCTGGTCCCAGCAAAGATTAATCTGGGCTGTCTGAAGGGTCCATGTGGGGCTGTCGGCAGGATCCATGTTGGCCCTATCTGTGTTGGCCCACATGGACTTTAGCTGTGGGCAGCTGAGCAGGTGATCGGGTTACTTGCTTTAAACCCATCTGGACCCACCTGGCTTTGATGTGGCTGAGCAGGTTTCAGGAACACTGGCGTCATCGGCGACATCATGCAAAAGCAGTTAGAAATTTGTGCATTTTTTCTCATGAATTTGTAAGGAAAAAGGTGACAAATCCCCCCCCCCCAAAAAAAAAGGTAAATACATGAGAAAAAAGTGAACTTTAGGAGAGAAAAGTTGCAAATTTACAAGAAAAAAATGTAAAATTACTTGAAAAGAGATACAAAATTTATGGGAAAAACTCAGACACAAGAAAATACAAAATTTAAAAGGAAAAAATAACGTATTTATGAGAAAATGTTGTAAAATTACAGTAAAAAAAAAAAGGTGGGAAAAAAAAGTAAAAAACGTGCCAGATGAGTGGGAGTGGGTGTGGCTGCTGCATCATGTCTGTGATGCTGGGAGCGCCGGGGCACGGCGCTGGCGGGTCCTGGGCTGCCCGAACCTGGTGGCCCTCGCCCTGGGTTGGGATTTGGGGGCAGTCGGTGGCCTCCTGAACCAGTTTGTGAGTTGGCTTCTGGGGGAGACGGGCTCGCTTTTGGACCGCCTCCCTCCCAGTCTTACCCCCCCCCCCCCCGTTCCCCCGCCGATTCTAGGTGGAATATATATCTTCTTGGATACACTTAGGGTTTTAGGTGGGGATGGGGTTCCGCACTGTGTCGGTGAAGGGGACACCTCTGCTGCACAGTGGGGCTGCCCTCACCTCAGTTTTAACTGCATTTTAGACACTGAGGCTTGGGGGGATGGGGGCCCCGCTGCCTATTGCAGTGGCCAGTGGTGCTCCAACCACCATCCCCCCAGTTTTAACTGCATTATGGTAGATCACACACCTGCACACAATCACATCATACAACCAACACACACCTATCATGATTTGTGAAAGGGGGGGCGGCCATCCTTCTGCTGGGGGCCCCTCAGGGGGCCTGGGACCCGTCATGTTGTCAAAATCCCTGGGTGTTGCCGAATGAATAGATGCGAGCAAGGGAGTGAGAGAAGGATTGAACAAGAGAGTAAGCGAGAGTGGGGGAGTGATGAGTGGAGGTGGTGATGGTGGGTCAGTTTTGTGTGGCGCTTTGTGTGTCGGGTGGCATCTTGGGGCGTCTGTGGTGGTCTGCTGATCAGTTGCTCGGGTGGGCGCTGGGGGTGGGGGTCTGCTTCTGTGGCTGCGACCACCCTGGGGTAGGTCAGCAGGGGGTGGCTGCTGGCATGTGCCGGCGGTCTCCCCGGCCGCTACTGGGCACTGGTGCATGTTCAGGCTTGCTGCATCTGCATCGCAGTCGCCCTAAGAAATAAGGATGAATGAGGGTGGGTGAGTGTGAGGGGGAGAGCACGAATGGATGCCAGTAGGTCGGAGTGTGAGTGAGAGTGCATGTATGGATGAACGTGAGTGAGGATGGGTCACACTGAGGGTGAGTGGGAGCGAGATTGAGTGGGTACAGGAGTGAGAGAGAATGGGTGGGTCCGGGAGTGTGAGAGAGGGTGAGTGGGAGTGAGTGAGTGCATGTGGGTGCATGTGAGAACATGAAGGTGTGAAGGTGTGGGAATGGGTGTGTATGTGAGTCAGGAGGTGCTGGATTGAGGGGGTAGTGCCTCTCGGCTACATGGGCTCCCCTGGATGGGGGGCGGGGTGCTTCTTTGGGTGTGGGGGTCCCTGGGGTGTGCGGTGGTGGAGCTGGGGGGTGGGTTGAGCCTGCTGTGAGGGTTCCTGGGGGGGCTCACTCCGGCCCAGGGGGTGGGGGTGCTGGGGGGGTGCTTGGGGGGGGCTTACATCAGTGGAGCAGCCCGGTCTCCAGCCCGGGGGGTGAGGGCGCTTGCCTCCCGGCGCCTGGGGCCCAGAGGCTGATGTTGGCCCCACTGGAGGGGTGGGGGGTTGGCAGACCCGGGGGCGCGGGCGTGGGCTGCCGCGCTGGCAGCTTGGCCTTCCTCAGCTGTCCTTCTGGGGGTGGATGCCTGGCTTTCCTGGGGCTTGTTGACCTCGGACATTTGTGCCCTGTGGGGGTGGATGGCGCTGCCTTGCCTGGTCAGGGTTTCCAGTGGGGAGGAGTGGTTGCTGCGACTGGCCACCCTCTTCGTATGTTTCCTGACGCACCACTCACATAAGCCCCTTTTCCACTAGTACCCAGTCGGCCTTACTCTACTCTACTCTACTCTACTCTACTTGGTTCAGTTCTGTTTCCATTACAGCTGGGTATGCCTGGGGTGGGTGGGATTTTTTTTACAGCAAGGCGGTGCCACATTCCAGTGACGTAAAACACGCAATACAATACAGCCTGTCACTGATGTCAGCACAGCTTCACAAACGATCAGTGGTTGTAGAGCTTAAGAATGTCTGGTTTATTTCCTGTGCAAAAAATTGCTGTGATCTAAGTAAAGGAACCCTATTTCACTGTTTATGGGAATGTAGAAAAATCAGAATGTTTTGGGAAGAGGTAAGGGTAACAATTGAAAAAATAATTTCAAAACAAATCACATTGAACCCTAAACTATTTTTGTTGGGTCTGTATCCAGAAAAGCTTAACTTTAATAAGAGTGAAAGAACATTCATAGACCTCAGTTTGCTCAATGCCAAAAAATGTATTGCATTACTGTGGAAAAACTCATAGACCAGATGTGACTCAGTGGTTAAGACAGATGTTACCAACCTTCCACTAGAAAGAATAACATACATACTGAAATCAAAGGAAAATGTGTTTGAGAATATATGGAGACCTTTCATTGATTATGTAAAGAAATTAAACATAACTTTTGAAGAAGAAGGTGAATGATATGTGTGGACCTTGCAAATTCCAAGCTGGTGAATGTATATTATGTATTCTTATGTAATAGATTACCTAGACTAAAGAGAGGAGCATTGTTGTTGACTTGTTTTTGTTAATGGTTGTTGTTTTCATTACCCTTTTTTTTGTTATTTTATTGTTCTTTTTAGTTTTTAAATTACTTTTGTGTTAGTGTCTGACTGTGTGTGCTGTTTGTAAAAAAAAAAGGTTCAATGAAAATATTGTGGGAAAAAAAAATTGCTCTGATCTGCGTGAAAATCATGGACTGTTGAGACATCATGGACGTACCTGCTTCAGCTGCACTGAGTGTGAGATGGTGTCATAGCAAAATACACACACTTATTTTGCACACGCTCTCATATACACGCACACAGACGCACATGCACGAATGTCTCCCCTTTAACAGGTGTGGATACCAGACACATGCTGAGACCTCTTCAGTGGAAGAAGCAGTCTTCTGTTTGTTTTAGTTGTTGGTTTGTTTGTCTTTTTTGTCTGTTCCTCCCTTTTCTTTCCCCCTCCACACACTTCTTTTCCCCATTCCTCATCCTGTTGGGTCTTTCATGGGTAAAATAAGTTCAAGTATTCAAAGTTATTACAGGAGGAGTTTACAATATTCAGTACATAGATAGGTACTGTATAAAACTCCTTTTGGCAAAGTAAATCTGTTTTGGCACAATCAGGGAAGCAGATTTCTGTTCTGCTCACCTCACTGCCTGACAGGACAAGGGGAAAAAAAGTGGAAAATTAATGAGCACTTTCCAAAATTACAAGAAAAAGTTAGTAAATAGGCAAGAAAAAGTCAAAATTTTACAAGAAATAAGTAAAACGTTTATAAGAAAAAAGTTGCAAATTTATGAAAAAGTTTCAAGTTTTTAAGAAAAATTAATCAAATTTGGGAAAAGTCACAAATTTACAAGAAAATAAGTTGGAAAAAAAGGTAAACAGGTAAAGTCCATGTGGGCAAACACAGATGGGCCATTCTGGAATCCACCGACAAACCCACATGGACCCATAAAACAGCCCACTTTAACCACTGGTGGGGCCCACATGGACATGCTGGCTGGGCAATAACTTGTTGAAAATAGTTTGATCAACAATAGTGAGGAAGAATTGAAATAAAGGGTTAAAATGTAAGTGTCCGCTGCTCCACACTGCTGACTGAGCGCTGCTTACAGTGTGACGTCTCCAGGCAGCACGTCTGTCTCTGACGGCCCCCGTCCTGTGACCTCTCACCTCCCGACTGTGTCTCGGCTTCCCCCTACTGTCACTGAGACTTGGAAGAAAACTCCTCCCTCATCCCAGTCATTATGAGAAAGAGGCTGAGTAAAACTGCACCGTGGAGCGTGTGTGTCAGATCTGCGTCAGCCACCTGCTGCTGCAGGGAATGAGAGGTGCAATAGTTCACCAATCAGGAGGCTTTTAATTAATGCTCGTTCCATTACTAATGAGGCATTTTTTCTTAATGATCTTTTTATTAGAGAGAGACTTGATTTCATGATTTTAACTGAAACCTGGCAGCAGGCGTCTGATTTTTTCCCCCTGAATGAAGTGTGCCCACCTGACTGTTCTGACATCAGTGCCCCGAGGCTGTCGGGTCGTGGTGGGGTCTGGCCATCGTGCACAGAAATCTTTTTCTGGATGGACGCAGACTTCCTCCTCTTCTGAATGTCAGATGTCCCGGGCTGGTCCAGCTAATCACTTTCATTGTATTTTAATTTATTGCCCTTCTGGTTCTGCTGGGCAGTTTTTATCTGAGTTTACAGAATTTTTATGACCTCTTATCAAACTGGGCAGTTTTAATAACTGGTGATTTTAATGTTCATGTTGATGATGTATCCTGCAGAACTGCTTCAGAATTTTTACACATCATGGAGTGTTAGTCAGTTTAGAAAGCCAGAGATCAGACCGCCAAGGTCTCTGTCTTCACCTGCAGCCTGATCCACATAGCACCAGACCCCCATGGTCCCTCCTGCAGGTGGTGAGCCCACTGGAGGGCGGACCCATGCAACTCCGTCGGGCTGAGCCCGGCCGGGTCCCATGGGCGGAAACCCGGCCAGCAGGTGCTAGCCATCAAGCCCCTCCCCCAGACCTGGCTGTAGGGCAGGGCCCCGGCAACCCCATACTGGGTGGGGTTCACTGAATCCTTGATTTTTTTATTCATCATGGGTGGATCATTCTTAGTCTGGCCCTTCACCCAGGACCAGTTGGTGTTGGGAGACTCTACCAGAGTCAGATTGCCCCGGACAACATGGCTCCTGGGAACACTAAGGCACCCACCCACCCCCTAAATGATAAGGTGGTGATCCATGGGGGGAAAATGGGCTTTCTGAAATGATCTTTCTCCGTAGGATTGCTGGACTCACCCTTTGAGATCTGGTCAGGAGCTCAATCATCCAGGAGAGGCTCAGAGTAGAACCGCTGCTCCTCCACATAGAAAAGACCAGTTGAGGTAGTTTGGGCTTCTGATCCGGATGCCTCCTGGACGCCTCCCACTTGAGGTGTTTTGGGCATGTCCAACTGGGAGGAGACCACAGGGCAGGCCCAGGACACACTGGAGAGACTACGTCTCCCAGCTGGTCTGGGAACGTCTTGGTATCCTCTCTGAAGAGCTGCACGAGGTGGCCGGGGAGAGGGAAGTCTGGGCTTCTCTGCTTGAGCTGCTGCCTCCATGACCCGGACCTCTGGAAAAGTGGTAGACGATGGATGGATGGATGGAAGGAGTGTTATAACTTTGTGCTCCATGTCAGGGAACCAACTCACAGCAAAGGGCACGTGTTGGACTTAGCTTTCTCCCTCAATCTCCTCACTGATGATCTTAGAATAGAAGAGCCACTTGTGAGCGATCATAACTCTTCTTTCTTTCTTTTCTTTCATCTCTCTTTTAACAGTGATTCTCTGCTCCATTCACGGCCCTTTATAGACGTTTTATCAGCCAGTCTGCTGCTGACAGCTTTGCTCTTTCATTTCATTTTTGTCCCCAGTCTGATTTTACTGATGTTGAAAGTTTGGTTCAGTCCTTTTTAAATAAACAGGATGTGCTGAATCAGAACCAATATGGGTTTAGAGCCAAGAGTACAACATCATTGGCGATAATGGAAGCAACAGAGGAAATAATAAATGCATTAGATCAAGGAAAATATGCAATTGGTGTGTTTATAGATTTTAGAAAAGCATTTGATACAATAAATCATTCAATACTTCTTAATAAATTGCAAATGTATGGTATTAGGGGAATGGCTCTGAAATGGGTTACAAGTTATCTATCTGAGAGACAACAATTTGTGAAAATGGGAGAATATCTGTCTGGGTGTATGGGAATTGCCTGTGGGGTCCCCCAGGGGTCAGTATTGGGCCCCAAATTATTTAACACATATATAAATGATATATTCCAAGTTTCTAAATTATTAAAAATAATATTATTTGCTGATGATACTAATATATTTTATTCTGGAAATAATTATAATCAACTAACCCATACTCTAAATAATGAATTAAATAAGCTTAAAAAATGGATGGATTGTAATAAATTATCACTAAATATAGATAAAACTAAGGTAATGAACACATTCATATAGATAATGTAGTTATTGAAAAAGTTAAGGAGATCAAGTTTTTGGGTGTAATACTGGATGATAAAATTAGTTGGAAACCACATGTCAGATACATACAAAACAAAGCTGCAAAAAATATTGCAGTTATAAATAAAATTAAGCAGGTCCTAGATTATAAATCACTTCATGTCTTGTATTGCTCATTAGCACTTCCATACTTGATTTATTGTATAGAGGTTTGGGGTAACAGTTATAAAAGTAAACTTAATTCATTGTTAATATTACAAAAAAGGGCAGTCCGTGTTATACACAAAGTCAGGTACCTCGAACATACTAATTTATTGTTTTTACATTCAAAGTTATTGAAATTATGGGATCTGGTTCATTATTACACAGCACAATTAATGTTTAAAGTTAGTAAAAACCTCTTGCCACACAATATACAAAATCTTTTCAGGGAGAGAGAAGGGAAATATAATTTACGGGGGAATACAAAATTTAAAATGCATTTAATAAGATCTACTCGGAAGAGTTTTTGTGTGTCTGTGTGTGGGGTAAAATTGTGGAATGGGTTGGGGGAGAAACACAGGCAATGTCCAAACATCCACATATTTAAATCAACATATAAAGAAATGATTTTTGAGCAGTATGAGAGTGAAGGGCAGTGATGTTACATTGTGTCTTCAGTGAGGGAAGGTTGTTGTTGTGTTATGGTGGTTGTGAAGGTGATGGTGTTGTCTGTGTTTGTATTGAACATGCCAGAAGTGTATGTTTATTGTTGTTGTAATATTGTTGGATGTTGGTATTGTTGTCAATATGGACTGTCATTGTTGTGTCATTTTTGTTGTATAATTTGACTATGAGTGTATTATGGTGAATGTGGTTGTGGGATAATGATGATTATGAGTGATACTGTAATTTGTTGGGTATGGAAAAGGGGTGGGACTATATAAGCGTTGGCTTCTTCCCACTCCTTTTGAACATTTTATTTTTGGCTTGTCTTTTTGTTTTGTTTTGAATTCTCTTCTTTTTAGAATGTTCAAATAAAAATCAGTGTCAATGTCAATGTCCTTTAATGACAGCTGTGTTTCAGTCCTTAACAGGGCCGTGCAGAGACTATTGGAGGGGTAGGGGCTCAGATTTGAAAAAAGGGGCACATGGAGCAAGATTTTCTTTTTTTTTTTTTTAGATTTTCAAAATGATAATGTAACAATTCCAACATTGCTGTACAGTTATGACCAAAAAGTTTGGTTTCCCTGGCTCTGTAATGAGTTTAATTTTTATGGTGATCAGATTATTTCATATTTATCTACTATAGGAAAAATGAGGCACAGGAGAGAGAAAAAGCAAAAATTATGAATCATATTTGAACATTACAGAAGAAAAAGAAGGAAACTAGAAGAAATTACAAAAAAAGTTTTAAATTTGTCAGGAAAAAACAAATACATAAAAAAAAAGTAGCTATAATTAGGAAGAAAGTTGGGGAAAGATTGCACATTTACATTTTTATGAATTTAATTTTGAGAAAAAATAGCAAGAAAAAGTCCTAAATTTGCAGCTGTCAACCCTCAGCAGCAGACAGACCAACTTGTCCAGTCCTGTCCTTAACTTAGCCTTCAAAGAAGCTCCAGGGTCCATTTTAAAGCGGCCCAGCCTGCTTTGGGCAGCTCTGTGGCAGCACAGCAACTCACCCTTGGCCATGGGATCTCAGCTTCTATCCCACCCCCTGACCAACGGTGACCCTTCTGGCTGGAGTCTGCATGTTCTCCCCGTGTCTGTGTGGATTTTTTCAGGGATTTCTCAGGTTTCCTCCCACAGGGGCCAAAAACATGCAGGTCAGGTTCAATGGCATCAACTGGGGAGGTGTGAATGTGAGCTGTCCCTCCCCCCAGGCCACAGTTTTAAATAGGAATGTGTTCTGAATCTGTCCTGCCTGCTTAAATAAAGGCTTGTGAAGGAAAAATAAGTTCAAGCGAGATGTGGCAAGCTGGAAGGTTGCAGAGTTTCCTCCATCAAAATGAAGGAAATAAACCATAAACCAACACAGACCACTGTAGCGCTGTGCACTACAGTGGTCTGTGTGTCTGCTGTGAGGCAGGTATTGTAAGCTCTTTTATACAGACAGAGAAACCCTGGGGGGACAACCAGAACAATGGACTACTGTTTATACATCCCCGGATTAAGGAGAAGACGTCCAGGCGCCAGTGGTCATGCTAATCATATGTATTGACTGATATGTATATCAATATGCTAATGTGCCATGCATTCTCTCTGTTTGTATGAAGTATAAAAGAGCTGGCAACACAGACAGCACGACACAGCACAACACTGTAGGGCACAGCGCTACAAGTGCACGTCATGATGTTGGAGGAAAATAAAACTCTGCAACCTTCCTGCTCGCCGCATCTCGCCTGAACTTATTTTTCCTCCACACTGGTGACCCTTGACAAAGAATGGAATACGAGGTGAACACCCCGGAGATGACCCAGATGGAAAGACCGAGAAAGCGTCATGGTGCGCCCCTCACCTGATCTTATCCCTCCACACTGGTGACCTGACGAGAGAGAATGACTGTCTGCTCCCTCTCACCGTGCTGTGGACAGCAGAGGACCAGAGAATGCCTGCAAACTCTTCATCCTCACCGGAGTGTGTGCCCCGGAGCGGGCAGCTCTTGCACCGACACGCACCATGAACCGCGACACGAGTGAAACGAAGGAAGCAGCCTGAAAAGGGAAATCATCAACGCCAACTGCATTGATTTCTACCAAGCTCCCCAACCCTGAATCACACGACAGCGGACCTCCTGTGCACAGAAGCCCCACACGCACACCGCAGGATTACGAGGACAGTGCAACTGCCAGTTATGTGGTCACGGTGCCAAGCATGCACCACGCACAAAGACGAACCGGCTCCACAGACTGATACATTGTCCTCCGCCGCTGCACATGCCCGAGAAAAACGGCCGATCGCCACCCTCGGATCCTTCAGGGCTGCTCACGCACCTGAAGCAGATGTGCAGCCCGCACACAGGACTTTGTATGGGTTTCTCAGCCACGGCGCACAAGGGGAATTTAGCCGATTGCTGTCCCCGATGGCTTTAGGGCTGCTTCTGCACCTAAAAGCCAAACCGCCACGTCCCTCACACAGCTGCAGTTGTTTCACAGCCGCTACGCATCCTCGGGGAATTTGGCCGCTCGCCTTCCCCACATCCTCGCTGGATCGAGCCGCGAGAGGAGTCAGAGACTTCATTTTTTTTTTTCACAGCCGCTGTGGATCACCGCCAGGTTTAACGGGAAAGTCCACACACAATTTTTGCACAGCCCAGACACCTTTGACGTCCTGGGCCGGCACTCACTTACTCTCACCCCCCCTCCCCTATCTCTTCCACAGCGCTCTTCCCGCACCTCACTCCCTAAAGCCGGCCGATTGTTGTCCGGTTCCATTACGCACGACGCACATCGGCTACGGCGCCCACGATCCACAGCCGTTCAACGTGCTGGAACCTAGAGCGGAGCACATTGTTTTTTTCCACCCCCCCCCCCCCCCCCCCCCCGGACTGACGTGCCCTCCGGCACTCCTTTACAGCAGGACAGTTCTACCGGAGCTGAAGCTCGAACGACGGCGGGGGGTCACACCCCCTGCTGAGTGTTCTGGGGGGAGCCCTGTGGTGACCCACCACAATCTACATGGACATTCAATCCTCACACTCATTAAGTCAGGGGGAAGCAGAGGACCGTTCACACACAGACAGAGAACCCCTGGGGGGACAACCAGAAAAATGGACTATTGTTTATACATCCCCAGAATAAGGAGAAGACGTCCGGGTGCCAGTGGTCATGCTAATCATATGTATTGACTGATACGTATATCAATATGCTAATGTGCCATGCATTCTCTCTGTTTGTGTAACGTATAAAAGAGCTGACAACACAGCACGACACAGCACAGCACTGTAGCGCTGTGCTACAGTGCGTCTCTTGAAGTTGGAGGAAAATAAAACTCTGCAACCTTCCAGCTCGCCGCATCTCACCTGAACTTATTTTTCCTCCACAGCCTCAAATAAATACTGATCTCTAAACCTTTATTTAACAGCTGGGATTTACGTCCCCCTGTTAGAATGGTGTGGCCCATGTATTTTGGCCCACATATGCATAAGCATAAAGGGGATGCTGGAGATTGCATGTGTGGATTGACTTCACATCCTGAATGGAACAATAGGTCTGGACCACCTGCAGTTAACAACAAGAGGACGGAGGTACGGCGATAAGGGACTGAAAGGACTTCCCGACCTCCTAGGAGACAGGTGGAGGACTGAGAGACCGGAGGGGGAGTTAATGTCAATAGGGGGTTTTGACAGGGATATGTGATTCTCCCTTTGTGTGAAATGTATAAATGTGAAGGTCTGATGCAGCTCAGTCTCTTGTGTTCTTGAGAGAAGGCTGGGGATGAAGTGCATGAATAAAACCTGAATTAAGAACCAATTCAGCTTCATTATTTCACGCTCCCCACATTGGTGACCAGTGACGTGTGAGAATGCCTGGAAATGCTCTCCACGATCAGGACTCATTGGAGTCTGCCCTAGCGAGTGCCATCGCCGTCAAACTGCCGGAATTCTGGCAGGACAACCCAGACTCGTGGTTCCTCCAGGCGGAGGCACAGTTCACGCTCGCAGGCATAACGGCGGATGACACCAAGTTCTACCACGTCATCGCTAGACTCGACAACCGCACAGCTCGATGCGTGCGGAGCCTGGTACAGCAGCCACCTGCCGAAGACAAATACGGCAGATTGAAGGCTGCCCTCACCAAGTGTTTCACGCCCTCAGCTGAAGAGAGGGCTAGGAGGCTCCTGGCTATGCTCAACCAAGGAGGACACAGGCCAGTCGCCCTGATGGAAGATATGCTGCAGCTGAGGGGGTCAGACAACGATGGTTTCCTCTTTAAGTACATCTTCCTGACTAACCTCCCGACGCATATGAGAGGAACGCTGTCCAGCATGCGTTGTGACACCCAGCAGGATTTCCGTGAGCTGGCCCAAGAAGCGCAGAGGCTCCTCAGCTCCTGCGGCGAGCAGACGACTGCGGCGGCGACCCGAGGCAGTGACGAGCCGGAGACAGCCGAGCCAAGCCTACCAACAATGGCAGCGGCGCGGCCCCGACGCGGCGGAGGTGATGGCCCAGCGGCAGAGGCGCGGCCCCGACGCAGTGGAGGAGAGGATCTCTGTTTTTATCATCGGCGGTTCGCAGAGAGGGCGCACAGGTGTGTGCCGCCGTGCAACTTCAAGAAGTCGGGAAACGGCAGGACCGAGAAACGTTAGCAGCTTCGGCTCTCGGCGAAAGAAATAAGCTGCTCTACATCACAGATACGAGCTCCGGGCGGCAGTTCCTTATAGACACCGGAGCCCAAGTGAGTTTCATCACCCCAACCTATGCTGACCGGGTGGCTGGCCCCCGTGGAAACAGGGCAACGGCGGCGAACGGCTCGAGCATCAACACCTACGGGGAAAGGACTTTGTCTCTGTCCTTGCATGGCCGCACTTATGAATGGACTTTTGTCATAGCGGCGGTGAGTTTCAACATGTTAGGTGCTGATTTTCTGTGCTCACACGGTTTGTTAGTTGACCTTGCCAATAGGCGGCTGGTAAATGCACTCTCTTTTTATTCTATTCCCTGTGCAGCTCGAGTGTCCCCGCCACCAGTGCAGACCAACGTCGCCACAGCAGGCGGTAAGTTTAACACAATCCTCACCCAGTTTCCAGCACTCACGGTTCCCACATTTTCGGCAACAGTTGCGAAACACGGGGTGGAGCATTTTATCACTACAACTGGCCCCCCTGTCTTCGCGAAAGCTCGGCGCCTGGATGCTGCTAAACTCTCCATGGCGCGCGAGGAGTTCGCCAGCCTAGAGAGGCTGGGCATTATTCGCCGTTCAAAAAGCCCATGGGCTTCGCCGCTGCATATGGTCCCGAAAGCCGACGGCTCCTGGAGACCTTGCGGCGATTACCACAGACTAAACAACGCCACGGCACACGATCGCTACCCCATCCCACACATACAGGATTTTTCGGTGCATTTAGCGGGGGCGCGCATTTTTTCTAAAATAGACCTGGTTCGCGGCTACCATCAGGTTCCAGTCCGGCCGGAGGACATTCCTAAAACAGCGGTTATAACCCCTTTTGGACTTTTTGAGTTTTTGCGCATGCCGTTTGGCCTTAAAGGCGCCGCACAAACATTCCAATGCATGATGGATGCCGTGTTACGTGATCTTCCATTCGTGTTCGTTTACCTCGACGACATTTTGGTCACCAGTACTTCAGAGGAAGAACACGAAAAACACCTCACTGCGGTTTTTTGGAGGTTGAGAGAGCACGGCTTAATAATTAATCCAGCCAAGTGCCAGTTTGGCGTTGCGCAGATCGATTTTTTGGGCCACCGCGTGTCCCCAGAAGGAGCAGTTCCGCTGCCGGATAAGGTGCGCGCAGTAGCAGATTTTCCCCGACCGCAAACGGTCAAATCATTGCAGGAATTTTTAGGAATGGTAAATTTTTATAACCGTTTCCTACCCGATGCAGCGCAGCTCATGCAGCCATTATACGCCGCGCTCAGAAAGCAAAAACCCTCCAATACAATCGAGTGGTCCCCGGAGCGGGAGCGCACGTTCACGGAGGTAAAAAAAGCCTTGGCTGAAGCCACGCTTCTAGCTCATCCGGACCCATCGGCCCGCATCGCGCTAACTACCGACGCATCGGATTTGGCCATAGGGGCGGTGATAGAGCAGCATGCTGCCGGTGTTTGGCAGCCGCTAGCATTCTTCAGCAAATCCTTGAGCGAAGCTGAGCGGAAATACAGCACGTTTGACAGAGAGCTGTTAGCACTCCATTTGGCCATCCGCCATTTCCAGTTCTGGCTGGAAGGCCGGCGTTTCACCGCTTTTGTTGACCATAAGCCGCTCACTTTCATGATGTCCAAAATTTCAGATCCGTGGTCGGGCCGGCAGCAGAGGCAGCTGGCCGCAATTTCGGAATTTACCACTGATATTCAGCACGTAGCAGGTAAACTCAACATAGTAGCAGACTGCCTCTCTCGCGCAGCCACAGCACTGGCGCGCGCAGGGGCAGATTATACTACGGCAGCCGCGAAGCAAAATAGCAGTGCGGAAGCGCAGGCGGCCCCGGTTCACATGGGGATAGATTACGCAGCCATGGCAGTGGAGCAGGGCAGAGATGCGGACGTGCGCGCGCTCCAGTCTGGACCAACAGGGTTAAGGCTGGAGAGCAGGTGTTTGCAAACTGGTATGCCCCCCCTAATCTGCGATGTGTCAACCGGGCGGCCACGCCCGGTAGTTCCGGCCGCGTGGCGCCGCCGCGTTTTTGACTCGGTCCACTCCCTGGTACACCCAGGGGTGCGCGCTTCAGTGAAAATGGTAGCGGAGAAGTTTGTTTGGCCGAGCCTGCGCAAGCACGTGAAACAGTGGGCAAGGACCTGCATGGCTTGTCAGCAGGCCAAATTCATAAGCACACAAGAGCCCCTTTAGAACCGTTCCACATTCCGGCCAAAAGATTCGATCACGTGCACGTCGACCTCGTGGGCCCCCTACCGTCGTCGCAGGGGTTCACACATCTTTTGACAATGGTGGACCGAACCACACGCTGGCCGGAAGTGGTCCCACTGGCATCGACCACGGCCGCAGAGGTGGCTCGCGTTTTTTTGACGGCCTGGGTAGCGCGTTTCGGGGTCCCGTCGGATATTACGTCCAACAGACGGCCTCAATTTGTCTCTGAGCTGTGGTCAGCAATGGCCAGCAGCTTAGGAGCGAAAATTCACCGCACCACCGCTTATCACCCTCAGGCTAATGGTTTATGCGAACGTTTTCATAGGTCTTTGAAGGCAGCCCTCAGAGTGTCGCTTATAAGATAAGATAAGATAAGATAAGCCTTTATTAGTCCCACAATGGGGAAATTCCAGGATTGCAACAGCATAGGGATAGCAACACTCAGAGCAACAATCAGAAGGCAAGAAAAAAACATCTAGTAAACATATGTCCATATTACTATAAATGTATATATATAGACACACAGTGCAGAGCATTATGGCTGGTGGATGTGCAGCAGAAAGTCTAAGCTCTCTCTCCGCGGATGCAGCGGGCCAGCTGGAAGTCTTTGGGCATGATGGTGACCCCCTTAGCGAAGAAGAGACCACCAGGTGGGTCTCGCTGGTCTCCTGCAGAGCCATGACGGCGAAACTCAGGAAACGCAGGACGATCTTGAAGTCCTGAGCGATCTCCCTCACCAGGCGCTGGACGGGCAGCTTACGGATGAGCAGCTCCGTGGATTTCTGGTAGCGACGGATCTCTCTCAGAGCCACGGGCCTGTGACGGCGAGGCCTCTTCACTCTGCCGGTGGCCAGAGCGCCTCTCCGAGCAGCCCTGTGGCTAGCTGTCTCCTGGGGGGCTTCTTCCTCCAGTAGATTTTACGGGCGGTCTGCTTGGTTCTTGCCATCGCTCTTTATTATTCTGTCTTATATTTCTTTCATGCCGCCTAAACTCCAGCCCGGCACCCGCTTCGTTTTCGCTACAGCTCCCGGTATGGATGCAGATTGGGTAAACAAACTACCATGGGTTTTATTAGGGTTTTATTAGGGTTTTATTAGGGTTGCGTTCTGCGCCTAAGGAGGATTTAAATGCCTCCCCAGCGGAGTTAGTTTTTGCACAACCTCTCAGGCTGCCCGGTGAGTTTCTACCAGAGCATCCGGAACCGGGACGCCTCCCGGCTCTTGGACCACCAACCGGCACGGGAGCGGACATGCTCCCGGGCCCCGTTCATCACCCTTTTCCGCGCGTTTTTGTTCCCAGAGCTTTGAAAAATGCTGAGTTCGTTTTTGTCAGGCACGAAGCTCTAAGACCAACCCTCCGACCGCCATATGATGGGCCATATAGGGTGCTGGAGGCAGGTGATAAGCATTTTGTGCTAGATTTGGGAGACAGAAAAGAGACAGTCAGTATTGACAGACTTAAGCCTGCCTTTGTGATGAACGACGAGTCTGTACGGGTAGCGAGGGCACCTCGACGTGGCAGACCCCCCAGGGAACGCGTCCTGGAGCCCCCGCAGGGATCAAATAACCACTCTCTTCCGCAGTCAGCAGATTCTTTGCAGAACGGCGCAGCAGGGACGCCGAGACCTGCCTACAGCAGATTCGGAAGACGGTTGAAGCCCAGACGGCGTACGGACTGACTGTTTGATGTTTGATGTGATCATGTGGTATAGGCTATGCTATTGATGTTATCACGGATTTTTGATGTGGTCATGTGGTATAGACTGTGCTGTTGATATTAACATGTTCTCTGAATTTTAATATATTGTCCATTCTTCGACGTTTGGGGGGGGGGGGGGTTGTGGCCCATGTATTTTGGCCCACATATGCATAAGCATAAAGGGGATGCTGGAGATTGCATGTGTGGATTGACTTCACGTCCTGAATGGAACAATAGGTCTGGACCACCTGCGGTTAACAACAAGAGGACGGAGGTACGGCGATAAGGGACTGAAAGGACTTCCCGACCTCCTAGGAGACAGGTGGAGGATTGAGAGACCGGAGGGGGAGTTAATGTCAATAGGGGTTTTGACAGGGATATGTGATTCTCCCTTTGTGTGAAATGTATAAATGTGAAGGTCTGATGCAGCTCGCTTTCTTGTGTTCTTGAGAGAAGGCTGGGGATGAAGTGCATGAATAAAACCTGAATTAAGAACCAATTCAGCTTCGTTATTTCACGCTCCCCACAAATGGAATTATAAATGTCTCTTTTTCCTGGTGGCTGCAGCTCCACTCTGGAAAAAAAAAAAACAACAACAATGAAGAGGATGATAAAATAAAGGCGCTGTTGGATTTTTAAATTGCTTTATTATCACCCGCCTTCCTCGGAACTAGGCTGCAGCCCATGGCTTGAGCAGGCTGCAGCTTCCTTCCTCCAGCTCTCCAAGAGGAGACACGTGTGTGTCTCCGCACAGTACAGAAATCAAGATGCAGTAGTCAGAGTGAGAGGCAGAATCACAACTTGGCACAGCATTTATACCCAACTCAAACAATAGATCAAAGGACCTTCACAGCAGTCAATCTGGCATTTGCATATCAAAGGAACAGACAGGATGCATGAGCACAATGCATGGATAACACATGGATGATACATTAACTCAAAGCAGTGACATGCATAACCGGCAGACTGTAGCAGAAACAACCAGAATGTGAGGTGATTGTCTTTTAGCCTGTTGTGGGGGTTAAATCAAACTGCCACAAACAACAACAAAAAAAAAAAAAAAACACACACCAGGAAAGAGCCTCACTAAATATTTTAGACAAGTCTTTAAACTCTTTCCTGCTTCTATGAAAATGTCATTTTACCTCTGGATGAAGGAATTTAGGCCGTTCAGTCTCTCTAAAAAAAGTCCAACCAGTCTGAACTTTTTCAGTCCAAGCAGGAACAAGAACAAACTCAGTTCTCTCACATTTCCATAAAGAAAGAATGATGTAAAATTACTAGGAAACACCACCACGATAAATGATTAAAGTGATCTACCCGCTGTCAGGGGAAGGTGTTTGGTATGTTTTCTTTGTTCCTTTATTTGATCTGACTAACATTCTCCGGAACTCGAACCTGGTTCTCATCTTCTAACAGGCAATCCCGGCCTGCTCACAGACCATTACTGACGCCTTGTGGCTACAACATGCAATAACAACTGATCATTACATCCCCCTTTCTTTGAAGCAAACTGCAGTTTAGTTTAGTTTATTGGTTTTTTTGTCAGGGACAATGAACAGAAAAAAACATTAAACACAGGGTAAAGATGCTCTGTAGCAGATTATAGCGTTCTCACTAATTTCCATCTGTAGTCTCTGAGGCAGGCAGGAAGATAGTGTAGCGAACTCAATATGAGCACCCTACTTGGCTTGCCAAGTGGGTTGACCCTATTGGCGACACAGGTAGGGTGCGGGACTCCGGAGCGGGAGGCGTGAGTTCGAATCTCCCGGTGGGACATCGCCATGTCGAGCAGCACGTTACATTGGTGTCAGAAGTGGGATCTCCTGTCCAAAGCAGTAATGGGGCGCTGACATCGGGACGATGTCGAGAACCAGAGGGGAGTAGTGTAGCGAACTCAATATGAGCACCCTACTTGGCTTGCCAAGTGGGTTGACCCTATTGGCGACACAGGTAGGGTGCGGGACTCCGGAGCGGGAGGCGTGAGTTCGAATCTCCCGGTGGGACGTCGCCATGTCGAGCAGCACGTTACAATATTAAAAGAAAAGCAGCACATATCAGCAGTTCAGGTCAGGTTTCAGAATCTGTTGACCCTGAAACAAGCAGGGAGGAAGTTTAAAAGGTAAAAAGATCAGAGAGACGGCACACATAAAAACAATTTAAGAAGACAATTTCAAATCCCCTTTAAGGAGGAGAGTGAATGCTGGCAGGCTTGATCAGGTTACCACACAAATCACAGGTGTCAGGTATCTTAGCAACTGTCTTGGTAGTTGTAAGTGCAGGCTATATTAAATGAATGAGACTGAGAGGGCCGTGTGGAAGTGCTGGCAGCCATTTATTTTTCAGTAAAAATCCCAGTTAATCTGCCCAGCCACAAGAGGGCACTCAAGGATAGTGCATGGACTAAGCCTCTACCATAACACCCCCCTTCTCGGTACATAATGAACAATAATGTTAGATCAAAAACATTTTCAATATAATGCAGTAAATTAAACATTGCATCTTATTGTATGTACTGTTAAGTATTTCACGCTGTAATAACCCCCCTTTTTTCACTTGAACCATGGACTAACTATGAAGGTGGGATAGACGTCCCATGCCTTCAGCTGAGTGAGGGGATTATTCTGCCCTGGGCTGGTCACTCAGGTGTTCGAGAGTACCTTCTACCTAGATCAAAATCCTTAAGGTACCTCGGAGGATTTCTCTCTCTGGTAGGGTACTGCTTCTCCGTAGCATGGTTGTTTGGAGATGTGGGGAGCCGAGGAGTACCAGGTGTCAAGTTGTTATGCTCGGGCAGGACAGGATCAATGGGGTCCTCAGGTTCAGTCTTAGTCCCTGTGAGTGTGACAAGATGACTCCAGTTGCGTCGCAGAAGTCCTCTGGGAGTCTGAACCAGGTAAGACCGTGGTGTATCCGCTCTGGCTGAAACTGTCCCATTTTCTTTCATCTCTGTAATCCAAACCTGATCTCCTGGGTGTAGTCCCGAAAGGTCACATGCTTGGTGTCTGCTACTGAACCACCTCCACTGTTTATCTCTCTTCTCCTCCGTTCTCTCTCTCTCAGTGTTGTCATGCCAGTCCACCCTGGTTTGAGGCAGGATGGATGGATGATCACTGTAGTGCGAAGTTTCCTTCCCATTAGGAGGTCTGCAGGGCTGTAGCCGTTGGCAAGTGGAGTTGCACGGTATGCCATGAGCGCAAGATAGGGGTCGCTCTCTTTCTGCAGAAGGTTTTTCACTGTTCTCATGGCTTGTTCAGCTTCACCATTGCTCTGGGGCAATCTTGGCCTGGAGGTGGTGTGGACAAAGCACCATTCTGAAGAGAACTTTTGGAAGTGCTCTGATGAGAACTGTGGGCCTTTGTCACTCCGAACCTCCACAGGAATGCCGTCTCACGAATATGGACTTCATGTGTTCAATCACTGCAATAGAAGTGGTGTGTGTGAGCTTGGCTGCTTCTATGAATCTGCTGAAATAGTCCACTAAAGGCAGGTACTGGCTGTTATTCCATTCAAAGAGATCAACACCAACCAGTTCCCATGGATGTGTGGGCAGTAGTGTTTCTCTGTGGTGTGGCCTTGCCTTAGCACACATGTCACATTCTGACACTAACTTCTGCAGTTGTGCACTCAGCCCCGGCCACCATACCGACTGCTTTGCTCTCTCCCTGGATTTTGCAATGCCCTGGTGACCTGTGTGCAGGTGGCCCAAAATGTCCTTTTGGAGTGACTTGGAATGACTATACGTGCCCCCTTAAACAGTAGGCTATTTTTGACTGTGTGGTCACCAGCGTGTTGATGGTAGGGAAAGCATGGTCCTGGTATGTTGTGTTTGTCCAGCCAGCCATTCCAACAGTATTGTTTCACTTGTTTTAGCATTTCGTCTTTGTCTTGTTTTTTCCTGATATGTTGTAATCATCCTTCAGTTGCTGGAAGATTAGTGACAACTTGATGTGTGTACAAGTCCATTTCTTCTCCTAGTGTTTTGTCACACACTGTCATTTCTGGTGCTCTGGACAACACGTCCGCGGTTGCTATGCTTTTGCCAGGCACGTGAGAGATGGAGAAAGAGTACTTCAATCTCATTCTTAGTCTCTGTACTCGTGGTGGTAGTTCGTCAAGGTTCTTTGAGATTAAAAGTGGCACTAAGGGCTTGTGATCTGTCTCTACATGGAACTCAATGCCTATGAGAAAATCTGAGAACCGCTCACACTCCCAGGTTATGGCCAGTGCCTCCTTCTCAATCTGAGCGTACCTTTGTTCTGTCGGGCTGAGTGCTCTTGATGCAAATGCGACTGGCTTTATTGCATCATCTTCTTGTTTTTGAAGCAGCACTGCTCCGAATCTGAAAGAAGATGTGTCAGCTGATAGTGTTGTCTGTGCTTTGGGGTTGTAGAGTGCCAAATTTGGTGGCACGCTCAGTTCTTACTTGATCGTGTCAAACGCTTTTTGTTGCGCTTCACCCCAGCCCCACATGTTCTTGGAGCTCTGCAGGTCCCTCAGTGGCTATGTTTTCTCTGCAAGGTGAGAAAGGTATTTTCCCAAATGATAAACCATCCCCAGGAACCGCTTCACGCCACTTACATTTGTGGGTGCTTCCATGCTGCTGACTGCTTTCACTTTTTCCGGGTCTGCTTTCACTCCGGTGCTGTCGATGATCTGTCCTAGAAACTTGATGGAGGTTTTAAGAACTCACCCTTCTCACTTTTCAGCGTTACTCCAGCTTTTTCGAGCTGCTGCAGAGCTGCTTCCAGTCGTGTGTTGCGTTGGGCCTTGTTTCAGCATACACCAATATGTCATCCATCTGGCAGACCATGCCATCCATCTCCTCCAAGAGCTGTGACATCCTTCTCTGAAAATGTTTGGGAGCCTTGAGGAGTTTCTTCTCACAGTATCGGGTTGGAGAAGAGTGGTCGCACTGTGGTTTGTGGGACTGGCCAATTCTGCGACCAATGGACGGAGCTGTGTGGGACGAACCTTTGCTTAGTAATCTTAACAATGATCAGGCCCAATTCCACCCAGGGCCATCGTGAGAGGGTCCCAGTTCCAGCGCCCAAGTAACCCTAGTTGAGGGAAACTGGGCGGCACGGTGTGATTCCTGATGCCCGTGACAGCAGGTGGCACCAAGTAGAGGGCCCATTCTACTCCCAGATTTCAGCTGGAAGAAATCGGAGAGCAGGGGGTCACAAAGGCAAAGTCAGCAGTGAATATGAAAGAGAGTGGGGCAGGACTGGCTGGCACAGAGAAATGACATGCCAAACAGAGGCACTGGATGTCGAGTAGAGTCCCTCTGGGGGTCTCGGACGGGGCCTGACCCAGAGAGGTGGCCTGGTCAAGAGGTGTTCGGGACAAAAGTCGACGAGAAGATGACCAGGGGCGGCTGCAGGTGGTGGCTGTTGGGGAGGATGCCTACCTCCAGCTATCTGGTGGCTTGTGGAGGCATCCCTGTGAGATGCGATGCGCCAAAGAGGAGAAGGTGGTGTTTGGACTTCGGCGTGGGTCATCCCTGGGAGCGAAGAAAAGAGGGTGCACCGGAGGGGAACTGTCTGATGGTTTACCTGGGAAGGGGGTCCTTTACTGGGGCAGACTGATGGTTGGGCGATGTATATAATGCATTGTGATGGAAATGGGGGATAGCCAAATTGTATATTAGTTCTGTTAATGGGATCGTTTTGTGTTTTATACTATTTATTTTAGGAACACGGCAGTTCTCTCTTTAATGGACTGTGCTTTTAGTATAGACTGCAGAATAATCCGTCTTGCCGTGGGGGGTGGAACGGTAGTCCACCTGTTCCCCCCTAGTTTTAGGTGGTTTTGAGTGAGTGTGATAGATTGTTTAGGTGTTTCTGCATAGTTTTAGTGCATGATTTGGGTTCCAAATTGGGGAGGGTTTTGATTGTATGCGTGTGTTGGACCATTTTTTTTGGGGGGGGGGTGTTATGTTGTTATTAGGACAAATTATTGTGTGACACGGGTGGTGGCTCCACCTTTCCGGTTCCTCCACCCCCCCGGGGTATAAGAGGGCTGGAAGGAAGAGGGGTGATCTCTTGACCTCCTCTTGGCCTGACAGCAGCGCCTTGTATTGTACGAGTGAGTCTGCAATAAAGTCATTTTCAGTTCAACACTCAGTCTCGTCCTTGGTTCTCACTTTACCGACATAACACTAGGTGCACGCCAAAACCAAGCTACAAGCTACCAGCTAGACATCGAGGTGGGACTGGGGCCACAAGTGGAGGAGCCCCCGGTTACCGAAGACGGAGGGCCATTCGAGGAGCTCGGTGCAGTACATGACCATAGTGCTGGTGGTGAAAACAGCATAGTGAGCAATGACAGCATGGAGGGAGAACAGCAACCGGACTCAACTGAGATTTCCCCGCGGCTGGAGTCCGGAGGCAAGAAGGCTGAAAGCCCCGAGAAGCAACAGCGACAGCTGGGCACAGAGACAACACAGCGGAGCGCCTTGGACAAGGGTGCTGGGCGCAGTGGCGAGGCGCATGGGTCGACAAGTGACGCTGACGAGCGTGCTGCAGTTTTCTCTGGAGTTCGGCCGCGGGAGGGCTGGGGTGTCTGCGGATACAACGGCGACAGCTGCGGTAGTGTTGGAGGCAGTCAGGGGCGGACCGACAAGCACAGAGGGACTGCACGCCGGACAGCAGCACTGCGGGTCCAGATGAGAGAAGCAGTCGAGGGTGAGAAGAAGGGACATTCTTGCCAGGGAGGTCAGCTTTGACCCTGGCGGCAGGCGGCTTCCAGGGGCGCTCATGCCGTGGGGCTGCCATGGGCCCCCGAGCCGGTTTTATCCTTGGCTGTCAGTGGACTGTGGTGTAACATGAACACTTTGATATAAATATGTTTATTGGTGTGCATGTGAATGGTTGTTGTGATACGGGATTATTTTGTATAGAGATACTATTCAATTTTAGTTGTTTTTTGGGTGAATGTGTTCGACCATCACTGTTTACCGTTATTTCCCTGAGTGCATGATTCGGATCCTAAATTAGGGTGGGTCTGAATTTTGTGTTTGTTTTGCACTTTTGTAAGGGGGAGGGGAATGCTGTGTAGTGAGTGTGGTGTGTGTGTGGCCCTTAGGGCTTGCCGTAGTCGCCCTGGGTGTGACATCAGAAGGGTTACGGCACTCTGTATATAGTTCAGTGTTTCTCAATAAAGGTTCAGTTCGCTGCATGGCATAAGAGTGACTCTGACCATTATTACATCCATCCATCTTCTTTCACTTAATCCTTTTTGGGTCGCGGGGGGGGGGGGGGGGCTACAGCCTATCCCAGCATCTTTGGGTGAGAGGCAGGGGACACCCTGGACAAATCGCCAGTCCATCGCAGGGCCAACACAAAGAGACAGACAACCATTCACTCTCACAGTCACACCTAAGGACAATTTAGAATCCCCAGTTGATGCCAGTTAACCTAACTTGCATGTTTTTGGCATGTGGGAGGAAACTGCAGAAATCCCGGAGTAAAGCCACACAGACACGGGGAGAACATGCAACCTCCACATAGCTCGCTCTTGGTCAGGGGCTGGGATCAAACTGTGGGATCTCCCGGCCAAGGGTGAGTTGCTATGCTGCCGCAGTGCTGTAACGCATTACTGAATTTTTAAACAGTAATTTCGTTACACAGCACGTTACTGCAAAAGTGGTGGCATTACAGTTACTCCCAACACCGAATATGACACAATAATGCACAAACTTGACTGTGATGTCACTGTGATGTCACTTTTATTTAACAACTCTATCATTTATTATTAACTGTACAAAGAAAAAACAGATGACTTTTTTCTTTATTCTCTCAGTTGTTTTGCTCTGCCAAGGAAAATATATGAACAAGAAACACAAACATGTTGGTGGGACTGATGACAGAGAAGGAGCGTCATCTTGTGGTGAGCCGCTGAAGCGCACATCGATCCACAAGTCAATGGCAGAAATGCGTCATGAAGGACGTCTGTGTTCTGAAATGAATGAATGTGCAGCAAAGAGGGCAGTGAAGGATGGTGGAGGAGGATTAGTTTCTGATTCTGTTCACACAGTCGCCAGTTGGAGTTCAGATCAAAAGTCTGACGTCCCTTCAGGGCCACCGGAAAGTCTGGGAGAGCAACATTTTTCTGGCAAATCGACAACTTTTTCTCATAAATTTGTAGCTTTTTCCTCTTATAAATTTGCAACTTTTTCTTATACATTTGCAACTTTTGTTCCTAAATTTGCAACTTTTTTCTGGTAAATCAGCAAAATTTTTCTCATATATTGTCAAATTTTTCCTAAATCTGCAACTTTTTACTCATAAATTTGCTATTTTTTTCATTTAATTTTTTTTCTTGTCAACATGCAACTTTTTTACTCATGAACTTACTATTTTTTCTCGTAAATTTGCAACTTTTTTCATCGCAAATCTGTAACTTTTTGTTGTCAATTTTTGACTTGTATGAAGAAAAAAGTTGAAAATTTACAGGATAAACGCTGCTCATTTATGAAAAGCATTGCATATTTTTGAGGAAAATAATTGCAAATTTATGAGAAAAAAGTCAGAAATTTATGAGAAAATGGTGAACGTTTACAGGAAAAAGGCTGCAAATTTATGAGAAAAAAGTTGCAGATTTGTGAGAAAAAAGTCAAATTTATGAAAACAAAAAGACACAAATTTATGACAAAAAAACGCTGTAAATCTATGAGGAAAAAGTTAAAATTTTACAGGAAACAAGTTGAAAATGTACAGGAAAAAATCTGCAAATTTATGAGAAAAAAAGTTGATTTTTTTGAGAGGAAAACAATTGCAAATTTATGAGGAAAAAGTTGAACGTTTAAACGTTTAAAATGTAGATTGTTGTTTTTCTGGAAAGTGCGGTTTGTGATGTCTTGTACTGAGCGTGTATTTGGATTTAGACTATTTGGAAATGGATGGGCGTAGAAAGCGTCCCAGGTCAGCTGTTTGGGATCACTTTGACCGTCTTGATGGAAAAAAAAGTTAAATGTTGTGGAGAAAGGAAGCAGACGAGGCAATGCGCTAGACAACGCAAGAACTTTATTCCTTCTCCAACATTCAGTACAGAAAAAGCTCTTCCGGGTCTCTGTGCATTTTCCTTTTATACTGTAACGTCGGGGCCATTTTAAGGGGGGCAGGGATTTCCCAGCATGCTTTGCCAGTTGAAAACGTTACTGTGTGTGTATTAAATGTGTTATTACTGAGTTATACTGCTGTGTTATTATAACTGCGTTATAATGACCCAGCAGTGTTTAGCAGGATTAGGGCAAGATGTATCATGTATGTGTAACCATGATTGAAATGGAGGTCTGGGAGAATGACCTCCCCTCCTCTCTGTGCTCAGAAGTAGTTGGGGTTGGTGGTGTGTAAATAAAGCCTGTTCATCACAACCATCTTGCTCCTCTTTCTTTGTGTGAATCCCGCAAACGTCACACTGGTGTCAGGAGTGGGGATGGAGCAAGATGAGGATCCAGGCGGAGGTCTGGCGGCCAGAGCGGTTCATCGCTCGGCTGTGAACGGAGCGTAGAGCTGAGAAGCCGGCCCCCGGAGAGGTTTGCCGCGATGGACGGAGCAGCGGACCCAAAGGGCTGAGCAGAGCAAACCAGCCCTGTTTCCCGCCCTTTTCAGGGCAGGACGGGCTGGCGATTCCAGAGCAATTAGGAGCGGCGATCGACCGGGAGATGATCATCCCATCCGTCCAGCAGCGGGCCAAGATTCCCCGCTACAATGGCGAGAACCTGTTGGATGACCACCTGGCCCAGGTCGAGTTGGCTGCCGCGCTGAACGACTGGTCATCGGAGGAAACCGCTGTGCTGAGAGCGAGTGGGAGGAGGAGCTACGGCAGCGTGTGCACGAAGGAGACAGTGGCGGCGACGCGAGGAAGGGGGGCTTCCGCTGCACAGAGCCAGGGTACATCGCATGGTACTGCCCCGCATGCAGCGCATGACAAACTGGCCCCTCGCCGACGTTAAATTAGAGCGAGGTGAAATGGACGGGGAAAAAGCCGCCTCCTGCAGATGCTTCCCCCGGCGGTGACGTCACAGAGGCCTTTGGAGCGCAGCAGCAGAGGAGCGAGCAGGACAGATCTGGTCTTTTCCCGGGCTCGGCAGGGGCTGGATGCCTGGACGCGGGCCAGCGGCCGCCTGGGAGGAACTGTGCGTGTCCTACCGCCACCGCAGATGTTTCCCCTTTCGGTGACGTCACGGAGGCCCTCGGCGCAGCAGACGCGCAGCAGCGGAGCGAACAGGACGAAGATCCGGCCATTTTCCAGGCACGGCAAGGGCTGGACGCATGGATGCGGGCCAGCGGCCGCCTGGGAGCCCTGGCAGTGGTGGGAGTCGGCCGGAGCGGGCTTGGGACTCCCGCTGCCAGGGAAGGGACTGTGCGTGGTCCTACAGAGGCTGTCAGATGTGTCCATCCGCCCGCTGGTGGCCAAACCAGAACCCTACCCCAACCAGATATTCCGACCGAGACTCAGATGGACACTGGATGGCCCATGCATGCCGCCCCGGCACCGGGCTGACTCGGGTTGGATTTCTGAAAGTGGACTTTGAATTTTTTGGGGACAGAAGCCAGTCCGGGGGGGGGGGGCAGTGTAATGTCGGGGCCATTTTAAGGGGGTGCAGGGATTTCCCAGCATGCTTTGCCAGTTGAAAACGTTACTGTGTGTGTATTAAATGTGTTATTACTGAGTTATACTGCTGTGTCATTATAACATAATGACCCAGCAGTGTTAAGCAGGATTAGGGCAAGATGTATCATGTGTGTGTAACCATGATTGAAACGGAGGTCTGGGAGAATGACCTCCCCTCCTCTCTGTGCTCAGAAGTGAGTTGGGGTTGGTGGTGTGTAAATAAAGCCTGTTCATCACAACCATCTTGCTCCTCTTTCTTTGTGTGAATCCCACAAACGTCACAATACCTTTAATTCCATGCATTGAGACTCGGAACTTCCGACCATAATACACTGTTTGGAACAAAGCCCTGTTTAGCACATTAACATAACATCACACTGGCACCGCTTCTCACACCCTTCCTCTTTCAGCGGCTCTGGTGTTCTCTCCTCTCCCTGGGGGGGCGAATAGTCCTTACCGTACCAACTGAGACCCCCCAGTGACACTTCATCCTTCAGTCCATTGTTCCCCCTTTCCCCAACTGCCTTCTCTGGGTGGAGAATCCCCCACCCATACCACCACACAGCACGCCCCCAAACACTCAGAAGGGGCACTAACCTCCCCGTCCTTTTGGCTTGAGCTAGCACCCATAGTAGCTGTAGCGGGGGTCGCCGATCCAGTCGAAACACCCTGCTGGCGAGGTGTACAGGAGGGCACGTCAGTTTGTGGAGGGAAAAGGGGGGGCACATCAGCTTCGCGGGCACAGGTCCTTACCGAGGGAACACTAACTTGCGGGGCCACCAAAGGTGGGCGTCCATGCAGGAGAGCCTGGTCCAACACCACCTGCTTGTCTGCCAACACAAAAGCGGGCTTCAGCCTGTCGATGCAGACTATCCCCACCCCCACCCCCACCACCAAGTCTAATACAAAATGCTTTGCCCCAGGTTCCAACACCCTGAACAGTCCATCGTACGGTGGGTGCAGCGGGGTCTGGTGCACACCATGCCTGACAAAAACAAAGCTGGCATTCTGTAAACTCTTGAGGATGAAAGTGTGTCAAAAATAATGGTGAACTGGGCCCGGTACATTAAATGTGTCCGTACTGTGCAAAAATTGCGCAGGCAGATCAGCCTCGGGTGCTGGGTTTTCCTGTAAAAATTATACGGGGCTCCGTAGCGGCTGAGAAAAAACGAGTTCTGCCCGGGAGGCTGCCAAATCCTCCTTGGGCATGGAGCGAACCCCAGAAGAACCCAGGGCAGGCAGTCGACCTAATTTGTATCCGTGAGCGAAGCTCTGAGCGCTGCTTTGAGTGACCTATGAAAACACTCACAAAACCTGTTTGCTTGGGGTTGTACGTGGTAGTGTAGTGAATTCTGACCCCCAGGCTCTGGGTCATCGTGGACCAGAGCTCCGAAATGAATTGCAGGCCCTTGTCAGAAGTGATGCCCGACAGGGATCCTAACCGTGCAACCCAAGTCAACAAAAAGGCACAAGCTACTACTGCAGACGTGGCAGAAGCCAGAAGGGCTCGAGAGGGGCTCTGGTGTGCTTGTGCACTTTGGCCCACTGGTACGCGATGCAAGCTGCAGCCCACCCTTTTATATCCTTGTGCAAGATGAATTTTGCCCCCACTAGCTTCACCAAAGCATGTACGCCTGGATGCAAAAGAGAGTGGACTGACTCAAAAACTCGATAGCCCGAAGAGCTTGGAACCACTGGGCGCGGGCGGCCAGTGGAGACGTCGCAGAGCAAGGGAGGGCACCCTTCTTGCACCATCCTGCTCTCCAGCCTTAACCCAGTAGGTGCCATTTTGAAGTGTCAGTGTAATTTTTATTAACTCAGTTGGATCATCTCTCTGACCGAGGGACAACAGTGAACTTTACAGGGAAAAAGGGCGACGGACTAACGGTCTGACATGACGAGGGCCGCACCTTGGTCCCTCCCTCCCACTGCTCCTTGCTCTTCTCTGCTTTAAATACAGCTTATATGACATGATTCAAAGCACAAACAAGGTGATAATGACAATGTTTATGCATATGATTTACCTGAGGCTGCTAATTATCAAACAGAGGTTTTAATACTTTTTTTTGCCATATTATTGTTCTTCTTGAAAAAGAAGTCACTCTTAATGAATGACTATGTGATTATTGAAGTTTTAATCCTTTACTGTTTATGACAAAACAGCAAAGCTCTGAAGGATTATAGAATTTAGAAAAAAAAAAAAAAACAAAAAAAACCAGAGGAAAAAGTCCCAATATTTGGCTCTCTGACTACATTTGATTCTGTGGGCATTCAGAAAACAGCAGCCTTGTGTGAAGCATGATGGAATGTGCGCACTCTGTTGGACAGAATAATATCACAGCGCCCAGAAAGACAGACCGTGCTTGTGGCCCTGGAAATGAACAGGTACAATGCAGACATAGCTGTACTTAGTGAAACAATATTGCCTAGATATGACAGCTTGGAAGACCATGGGTACATCTTCTTTTGGAGTGGGAGATCAATTCAAGAAAGGAGAGAAGCAGGAGTGGGCTTTGCAGTTAGAAAGGAGATATGAGCAATACTTGATGAGGAACCAGTGCCAATCAACGACAGGATAATGACTATGAGACTCCCACTACAGCAGAAGATGTACAGTATGTCACACTCATCAGTGTATATGCCCCAACAATGACCAACACAGAGGAGGTGAAGGAAGAGTTCTACAGTGATTTATGTGAGACTATCAGGCGTGTACCGACTGATGACAGGCTGATACTCGTTGAAGATTTTAATGCCAGAGTTGGTTCGGACACTGAGAAATGGAAAGGAGTGCTAGGCAGACATGGAGTAGGCAAGTGCAATGCTAATGGAGAACTTCTACTTGCACTATGTTCAGAGTACAACCTTGTGATAACCAACACTCTATTTAAGCACAACGACACACACAAGAAGACATGGATGCACCCAGAATCCAAGCACTGGCACTTATTAGACTACATCATAGTCAGTCAGAGAGACATAAGGGATGTATTGTACACCAGACCAATGAGAGGCACGGACTGTGGTACTGATCATGTTATGCTGAGATCTAGATTAAGGATTTGGAGATGCAAACAGCACTGCAGGATGGGTGCGAAGCCACCACGGAAGCTAAACACTAGCGCACTGAAAGACCAAAAGAAGCAGGAAGAACTTACACAGGAAATGGATGAAAACTTGAAAGACTGGGACAGCAACAACTCAGAGAATGACATAGAAGAGAAATGGGCAACACTGAAGGATTTGGTGTATCAGACTGCGAGTGATGTATTAGGTCACCCTGAGAGGAAACATCAAGATTGGTTTGATGAGCATGATGAACACCTGAAGAAACTACTAGAAGTGAGGGATACAGCTAGGCAGGAAAACCTACAGTGTAACACAAAGTCGAAGAAGAAGAAATACTCAAAAGCTCAGAGTGAGCTACAGAAGTACACCAGAGAGATGAAGTTCAACTGGTGGGATGAAAAAGTGGAGGAACTTCAAACTGCAGCAGACAGGAAGGACATGAAAACATTCTTCACAGGTCTGAGAGAAATCTACGGCCCTAAACCAAGACGATTGATCCAACTAAAGGGTATAGATGGTGAAACGGTTTTGCAGGAGAAAGACAAGATCCTGGACAGATTTGCAGACCACTTTGACTAACTACTAAACAACCCTGGAGATCTCACTGAAGAGGCTAAAGAAGCTCTAGTGCAGTGACCAGCTGTATCAAGTCTGGATGAGCCACTAAATCTTGATGAACTAATGGCAGCTATCAGGACAACACAGAATGGTAAAGCTCCAGGAAGGGATGGGATTCCGGCAGAAGTGTGGAAATTTGGTGGTGTTCAGCTGACGAACTGCCTGCAATAGGTCATTCAAGAGATATGGTATGCCCAGAAAGTACCTCAAGACTGGAAGGATGCAAGTATTGCGCCTTTGTTCAAGAAAGATAACAGGAAAGATTGTGGAAATTACAGAGGTATATCACTGCTAGCCACTGTTGGTAAGATTCTCTCACATGTACTACTGAACAGACTCAGTGAACACATCTCGCAGAATGTACTACCAGAAACCCAGTGCAGCTTTAGAAGTGGAATAAGCACAATGGACATGATTTTCTGCTTGAAACAGGTTCAAGAAAAGTGTATTGAACAGAACATGTCGCTTTATGTAGTCTTCATAGACTTCAGTAAAGCCTTCAATACTGATTCGCGACAAGGGCTTTGGCAGGTCCTCAAAAAATATGGTTGTACAGAGAAGTTTGTCAGCCTGATCGAGGCACTCCATACAGGTATGCAAGCAAACGTGGCAATGAGTGGTTCAGTATCTAAAGACTTTTCAGTAAGTAATGGAGTGAAACAAGGGTGTGTGCTGGCACCTACACTCTTCTCGCTATATCTGGCAGCCATGCTTGAGGTGGCCTTCAAAGACACTTCAGAAGGAGTATACATTCAAACAAGGAAAGAAGCAGACTTGTTCAATGTGGCACAGTTTAAAGCCAAGAGTAAGACATCGATAAAGGTAGTAAGAGAAATGCTCTTTGCTGACGACAGTGCTCTAGTTGCACACAGTGTGGAAGATATGCAATCTTTAGTGGAGAAATTTGCAAGAGTAGGTAGCCAATGGGGTGGTGCGGTAGCGCAGTGGTTAGCACTGCGGCAGCACAGCAACTCACCCTTGGCCATGGGATCCCTGGTTCGATCCCAGCCCCTGACCAACAGTGATCTATGTGGAGTTTGCATGTTCTCCCCGTATCTGCATGGGTTTACTCCAGGATTTCTCCGGTTTCCTCCCACAGGCCAAAAACATGCAGGTTAGGTTAATTGGAGACTCTAACGTGGCCCTAAGTGTGAATGTGTGTGTGAATGGTTCAGGGATAGTGCCGTCCCATGGCTGCTTCATCCATCCAGGTGGATGCCCTCAATTTCCCCTCTGGGGATCAATAAACTATACAAAATCAAAAAAAAAAAAAAAATCGACAGCTTTGCCTTAGAGCTTAGCTCCCTCTTCACCACAATAGACCGGTACAATGTCCGCATTGCAGATGCTGCTCCCATCCGTCTGTCAATCTCTCGCTCCATTCTCCCCTCCCTCGTGAATAAGACCCCAAGATACTTAAACTCCTCCACTTGGGGCAGGAGCTTATCCCAATTCCGGAGAGGCCAATCCACAGTATACAAAATCAAAAAAAAAAAAAAAATCAATTCAGCCTCCAAATCAACATCAAGAAGACATAGTGCCTTTATCAACCACCAAAGTTCCAATTATCAGTATCACTACCAGAAGAGATCAGCATTGGTACAGAGCCACTAGTCAAGTGCAAGACTTTCAAGTATCTAGGGAGTACTGTTTCAGAGAATGCTAGGCTGGAGGATGAACTATCTCTCAGAATAGGAAGAGCGAGCGCTGTGTTTGGAAACTTGAGGGAGAGACTGTGGAACAACCGACATGTGTCTATCCGTGTGAAATGCAAAGTGTACAGAGCGACAGTATTGGCTACTCTATTGTACGGTGCTAAAACTTGGACTGTCTACAGAGTGCAGGTAAAGAAACTCCACGCATACATGACGAGACACCTTCGAGCCATAATGAACATCTCATGGAAAGACAAGATAACCAACATAGAAGTGTTGAAACAAGCTGGTCTACCATCAATGGAGGACATGCTAATACAGATGAACCTGAGCTGGCTCGGACATGTTGAGAGGATGGACCACCAGCATCTCCCTTGGCAGTTACTCTACTCACAGTTATGCGAGGGCTAACACAATCAGGGTAGACCAAGGCTCAGATTTAAAGACACTGTAAAAAGAAACTTGAAGAAGTTGGACATAGACAGGAGTTCCTGGCAGCGAAAGGCTAAGGACAGCTGTGTGGAGGAAACTGATCAGACCTAAATGAAACAGTCATTGTCACCCACAACAGACTGCTATGATGATGGATAATCAGAATCAGAATCAGAATCAGAATCAGATTTATTGCCATTGTTTATGTAGTACACAAACTAGGAATTTGTCTCGGTGCAATGCTGCAACATTAAACATGATAAAATAAAAGAAATAAACTATACATGCAATAAAGTGTAGAATAAGAGAGAGTAATACTGGTCAGCAGTTAAAATATATTAGTGAGCAGCAGATAATGTGGAGAACCATATAGTGCAGTCGGTAATGCAGGGAGAAAACAGTGATGATTGACATGAGTCTGGTTGAGCTGCTGTACATAGTGCACAAGAGTCAATAAGTCACTTAGTGTTCAGCAGTCTGATGGCAGAGGGGAAGAAGCTGTTCATGTGACGGGAGGTTTTAGTCTGGATGGACCGAAGTCTTCTACCTGAGGGGAGGGGGGCAAACAGTACGTGACCAGGGTGTGAGGGATTGGCTATGATCCGGCCAGCACGCCTCCGGGTCCTGGAGATGTACAGATCCTGGAGAGATGGGAGCTTGCAGCCGATCACCTTCTCAGCAGTGCGCACGATGCGCTGCAGCCTTAGTCTGTCCCTGGCAGTGGCTCCTGCATACCACACGGTTATGGAGGTGGTGAGGATGGACTCGATGATGGCTGTGTAGAACTGCACTAAGATCTTGGTGGGTAGCTTGAGCTTCCTCAGCTGCCGCAGGAAGAACATCCTCTGCTGGGCCTTTTTGATGAGGGAGCTGATGGTCGGCTCCCACTTGAGGTCCCTGGTGATGGTGGTGCCTAGGAAGCGGAAGGAATCAGCAGTGGTGATGGGAGAGCCTGTGAGGGTGAGGGGGGGCAGAGGGGTTGTGACTTTCCTGAAGTCCACAATCATCTCCACTGTCTTCAGAGCGTTCAGCTGCAGGTTGTTGTTGTTGCACCAGGACGCCAGCTGGGCCACCTCTCTCCTGTAGGCGGACTCGTCGCCGTTGGAGATGAGCCCGATGAGGGTGGTGTCATCCGCAAACTTGATCAACTTGACAGACTGGTGGCTGGAGGTGCAGGAGTTGGTATAAAGGGAGAAGAGTAGGGGGGGAAGTACACAGCCCTGGGATGATCCGGTGCTGATGCTAGCAGAGTCTGAGACAGTCTTTCCCAGCCGCACGTGCTGCCTCCGGTCCGTCAGGAAGTCGGTGATCCACCTGCAGAGGGAGTCAGGCACGTTGAGCAGGGACAGCTCGTCCCGGAGCAGAGCGGGGAGGATGGTGTTGAATGCAGAGCTGAAGTCCACAAACAGGATCCTGGCATAGGTTCCCGGGGAGTCCAGGTGCTGCAGGATGGAGTGGAGGGCCAGGTTGACTGCGTCGTCTACAGACCTGTTGGCTCGGTAGGCAAACTGCAGCGGGTCCAGGAAAGGGGTGGTGATGGACTTGTGGTGGGGCAGGACCAGGCGCTCAAAGGACTTCATGACTACAGAGGTGAGCGCTACATGTCTGTAGTCATTAAGTCCAGTGATCCGTGGCTTCTTGGGGACAGGGATGATGGTGGAGGATTTGAGGCAGGACGGCACGTGGCATAGCTTAAGGGAGGTGTTAAAAATGTCTGTGAAGACAGGAGCCAGCTCTTTCGCACAGTGTCTCAGGGTGGAGGGAGACACGCCGTCCGGACCGGGGGCCTTGCGCGGGTTCAGTCTGGAGAACTGTTTGAGCACGTCCTGCTCACTGATGACAAGGGCAGGGGGGGAGGAGGGGGGCGCCTTTGATGAAGTAGGGATCGTGGAGGCTGTGGAGCTGGAGAGAGGGGGGGAGTTGGACACAGATGACGAGGTGTCAAAACGGGCATAGTGTTGGGACAGTCTTTGACAAAGGGCTTTGTCATCCTGACCTTTAGGAGCCTGAGGCCGATAGTTGGTGATTTGCCTCAATCCTCTCCACACGGAAGCCAAATCATTAGCAGTGAACTGCTGCTGGAGTCTCTCAGAATACACAGATTTAGCTCTCCTCAGCTCTCTGTTAAACCGATATTTAACCTCCCTGTAGCAGCCCCTGTCTCCACTTTTCAACGCTGCTTCCTTCTCCTTCCTGATCTGTCTGAGCTTAGCTGTGAACCAGGGCTTGTCATTAGAGTACCTCACCCTGGTGCGCGATGGAAGAATGCTCTCCTCACAAAAGTGGATATAAGAGTTTACAGTCTCCGTGTACTCATCCAGATCATGCGTGGCTCCTTTAAACATGCCCCAATCAGTTATTTCCATGCACGTTTCCAGCTTCTCCTCAGCTTCACTGGTCCATTTCTTCGTAGAATCATCATCGTAATGATGACAATGACAAATTGGTTGGTTTACTGTCTTGTCAATTTAAAGAAATGACAGACTGTGTGAAAGTTGACATTGTAATGCGCAGTTTATCGCTTAAGGGACTTTATGAGGACAGACAGCTATGTAAATCACTACTGGAATACTTTAAAATTATCAACTTTTCCTGTTTTGCTATGGGTGTACTTGAATAAAAGGAACCATTTTTATTTTTTCTCTAATATACTGAAAATGAGTCACCAAAATTCAAAATAAAAAAATATAATTTATGGTATTTACTTAGAGGAAATGACTAAAATATCAGACAACACAAATATGTTGTCCTTGACGAATTTTTGGATTAAGTAATGAAAAGAAAACAAGTTCATGTTACTCCTTAAGTACTATAATGCTTAAAATTTTACATAGAAAAGGAACTCAGACAGTTTCGGTCTGACTTTCACATTTAAACAACATATACTCTGCATTTTTTTTTCCTCTAATGAAATGAAATAAGCTTAAAGGGCTCAGTACAAGAGATAGCAGTTGTTGCACTAAAATATTTTTTGTAGAATGATATAATGCATGGAGGCACCTTGTAGAATTTAAGGCCTCATATTCCATCAATCAATCCTTAAGCACTTAGTCACGGGGACAGCAGGCTAATCAGAGGAGATGGACTGCTGCCTGGCTGTCTTATCACTATGACCTCTTCCACAGATAATTGGGAAGAGTTCAAAAGATTTAACATGAGGAAAGAAAATTATATTTCAATATTTTCCATAATGGCGGTTTAGCGCCACAGTTCCCCCCATACAGTGTTTGTGTGTACATTTTCAGATTCCTTGACCATGAAAACATATGACTAGCAATTGGATTCACAATGATAGGATTAGTGGTCCAGTAGTTATTGACGAAAATGGCATTTTGCGTAATGGCAGTTTAGCGCCACAGTTCCCCCCATACAGTGTTTGTGTGTACGTTTTCAGATTCCTTGACCATGAAAACATATGACTAGCAATTGGATTCACAATGATAGGATTAGTGGTTCAGTAATTATTGACGAAAATGGCATTTTGCGTAATGGCGGTTTTCTTGTGGACGGTGATCCGGATGACCACCAAAATGTAATCATCTGTAGGATACCCCATTTCTGACAATCTGTGAAAATTTAATGAAAATCTGTCCATAACTTTTTGAGTTATCTTGCTAACAAACAAACAAACAAACAAACAGACAGACAGACAGACAGACAAACAGACAGACAGACAAACCAACGCCGATGATCACATAACCTCCTTAGCGGAGGTAATAAGCTTGGGTCAATTTTTCTAAATGTACAGGCAAAAACAAAAACTGAACCATTAGTTTGACTACAAATTTTACCAGCTTTAAAATAAACACTGTAAAAACTTAAAAGGACAAAAGTTGAATGACTTTAACAGCAACCCTTACAAACATTTATGAGAAGAAAAAGTTGAACTCCTGTTTGTGTGATTTCAGGGGGGGGGGGGCTACAGCTTCCCCCGGCTTTATTTTTTCAGGATGGCCCCAACATTGGATGCTTGTGGTGGACGGGAGGACGGAGAGAGGTGTGGGGCAGGCTGGCTGCGGCAAGGGGAACACAACATTTGTCAATCAGGGCCATTGGCTGGGGGCGGCAGCAGCGTGGGGGGAGGAGGACCTCACAGGTGGACCACAACATGTGGCAAGCAGACCCAAAGCTAAGTAGAACAAATGATATTAACAATGACATAACGCATATCAATTTACCTGACTTTGATTTTGAAAATGCAGTGTTTATCTGAAATGACATTGCTGGTCTGACACACTGCAATGATGCCTCTCACCAGATAATGGTATGACAGTATCACATTTCAGAAATGTGACAGGAATCAGGAATAATTGTGTTGTACGATTTTGATGTGCTAAAGAGCTGGGCTGTGCTCCTAGTGCTTGGCTTCAGCCGAGCCGGGCCCCGGGACTGCACACCACATCAAAATTTAGGAAGAAACATAGGAAATGAAGCATTCCTTGTGCAGAATGAAATCACATTCAAATTAAGCAATATGTTCACCCTTCCATTAACAGAAGGAGTGGGGCATACCTTTCACAAACATGCACTAACACAAATTCAAATTGTCTGTGGTCAACAGGACAGGCAGATGTGGCCTTAATGAATAATTCAGAATTGGTTACAATAAATGCTAAATCACATCAAATCTGCACAGACAGCTGGCTTAATTGTTCTAACTGAAATCTGTAAATTAGGCCAAGGGAAGACACTCACAAAAAGAGGCATGATTACAGATACCTCATTTTAAGGGTGTTACACTATATAAAAAAAAATAAATAAAAAATCATCTAAATTACCCATATGTAAATGTGCCACACATATCAATGGCACAGACTGTATCTCTAAGGAAAACACTAGTACAAGGAAAAACTATCACATTGTTTCAGCAAGCTGCCATTTTGATGCATGGAGATCACCATGCATGGGGGGGAAGGTGCCACAATAATTAATTAGCAAAAAATCCTCAAAAGAAAAATGGATAATGAATAAAAATTATCAATAAATGATCAATAATGTAGGAAAGAAAAATATAGGTGAAACATCTTGGTAATGAAGTCACAACATTCAATAGGAGAAGTTAAATTTACATCAATAAATTTGCAGGTATTTAAGAAAATTATGTGATGAAAAAATATTTGCAGATTATTGTGGAAAAAGACCCTAAGACTTTATAAGAAATACAGTAAAATTAAGAAGTGAAAAAGAAAAGGAAAAAAAAAACACAGGAAGGAAAAATATCATGTTTATAAAAATAAAGAAAACTAAGAAGGAAACAGAAAAGCCATGAAGATTCTTAGGGAAAAGTACCAAATGTCTAAGGAAAGTCCAGTTTATGCTGATTAAGCTTACTGTGGGACTCAATTTAAAATCTGCCACAAAGACAAAACAGATTTTTACTCAATTATGTAAGAAGAAAACAATGCTTAAGGAAGCTCAAAGCAAAAATAATTTGACCTTCCCTGCATAACCTTATTCTTTTCAAGACATTTGCATGGATCTCACTGAGTTAACCCCTTGAACTCTGGGATTCCGCGGGCGGTCACGTCTCTGCGTCCTAGTGCGTCTCAGTGCGCACTGTGCGTCTCAGTGCGCACTGAAAAAAAAAGCTGCATTTCCGTTCTTCTAGTACAGACACAGCCGCGAACAGAAAGCCAAAGGAGTGTTTGATTGGTTTAGATTTGATTGACCTCTCATTCGACTAATAAGAGCCTTGAATTGGGTTTCTGAAACCTTGAAGAACCAATGACTGAAAACCTAGCAAGAAGGACCTGCCTACCAACGGCCTCGAATACAACGAGCCAATTGAAGCAGAGAAGTTCGACGACTGAAACGCGTGCGTCCCGTGCGTAAAATCTGTTTTGTCTAAGTCGCTGGGTGACACACATTGAGACCTGTGTGTAACGGTAGTGTTCGCCACTCTCAGCCGTTAGCCAGTCTTTTTTTATTACTACTGTTCTTATTTGTTTTGAAAACTCATTCGCAAAAACCGCCATCATGGAAGTGGGGATGGTTTGACCGGGTCGGGTGACCAGAACCACGAGTCCGTAACAACCAGACGAGCTTCATGTTCGTCTGACAATGAGGAACAGATGTTCGCCAACGACACTGCTGTTGTGGACAGGTAGGTGTTATAAGCTAAATTATACTTTATCACCGAAAATAGTAATAAAAATGACTTTTGACAGATCGGTAATTACAACAGTCCGTCATGGCCACATGACGGACCGTTGACGGACCGTTTTTTGTGCACCGAGCTCCTCTGTAGCGGGGGACGGGGGGGAGTTGTTATCCTCTACATTACAGATATTTTAATATAATTTTTATTGCACTGTAGGTTATTTTTTCTTGTAAAAAAAGGCCACACATTTTTTACGTGGGATGTTTCTTTGTGTGTGGGGGGCTTGTTTGTTCATTCATTCATTCATGAATGAACAAACAACCCCGCACACACACACACACACACACACACACACACACACACACACACACACACACACACACACACACACACACACACAGAGCCCTGAGTGTCACTTTTCATTAGAGCCCAAGATGAAGCTTCTATGTTGAAACATTCAAAAGTTATAGACGTTTTTCCAAACTGTGCCATTTGGCACAATTTGGCACAATTCAAAAACGCCTGGGAACAACCTGAGAAAAAAGCTGTGTAATATATTCATTTTTTGTGGTATTGTTACAAAATTTTGACCTCAGCTTGATAACACTTGGTTCTACATTTCGGTTGCATTTTCCAGCCAGTATCTGACAGCTGTGTGTTATTTGCAAGCATTTGTATCTAAAAAAAACACCCAGGTGAACTTTATTTTCTTCAGATTCAGTATGTTTAGATGACTGTTACTCAGTGGCAGGAACACTTAGAGAGATTATGACTATTTTACCAAAAAATTCAAAGTGTTTTCTTTTAAATGAGACCAACCCCATGAAGATGCTGCAAAGGGTTGAAGAACAGCTTTTGATTTACTTTGGGTATGTTATTTTTAGGCGTTTTTAGGGAAATTGACCAGAGCTCAAGGGGTTAAATAAATGTGAAGGCAAAGATGTTGTTTAGGAATTATTGACATACTTACAAAATAGACAAAGGCCTTCCTTTGCACTAATCGAAATACTGCTGTGGCAGCACTGAAACCCTTAATTAAAACAATATCAAGATTTAAAATAGCGGAAATGATTTACTTAGACAATGGAATAGATTTAATGAAACACACTTTGTAAATCAAATCAAATCATATCACATTTAGGTAAAGTACTCAACATTTACCTAGGAAACCATTAAGTTTACCATCACCAATCTATTGGATTAGCACAATGCACAAATAGGATTATGAAAGATGGCTTAGGAAAATAGTGACAAAGAAAATAGGAAAATTATGAATGGCAAACCCTACTATAAAAGTCATTTAACTTGGGTGATGAGGAAGGGTTTCTGGTTGATTACATGCAAAGGATGTCAACTGAAAGAGATATTATCCATGCCACCTTCCCAGGAGGGACCATGTGACGAAGGAACCGTGGGAGATGCACCCATCTTTTGGCCAAACTAGGGATCTGGTCATCAAAAAGAGGAAAACTGGATCAATACTGCCTGGCAAGGAAAACACAGAGGTTATCCTGGCTACACCAACAGCCGTGAAAGGCGAAGACGTGACTCTTGGGTGCATCTAACGTTTTACCCCACTTGGAACCCTCAGCAAGAGATTGTTTAATACACACTATGAACTCACTACAAAAAAAAAAAAATCTGCAGCAGGTGACTATTTAACTGTTTCTCTATGTAAGTGTTGGCTGATGGTGCCTCCTGGAGTCCAGTAACGGCTTTACATAACAAAGCAACTGTTTATCATGGAGGGGCAAAAATGCAAGGGAAAGAAGGTTGGCAACTGAAGGCGGTTGGTGTTGTTTCCTTTTCATCCTCATCATTCTCGTAGTAACACTTTTGGTTTTTCTTAGCTGCTCCAAAGCCTATTCACTGTTGAGCAGGATTTATTAAACACTCACCATAACTGGTTGAAAGCTAAGGTCATTATCATCTTGTTTATGCTAACAATGTCCAGTGGAGATATGATAATCACACAGCCAAATCAGCTAACTGTTTGAATTGTTATGTTTGTTCCTTAATGCCACTATCAACTGGACAAATTATCTGCTACTGCTAAAATAATGCAGCTACCACAGGCTGTCTGTTTCTTAAGATATACAAAAATAACACAGCAAACATTACTTTAAATCACACCTGTTACAACACATGCCACTCTACTGATTGGAAATGTGATGACACTACTTACTTTGAGAAGGCAAGGTTAATTTCATCAAGGAACTTCTCCTGGGCAGCTTACTACTCTCTAAGTGTGCAACAGCTTACAGTGCGTCTCTCCCCTGTACTGCTACCTGATAGACCAACGAAGCAAGCAAGTGTTATCCTGAAGATCTACATTGTCAATACAGGGGGATGGTGGTCGTGTGGTCATTGGGCGTACCCACACCTGGCCAGGAATTGAGCAGGGTTGTGTACCCCGTTTTGGCAACTGATCGTACCCTCATTATGTCGGCAGGCCAGGTGGGCAGGTTGTAGAGAGATGCTTTCTTACCATAGGATGCTACCCTTTTTTCTTATATGATGCCATTTGGGGCACGGGTGTACTAGGGCAGTTTCAGATGGAAAGCACAGGAGTGAGTTTCCTTCATTCACTGTTTCCTTGGGTGAGAGTGGGCAAGAACACCTTATGGATTGAAACACTTAATTATAGGCTACTGTGGGACACATATGTGGGTTTCATATGCTTCACATATATATTACTGTATGCTTATTGTATGCTTCACGTCTCAGAAGAACAAAAGGACTGAACCTCCTAGGGGTAACAGGAGGATGTGAGATCTGGCCTTTTGTATGCAAAGAGATGGCCTTGAGGGATTTCCTGACCACCAGTGACTTTAGGTGGAGGTGAGAAGACCTGGAGGGAGATGCATTGTGACTTGGGATTAAAAGACAATGTGACTGTGTGCTTTGATGTCCTGGGGTATAAAAGGGACAGATGTTGGGGGATTTATCCTCTTTCTGTTTTTGGATGTTGGAGAATGTGAAATAAACTGGACTTGTGAAATAAACCAAGCCTCGTCCTTCCACACTCTCCACACTACAATCATTTGTAAAATTTATGGCACAAAATAGAATGGTTCTTGGTCAATTAACTGCCACCCGTAGGGGCATGTGCCCTATTATAGGAGGTTATTGCTGTACTTTCATCCCTGAAAATAATGCAAATGTTCATATTATTACTTTGGCCATATGCAACCTTACTGCCTTGTATAATGTCACTGATGCACAGAATTGATTAAAGGGTACCTGTGGTGGTTGTGAAAAAAAAGATATTATATTGAGCCCCTGTCTCACTTTCTAGTTCAATTTCAAGTTCAAATTCAAGTTCAAGGCAATTTGATATAAATCCACTGCCGATGTGCTGGTTCAGGTATGCCAGCAAAACATGTGCACAGCCATACTAGCGGCTACATGGCCTGCAAGGACGCTTCCTGTGATGTAATTTCGTTGGCACTGCGATCTGGATCAATATTGGCTGAGCCTGGAGTGCCCGGATGAGCAGTGGCTTTCGGGATATTCAAATTCAAATTCAAACGTTTATTTCAAACTCAGGGTTCATATTAAATGCAGAACTAAAATGAGTAGAAAATAAATAAATAAATGCTTAAATTCAGCAGGTCGTCTCGTCTGATCTGAGGTCGTAACGGCCGCCAGACGGCAGATGATTCGGCTATACAGAGCAGCAGACACTTGGCGCTCTTGCAACAACAAAAACATACAATGCGATATGGATATCGCAACATGGCGGAATGTAAAGCCTTTGGATGTCTCAATAATAAGCGAAAAAACAAAGATAAAGACTTCTTTTTGTGTACCCAAACCCAGCTCACCTTGTCAGAAGATCGTAGCGGAAAAGTGATTGCGCAATCTCGGAACAGGGCACAGACATCTTCTTTCAGACGAAATTGCGTTGTGTGTGAGGACCACTTCGTCACTTTCACCCTCAGAAGACCTTTCTGGCTCAAACCTGTAGCCATGTTGGACGAATTCTTCCTCAGAGTCCGACAATTCAGTCATAATAGAATAAAAACACTCACAAAAGCACCCTAGACGCTCATACAGGCGAGGCGGAGTATTGTCAACGAAGTGACGTCACATCCGCATGTGTCATGGCTGCGCGCAGAGTTTTCATTGGCTGGCCATGCCTGCGGTCGTATTTGCATATTTCTCTGGTGATATATGGCTGGAAATAATTATTTAACCAAATAACGAATACTTTGCCTAATGTTTTCAAGTTGAATGCGTTTAGACGACCACCACAGGTACCCTTTAAATTAGTTGTTCTCTTCATGGAGAAGTCTCATCATGAATTGTTAGTGATTTTTATAGTGATAATTTTGGCCTTTTCCTGCGTCATTCCTTATGTCCGTAATATGATGATGAGGCTGGTTCATGTAAACTTAGTGATATGTCTTGATACACTTGCTGCAGATCATGAGGATGGTAAAGGAGCAATACTAGCCTAAAGGAGTGTGAAGTTTGAAATACTGTCTGAATCTGTTTTAAGTTTTTCCATGTCGTTTTCACATTACTGTTTCTACCACATTACACTTGTTATCATATCATTAATTGCTATATTCTTATTTTACACAGTTTAAATTGATTATATTTCCTTGTTTTAGTTCAAACTACCTCATAAAATGTCTGCTAGTCAGCAAAGACACATAACAACACATACATCCTTACATATACCTAGCCTTTTAACATTATTATTATTCGATTCACTTTTCTTTATTTGATGATTTCTTTTATTTTTCTTTTAATTGTGATGCTTTGTTAAGCATCAAGGGGGGAATATGATAGAAAAATTCCATATTATTCTTATATTATTCCATGTCTGATTTTTATATGTGCATTTCATGTATGAGCCCCAGTCTGTGTATATGTATAGGAATGCATGAGTTAGCAATTATAAATCACATAATGGGCAGCGCGGTGGCAGAGTGGTTAGCACTGCAGCAGCACAGCAACTCACCCTTGGCCGGGGGATCCTGGGTTCGATCCCAGCCCCCGACCAACAGTGATCTGTGTGGAGTTTGCATGTTCTCCCCGTGTCTGCGTGGGTTTACTCCGGGATTTCTCCGGTTTCCTCACACATGCCAAAAACATGCAAGCTAGGTTAATTGGCATCAAACTGGGGATTCTAAATTGTCCTTAGGTCTGACTGTGAGAGTGAATGGTTGTCTGTCTCTCTGTGTTGGCCCTGCGATGGACTGGCGATCCGTCCAGGGTGTACCCTGCCTCTCGCCCAGAGATGCTGGGATAGGCTCCAGCACCCCCATGACCCGAAAAAGGATTAAGCGGAAGAAGATGAATGAAGATGAATGAATAGCTGTAATAATACCTTCTGTTAATGGTTGTCCAGTCTATAAGTGAGTGTGGTGTTCAGATATTTGTTAAGACGCAGCTGTTTTCAATTCATCACGTATTGTTTCTTGTCTGTGGGAATGAGATTTACACTGACTCTGTACTTCCCGAGAACATTTGATAAGGACTACACGCTTCATGAACTCTCAAGGGCAAGACTGTACGTCTTGCTGGACATTAATTTTCCATCTTCCCATTGATAAAAACAGCTTTATAAACTTTGACCAGGGGATGTTTGATTCAGAGGTTTGGTGTGTGTGGACTGAGGGCTACACTCATGTAACTTCTCCCTCATCAGCCATGAGGAAATAAATCTATTTACATTTAAATATTCTGCTTGATTTTTGACTGAAATTTTTTCTAGCAGTGCATGTGAGCTGATTGCTAAGAACAATCATGACAGAATGAGCCAGCCCTGACCTCGGCTCAGCAGGTGCAGCAGCATTGGGGCAGTCAGCTATGGATCGCTTAGAAAGGACCGAGTATCAAATTGCCATGATGTCCCAGCAGCTGCAGACAATGATGCAGCAATTGGGCACCGTCACGCAACATTTGGTCAATGCAACTCCCCTGGCTCCTCCTCCTCAGCCTGCTCCCGTTGTTCAACCTCCCGTGTACCGTACCACCTCCATCCCCACACCTGCCCCATACGCGGGGGAGGTGGGGAAGTGTAAGGAGTTTCTCCATCAGGTACGGATGTATTTGAAGCAGGTCAGGGGGAGTACTTGGGGTATGTTGCAGAAATTCAATTTTTCACATTACTGTGACAGGACTCAGCCTGTAGTTGGGCTCGGGCCACAGCAGACAGCCCGGAATGGTGGGGTTATGCGTTTGAGCAATTTGTGGTTGCCTTTTTCTTGCGCGTTCGACCACACCGAGCGTCAAGGGAACATCATGAGCCACCTTATGACTCTCCACCAGGGCACTCGGTCCGTGGCCAAGTAGTCGGTGGAGTTTCGGGTCGAAGCGGCGGACTCGGGGTGCATTACGCAACACGTTCCTCCACGGGTTAAACACCCACCTCCACGACGACCTGGTGGTTTATGCAGTTCCCGACACTCTCAATGGACTTATCGATCAGGCCGTGGTCTTAGATAACTGCTACCATCAGCGTGTGAAGGAGCAACAGTCCTCCTCTCGCCTGTCTGCTGAGCGGGTGCCACTGCGATGACTGACACTGGGGGGCTGGTCTACTCCCGAGCTGATGGACCCCAGTCGGTTTCATTTGACTGACGACGAGTGCCGGTGAAGGAGGAGGGCTGGCGCGTGCATGTACTGTGGTTCTGTGAAGCACAGTTGGGATGAGTACCCCCAGCGGCCAAAAGACGCAGCCCATCAGTAACCGTGGGGGGTCTGGACCAAATTAACTCCCCCCGGTAATTTCTCTATTTCAGCCCTCGTGCAATTGCCGGGGGTCAAGAAGAGGGTGATGGCGTTAGTGGATTCAGAAGCAGACGGCAATTTCGTGTCAGCCCGGTTTGTTTGGGACATGGGTATTCCCACACTCAAATTGCCCCAACACCAAACAATTACCACCATATCTGGCCGTGAGGTTGCGGTAGTCGCCAAACACATGGCGGCAATCATCATCCTTCTTTCCGGGAATCATCGGGAGGAACTTACGTTCCTAGTTCTCCCAATTTCATCTTCCCTGATGATTCTAGGTTATCCATGGCCCTCCTAACATTCACCTAGTCCTACATGTTGCTGTACTCATGACTTTTCATCCATTATTACATTGCACATAACTCTCACACTGCTTTTTACTTCATTCACATTATATCACTGAATCTGAGTTCACATTGAAATACTGTGTGACTGTATATTTTTTCATATATTTCTGCAAGTGTGGTTAGTCTGAGTAAATAACTGCATATATTCCTGTATATATATATTTGCATCCTTTTATAGAAACGTGGACAGACTGTAATTATACTCTGTTGTCATTGAATTCTTATTTAAATCTTATTTAAATCCTCCACCTGAACAACGAGAGCAAGTTTTTAGCCAAAGTCAAATTCCTTGTATGTGTTGTGCATACTTGGCCAATAAAGCTGATTCTGATTCTGATTCTGAGAAGCATAACCCCATCATAAACTGGGGACAAAATTCCATCTCCTCCTGGAGCCCATTTTGTTTGGCTTGTAGAGGATGTGATAATTACGAGGCTGAGTTTATTTCACAAGTCAGGTTTTTTCACATTCTCTAACATCAGCAGAACAGAAAGAGAATGAACTCCAGACATTCGTCTCTTTTATACCCCAGGACATCAAAGCACACAGTAACATTGTATTTTAATCCTAAGTAACAATGCATCCCTTTCAGCCTTTATCCCCTTCACCCAAAGTCACTGGGAGTCAGGAAATCTCCCCAAGGCCATCTCTTTGCACCACATTTCACATCTCCCTGTTATCTCCCAGGAGGCTCAGTCCTTTGTTCATCTGAGACGTGAAGCACACAGTAAGCATATAGTGGTATACATATGAAGCATCAGGTTACATACAATTGTGCATACGAAACCCACATATGTGTCCCACATGACCCCCCCCCCAAACGTCTAAGATGGAATAACGTAATAACAGCCTGCACTTTATGATAGAAACATTACACATCAGTCCACGTGCTGCTTGGGTCTCAATCTCCTCCTGTATCTGCTTTAAGCAGGCTTCAACACTTCCGCGGCGCCATCCCGCTGGGGAGCTGCTGTCTGAGGGTGTTAGTCAATCCCTGTGGGTGTTCAGGGAAATGATCTCTAGGGGGTCTGCCGTGCCGAGGAGCCCTGGCCAAGAGCACATCCTCGTCAGCCAACACAAAAACGGGTTTGAGCCTGTTTATGCCAATCTTTTCTTTTCTGCCCCCCAAATCTAGCAAGAAATGCTTATCTCCTGTTTCCAGCACTCTAAAGGCACTTTTCCATTAGCCCAGCACACTTCGGCACATCTCGATTCACTTCGACACGATTCGGCATGCTTTTGTCTCCATTACAACCGTGTTAAGCTGGGGTGGGTGGGATTTCTATAACAGCGAGGTGGCGCCACACTCCCGTGACGTAGAACACGCGACCCAAGCAAAACATAACACATACAGCTGTACAAGGTGACTCCTCGGTCTGTGGCTTTTTTCACCATAAACGCCAAAAAGGACCGCCACACAAGGGTACAGGCAGCAAGATGAAACACTCTGGAAATAGTTCTGCAGCTTCTGGGAGAGCCAAAGGCGTGAGGATACAAACTAGGTCATATATGACGGTAAGCTAATGTTGCTAATGTTGCTAATGCTATTTTGCTATAAGTACATCGTACTACACTTTAATGTCTGCAAGTTATCGCTGTTAGGTACTAAAATATGTACGCTGTGTGTGTTTCAGATGGCTCTGTTGTGGGGAAATTACTGCTTCATTCGCTCTGGGCGTTCAGCACAGCCTCTCACGGATTTCATCAGCCTGTCACTGATGTCAGCACAGCTTCACAAACGATCAGTGGTTATAGAGCTTAAGAATGTCTGTAGAAACGTTTATTTCCTGTGCAACAAATTGCTGTGATCTGCTTGAAAATCATGGAGAGACTTTTGAGAGACAGTTTGAGACACCATGCACGTACCTGCTTCTGCACTGAGTCTGAGATGTGTCATAGAAAAAAATGATCAGCTGACACAACTTGATCGCCATGTTAATAACTATATTAGCCACAAAATATATATTCAAAAAGTAAACTTTACTGAGTTAGGTATAATAAGATATATTTGACAGTTATCATGCATTTTAGGCCAAAACAAACTTGATCTAGGATTAAAAGCAATTAAAATAATGCAGTCACAAGGTTACATGGAAAATACTTAATTTACTAGATACATGTACTGTAGAAATATATATTCTCTGCATCAACAATGTACTAGACATGCATTCATGTAGTATTGCACTGGGAATTGCACTGACAATAAACCTCTTAAGTTTTTGCAGATGTCTCTTTTTTTATATGTGAAGGTTACCCCGATGTGGCATAAATTATATACTGAAAGATTGGAAAAGCTAAGAATAATCCAGCAGTTTGAGAAATCACTTTTGGTTTGGTGTATGTCTGTCAACAGAATTATGAACCATAAAGCAGTTTGTGTTAAAATGTTAAATCCCATTAAACCTAATCCGGGGGCTTCCAATCATGTGTCATGCGGGGCCAAGACCCTGCAGGTTCTTTCTTCTACCCAGTCTCTTCAGCAAGTGATCTCACTGATCAGTCAGTGGAAGAAGTTCAGTGGAATCTGCTGTTGAAGACACTGGTTGGAGGTAAAGCCTGCAGGGTCTTGGCCCTCCATGGCACATGATTAGACACCCCTGCTCAAACCCATTATGATGAAGAGCAGATGCTAATATGACCCAGAATTCCTCCATATACTGGTACTGTCACTAAAGTATGCAGGGTCTTCTGTACAGTCTTCTAACAATATAGTCTTCAGTTAATAAAATAATTGTTTTGGTTACTTTTTTCTTAAAAATGAGCCACTATTTTCAAGGTCACCGATTAATCCTTTGTACAGTTGATTCTTTTCCCACCAGTGACTTAACAGACAAAATAGACAATCAAGATAGAAAATCATGATGCAAACACATAAGTCACTAAATTGTTTATTACAATCAGCAGCAAATTCCAGATTATTCAGAATGTGCAAAATTCAAACTGGAAAAAAAAAACTGGAATGGTCACACGCTGCCTCACTGAGAAGAAACTGGATCGGTCCGTACTGGCCCTGGTTCGACAGATCTTCAGCCTGCATCTCTGTAAATAGTGAGGCAAGGTCCAGTTGGGGTGACAGTTTCCCTCTTGCCTTGACAAAAGACAAATGGGTGGTGGTTAATTAAAGCAAGTTTAAACTTATTGGGAAATACACTTGTTGCTAAAAGCCAGTGGTGGAATGTGAATTAATGAATGAATCTTTATTTCGGATTGATTAAAAGTAAAGATTAAAAGAAAATAGAATAATATAACAAAGGGGAAAAAAATCTAACAAGGTCAAATTAAACAATAACTCCTCTGATTATACAGTTCAACATAGGTTATCTGAAATGGGTGATGGCTGAAGCTGCAGCTTATATTGCCCACCATATTTCATCCAAGAAGTCAAAAGAAAAACAAAAGAGGAGGGATTACAATTTGAATGTGACAATAAAGTACTTTGTTGTTGTATTTAACCACAATTTTCATGTAGCTGCACTTCAGTAGATTTTAAAAGGGCTGCGTTACATTTAAAATCATCTCTTTTTACTGTGGCCTCAGCAATCAGAATGAATTAATACATTCACTTGAATGGAATCTAGTACTTTAACTGATGTTGTGCATCACCGAGTATGGAGTCGGTCAGTCAAAATATGAAGTTTTTATCAATAAAAGTTTGTCTTGTCTGTAAAAGTGTAAAAGTGTCTTTTCTTGCCCTGGCTTCATGTGTGGGCAGTGTTTTGTACTAGCATTGCTAAAATATAAAAGGAAGCACTACAATTGGTCTCAAATATTTGTAATGTGTCCTGTTACTGCATGAGTTTATTGATGATAGACTATAAACTACACATATAAAGTAAATTATATTGATAACTGAACATCTCACATTTGCCAAAACATACAGTTATGAACATAACTCACAAAGGATCACACAAGTGATCTGACAAAAAAATAAATACATTAACAAGTGGTTTATTTTACAGTTGATGCACCATATTCACACAATCAAATAAATTTCAGTTTAGTCCTTTTTATATTAAGTGGAAATTGTGCTACTTTGGTTCTGACACTTTTACCTATAAAAGCAAAGGATTTCAGTACTTTCCACAGTGGCGAGGTCTGTTGTTGAGCAGCTGATTCCCTCCTCCCTAGACAAACGACAGAAATGGATGGTAGTTAGTTTCAAGCAAGTTCAACACTTATACAGGCACATCTCAAAAATTAGAATATCATGAAAAAGTTCAATATTTTTGTCACTCATTTCAGAAAGTGAAACCCATATATAGATTCATTACAGGGACAGTGATATATTGAAAGTGTTTATTTTAATATTGATGATTATGGCTACAGCCCATATTAACCAACACCTCAGCGGCCAACATTTCTATTTAAAAAATATTTTTTAAAGTTTATGTAATATTCTAATTTTTTGCCAAATTGAATTTGGGGTTTTCAGGGGCTGGAATGTGAATTAATGAATGAATCTTTATTTTGGATTGATTAAAGGCAAAGATTATAAGAAAATAGAATAATATAACAAAGGGGAAAAAATCAAACAAGGTCAAATTAAACAATAACTCCTCTGATTATACAGTTCAACATAGGTTATCTGAAATGGGTGATGGCTGAAGCTGCAGCTTATATTGCCCACCATATTCCATCCAAGAATTCAAAAGAAAAACAAAACAGGAGGGATTACAATTTGAATGTGACAATAAAGTACTTTGTTGTTGTATTTAACCACAATTTTCATGTAGCTGCACTTCAGTAGATTTTAGAAGGGCTGGGTTACATTTAAAATCATCTGCTTTTACTGTGGCCTCAGCAATCAGAATGAATTAATACATTCACTTGAATGGAATCTAGTACTTTAACTGATGGTGTGCATCACCGAGTATGGAGTCACTCAGTCAAAATATGAAGTTTTTATCAATAAAAGTTTGTTTTGTCTGTAAAAGTGTCTCTTCTTGCCCTGTCTTCAAGTGTGGGCGGTGTTTTGTACTAGCATTGCTAAAATATAAAAGGAAGCACTACAATGGGTCTCAAATATTTGTAATGTGTCTTGTTACTGCATGAGTTTATTGATGATAGACTATAAACTACACATATAAAGTAAATTATATTGACGATTGAACATCTCACATTCGCCAAAACATACAGTTATGAACATAACTCACAAAGGATCACACAAGTGATCTGACAAAAAAATAAATACATTAACAAGCGGTTTATTTTACAGTTGATGCGCCATATTCACACAATCAAATAAATCTCAGTTCAGTCCCTTTTATATTATGTGGAAATTGTGCTTTTGACACTTTACCTATAAAAACAAAGGATTTCAGTACTTTCCACTGTGGCGAGGTAGGTTGTGGGGCGGCTGATTTCGTCTTGCCTAGACAAACGACAGAAATGGATGATGGTTAGTTTCAAGCAAGTTCAACACATATACAGGCACATATCAAAAATTAAAATACCATGAAAAAATTCAATATTTTTGTCACTCATTTCAGAAAGTGAAACCCATATATAGATTCATTACAGGAACAGTGATATATTGAAAGTGTTTATTTTAATATTGATGATTATGGCTACAGCCCATATTAACCAACATCTCAACGGCCAACATTTATATTTAAAAACTATTTTTTAAAGTTAATTTTATGTAATATTCCAATTTTTTGCAAAATAGAATTTGGGGTTTCAGGGGCTGTAAGCTGTAATCAGCAAAATTAAAATAAATAAACGCTTCAAATATATCACTGGCTGTGTAATGAATCTGTATAATATACGGATTTCTCTTTCTGAAATGAGTGAGTGGCAGGATGTGACAAAAATGCTTCGTTTCCCTGACAAGCACTGCAGGATCCACAGAATAGGTGTGTGGGTCTATTCTGATGCTTTGGAAAATTATATGAATGACTTTATAAATCACTGGTTTGAAAAAGCAATTTTAATATGACGAGATTTCGGCTCCTGTGGTCCATTTTACCAGTATCACAATATAAACAGGGAGGCTAACCCCTGGCATGTGGAAACACATTCTAGCATTAAATTGCACACAATTTAATGCGCAGGACCAAAGTGCAATACAAAACACAAAGCAGGACTTTAACCAGGATTAACATATTTCATCGTTTTGCTCTCACAAGCGAATATTTAGGAGAAAACAAGCGCGAATCAGCAGTTGGTACTAGCTATCTACTAGCTAAAACTCGTTAGCCAGCACAGAACAGCACTGTATGGCTCAAAAAAAGTGAGCTTACCACCAACAGGATAAATAAGCAAACAGATGCACATTATTACAAATCACTCACCATTGATGGTTCTCTCACATTCGTCTTCAGCTTGTCTATAGTCCGGTTGTATGCTGGCCAGCCATCGGGTCACTCCTCACTGTGCAACTGCCACCAAGCAGAGAAAACTCCGCACCTCTTTGTTGGACCACGGTGTAGAGTTCCGCAAAACCTACAACGCTGTCTGTATTAATATCGTATTTACTCCGTGACCGAGTTAGTCCGTGATTGCAAATGGCGGTCGTAAAGATTTCAACGAAGACAGGCGCTTTCGTGACGTTAAGACCTGACCAATCAGCGGCGACCAGTCTTTTTTTGTAACTTAAGATTTTTATTCATTTTTCATTATATATATTGCATTCAGATCACAGTCTACATTTAAAAAAAAAAACAAAGGGGCTAGAGTAAAAAAGAAAAAGGAAAAAAAAAAAAAAAAAAAGGGGGGGGGGACAAATGTTGGAGCATCAAGTTTTTAGTTTCCATCTCTTAATTCTTCTGGTTTTTCCAGCGTCGTTGGTTATTCTTTCAATATCTGTCTCGTTGTTGCACTTTGTAGTGTGTCCATTTCCGCCATTTTTTTTCCCATAGTCCTTCTTGCATTCTTTGTCGATATGTTAGTTTTTCCATCATACGTATGTCCTCAATAATGTCAGTCCATTGCTCTTGGTCAGGAAGAACTTCTGATCGCCATTTTTTTGTGATTGTTTTTTTACATGCAATCAACAAGATTTTAACTAGATATCTGTCCTCCGCCTGTATAACATTGTCTCTTTTAAGATCACATAGGTACATCAGGTTACAGTTCATTGGTATATTATATCCTAATATCCTCTGTATTGTCACATGTATAGATTTCCAGAATGATGAGATTTTGCAGCATTTCCAAAACATATGCGAGTGGTCTGCATTTTGAGCCCCACATCCCCTCCAGCATAAAGATTGGGTATTTGTATACTTTCCTTGAATCTGTGGTGTAATGAAAAAGCGAATCAGGTTTTTCCATCCAAATTCCCTCCATGTTCTTGAATTTGTTGATGTGTGTTGTGTTTTCCATATTTCCTGCCAGCTTTCTTCTGTTATGTTTAAATTGAGCTCTTTCTCCCATTTCTCCTTTATATAGTTACTTGAATGATTGTTTGCCATAAGTTTCTGATATAGCTTTGAAATAATTCTTGTTTTATTTCCTGTATATGAGCTTAAAATGAATTGTATAATCTCGCTCACATCTGTTTGGAGGTTATGCCTAATCTTCTTCATATAATAGTCTCTCATCTGCAGATATCTGAAGAATTCCGATCTTTCTAGTTTAAATTTTCTCCTGATGTTTACAAAGCTCCCGAGATCTTTTTTTCCGATATTGCCCCATGCTGTGATTCCCTTGTTCACCAGATTTTTGTATCCCCTATCTTGTTTTGCCGGTTCAAACTGACTGTCAAATGCTACCCATTTCAATAGTTTTATGTCTTCCTTTATATTATACTTTTGTACTATTTTATACCACAGTTCTAAAGTAAATTTAGTGATTGGGTCTATTTGTTTGATTTGCTTATATGCATCTTTATCTCCTATTATGCTTTGTACTGGGAGTCCCTCAATTTCCTTTTCCATTTCTTTCCATTTTGCCTCATATCCCTCGTCGCACCAACATATGATATATCTTATTTGTGCTGAGTAGTAATATTCCTTTAGACTCGGTAGGCCCATGCCTCCTTTCTCTTTTGGTAATTGGAGAGTTTTATATTTCACTCTTGGTTTTTTACCTCCCCAAACAAATCTCGATATCATCCTGTCCCACTTTGAGAATTGGGCATCTGGAATCTCTGTTGGTAGAGCCTGGAAGAGGTAAAGTAATCTAGGTTGTATGCTGATTTTGACTGTCTCAATTTTTGAATTCAGATCCATATTTAAGATTGACCATCTATCAATATCTTTTTTTATTTCTTGTTCCAACCTATCATAGTTTGCTTTATAGATTTTGCTTAGATCTTTAGGTATGTTCACTCCAAGGTATTTTATTTCTTTTTGTTTCCAGTTTAGTTTGATCTTATCAGTTATCTGGTTTAGAGGGTTATAGTGGAATGTCAGTATTTGTGTTTTTGTTATGTTTATCTTGTATCCTGATAATTTTCCAAAATTTTCTATCAAGTTCATCATTTCCATTATTGATTCATCTGGTTGTTCAAGGTAAACTATAATATCGTCTGCAAATAGCCCAATCTTGTGTTCTGCCCCCTTTATTGTTACACCTTTTAATTTCTTATTTTGTCGTATTGCTTGAGCCAGTGGCTCTATGAACAGAGCAAACAAGGTGGGCGATAAGCAGCATCCCTGCCTAGTTGATCTTTGTATATTTACTTTGTCTGTTAAGCTACCGTTTATCTTGATTCTTGCCACAGGTTCTTGATACAGCGTCCTTATGCATTGTACTGATTTTTCGTTAAATCCAAAGCGTTCCAGCACACTATATAGGAATTTCCAGTTAACCCTGTCAAATGCTTTTTCTGCGTCTAAACTCATTATTACTGCGCTTTTCTTTTCTTTATGTATTTGATTAATTATATGTATTGTTCTCCTGATATTGTCATGTGTTTGGCGTCCCTCTATGAAACCAGTTTGATCATCTTCTATCAATTCCGTCAAGAATGTCTTTATTCGTTTACATATAATTGTTGTATATATTTTATAATCTACATTTAATAAAGAGATTGGTCTATAGTTTCCGCATTGTTCTTTATCTTTCCCTGGTTTTAAAATAACTGAAATGATTGCTTCGTTCCATGATGGAGGTATTTTGTTGTTGTTCAGCGTCCAATTAAATGACTTTAGGAGTTGTGGCGTGAGTTCTTCTATAAACAGTTTATAAAACTCAGATGGGTATCCATCACTACCTGGTGATTTACCGTTTTTAAGTGACTTAATCACATCTCTAATCTCTTGTGTTGTTATTTCTGCTGTTAGCTTTCCATTTTGTTGATTTCCTATTGATGGCAAGTCCAATGTGTATAGAAATTTTTTAATATCTTTAGTATTTGTTTCTTCAGGTTGCGAGTATAGTTCTTGGTAGAAATTATGGAATATTTCTTCGATGTTTTCTGGGTTAACTGTGGTTTTATTTGTGGTGGGGTCTTTAATCTTATATACATTATTCATTGTTTGTTGTTTTCTTAACTGTTTTGCCAGCAGTTTTGTGGCTTTTGGTCCCGTTTCATAATATTTTTGCTTTAGATATCTATTTTTCCTTTCAATTTCATCCATTTGTGTTTCTTTTATCTTTATTTTTTCTTCTTTAATTTCTTGATATATTTTTGGGTCATTTGTGCTTTGATGTTTATGTTCTAATTCCCTCAGTCTCTCACATCTTTGTTCATATGCTTCCAGTTTAGTCTTATTTGCTTTTCCTGTTTCAACAATTAATTTACCTCTTAACACGGCTTTTAGTGCATCCCATAGTATTGTTGGGTCTACTTCTTCATTGTCATTCTCTTGGATATATTCATTTATGTTTACTTTTATTCTTTCTTTCATTTTATCATCATTTAACAGTCCTACATTAAGTTTCCATGTTGTTTGTCGTTTTCTATTGTTTAAATTTATTTCCATGTATATAGGATTATGATCTGATATTTCTGCCCCTCCAATCCAACAATTTCTCACCCTGTGTCTGTCACCTTCATTCATAAGGAAGTAATCTATTCTAGAGTGCACTTTATGGACTGCTGAATAATGTGTATAGTCTTTTTCGAGTGGGTGCAGGTCCCTCCATATGTCTACCATACCCATTTCTGCCAGTGAGGTTCTTATGAATTTTGTTACATGTTTTTTTGTCTTCTTAACACTTGTTGTGTCAACTTCATGATCCATGACAGCATTTAAGTCTCCTCCACAAATCAGGACTCCTTCACTGTGTGTTGCTATGAGATCAAACAGATGTTGAAAAAAACCCTTGTCACTTTCTGGTGGGGCATAGATGTTCACTAACGTGATCTGCATTCCATCTATGCTACCCTTTATTATTACATACCTGCCTTCTTTATCCTGGATTTCCTGTTCACATTCAAATTGTATTTTATTTGAGATTAGTATCATGACCCCCTTTTAGTTCCTCCCTTAAATGAACTGTAGTAGGAGTTCTTATAGCCAAATCTCTTTAGTTTCACATGTTCTGTCTTGCTCAAATGTGTCTCTTGCATAAATATAATTTCGGCTTTTTCTTTCTTGAATTTTCTTATTATTCTTTCCCTTTTAACAGGTGAGTTCAGACCATTCACGTTTAGTGTTATTATCTTAAGATTTTTACCCATAATCATGTTTTTCCATTTTTTTAACCTGTGCTCCTAGCCCCTTTAACAACAAAAATAACACATATTTATATAAAAACACATTAAAAAATCTCGACCTCCGTACTTTGGGCCTTTCTTCTGCCCACTGGTCCCTGTTGGTGGGTGGAGGGAATGTCCTCACCGAGTGTAGGGCCCTCCCTAGACCTGTAATTACTATCCAAGAAATAGTCATTAGTCTAGAAATGTCCAACAAATATCACTTAAACCTCTCCTAGCCGTCTGTTTCTCTTTTACCTTGTCTTCTTGGCCTTCATTTCTTCTGTGTCTTTCTTAATCTTTGTTATAATCTAGGCTTTCAGTTGAAAGCCTTGTAGTCTTTCCTGGGCCCGCTGCGCCACGTCTCCCCCCGTCTTTTGCCGTTCACTCGCCTCCATTCCGTCTGTCGTGATGCGTTCAGGGCCTCCGCTGCTCCTACCGTTTCCTCCGGCACGTACACCTCAAGGCCCCGCTCCATCATGTCCTGCGCTGCCTCTCTGGCTGTGTTGTAGGTTCTTACGCCGTTCTCCCAATGAATCCTCATCTTCGTTAGCGGCGTTTGGAATCTAATTTTTTTTTCTTTCAGCGTTTTTTTAATGTTGGCATATTTCTTCCGCTGCTGCACAATTTCTGCCGGGTAGTCATGATCAAAGAATATCTGCTTGTCGCCGATTCGTATCTTTTTTTTCCACGCTCGTGTCAGGATTCTTTCCTTTACATCATATTTCAGAAAGTTTACCACAACTGACCTGGGTGTAGAGCGTGGGTTCAGGTTCTGTGCCGAGGCTCTGTGCGCTCGTTGAATCTGCAGATCCGCTTCGCTGGGCAGTTCCAGCTCTTTTTTTAAGAACTGATCCATGAATTTCGTCATCGAGTTGCCTTCAATGCCCTCCGGGATCCCGAAGATGCGTATATTGCCCCGTCTGGACCTGCTCTCCAAGTCGGTTACTTTCTCCTGCATCCTCTGCATTTGTGCCGTCAGGGTCTGCAGCTGTTCACTTGCCTCGCTATTCCAATCTTCCAGCTCTGATATTCGGGCCTGCGCTTCTGTCATACACGCCCGCTGGGAGCGCAGCTCCTCCATGTTTTCTGCTAGCTTGCACTCCATTTCTCTTCGGAGGCCCATAATTTCCTCCTTAATCTCTTTTTTCAGCTCCTCCTTAAGAGCCGCTAAATCCTGTTGTAGCTGCCGTTTGAAGTCTCTCAACTCTTTACCCAAACTGGCGATGCCAGTGTTCATGGTATCGAGTGTGTCCTCCATTTTCTCTGCTGCGGTCACCTCGTTTTTTTGAGCCCCGTGTTCAGCGGTTTCTCCTGCGTTGTTGAAGAGGAATTCTTTAATTTTACTCTGCTTTTGTCCTTGTGCCCGGCTCCTTCGTGTTTTCATCCCTTAGTTTATTGATCCGCTTATGTCGAGTTGGCCATTTACCGATGATTTTTAATCCGGCTAGGGAGAGCTCTCTGTTTAAGCGTTATGCCTCTCCGCCATCTTCCCGGAAGTCGGCGACCAGTCTTTTAACGTCACAACACGATACAGCTCAGCACGACTGGACCCTGCCCTTGAGCGAGGCTGAGAATCGCAGCTGTTAAACCGTGTTGGGGCTAGTGGAAAGACTTACGAAGCGTGATGAGCTGTACCATGACGTGCTAAGCCATGCTAGTGGAAATGAGGCTTAAATGGTCCGTCGTAAGGAGGTCGCAACGGTGGACGATGGGCATCATGTCTGACAAAAACAAACTCCGCATTTTTTAAAGCCTTAGGCACAAAAACGCGCGGAAAAGCGTGGTGAACGGGGCCAGGCAGCGTGCCCGATTCCATGCTGCTCTGCAACCGCTGAACGAGGGAACATTCTGGCGCAGGATTGTCTGGGAGAAACTCCCCAGGCAGCCGAAGTGGCTGCGCAAAATCTAACTCAGTCGGGGAGGCTTCTAAATCCTGTTTAAGATAAGATAAGATAAGATAAGATAAGCCTTTATTAGTCCCACAACGGGGAAATTCCAGGATTGCAACAGCACAGGGATAGCAACACTCAGAGCAACAATCAGAAGGCAAGAAAAAAAAAACAAGCAAGCAAGAGCAGCTAATAAACATATGTACGTATTACTATAAAATATATATATATACACACACACACAGACACACAGTGCAGAGCATTGTAGCTGGATGGAATAATATATGAATATATGAACACACAGTGCAGAGCATTGTAGCTAGATGGAATAAATATGTAAATATATAAACACCCACAGTACGGAGCATTGCAGCTAGGTGGAATAAATATGCAAGTATATAAACACACACAGTGCGGAGCAATGTAGCTAGATGGAATAACATGTAGATATATAAATATATAAACACCCACAGTACGGAGCATTGCAGCTAGACGGAACAAATATGCAAATATATAAACACACACAGTGCAGAGCATTGCCGCTAGATGGAATGAAACAGCATAACCGTCTACCCAGCTATCCTGCATGGTATGATTATGTGCCCATACACACTCTCACCCTCCATAGCGACCGGCATGCTCCTAGTTGTATGCCGGAGAGGACCACTGTGTAAGTCTATTGCATCTTCTGCATTCAAAAAACTATTAGTTTGTTACGTCTTTTTTGCTATCTCTGCGAGCAGCCCTGCTTAGGTTGTACAGTCTGACAGCCGTTGGTAGGAAGGACCTACGAAACCTCTCGGTTGTGCACCTGGGATGATGTAGTCTGCTGCTAAATGAGCTCCTCAGTGCATTCAGTATGTCCTGCATAGGGTGGAACTCGGACTCCAGCAGAGATGACAGTTTAGCCACCGTCCTTCTCTCTCCTATCTCCTCCATCGGATCAAGGCGCTGCCCCAGGACAGAGCTAGCTTTCTTAATCAGTTTGTTCAGTCTCTTCCTATCGGCTGCAGTAATGCCACTGCCCCAGCAGACCACTCCAAAAGTGATGGCTGATGCCACCACCGTGTCATAGAATGACTTCAGCAGCGCCCCTTGTACACCAAAAGACCTGAGTCTCCTCAGCAGGAACAGCCTGCGCTGTCCCTTCTTGTAGAGTGCATCAGTATTGTGTGACCAGTCTAGTTTATTGTTCAGATGAATACCCAGGTACTTATAGGATGTCACCATCTCGATGTCTGTTCCCTGTATATTTACTGGTACTGTGAGGGGCTGCCCATGCCTGCGGCAGTCCACCACCAGCTCCTTAGTTTTCCTCGCGTTGATCTGGAGGCAGTTCCGATGGCACCAGTCCACGAAGTCCTGGATAAGCCCTCTGTACTCAGCTTCATCTCCATTGGAGATGAGGCCAACGATCGCAGAGTCATCAGAGAACTTCTGTAGATGGCAGTGTGTTGTGTTGTGTGAGAAGTCCGCAGTATAAAGAGTGAACAGGAAGGGAGCCAGCACCGTTCCCTGGGGGGCCCCCGTGCTACTGATGATCGTGTCGGACACACAGTCCCGGGTTCTCACAAACTGAGGCCGGTTCGTGAGGTAGTCCAGGATCCATGATGACAGGTGCTGGTCCACCCCTGCGCGCAGCAGCTTGTCCTTCAGGATCATCGGTTGGATGGTGTTGAAAGCACTGGAGAAGTCAAAGAACATGATCCTCACCATATTCCCGGGCTTCTCCAGGTGGGACAGAGAACGGTGAAGGAGGAAGATCACCGCATCCTCCACCCCAATGCCATGCTGGTAGGCGAACTGGAGTGGATCCATCGCTGGTTCCACCAGGGGGCGGAGGTGAGCAAGGAGCAGTCTCTCCAGGGTCTTCATCAAGTGGGACGTCAAGGCCACCGGTCTGTAGCTGTTCAGGTCTTTGGGGTGGGAAGTTTTTGGTACAGGTACCACACAAGATGTTTTCCACAGCTGTGGTACCCTCCCCAGTTTCAGGCTCATGTTGAAGATATACGTCACAATCCCACACAGCTGGTCTGCACAGGACTTGAGGAGCTTTGCGCTGATGCCGTCCGGTCCCGGCGCCTTCCTCGCCTTGATCTTCCTCAGCTCCGTCCTCACCTGGGTCCTGGTCAGGGTCAGGATGGGGGGCTGTGTGTTGGGAGTGGGGGGGTGTTGGTAGAGTGGGGAGTGGGCAGCAGGACTTGATTTCTTTAGAGGCAGCAGTGGTTGTTGTGCAGTCAGGGGGGAGGGCGGTTGGTCAAATCTATTGAAAAACAGATTCAGGTTGTTCGCCCACTCCCTGCCCCCTGTGGCCTGGGGGGAGGTATTCTGGAGCCCCGAGATGGTTTTGAGGTTTCTCCAGACCCCGCTGATGTCGCTCTGTTGCAGCTTGTCCTTGTCCTGTTTAGGTGCAGAACGCAACCCCAATACAACCCACGGTAGCCTGTCCACCTAATTTGCATCCGTAAGCGACGCTCTGAGAGCCGCCTTCAATGACCTGTGAAAACGTTCGCATAACCCGTTAGCCTGCGGATTGTACGCGGTTGTGCTGTGAATCGTCACCCCCAGGCTGCGGGCCATTGCTGACCAAAGTTCGGCAACAAATTGTGGGCCTCTGTCGGACGTAACGACTGACGGAACTCCAAAGCGCGCTACCCATGTTGTTAAAAACGCGCGCGTCACCTCCTCGGCTGTGGTTGACACCAGTGGGACCACTTCTGGCCAGCGGGTGGTGCGGTCCACCATTGTCAGAAGGTGTGTGCACCCCTGTGACGGCAGAAGGGGGCCTACGAGGTCCACGTGAACATGATTGAACCTCTTAGCCGGGATGTCAAATGGCTCCAAGGGAGCTCTTGTGTGTCTGTGTACCTTGGCTCGTTGGCAGGCCGTGCATGCTGCTGCCCACTCTCTAACTTGTTTGCGCAGGCTCGGGAATACAAATTTCTCTCCCACCATTTTGACCGATGCGCGCACTCCCGGGTGCGCCAGAGAATGAATCGAGTCAAAAACACGGCGGCGCCACGCAGCCGGTACAACAGGACGCGGTCGCCCAGTGGAGACATCGCAGATTAGGGGGGGGCATACCGTCTTGCAGCACCCTGTTCTCCAGCCTTAACCCTGTTGGTTCAGACTGGAGCACACGCACGTTTGCATCGCTAACTTGATCCGCGGCCATGGCTGCATAATCTATCCCTACGCGGACTGGGGCCGCGCGTACTTCTGCATCGCTAACCTGATCCGCAGCCATGGCTGCAAAATCTACCCCTACGTGGACTGGAGCCGCCGTGGCACGCGAAAGACAGTCTGCCACTACATTAAGTTTACCCGCCACATGCTGGATATCGGTAGTAAACTCTGAGAACGCGGCCAGCTGTCTCTGCTGCCGGCCTGACCACGGTTCTGAAACCTTGGCCATCGCGTAAGTCAGCGGCTTGTGGTCAACGAACGCGGTGAAACGGCGTCCCTCCAGCCAGAACTGGAAGTGGCAAATGGCCAAGTGGAGAGCTAACAACTCCCTGTCGAATGTGCTGTATTTCCGTTCACTATCGGGCAAGGTCCTGCTGAAAAAGGCTAGTGGTTGCCAAACCCCAGCTACATGCTGCTCCACAACCGCCCCTATGGCCACATCTGACGCGTCAGTAGTGAGCGCTATGCGGGCCGTTGGGTCTGGATGTGCCAACAACGCAGCGTTTGCCAGGGCTGTTTTGACTTCCGAGAATGCTCCCTCCCGCTCCGGAGACCATTCGATTTTATTTGTGGGTTTTTGTTTTTTTAGTGCAGCATACAGTGGTTGCATGAGTTGCGCTGCGCGGGGGAGGAAACGGTTATAAAAATTCACCATTCCCAAAAACTCCTGTAACGCTTTGACCGTTTGTGGCTGGGGAAAATTTGTTACTGCGCGCACTTTGTCAGGCAGAGGAACCGCCCCTTCTGGAGAGACGCGATGCCCCCAAAAATCAATGTGCGCCACCCCGAATTGACACTTCACTGGGTTGATTATTAACCCGTGCTCCCCCAACCTCTGGAAAACTGCCGTGAGGTGGTTTTCGTGTTCGTCTTCGGACGCGCTGGCTACCAATATGTCGTCCAGGTAGACGAACACGAAGGGGAGATTGCGCAACACTGCATCCATCATGCGTTGGAACGTCTGCGCCGCGCCTTTAAGCCCAAATGGCATGCGCAAAAACTTGAATAGCCCGAGTGGAGTTATTACTGCCGTTTTGGGTATGTCCTCAGCGCGCACTGCGACCTGGTGGTAACCGCGTACCAAGTCTATCTTAGAAAAAACGCGTGCCCCCGCCAAATGAACTGAAAAATCTTGGATGTGCGGGATCAGGTAGCGGTCGTGCGCTGTAGCGTTGTTCAACCTGCGGAAATCTCAGCAAGGTTGCCACGAGCCATCAGCTTTCGGGACCATGTGCAGCGGTGAAGCCCATGGGCTTTTCGAACGCCTGATGATGCCCAACTTTTCCAGGTTGGCGAACTCCTCACGCGCTATGGTCAGTTTAGCTGAATCCAAGCGCCGAGCTTTTGCAAAAACGGGCGGTCCGGTGGTAGTAATAAAATGTTCCATCCCGTGTTTAGCCACGGCCGCCGAAAATGTTGGGACCGTAAGTGCTGGGAACTGAGTGAGCAGTGTGTGGAACTTACTGCCTGCGGCTGTGATGTTGGCTTGTGCTGTTGGCGGGGCCACTCGAGCTGTACAGGGGATAGTGCATTAACCAGGCGCCTGTTAGAAAGATCAACCAACAACCCCTGTGAGCACAGAAAATCAGCCCCTAACATATTGAAATTTACTGCTGCTATGATAAAAGTCCACTCAAATGAACGGCCTTGCAGAGACAGAAGCAGAGTCTTCTCACCAAAGGTCTTAATCTCCGAGCCGTTCGCTGCTACCACCCGGGGACCTTTGGAACCTGTCAGCCTGTCTGCGTAGGAAGGTGTGATGAAACTCAGCTGGGCGCCCGTGTCCACGAGGAAGTGCCTCCCCGAGCGGGCGTCCGACAAATAAAGCAGCTTGTTCTCCTCCCCGAGGGCCGCAGCTGCTACCGACTCCCGGTCTTGGCGTTTCCCGAACGCCCAAACTGGCACGGTGGTACACATTTGTGTGCCCTCTCTGCGAAACGGCGATGGTAGAAACAAAGGACGTCGTCTGATCCGTGTTTCTTGGCCCTTGCCGCTGCCATCGTCGATGAGTCTGGCACTGCTGTCTCCGGCTCCCTGCCATCTCTGGATGCCACGCAGAGCTCCGCTGCCGCTGCTGTGGCCGCGCGCCGTTTGGTGGCGTTGACGAGTCGTTGCGCCTCCTGGCCCAGAGCGTGGTAGTCCCGTTGGGCCAACAGTGGCGAACTGGCCAGGGCTGCTCTCACCGCTGACGGTAGAGTCCTGAGGAAGAGGTGGGTGAAGATGAAGTGATCATCGTCAGAGTCTTTCAACCTCAACAGCTTCTCTATAAGGTCAGCGGGCTTGTCGCTTTCAAATTCAGTCAGCGCCAGGAGCCCCTCTGCTCGCTCCTCCACTGAGGGGGTGAAGCGCCGGACGAGTGCAGCCTTCAACGCGTCGTACTTGTCGGTGTCTGGCCGCTGATTGATCAGGCTCTCCACATGCTGGGCTGTGTGGTTGCCCAGTTTTGCAACCACATGGTAGAACTTTGTGGCGTCTACCGAAATCCCCCGGAGGATGAACTGCGCCTCAACCGCCTTAAACCAGGAGCGTGGATTGTTCTGCCAGAAGTCCAGCAGCTGGACTGTGGCTCCATTAGCTTGGTTGGCTCCTGTCGAGTCTGGCTCGGGGGAATTTCTTCCACTCATGATACGTCTTAGGGTCACCAGTGTAGAGGATGTGATAATGACGAGGCTGAGTTTATTTCACAAGTCAGGTTTATTCACATTCTCTAACATCAGCAGAACAGAAAGAGAATGAACTCCAGACATTCGTCCCTTTTATACCCCAGGACATCAAAGCACACAGTAACATTGTATTTTAATCCTAAGTAACAATGCATCCCTTTCAGCCTTTATCCCCTTCACCCAAAGTCACTGGGAGTCAGGAAATCTCCCCAAGGCCATCTCTTTGCACCACATTTCACATCTCCCTGTTATCTCCCAGGAGGCTCAGTCCTTTGTTCATCTGAGACGTGAAGCACACAGTAAGCATATAGTGGTATACATATGAAGCATCAGGTTACATACATTTGTGCATACGAAACCCACATGTGTCCCACAGGCTAATTGTTTGTGTTCATCTGAGTGTTCCCCATCTCTCCCTGTCTCTCGCCCTCCGGTCAAGCCGCCGGACCTCAGCCTCGTTCCCCGGGCTTACCACGATCTGGGAGAAGTCTTCAGCAAGTCGAGAGTGCTGTCACTTCTGCCTCATCGCTTTTATGACTGTGCTGTGGACCTCATCCTGGGGGCAAGGCTGCTGTCAACCTGACTCTACAGTATTTCTGGTCCAGAGAGGGAGGCAATGGAGAAGTACATTAGGGAATCGCTGAATGCTGGCATTATTTGGCCATCTTTGGCTCCTCTTGGAGCTGGGTTCTTCCTCATGGGGAAGAAGGATGGTTCGCTGCCCCGGTGTATCGACTACCAGGAGCTCAACGCTATTACAGTTAAGGACAAATATTCCCTGCCCTTGATCAATTCCACGTTTGAACTCCTTCAGCACTCACGGGTATTCAACAAATTAGACCTGCGCAATGCATACCATCTAATCCGCATTCATGATGGGGACGAATAGAAGATGGCACTTAAAATCCACCAGGGGTAGTTTGAATATTTGATGATGCTGTATGGGCTCACCAATGCCCCCGCTGTCTTCCAACGGTTGATTAGCAACGTCCTCTGCGATATGTTGTATCAATTTGTGTTTGTCTATTTGGATGATATTTTGATTTTCTCCCGCTCGCCAGAGGAACATGAAGTCCATGTGAGAGCTGTTCTACAATGGCTCCTGGTAAACCAGCTCTACGTTAAAGCCGAGAAGTGTGAGTTCTCCACCAATTCTACCATCTTCCAGGGCTTCATAGTGGCTGAAGGGAGATTGATTGCCGACCCGGCCAAGGTGAGGGCAGTGCTCAACTGGCCAACTCTCCACTCCAGCAGGGAGCTTCAATGCTTCCTCGGGCTTGCAAACATTTTTCGCAGGTTCATTCAGAACTATAGTGGGGTAGCACTGCCCTTAACATAGCTGACCTCCATTAAGATTCCCTTTCGTTGGACCAAGGCAGCTGAATAGGCTTTTTCCAAATTGAAGGGCCTGTTCACGACACACCAATCTTGGCTCAGGTCGACATGCAGCTCCAATTCGTCCTCGAGGTGGATGTGTCTGATTCAGGGGTAGGCGCTGTCTTCTCACAGCGCACACCCTTTGCCCAGAAGTTCCACCCATGTGCGTTTTTCTCTCGGCGGCTCACGCTAGCCAAGAGGAATTACAACATAGGGGACAGAGAGTTGCTTACCATTAAGTTAGCTTTGGAGGAATGGAGGCATTGGTTAGAGGGGGCTATTCACCACAGTATTTGCGGTTGGCCCGCCGACTCAATGTCAGGCAGGCTTGTTGGGCCCTGTTTTTTCAGCGATTCATCTTCACCATCACCTACCAGCCTGGCTCTCAGAATACCAAACCGGACATGCTATCGTGCCAGTTTGATTCCGAAGAGGTAGTGCCCCCTTCCCACCCCCAACCAATTCTTCCTTCTTCTTGCGTCCTCTGTGCCCTTACGTCAGACATTGAGTGGAGGGTCCGTCTGGCCCAGTCTCAAGAGCCTGTACCAGCTGGGTGCCCCCGGAACCACCAGTATGTCCCGGCTACCCTCCGCAGTGTCGTCATCCAGTGGGGCCACACCAGCCACTTCGCCTGTCACCATGGGATCACCGCACCACAGATCTTGTTTGGTGGGTGTTCTGGTGGCCCACGCTGTGGTGGGATGAGCAGGAGTACGTGCGGGCTTGCCAGACCTGTGTCCGGGGCAAGTCTGACTCCTCCTCCCAGGCGGGACACCTCCATCCCTTGCCCATCCTTGGTCACCCATGGTCCCACATCACTCTGGTCTTTGTAATTTCCCCCCTCCCATGGAAGAATGGTTATCCTGACAACCGTGGTCCGCTTCTCCAAGGCTGTGCACCTGGTGACTCTCCCTAAACTTCTCTCGGCCTTGGAGACGGCCACCCTCCTCACCAACTATGTGATCTGCCTCCACGGTATCCCTGTGGACATCGCGTCTGACCAGGGTCCTCAGTTCATGTCGCAGGTCTGGAGGGCTTTCTGTCAGACTCTGGGTACTACGGTGAGCCTCTTCTCTGGGAATCATCCCCAGAGCAATGAGCAGGCAGAGCACGCCAACCAGTCCTTGCTGGCCACTCTCCAATGTGTGGCAGCCAAGAATCCTTCTTCCTGCAGCACACACCTTACCTGGGTGGAATATTCAATGAACTCTGCTGTCTCCACAGCAACCAGACTCACCCCTTTCAAGGCGTCATTGGGCTATATGCCTGGGCTATATGCCTCTGTTGCTGCCTATGGCTGAGAGGGAGGTCACGGTTCCCTCCGTGGGGGCTCACGCTCGCCACTGCTGGCGCCTCTGGGGATCTACGAGCGCCGCCCTCGTCCACTCTGACGAGCGCAACCGGGCCATGGCCGATTGAAGACGGGTGCCTGCCCCCAAATATGCCGTGGGGCAGCAGGTCTGGCTGGCGGCAAGTCAGGTCCCTCTGAAGGTGAAGTCGAAGAAACTTGTCAAAGTTTCGAAGAAAGTCGTCAGTGACGCCTTGGTCAAGCTCAACCTCCCACCGCCCCTATGGGTGAACCTGACCTTACATGTATCCTACATCAAACCCCTCTTAGTAAGTCCCCTCCCCCACCCCCCGAAGCTTCCTCCTCCTCCCCGGATGATCGACGGCCACACCACCTACACGGTGCATCAGATCCTGGATGTTCACCGTCGAGGTCGGGGCCTACAATACCTGGTGGATTGGGAGGATTATGGCCCAGAGGAATGCTACTGGATCCCCACATCCCAGGTCCTGGACAAGGAAATGCTCCAGGTCTACCACTGTGCCCATCCCGAGAAGCCTTGTGGATCGCCAGGAGGCGCTCCTAGAAGGGGGGGGGGGGCTGTCATGGGTGGCAAGAGCATGCCCCCTCCTTCCTGTTCATCTCTCCTCAGGTCATCAACATACCTGAGTAGGGGACACACCTGCACCCTCTCATCAGCCAGCGTTTATAAGGAAGCACTCTTCAGTGATTCAACACTGGCTCGTCTGGGTATACTGCCTTCGCTAAAGACAAGCAAGTATATTATTCATACAGGTGAAGAAGTCAATAATCTGTGTGCTTTCTCTTCTCTTAAGTTTGCTGCCATCGTGCGGATGTGTCTCCGGGACTGTGCGCGCTCTCCTGCCACATCAATGCTCATCAACGTCATTTCAACCTCCACCCGGTCAGGTACCACCAGCTCCTTTCCCCTCACCCTTCTGGTTTGTCTATTCCCTGCTGGGGAATAGACTATTTCATGAATGACTATTTCAGTAACTGTGCGGTGATTTTGATATTTAATAAAAATCTCAAACATGTGTTGTTGTTTGATTGTCCCTTCTTGTTGCTGCATCGCGAACGTGAGCTAATTGCTAAGAAAAATCATGTCACCTGTTTGTTTTGTCGGTAAGAATCCTCCAGAGGTCCTCTGTCCAAAACAGTGACAAAAAATCAATGGGGCGCGCAGATGACATATCCACCTCATATCCACCTCATATCCACCTCTCCATAATGTCCAACTGGCTCTTCAAATGTTTGAGCCATGGATGATAAGCGTCTTCATCTGTACAAAGCTCTCTGACATCATTGTCCAAACCTCCTGTTGGATCTCGACTGCCCGTCGTTGTTCTCCCACGGCGCACAAATGCCGCACGCCAGGAAACAGTGGGTGCTGTGTGCCCCCGAATGTCGCACATGAACTGTTCTGTTCTGGGCCTTTTCACCTCACGGCCATGGTTTGACAAAGCAAGACGATGCTCCTGTGCCATTTTGAGCTTGGTAGGACACAGAAAAAGCACCTCCAGTCTCGTGCGCATGAGGGCCGTCTCCACTTTCATCAGAACTGCTTGCACCATCGTCCGAAGGCACATAATCTGAGCTGGACTCTTTCTCAAATGACGAACTTGGCTAATCTCTTCATCTGACCCGGGAGTGGCCCACACCAGAGCTAAAACATTTTCAATTCAATTCAATTTAATTCAACTTTATTTATATAGCGCCATTTCACAACAACAGTCATCTCATAGCACTATCAACTGTAGGGGGGAACCCCCACAGTTGCAGAAAGACCCCAGCAATCAGGTGATCCCCTGTGAGCAAGCACTTGGCGACGGTGGAGAGGAAAAACTCCCTTTTAACAGGAAGAAACCTCCAGCAGAACCAGGCTCAGGGAGGGGCAGTCATCTGCTGCGACTGGCTGGGGGGTGAGGGGACAGAGAAGATGAAAAGAACAGACATGTAGAGAGCAAACAGCACGATGGGGACTCAATCTATGGGAGAGAACAAACAAATGTTAATGACCAGCAAAAAAAATATTTCATAGAGAGTGAGGAAAGGAGTGAGGCCCAGTGCATTACTGGAGGTCCCCCGGCTGACTAAACCTATTAGCAGCATAACTAAGGGAGGGTTCAGAAACACATGATCCCTCCCTAATTGTAGGCTATATCAAAAAGGTAGGTTTTAACCCTAATCTTAAAAACAGAGATCGAGTCTGACTCCCGAATCCAGATTGGCAGCTGATTCCACAGGAGAGGAGCTTGATAACTGAAGGCTCTGCCTCCCATTGTACTTTTGGAGATTCTAGGTATTACAAGTAGTCCTGCATTTTGGGAGCGCAGTGCTCTGTTAGGATAATACGGTAGTATCAGATCTTTTAAATAAAAAGGAGCCTGATTGTTTAGAGCTTTGTAAGTAAGAAGAAGGATTTTAAACTTAATTCTAAACTCTATGGGAAGCCAATGAAGGGAGGCCAGAACCGGAGAGATATGATCTCTCTTTCTAGTACCTGTTAAAACTCTTGCTGCAGCATTTTGGATCAGCTGAAGACTTTTTAAAGATGTTTTAGGACAACCTGATAATAAAGAATTACAGTAATCTAATCTCGAGCTAACAAAAGCGTGGATCAGTTTCTCAGCATCACTCTGAGACAAGATGCTCCTAATCTTGGCAATATTACGCAAATGATAGAAGGCAGTCTTAGAAACAAATTTAATATGTGAATTGAAGGACAAATCCTGATCAAAAATAACTCCAAGGTTCCTCACAGAGCTATTAAGAGAAAGAGTAACTGCATCCAAACTGAAAGTTTGATTTTCAGCAGAGAGTGTTTTTTCTTGCCATCTTGTCTCATCTGTGACAAACGAGACGGATTGTTCTGCAAATGGAAATTTGGACCACTGATTGTATTGGACCATATCTGGTTTTCGTGGTAAGTGAAAAGCTATACCTGTCGGCCATCTTGTGGTGTTAAAAGCTTTCTACATTTCTGACTCTATTTAGCGGCACCAGCTTTGTTTTGACTGATAAGCTGACAGGCACACACTGGTGCCACTCACAGTCAAATGGTGATTATTTTGCTAATAAATCCACATCTTCATTATCCTCTATTCCGACATGAGCTGGAACACAAAGAAAGTTTATTGACTGACCTTTACTGTAGAGGTTGTAAATTAAGGAGTGGATTTCTACAATTATGTCCTGCCTAACGACTGCTGTGACTGAATACTCTTGAGAGTACTTTTTTTGTCACATTTTGTCTTAGCTTTGTTCTGAATTGTAATCGCTCTTGGTTGTTTTTCTTTTGAATTCTTGGATGGAATATGGGTGGGCAATATAAGCTGCGGCTTCAGCCATCACCCATTTCGGATAACTTATGTTGAACTGTATAATCAGAGGAGTTATTGTCTAATTTGGCCTTGTTGGATTTTCTTTCCCCCTTTGTTATATTATTCTGTTTCTTTTAATCTGTACTTTTAATCTATCCGAAATAAAGATTGATAAAGATTGAAAGATTGATTGATTGAGAGCTGCCCAACTGTCTGAAGCCATGACTGCATTATTCCTATAATTTATCTCCAACCACTGTAAAGCTAATATAATGGCAACTAGCTCAACTGTGTATATAGATAAGTGATTACTGGCTCTTTTTATGATAGATATTTATAGATATTTTATATTGAGGAATGTATACTGCAGCTTCATTACGACCAGTTATAGGATCCTTGGAACCATCGGTAAATGCTATCAGTGTCAAGATTTGCTGTCTCGCCAAGGCAGCAGAAATGAGAAAAACCCAAATACAGGAGGCTGTGGTGTTTATTAATATAAATATCCAAACAATGAAAGCAAACCAACAACCTGGTGAGTGTGTTCAGTTACAGGAAATTGTCCCCAAACAAACTGGCACAGACAATGATACACAAATGAACCCAAATGCTCCCATATGTAAATTGTGAGCGGGGAAAAAGAGAAAAAGTAAACCCAAGATGCTCCTGTAACAAACGTGCAGACCGGAGCTGGGCAACCCAAGGCTCAGCAGGCTGCACCAAGGTAACGCTGACAAAATCAGAAAAAACTGAGCACAGCAAACAACAGACAGGTATAGGTACTTACAGAGGTGAAACGCCAGAGCACAAGCGGCTCTGGCGGCAGGCTGACAATACAATGCACCGACAATTCCCAAGTGCACAAACAGAGCTTAAATAATACCAGAAATCATAAGCTGAGTGAAACCAGGTGTGAATGAGTGTGTGCATGTGTGCAGCAATGAGTGGGTTTGTGTAGTGATGTGTGTATGTGCGTACGTGAGAGTGGGTGTGTGGACCTGAGCTGGGAGAGAAACAGGCAATGACAGACTGGAATCACCTGTCAGAAACTGACAGGAGAGTGGGGAGCAGCTGACCGCAGATAGGAGGCACACAGGACCCAAAGAAGCCTCCTGACCGCTGCCAGTGACGAAATAAATAAACACAGAACCAAAAATGCAGCAGAACAAACTAGACAATGAAATACAATGTAGAACTCAAAAGGTAACATGAAACACAGATGACTAAAGGAACAGGAAAATGCCATGAAGCCGAGCTCGGGAGAATCCCAAACCCGGTTCATGACAATCAGCATGTTTCTGAAGTTCTGTTCTATATATTTATGCACTATAATCTGTTGCTGACTGCTTGTGTTGCCTCCTCAATTGTTGTATTTCAAAATCTACCAGTGACATCTCAAACAGCCATGGAGGAATAACAGACAACAGGACTATTGGGCTAAAATCTCTGCCCAGTCCTGCCTGCTCAGCAATGGCATTACTTATCCACCCAAAGCTACCAATGTTGGACTCATTGTGTTCCCAGCAATCATTAAGAATAGCTTTTGCAGGATGTGACCTCTTATGCCCCTTCAAGTTGATCCAGTGTGCCAGCATTAATTTGGTTCTTCTTAATCTTTAGGGCATTTCACCCATTTCTACTTGGATCGCTAGTACTGGAGAAGTTTTAAATGCATCACAACATATCCCAAGAGCCTTTGTCTGCTCTGTGTCTAGTTGGTTCAGATGACAATCAGCAGCTGACATGAATGCAACACATCCACAGTCTAGTGTAGCTCTCATTAGACCTTGATACACCCTCAACACAGAGGCCTTGGAGGTCCCCCAGTCCCATCCTGCCAGACATCTCAAAATATTATTTATTTTCTAACATTTTCCTTTAGTTTTTTCAATATGCTGTTTCCAAGTTAGTTTTTCATCAAGCACACCTAAATACCAAACATGACATGGATTTAGACCCACTGAACAGACTCAAACACCGAAGTAGATACAATAATATTTATTAACAATAACGTGTGAATGTGAGTGCGTGGATGTGTGATCTTGCTGGGGGAGAGCAGAATGCCGTACGACCTGACAACCCTAGGGACAAACAGAGGAAGGACAGTTAGTGGCAATACAGGTGGAGATGTGCAGTTTAATCCTGGGCTTACTGTTTGCAGAGATGTAGCGATGCTCAGGTTCAGCTCGGTGGCTATGGCCAGGAGGACAGCGTCTATTGATCCGGCTGCTGCTTGTAGCAGGTGAATGCGTGTCAATTGGGTTGTGAAGCTCGGTCCGCCACCAGGGAGGAGAGAGGTCCGCCGCCATGGAGCTCCACCTGTGCACAGGGGACTGAGAGTAGATTAGGGAGAATGAGCGATGGCTTACTTGGGTTATGGAGGTTTTCTTCCTGATGCTGGCTGGTGGAAGGCTGGAAGCAAGGACAAAGGCAGGCTGAGGCTAGGAACTCTGGAACCATAAAGAAGGCGTGAGTGGGTCTCATGAAGATCGACAGACAACTCCGCACAGATCCCAGGGCAGCGTGTTTTAAATAGCCCAGGCCGTGATGAGGAACAGGTGTGTGCGCAGCTGAGGAGAATGAGCAGCCAGAGCACACAATTACAAAACTATCGTGGTCCGAGCGCCGATTTTGTCCGCACTCGGGTCATGCAGTATTTTCCTCCCATCTGGTGTGTGTTCCCTGTGGCTCTTCGAGCTTTTATTCTGACAGCGTCACGGCGGGGCTTCCGGCTGTCAAAGCTGGGTCACGTTGTGACAGCTGTTCAGCATCTCCCCTAATCACTCTCCCCACTGATTGGGTTATCTCGGGGATTTAAGGAAGCAGCTGAGGGCTTATCCTGGCCGCAATCTAGTCAAACATTCCCTCGTCCAACCTCTGTGCTGGTTTCACGATTCGTACCTTTCTCACTAAGTGTTTTCATTGTGAGTCTGTTCTTCCTTTGCCATAGTCTTAGTTGTAGTTATAGTGTGTTTTGCCCCTCGTGGCTCATTATTTTGTCATTGTCTCTCTTTAATAAATTGTGCAAACTCATCGGTGGCCTATAGCGTCTCATTTGTGGCCCGCGAGGACCGCACCATGACAAAAACTACCTTTACGTGCTCTAACTTTTGGCCATAAAGCTTTAAAGAAATTTCTTTGTGACTTTTAGAGAAGCAAATTATTTGTGTCTTTGAGACCGACAATTAAAAAGCCCATCGATTTGCCCATTGTTCAACCTGGTTTATTGCTGCCTGCGTTTTCCTCTGTACACAAGATCACGTCCCCTTATCCATACGGCCCCATCATCTGCATACAAGGCCTTCCCTATTTCACTATCGATTCCTTCAAAGATATCACTAATCATAATATTAAACAAAACAGGGCTACACATGCTGCCTTGGGGGTAATTTTCAACTCGATATATTTTGGAGTATTCTGTACCAACTCTTACCTCAATCATTCTATCATACAGGAAATTTAATACCCAATTGTATAACTTACCATCAGTACCAAATTGACTTAATTTAATCAGCAACCCTTCCTTCCACAGCATGTCATATGCTTTTTCTACATCAAAGAAGACAGCTATCACATTTTCTCTATTTACTTGGGCTTTCCTAATTTCAGATTCTAGGTGCAAAATGGAATCCTTAGTATTTCTCCCTTTTCGGAACCCACTTTGAAAAGGAGAAAGACATTCCTTCCTATCCAAAATGTAATTCAGCCTTTCAGTCACCTTTCATTCCATTGTTTTCCCTAGCTGTGAGGTAAGAGCTATCAGCCAATAATTATTGGGATCTGATGAATCTTTCCCTTGCTTTAAGATTGGTACTATAACTGATTGTTTCCATGCCCTTGGAATCTTCCCAGTTTCCCAAAATGTATTAAATAGCTTTAATATTATTTTAAGTGCACTCTCCTCCATGAGCGACAACATCCTATAACATATGCCATCCTTCCCTGGTGATGACTGCTTCTTTTCCAGAATAGCCCTTTCCAATTCCGATAGAGTGAATGGCAAATCTATCGTGTCCCTTGAAGTATTCTTCTTTATGTTTACATGTGGGTGTTTGGATGAAGTGCTTTCCCTGACTTTTTCTAATTGTGTTTGGTAGGTTTTCTGAACTATGAATCTTCACTAAAGTTTGTGCCAAAAGTTCTGCTTTGTCGATATTAGTGATAGCTATTTCCCCATTACTCTCCCACACAGGTATTTTGTACTCTCTTCTAATACCACTCATTTTCTTAATCATTCTCTAAATATCTATGGTGGAAAAATTCTATGTTACACTGAGTTATATGAATTTTTATGAATATGAATAGGAATTTTTTCTTATAAAGCCTTGTTATGATTCCCCGTGCGCTATTATGCTGTGCATGGAGGAAGAAATTAAAAACCCAATTGCTGGAGTAGAACGTGCATTTTATTAACCAAAACACAAAAATAACCAGTCCAGCTTACAGTCACGACAATCAACAAAGAGTAGCAATGATTGAGATAATGAGGGCACCAGTCATACAGGGACGCCACCTGGATGTTCCACACCCTGAAGGAGGGAATGCCTAGCGCCGCCATAAGCTGTAGGCACGAAGAGAAAGGCAAAGATGAACTTATGGCTGGAACGATCCGAGGCTGTATGTGTAGTCCGGTGGATGAGGGTGAAAACAGAAACAGCCGACGACGTCAGGCTGAAGATCGGCGAAGGTAATGGTAACAAACAAACACAGAGGAACACACTGCTGTGCTTGAAACTCAGTGTTCCAACGGTCTCTTCCTACTAACACAGCGTTTACTGTATGAAATAATGATACTAACGAGGGAAGAGTCCGCTGGTGTGGGGAAGCGTGGGCTGAACATAATTAATTCCAGGTGTGCATGAGTGAGTGTCTGAGCGTGTGAATGGGAATGATTGGAGTGTGTGTGTATGTGTCTGAAAACACCCAATAATGCAACACAGCTGATGGCACTGACAGGAGGAGGCGTGCCCAAGCTGTCAGGGAGCAAAGGATCCAAAAGCTCCCTGAAGCACCTGATGGAAAATAGGGCAAAACATCCATCCACCGCTGCATGGTGGCGCGGTGGTTAGCACCGCGGCAGCACAGTTTACCCTTGGCCGGGGGATCGCGGGGATCGTGGGTTCGATCCCTGCCCCCTGCCAACAGTGATCTGTGTGGAGTTTGCATGTTCTCCCCGTGTTTGCGTGGGTTTACGCCGGGATTTCTCCGGTTTCCTCCCACATGCCAAAAACATGCAGGTTAGGGAGTTAAGGAGCGCTTGCGCACGCAGTGACCGGCAGCTGGTGGCTTGTCACCGGACTGCAGAACAAATCTACCTACGGGTACAAAATAAGTCCAAAAAAAAAATAGGTCAGAACTGGGTTTGGAACCACTATACCCAGGTTCATGACAAAGCTTAATGTGTATAAGATAAGATAAGATAAGATAAGATAAGCCTTTATTAGTCCCACAATGGGGAAATTCCAGGATTGCAACAGCACAGGGATAGCAGCACTCAGAGCAATAATTAAGAAGATAGGGAAAATATAAATAAGAGCAGTGGATATACATACATACACATAAATATATAAATATATACACAAAGTGTGATATACCTATACCCATGACACCTATACCGAGGAAATCCTGTTACCATATTTGGAGTTGTTGAGTAGTGGGGGGGGGGGACAGATTGAAGGCACATTTTTGATGTAAATTTAAAAGTTTTTTCCAATAAATTTGTAGCTTTTGTAATAAAATGTAATTTTCCAAATAAAAGGTAAAGCTGCAGTTTTTTTCCTTGTAACTGTGTCACTTTACTTTCACTAATTTGGGAGATTTTCATCAAAATATTCTTTTTTCTGAAAACTGTGATTTTTTTCCTAAATGTCTCTACTTTTCATTGCAAATTTGAAACTTTTTTGAATGATTTTCAATTTTTTATGATTTTACTCTCACAAATGGAATTTTTTTCCTGAAACTTAACACATTTTTTGCTTTGAATGCTTCACTTTTTTTTCTTATAAATTTACATCTTTTTCTAATGAACTTTTGACTTTTTGTGAAAAATGAGAATTTTTTTGACTTAAAAGTGATTTTTTTTTGTAAATTTGTATCTTTTTTCTTGTGAGTTGGTGACATGAATCTCATTTTTTAAATCTTCTTTTCTGATAAATTTGTGACATTTTCATTATAAAATCACCAGTTTTAACTTCAAAATTTGAGTCTTACATAGTTTTGCACCTTTTTTTCATTTAAATTTAAAATGAATTTGTAAGATTTTTTTAATTTTCTTTTTTTTTTTTTTTTTTTCCCATGTGAGTCTTTGCAGCAACAGTGGTGGTTCTCCCTCCAGACTGTTCTGAGGTGATGTTCCTGCTGCAGTCTTCTGGGTGTGCAGCAGGGGCTGATGGGAGCTCTGAGCGCCTGTCAGAAACCACGTGGTCCTCCTCTGATCTCACAGCTCGTCCTTGTTTGGCCTCAGCTGCATCAGAGCTCCACTTCTCCCCAGCTTCACCAGAGGAAACACCACTGCTCACAATGATTCTCCTCCCAGCTGCTGCTCTCTGCTGTCTGGCTTCAGGTGAGAGTTTCCAGCCAATCAGGAGCCGGCAAACTCCACCTGGAGCAGACAGTGTCACACTAACCTTCATCTACCTGTCTGTGTCTCTGCAGCGCTGGTTACCATGGCAGCAGAGCTGATTCAGGACCATTTAACGTTGACCAGGAAAGTCGGAGGAAAAGTCTCCATCAGCTGTGGAGGGACTGAAGTGTGTGATAGTGATGCTGTATTGTGGCTCCAGAAGAAAGAAACATTCAGTGTGATTCTTCATATTGAAAGAAAAAATGATGTTGTTTATAAAGGCTACAATCATCCTCAGGAAGATGATTTCTCAGCTGTGAATAAACAGAACGGCTCTGAGTTGCAGATCAATGAAGTTAAACTCGATCATTCAGCCTCCTACTACTGTGTGTGTGGGAAGTCTGGTCTGCACAGTGAGAAATGATGTGTGAAGCCTGAACAAAAACCTGCAGATGAACAGACGTCAAACAGCGTTTGTGACAGGAAGAGAGCAGTAAACCACAGCCCAGGTTCACATGGTTCTCCTCCATCTCAGACACACTCACAGACACACTGAGCTGAAAGACATTTTTAAGGTCGGACACTTCCTGTGTTGCTGGCTGTTGTGGTTTGCTTTGTGTTCGCTCTCCTGAGGATTATTGCTTTTAATTATATTTTAATCGCTTTTTTTTCCATCTACCGTCAACTCTCTCTTCTGTTTATCAAGCCTCTTGCACCTGTGTGCGCGCTCAGTGTCATCTAATCACCCTCTTTAGCCTTCTGTTCACCTTTCATCTGTGTTTTTGTGAGCTTCGGGTTAGTCACTAGCTATGTCTACTAGCTCTCCTTGCTAGGATGGCAACCTTCGAAATGCCACCTCCATCTATCCGCCAGGGGGTGCGGATCGTTCCCCCGGACGACACTGTTACTGTGAAGGGGGTCCTTATAACTGTGCGGGCCCAGGTGGGCCCTGCTGCGATCCGCTATGCGTCCAGGATGAATAGGGCTGTAGTTGTGTTTCTGGCTACTGAGGAGGATGTCCACGCTCTGGTTGCAAGCGGTATTGTAATCGGGGACGTGTATGTACAGGTGTCCCTCTTATCAGTTCCATCAACGCTTATCACCATCTTGGGTGTTCCACCTTTCATTACTGACGAGCAGTTGGCGGCGGAGCTCCGCAGATTCGGGAAGTTTGCGGCCCATTTAGACACGTCAGTTTGGGAATCAGGGAAGCTGACTTTAAACATGTGAAATCACTCAGGCGACAGGTGTTCATGTTTCTAGACTCGCCCACTCAGACTCTGGAAGTGTCCTTCCGGGTCAAACATGGGGACGGCTACTATATGGTGTATGCGAGCTGGGGACAGATGAAGTGTTTTGAATGTGGCGACGTGGGCCATAAACGTTTCGCCTGCCCGCACAGGCGCCCGGCGGGGGGCTCTGGTGCAGCCGCGACTGGGGCGGCCGGTGCGCCTTCCGCTCGCGACGCTGCTGCGGACGGCGTTGCGGGGACTTGGCGGGGCCGCACAGCCTGCCAGCGAGGCCTCCGCACCCGCCGCGACTGCGGACGACGTTGCGGGGCCCTCCGCCGCTCCTGCTCCGAAGCCTGCCGCTGTGGCTGTGGACAGTCGGCCTGTGGCGCCCGCGGCGAGGCCTGCAGCTGGGGACGTGACTGGTGATGGCACACAAGCGGTCAATGACATTGACTCAGCATCGCGCTGTGTGATGTCAGCGGCTGTGCTTCCGCAGCCTGCTGCAACTTCAGAGCAACAGGCGGAACAACGCCGGTCGGCTGATATAGGCGCCGCCCCAGAACACGTGACTGATGAAGGATCAGCTGCACCAGCTGACGTGCCAGCTGAATCTACCAGTCAGCAGAGTTGTGCTGACAAGGGAATGGAGTGTGAAACTGACGCTGAGTCTGCTAAAAATGAGTCTATTGGGGCAAATGGCGATGCCACTGCGCATTTGTATTCACTAGACGAAATAAATGCTTTCCTGGATGGAACCTATAATAATAGGGCCGTTAACGTCGCTGATTACTTCAGTGACACTGACAAATTCATTCGGTCTGTTAATGTACTGAGGAAGCAGGTTGGTGTTGACCTCCTGGATGAAAGAAAACGCTTCCGCCTGAAGAAGCACCTTGCAGCCCTGCGTAAATCAGCAGGGGGACAAAAGGCCAAGCGCGCAAAGATGGAATGATTTCCATGGCAACAGCACAGTGCTCCTCACAAATATCGCCATAATGCAGAAAATACAATTAGGGACCTTAAACATCAATGGTGGGAGGGGTACTCATAAGAGGGGATTCATTAGTGACCTGTTCAAACGGAAAGGTCTCAACATTTTGTTTTTGCAGGAAACTCATACCACTTTGGCAGATGAAGTCGACTGGGGCTTGTGGTGGAAAGGCCCATTTTCACTCAGTCACGGCACCAATCTAAGCGCAGGAGTGGCCATTTTGTTTGGGGAATCAGCAAATGCACAAGTTTTATCGGTAGTGGAGATAGTGAGGGGCAGGCTGCTTCTTGTTAGGGCACAAATAGGGGAATCCGTGTTTTGCCTGGTTAATGTTTACGCGCCAAACCATGGTGCTGAAAGGGTTGCCTTTTTCAATATACTGACTACTGAATTGCAGCGCTATCACCAAGACCAACTTGTGGTGGCTGGTGATTTCAACTGTACCTTGGACTTCACTGTAGATCGCACTAATGCAGAACCTCATCTGCAGTCTTCTAGAATCTTGGAAAATTTCACTGTGCAGTTCGACTTAGTGGACACGTGGAGGTCTAAAAATGCAAATGCGAGACGGTATACCTGGGTCAGGGTCACTGACGGTGTTGTCAGTGCTGCTAGATTAGACAGGATATATGTTTCTAGAACCTGTAGCCCCAGCCTCCTTCACAGTAACATAAGTCCCGTCGGTTTCACGGATCATCACCTGGCTACTGCGGTGTTACTGAACTCACCAGGGAAATGGGCAAAATCATATTGGCACTTCAATAACAAGCTCCTACAGGACAACGCCTTTTGTCAGTATTTTGTGTGCTTCTGAGAACACTGGAGGACCACAAAAGATCGTTTTGGTTCCCTCGAACAGTGGTGGGACGTTGGCAAAGTGCAAATTTGCCTTTTTTGTCAACGGTATGCTGTGAACTCAACTGCCATCATCAACGCCAAGGTCAGTGAACTTGAGGACGCTGTCAAAAGGCTGGAGGCCAGCTTGGTTACGGGTCGGGATTCTACCGCTGGTCCTTTGCTGCAGGAGAAGAGATCGGCCCTGCGCACATTCATGCAGGGCAGAGTGGAGGGGGCACTAGTGAGGTTGCGCTTCACTCGCCTGCAGGACATGGATGCACCAACGTCCTTCTTCTTCAATTTGGAAAAGTCTACTGCAAAAAAGAAGTTGATGGCTTGCTTGACACTCCCAGATGGTTGCCTGACCACGAACCCATCCGAGATGCGGCGCCATGCAGTGGATTACTACGGGGCCCTGTTTGCTGCGGGAATGTGTTGCAAAGAATCTCAAAATCAGCTCTTCGAGGCCCTTCCGGTGCTCGGCCAGGATGACAGGGCTGCTCTGGACTGTGCCCTGACTTTGGATGAGTTGACTGTGGCTGTGAATCAGATGGAGCTGGGACGTGCGCCTGGACTTGATGGCCTTTCTTCAGAATTTTTTAAGCATTTTTGGAATATTATTGAACCAGACTTCTATGACGTTCTGACTGCCTGTTACAGAGAAGGAACGTTACCTGTCTCCTGCCGCCGTGCAGTGCTGTCTCTGTTGCCAAAGCAGGGGGACTTGGCCCTCCTGAAAAACTGGAGGCCTGTGGCTCTTCTTTGCACGGACTACAAGGTGCTTTCCAAGGCCCTGGCGAACAGACTGAACACTGTCTTGGGTTTGATCGTGGATAAGGATCAAACATATTGTATTCCTGACCGGAACATTATGGACAATGTTTTCCTCATACGTGACGTTCTCCAGCTCAGTAAATGTCATGACTTACAGTTTGGAATTGTGTCTTTGGACCAGGAAAAGACCTTTGATAGGGCTGACCATTCCTATTTGTTTTCTACCCTGAGGGGGTTTGGTTTTGGAAATATGTTTTTGAGGTGGGTCAATCTGCTATACACTGGAGCTGAGTGTTTGGTGAAGGTGGGGGCGGGCCTGAGTCGGCCAATCCCTGTACACCGGGGAATACGCCAGGGGTGTCCACTCTCGGGTCAGCTGTACAGTTTGGCTATTGAGCCTTTGCTGTGTAGGTTGCGCGCTCGGCTGGGTGGTCTGGTTCTGCCGGGGCCATCCAGCTGTTGCCGCCCGATTGTCTTGTCTGCTTATGCGGATGACGTCAACCTTTTCATCACCTCCCACGGGGATGTGCAGCGTCTGGTGGACAATTTGACAGTTTATGAAAGGGCATCTTCTGCACGGGTGAATTGGGCCAAGACTGAGGGTCTATTGGTGGGCCACTGGTTGCATCAAGGCGTCCCTCACCTACCCGGCGGGCTTCAGTGGGGGACGGCCGGTCTCAAAGTATTGGGTTTTTTTCTGGGTAAGGAGGCTTTTGAACGAAAGAACTGGGAGGGTGTTAAGGACAAGGTGTGTGCTCGCTTTTCTAAATGGAAATGGTTGCTACCACAGCTGTCATATAGGGGCAGGGTTCTGGTCGCGAATAATCTGGTTGCCTCGGCTCTCTGGCATAGGCTGGTGGCTTTGACACCGCCCAGGAGCCTCGTGGAGGAGATTCAGAAGATCATTGTGGACTTCTTTTGGTCTGGTCGCCACTGGGTCCGTGCGCCAATTCTCTACCTGCCTGTGGCCGAGGGGGGACAGGGCCTGGTGGACATACATTCCAAGATTGCCAGCTTCAGGCTTCGAACTGCACAACGACTCCTTTACGGATGCGGACCCTGTTGGATGGACACTGCTAAACTGCTCTTGAGGAGAGTTGGTCGCTTGGGCTATGATAAGCAGCTCTTCCTCGTGACATCTGGGGAGGTGGACCTTACTGGACTATCTGCTTTTTACACGTCCGTTTTGCATGCATGGCGAGTCTTCAACGTGGCCCGCTTCCGTGACGAGACGCCGGGCATGTGGCTGTTCGAGGAACCACTGTTTTTCAATCGATTCATCGAAGCTGAGGTGTTGCAGTCTGTCAGTCTGCGGAGTTGTTTGAGGGAGGCACGCTGTACCAAGCTTGGTCATCTTATGAGGATGTCGACCACATCGATGGATACACTGAGGCGGAGTGCCAACATTACATCTGTCAGACTGCTGCAAAGGGTGGTGGAGGACGTGTGCGCCGCCCTGCCACAACCGCTTCGAGTGTTTGTGACAAACCGCACTCTTTCCAATCAATGGGATGACGACACTGCGTCCACCTTTCCTGCAATTTCCATAACTCCAGCTGTGGGGGAGTGGCAGGGAGGAGAGGATCACCTACTGACCTTCAGGATTCCTCGCCTGGGCAAGTTCCAGTTTGTCGAGACAAGGGCGGTGTATCACATCTATGTGAAGGTTCTGAATCTGCGCTCTCTAAAGGATGTCACGGAGTCGAGGTGGGCGGGCTATTTGGGGCCAGGGGTCTCCCCAAAAGGCAGCTGGCGGTGCATGTACAAGCTACCTATTGAGAAACGCACAGCAGATCTCCAGTGGAGGATTGTGCATGGGGCAATAGCTACGAATAAATATAGGGCACACCTTGATCCGACTGTGGGGGGGGGAATGTTTGTTTTGTTCCCAAGTTGAAACCCTCGAGCATTTGTTTGTCCAATGTTTGCGTTTATCTGGACTTTTTGAGATTTTGCGCGAGTGGTTTCGGGCTTTGGGTGAACGTTTCTCTTTTGGTCTGTTCATTTACGGTCCGAAGTATAAAGTGGCAAGGAAGGCTGCCCACACTTTGATGAACTTCCTATCTGGTACTGCTAAGCTTGCCATCTGGCTGACGAGGAAAAATCGGGCAAGCTACGCTGCCAATGTGGATCCTGTGTCCGCTTTCAAGGTCTTGTTGAAAGTCAGACTCCGGGTGGAGTTCTCTTACTATCAAATGGTGGACAATTTGGAGGCATTCATCAATAGATGGGCTGTAGGGAATGTTTTGTGTTCAGTGGGTCAGGGGGATGAGTTATGTTTGCACTTTTGAGATGTGACACACTTGGACAAGTGATATTGGTCTTTTTGCAATTTCGGAATGTGCAATAAAGCCTTTTTTAAAAGTCAAAAGTCTCCTCCTCCGGTATGCTCTCTATATCAGATGTTTAGCTACACCTCTGCCTCTTTTAGTGATGATGATAAATGTAATAAATGTCTTTTTGAGGCGCTCGAGGCGATGTTGTCTGATTTGGAATCCCAGCTCCACTGCATTGAAACACCGTCTGCGCCAGCTACACACGTGGACAAAATTGTTGGTACCCCTCTGTTAATGAAAGAAAAACCCACAATGGTCACAGAAATAACTTGAATCTGACAAAAGTGGTAATAAATAAAAAATTATGAAAATTAACCAATGGAAATCAGACAATGCTTTTGAATTGTAGTTCAACAGAATCATTAAAAAAAAACTCATGAAAAATGATGACAAAAATGATGGTAACATTAACTTAATATTTTGTTGCACAACCTTTTGAGGCAATCACTGCAATCAAACGATTTCTGTAACTGTCAATGAGGCTTCTGCACCTCTCAGCAGGTATTTTGGCCCACTCCTCATGAGCAAACTGCTCCAGTTGTCTCACGTTTGAAGGGTGCCTTCTACAGATGGCATGTTTCAGCTCCTTCCACAGATGTTCAATAGGATTTAGATCAGGGCTCATAGAAGGCCACTTTAGAATAGTCCAATGTTTGGCTCTTAGCCATTCTTGGGTGTTTTTAGCTGTGCGTTTTGGGTCATTATCCTGTTGCAAGACCCATGACCTGCCACTGAGACCAAGCTGTCTGACACTGGGCAGCACATTTCTCTCTAGAATACCTTGATAGTCTTGAGATTTCATTGTACCCTGCATGGATTCAAGACACCCTGTGCCAAATGCAGCAAAGCAGCCCCAGAACATAACAGAACCTCCTCCATGTTTCACAGTAGGGACAGTGTTCTTTTCTTGGTATGCTTCATTTTTGCGTCTGTGAATATAGAGCTGATGTGCCTTGCCAAAAAGTTGCAGTTTTGTCTCGTCTGTCCATAGGACATTCTCCCAGAAGCTTTGTGGCTTGTCAACATGCAGTATGGCAAATTCCAGTCTGGCTTTTTTATGATTTGTTTTCAACAGTGGTGTCCTCCTTGGTCGTCTCCCATGAATGTCCACTTTGGCTCAAACAACGACGGATGGTGCGATCTGACACTGATTTACCTTGACCTTGGAGTTCACCATGAATGTGTTTAGAGGTTGTTCTGGGCTCTTTTGTTACCATTCGTATTATCCATCTTCTCCTGCGGCCACATCCAGGGAGGTTGGCTACAGTCCCATGGATCTTAAATTTCTGAATAATATGTGCAACTGTAGTCACAGGAACATCAAGCTGCTTGGAGATGGTCTTATAGCCTTTACCATTAACATGCTTGTCTATAATTTTCTTTCTAATCTCCTGAGACAACTCTCTCCTTTGCTTCCTCTGTTCCATGTTTAGTGTGGTACACACCATGTCACCAAACAGCACTGTGACTACTTGTCACCCTTTAAATAGGCTGACTGACTGATTACAAGTTTGTAGACACCTGTGATGTTAATTAGAGGACACATCTTGGTTGAACATGTCCCTATGGTCCTATTATTTTCAATCTTTTCTCAGGGTACCATCATTTTTGTCCAGGCCTGTTTCATGAGTTTGTTTATTAAAGTAATTCTGTTGAACCACAATTCAAAGCATTGTCTGATTTTCATTGGTTAATTTTCATAGAATTTTTATTTATTACCACTTTTGTCAGATTCAAGTTATTTCTGTGACCACTGTGGGTTTTTCTTTCATTAACAGAGGGGTACCAACAATTTTGTCCACAGCTGTAACAATGACGGACACCCCTTTGCTGCAGTGGAGCTCCCTAGCATAGAGCGGCCTGCTAGCGGTCCCCCGGCTCCGATCTTTCCTGAGCAGCCAGGAGAGAACGGGTGGGTGATGGTGAGAAGGAAGCATAGCCACAAGCCCCTGGTACACCACCAACCTGTTCATGTTTCTAATCGTTTTTCCCGCTCAGCGACACACCGGCTGAGGAAAAAAATGATCATTAGCGACTCTATAGTCAGAAAGGTGAACCTAGAGACTTCAGCGGCCATAGTCAAATGCATTCCCGGGGCCAGAGCAGGCGACATCGAGTCAAATTTGAAAATGCTGGCTAAAAGTAACTGTAAATACGCCACATTTGTTATCCATGCCGGCATTAACGACGTCCGACTCCGACAGTCAGAAGTCACAAAACTTAATGTGGAATCGGTGTGTGAAAACGATGTCTGACTTCAACTGCTGGCTGTCTGTGTGGTGTCCTGCAAACAATGTGGGCTACATAAACAATTGGAGCTCATTTTGGGGAAAACTAACTAACTAACTAACTAACCTGCACTTATATAGCGCTTTTCTAGTCACAAAGACCACTCAAAGCGCTTTCATTAATACTAACCCTCTATTCTAAGGGCCTATAGGAAACAGATATCTAGGGACAATTTAGAACAGCCAATTAACCTAACATGCATGTTTTTGGCATGTGGGAGGAAACCGGAGAAATCCCGGAGTAAACCCACGCAACACGGGGAGAACATGCAAACTCCACACAGATCACTGTTGGTCGGGGGCTGGGATCGAACCCACGATCCCACGATCCCCACAATCCCCCGGCCAAGGGTAAACTGTGCTGCCGCAGTGCTAACCACTGCGCCACCGTGCAGCCCACCTGGTCTTATTAGACGAGACGGCGTCTATCCCACTTTGGATGGTGCGTCTCTTTTATCTAACAATCTGGCATCATTTTTATGCAAATTTCCAAAACCTTGACTACTCAGAGTTGGGACCAGGAAGCAGAGTTGCAGTCTGACACGCCTCTCTGCAGCTCCTCTTCATCTGCCACCCCTCAACTTAGCCCCTGTCTTCCCCATCAGAGAATCATTGTCTGCTCCCTCCAAAGTAAATAAAAATATAATGTATAAACATCCCAAAGTGATTAAACAAAAAGTTGATAAAACTCAAATTAAAAATGAAGCCTCTAAATTTAATGATTTGGCCTCTCTTCCTCCTCATAATTTAAAAATTAAATGTGGTTTGTGAATATTAGGTCTCTCACTCCGCTTTTCCGCTGAGTGTGAAGCGGCTGGGATGAGAATCAGCACCTCCAAGTCCGAGTCCATGGTCCTCAGCCGGAAAAAGGTGGATTGTCCTCTCTGGGTTGGGGACAGGCTCCTGCCCCAAGTGGAGGAGTTTAAGTATCTTGGGGTCTTGTTCACGAGTGAGGAGAAAATGGAGCGAGAGATCGACAGACGGATTGGAGCAGCATCTGCAGTGATGCGGACGTTGTACCGGTCTGTTGTGGTGAAGAGGGAGCTGAGTTCTAAGGCAAAGCTGTCGATTTACCAGTCAATCTACGTTCCTACTCTCACCTATTGTCACGAGCTTTGGGTAATGACCGAAAGAACGAGATCGCTGATAAAAGCGGCTGAAATGACCTTTCTCTGTAGGATTGCTGGACTCACCCTCAGAGATAGGGTGAGGAGCTCAGTCATCCGGGAGAGGCTCAGAGTAGAACCGCTGCTCCTCCACATTGAAAGGAGTCAGTTGAGGTGGTATGGGCATCTGATTAGGATGCCTCCTGGACGCCTCCCACTTGAGGTGTTTCAGGCACGTCCCACTGGGAGGAGACCCCAGGGCAGACCCAGGACTCAGTGGAGAGACTATGTCTCCCAGCTGATCTGGGAACGCCTTGGTATCCTCTCTGAAGAGCTGGAGCAGGTGGCGGGGGAGAGGGAAGTCTGGGCTTCTCTGCTTGAACTGCTGCCTCCGCGACCCGGACCTCTGGAAAAGTGGTAGAAGATGGATGGATGGATGGAAGATCTCTCACTCCCAAGTCTCTGCTAGTCCATAATCTGTTAATTGATCATCAGATTGATTTAATATCCCTTACAGAAACTTGGATAGGGCAAGAGGATTTTGTTGGTTTAAATGAATCAACTCCCTCTGGTTATTTAAACTGTCAAAATCCCATAAGTTCTGGTCATGGAGGAGGAGTAGCAACAATTTACCATTCCAAATTACTACTTAATGTAAAGCAAAAAACATGTTATAATTCCTTTGAGGGCCTGGTCCTCAGTATTGGGCATTTTAGCAATTTTAGGTTAAATCCAATTTTATTTGCCATAGTTTATTGTCCTCCATCAGCCTACTTAGAGTTTTTATCCGAATTTGCCAAATTCTTAGCTGATTTAGTGCTGAAATCAGATAGTGTGGAGAGTGCAAATAAAGGAACCAGACTTACACGACAGACAAACTTTATTTCTCACTCTCACTTTATACATACACAGAAAAAGACTTTTTCAATACACCAGGGTCTCTCCTTTTATCCCACTCCATTCCTTCTCCCTGCTGCCTGAAAACTTGCATTATAATACGTTCACCCATTCACCCCTTGCTGTCCCCACAGCTACTCCTTACTACTGCATTACCATCTTTTCCCATTACAATACGTACTGTCCTTCTCCGTTAAATCCCCACGCTCTACCGGCAGAAGGAATATTCTCCTCCCCTCTGCTTCCAGTCTGAGATGAATATCCCAGCGTGGGTTTCCTACACCCCGCCCCCCACCCCCAGAGTCTCAGACTGAGCTTCAATCTTCACGTCCTTTTGGCTTCAGTCTCCTCCCATATCTGCTGTAACGAGGGTCCTTTAACTCTGTGGCGCTGCTGTGCCGGTGGGGGCTCCTGGGGGTGTGTCTGTCTGCGGGTGGGCAATGGCGAGGGGGGGGGCATTCTACTTGCCCGTGTGGCTACTCTGATGAATCTTCTACCTGGGGAGTTCTTAGTGGGGGTCTTCCACGCCGAGGGGCCCGAGCCAACATCACTTGCTCGTCCACCACCACAAAGGCGGGCTTAAGTCTGTCTATACATATTTTCTCCTGACGACCTCCCAAGTCTAACAAAAAATGTTTGTCCCCTGGTTCCAGCACTCTGAATGGGCCATCGTAGGGTGGCTGCAATGGGGGGCGGTGGGCATCGTGCCTGACAAACACGAACGCTGCATTCTTCAAAGTTTCTGGCACGAAAGCGCGTGGAAAACAGTGGTGGGCCGGGCCCAGTAGCGTGCCTGTATCTGCACTATGCTGCGAACGCTGAGACAGACAGTTGTCCGGCGCGGGATTATCTGGTAAAAATTCCCCGGGGAGCTTCAGTGGCTGAGAAAGAACAAGTTCTGCCAGGGACGCCTCCAAATCCTCTTTAGGTGCGGAACGCAATCCTAACAGAACCCATGGCAACCTGTCTACCCAATTTGCATCCGTAAGCAAAGCCCTGAGCGCTGCTTTCAGCGACCTATGGAAATGCTCGCATAACCCATTGGCCTGTGGGTTGTACGCTGTTGTGCGATGAATTGCTACACCCAGGCTACAGACCATCGCGGACCAGAGGTCAGAAACAAACTGAGGGCCCCTATCGGACGTGATGTCCGATGGGATGCCAAAACATGCCACCTATGTCGTCAAAGAGGCGCGCGCCACTTCCGCGAACGTGGTTGCCGCTAGCAGGACTGCTTCTGGCCAGCGTGTGGTGTGGTCCACCACTGTCAGAAGGTGCGTGAAACCCTGCGATGGCGGGAGGGGGCCCACGAGGTCCATGTGAACATGGTCGAACCTCTTAGCTGGTATACGAAACGGCTCCAAAGGGGCCTTCGTGTGTCTGTGTACTTTGGCTCGTTGGCACGCTTCGCAGGCTGCAGCCCACTCTTTCACTTGTTTGTGCAGGCCTGGCCATACGAACTTCGCTCCCACCATTTTGACTGACGCACGCACTCCTGGGTGCGCCAGAGCATGAACTGACTCAAACACTCAGCGGCGCCAAGCAACTGGGACCACCGGGTGCGGGCGTCCCGTGGAGACATCACAGATTGGGGAGGGGGGGCTGCCATCTTGCAGTACTCTGGTCTCCAGCCTTAACCCTGTTGGTCCAGACTGGAGCGCACACACGTCCGCATCGCCAATCTGCTCTGCGGCCATGGCTGTATAATCTATCCCCACGCAAACTGGGGCCACTACTGCGCGCGAGAGGCAGTCCACCACCACATTCAGTTTACCCGACACATGCTGAATATCGGTCGTAAACTCCAAGATCGCGGCCAACTGTCTCTGCTGCCGGCCCAACCATGGTTCCAAAACCTTGGCCATTGCGTACGTTAGCTGCTTGTGGTCCACGAATGCAGTGACGCTGCGCCCTTCCAGCCAGAACTGGAAGTGGCGTATGGCCAGGTGGACAGCCAGCAACTCTGTCGAACGTGCTGTATTTACGCTCACTGTCGCGCAAAGCCCTGCTGAAAAAAAGCGAGCAGCTGCCAAGAACCGGCGACGCGTTGCTCCACGACGACCCCTATGGCCACGTCCGAGGCGTCGGTAGTGAGCACTATCCGGGCTGCCGGGTCCGGGTGCGCCAACAGTGCGGCATTAGCCAGGGCTGTTTTAACCTCAGAGAATGCCTGCTCCCACTCCAGAGTCCATTTGACTGTCTGCTGGTTTCTGTTTCTTGAGCGCGGCATACAATGACTGCATGAGCTGAGCTGCGCAGGGCAGGAACCGGTTATAAAAGTTAATCATCCCCAAAAACTCTTGCAGCGCCCTGACCGTCTGAGGCCGGGGAAAATTCGCCACGGCGCGCACCTTGTCGGGCAAGGGTATCACTCCCTCAGATGAGATGCGGTGCCCCAAAAAAATCAATCTCCGTCACGCCGAACTGGCACTTCGCCGGGTTGATTATTAACTCGTGCTCTTCCAACCTCCGGAAAACCATCCTGAGGTGGGTTATGTGTTCATCCTCGGACGCGCTGGCCACCAGGATATCATCCAGGTAGACAAACACAAACGGCAGATCACGCAACACCTCATCCATCATGCGTTGGAATGTCTGTGCCACGCCTTCCCCCTTAACGCCTGAATTTATTTCCAATTGTGAAAAAAAAAATTTCACTTGTGTTTTTGCTTTCAAGTAGATGCTAAATTAAGTTGAGAAAGTTAATTTGACTATAGCACATAAAATAGATATAATTTTATGTATGATGCAAATCAGCGACAACAGGCATCTATGGTAAAAAAAATGGTAAAAAACACCTGTTCCCATCTCAAGTATGAAGAGTCTTTTATTTATGCAACAAAGTTATTTTCAGTATTTTCAACTCTCATGACTGCCAAACTATCATAAACCACTACAATGAACTATAAAAAACACATTATAAACACAAAACACAAGCAATGAACAAGAACAAAAACCTGCTGGAAACACCTCTTTCCTCCCACTCAGTTTGACTGTCCTTTCAATGCGAAGAGTGTGCATTGCATCAGTTTCTTTGTGGAACAAACTTTTGGACAAGGGGAAAGGAACCATTTGCTCATCAACACACAACATTTGTTGTTGAGGGAGAGCCTGAAATTTGGGGAGAAGCAAGTCAACAACCAACCTGATTTTGAAAAGCCTGTCGTTATTGTCGGGTGCCATGTTGTTACTGAAATGAATGAAATGTTTGATTTCTTCCCATCTGTCTCGGGACATTATGTCTGCCACCTGCTGTACTTGACATGCACTTGACCAGTACATCCTTGACCGAGGTAAATGAAAAATGCTCATGTACACCACAGTGCCAATAAACTGCTCCAGTTCAGTCCGATCTAATTTGAGGGCATGGTTTGGATTTTGCTGTGTGCACTGCATGTTGCTTTGTGCCACAATCTTACCCTTCAGGAAGAGCATCTTGCCAAACTGGAACCTCTTTTGCCGAGTTCTGCTGCTTCTGCCTTTTTCTTTTGGGAGGAGCAGCTGGCTTCCCTCTTGCAGTTGCAGCACTGGTGCTCTGAGGTGCATGATGAGTCCCATCAGCGTCTTCATCACTGCAACTGCCGTTTTCATCACCTGGTGTAGAAAGAAAAAAATCACTTTAGAAAAGAGCAGCTCTCCCTAAGTTTGTTGCACTGTTCACAGTCACGGTCCTAGAGTTTTTTATTTTCTTTTCTTTGGTTGGTGCGGTTTTTGTGCACCGATGGGTGACATTGGTTTCAGGTCACCGATTATGTTACTTTATGATTAAGTGGTTTTTGTTTTTTTTTCTTTTTTTTTTTTCTGTATTTTTAATTTTTATTATGTTTGACTTTTGCCCAGTGAGGGGGTTTTTGCTGGAGAATTGCTGGATATTTTGGATGGTAATATGTACCGTTTATGATGTTGGCTAATTGTCAGCGCTTTCTTAACCTTATTACTTGGAATGTTAAAGGCCTTAACCACCCAATTAAGAGGAAAAAAATTTTGGCGTTTATTAAATCAAAAAAAGTGGATGTAGCGTTGCTTCAAGAGACCCACCTCACTAAAACAGAATCTAAAAAACTCTGTCGGGACTGGGTGGGCCATGGGTTTTCGTCTTGTGGTAATAGCCAGAGCAGGGGGGTAGCAATCCTTTTTCATAAACATTTGCAGTTCAAGTGTCTAAAAGAGGTTAGTGATGATGATGGACGACTCCTTATAATTCTTATAGAAATTCAGGGCCATAGGATGATACTCGCTAATGTTTATGCACCAAATATAGTTGATTGTGCATTTTTTGCACAATTGGAACACGAATTAAGCGAAATGGGTAATTATCCCATTTTAGTAGGTGGGGATTTTAATCAGGTCATGGACAACATTTTAGATCGGAGCACCCCCTCACAGCGTTCATCTAAATCTGGCTCTATATTGAAAGACATGTGCAATGCAATTGGTTTGGTAGATGTTTGGCGGCTTTTTAATCCGTCCACAAGGGATTACACTTTTTATTCCACTGCTCATAATGTGTTTTCCAGGATTGATTATTTTTTAATGTCAAAATTTTCTGTCTCTTCTGTAAATTCGAGCTTCATTGGTAGCATAATACTGTCAGATCATGCCCCTGTTTTTTTACATATGATCCCGCCTTGTCAGTTGAAAAAAAATTCTAGATGGAGGCTTAATTCAAGCTTTCTTTTTAGTCTAGATTTTGTGTCCTCTTTGAAAGCAGAGATCTCCTTATATCTTGAGACAAACTGGGATTCTGCTCCCTCTGCCAGTGTTGCTTGGGAGGCCTTTAAGGCATTTATTAGGGGACATATTATTCAATATGCATCTTTTAAAAAGAAAACTAACATTGCTAAACAGATTGATTTGGAGAGGAGAATAGCTATATTAGAGACTTCATTCAAACAAGACACAAATTTAGTAAATTTGTCACCCCTTCTGAAGCTTAAGTATGAGCTGAATTCAATTCTAACACAAAAAGTTGAATTTTCCCTATTTCGTCTTAGGCATAAACAATTTGAGGAGGGGGATAAAGCTGGCAAAATGCTGGCTAGATATATTAAAATGAAAGAAGCTCAGTGTACTATATCTGCTATTAGGACACAGGATGGTACTTTGGTGTCAGACTTAAATGAAATTAATGGTGCTTTCAGAGAATTTTACACCTCGCTTTATTCTTCTGAAATGGAGGCTGGATCTCAAGAGATCTATGCATTTTTATCATCCCTATCTCTGCCCTCCCTAACGAAGGAACAAATAGATTTACTTGACGCCCCAATTACTAAAGAGGAAATTGTGAAAGTTATTAAGAGCCTCCCGACTGGAAAGGCACCGGGCCCTGACGGATTCACTGCAGAATTTTACAAGGCCTGTGTTGATGAGCTTTCTCCTTTACTTTTAGAAATGTTTGCGGAATCCTTTGAACAAGGCCGTCTGCCCCCTTCTTTAACAGAGGCTTTCATTTCGCTTATTTTAAAAAGCAATAAAGATCCGTTAGAATGTAAAAATTATAGACCAATTAGTCTTATAAACTGTGACTGTAAAATTCTCTCCAACATTTTGGCATTAAGATTAGATAAAGTAATGATATCTCTTATAAATCCTGATCAGGTGGGTTTTATTCGTTCCAGGGGTGTGGCAGACAATATTAGGCGATTTATTGATATCATATGGTTAGTTCAAAATGATCCCTCACTTGCACACCTCTCTCCAGTGGCAGCCCTCTCCCTGGATGCTGAAAAAGCATTTGACAGGGTTGAGTGGCAGTATCTCTTTGCAACTCTAGAGACCTTTGGTTTTGGTTCAAAGTTTCTTTCTTGGATTAAATTACTATATAATGAACCTAGAGCTTCAGTGATATCAAATCGAGTTACATCACAGTCTTTTAGACTTTATAGGGGTACGCGCCAGGGCTCCCCTTTAAGTCCCCTGCTTTTTGCTTTGGCATTAGAACCATTAGCTGTTGCTATCCGCAAAGACGGCAATTTTCCAGGTATTCAGGTCCATGGCAGTACCCATAAGATAATGCTGTATGCTGATGATGCATTGGTACTGATTACACAACCTCAAAAATCAATTCCAGCTCTCCTTAAAATTATTAACCAATTTTCACGTTTGTCTGGTTATAGAGTTAACTGGATAAAATCAGAAATTCTCCCTTTAACATCTTATTGCCCTAAAACACTGTTTACATTTGGTCAAAATATAGGCTTCTCTTGGCCAAAATTAGGAATTAAATATCTTGGCATCCTGTTTCCTCACACTTTATCAGATCTGATTCAGATTAATTTTGAGCCCTTGCTTGAAAAATTTAAAATAGACATAGAAAGGTGGTCACCTCTTTTTTTGTCTCTCTGGGGCAAGGTCAATGTTATTAAGATGATTTGTGCACCCCGATTTAATTACCTTCTGCAATCTCTTCCTCTTAGGATCCCAGTTGGTTATTTTCGACAATTTGATAGGTTGTGCAATAAGTTTTTATGGAATGGTAAGCGCCCTAGATTAAAGTTGAAGAGATTGCAGAAGTCTATAGATTCAGGAGGTTTGGGGGTCCCAGATTTGGTTTTATATCATTACGCTTTTAGTCTTAGACATTTGATTCATTGGGCTCTCCCCCCTGAGAGAGCTCCCCCTTGGTTTTATTTGGAGAGTTACTTGAGCAGCCCTCTTCCCCTAGTACATCTAATCACAATTAAACTTTCTTCTGAATTTCAGTCGCATCCTATTATATCCTTTTTACAATACGTTTGGAAGAGAGTTGCTTCTATACTAGAGTTTAGCTCTCATCTTCATTCTATGGCTTCTATTTGGCTTAACCCAAGTCTCCATATTGGAAAATCCCCATTTATGTGGAAAATCTGGGTGAAAAAGGACATCTTGATGTTAAAAGATCTATATGAAGGGGGAGCTCTCAAATCATTTGATGTTCTACGGGCACAGTATGGACTACCACAGAATCAGTTTTGGAAATATTTACAACTTCGACATCTGCTGTGTCGAGTCTTTGGATCTACAACTACCCCTCCTCCTGATGTAGATTGGCTCATCCAGGCTTTGAGTTCCTGTGGCAAAAGATCTAAGGCCTCAAATTTCTATTTAATGCTCCTTAAGAGCTCAAATAAAGACTCTACATTCCTTAAACACGTATGGGAAAAAGATCTGAATTCACAATTTACTGATGTTGAATGGGCAAATATTTTAAAGAATGGGAAGAAAGTGTCTAGGGAATTGAAAACCAGACTTGTTCAATTTAAAATTTTGAATCGATTTTACTGGACACCTCATAAAATGTTGAGAGCGAATCTCATTCACTCTTCAAGCTGCTGGAGATGTCTACAGGGGGAGGGGACATTAATCCATATGATTTGGAGTTGTTCGGTTATACAAGACTTTTGGTTGCAGATCCATAGACATATTATGACAATTGTTAAGCAAGAAGTGCCATTTACTCAGAGACTTTTTGTCCTTGGGGATCCATCAATGATTCAGGACCCAATCTCTGATGCCGAGTGGATTCAGACTGCTTTGATGCTGGGCCGAAAGTTGATCACTTTTTACTGGAAATCTTCCTCTGCCCCACCCATAGCTCAATGGCTCAGGGAGTTGGGCAAGCTTGCTGCACTAGAACGCCTTTCATATAAACTTTTGGACAAGATGGACAGCTTCTATAATAAGTGGGGACCCTTTCTTACCTTTATAGGTGTAGTAGATTAAGCTAATCATCTTAAGAGTATTAGGGTGGAAATGGAATGTTTTATCCTCTCACTGGGTACACTTCCTTTTTTTTTTTTTTTTTTTTTTTTTTTTTTGTTTGTTTGTTCCTGTTTTATTTTCTAAATTGAAAACCCAATAAAAATTCAAATTACAAAAGAAAAGAGCAGACATTTTTATCTATTCAATGTGTATACAGAGTTACATCCATAAATATCACAAACAGGCTGAAAATCTGCACAACATGATTTTGTAATCACCTGGTTCAGGAGTGTATTCCTCATCACTGTCCCCACTTTCACTGAGACAGCTGTCGTCACTGTCCACAGGTGGAGCCCTGGGCCGAGGTCCACCTGCTGGCTTTCCATAGAATGATGCTGCGTTCATTTTTAGATCTACAGATATAAAGAAAAATAATGGACAGAAATTACATTTATATCCCACCACATTATTTCTGTTATGATTATAGATATGAGGTAGAATGGCAGTTTCTAAAGAAAACGTGTGTGAGTGGTGAACACCATCTAAATACTGCACCGTATTGCATTCCATTGTGGCTGAATGTAGTGAATTAGCATCACACCGAAATCGTCTAATATCTTCAAAAATATTTGTCATAGGTACTCCACTCCTTCGTGGTAGTGATAAAAGTACACAATAAACCTGTACATATTTTTATTTTAGTATAACTTACCTGAGATTGGACAATTTTTCCACGATTGTCTTCTGAAAATGCAGACGTAGCACGAGGCCAGCGTAGCAATCAGGAAATGGATGATGCTCCGTCTCTGACCGTTCCTACGAAAAACTAATGCTTGCAAAAGGTTCCTAGGTATGTGTTGGAAGTGCTCCAACCGGTAGTGGAGGAATACGGATGGTATTTTGGTTGCATTTGGAGCGGAAGTGGTTTGATGCAAATTTGCGACAATAGACGTCAAGGGGTTAATCCGAAAGACGTGTAAAAACTCAAACAAGCCAAACGGAGTTATTACCGCTGTTTTGGGTATGTTCTCCGCACGCACCGGGACCTGGTGGTAACCGCGGACCAGGTCTATTTTAGAAAAAATGCATGCCCCGGCGAGGTGAATGGAAAAATCCTGAATATGGGGAAATGGGTAGCGGTCATGCGCTGTGGCGTTATTCAATCTGCAGAAATCTCCGCACAGTCACCGCAATCCCTCGGTCTTAGGGACCATATGTAGTGGGGATGCCCATGGGCTGTTTGAGCGCCTGATGATGCCCAACCTTTCCAAGTTGGCAAACTCCTCGCGCGCTATGGCCAGTTTAGCTGCGTCCAGGCGCCAAGGTCGTGCAAAAATGGGTGGCCCAGTGGTGGTGATAAAGTGTTCCACCCCATGTTTAGTGATGGCCGCCGAAAATGTCGGGACCGTGAGTGCTGGGAACTGAATGAGCAGTGTGTGGAACTTACCACCTGGAGCTGTGACGTTGGCTAGTGTTGTTGGCCTGGCCCCTCGAGCTGTACAGGGCAGAGAATCAAAAGACACTGCATTAACCAGGCGTCTGTTAGCAACATCGACAAACAACCTGTATGCACACAGAAAATCAGCTCCCAAGATTGGGAAACTGCATGCTGCTATGACGAATTCCACTCGTACATACGGCCGTGTAGGGATACAGTCAGTGTCCTCTCACCAAAAGTCCTAATGTCTGAGCCATTATTCCCCAGAGGGCGAACTGAGCCTCGGTGTGGAGGAACCAAGACTGCGGGTCGTGCAGCCAAAAGTCTGGTAGTTTGACTGAAACAGCGCACGCGTTGCTGGGGCTTCCCGTCCGGGCCAACTCCGGGGTTCTTGCTTCGTGTTCCATAATTCGTCAAGGGTCACCAGTGTGGAGAGTGCAAATAAAGGAACCAGACTTACACGACAGACGAACTTTATTTCTCACTCTCACTTTATACATACACAGAAAAAGACTTTTTCAATTCACCAGGGTCTCTTCTTTTATACCACTCCATTCCTTCCCCCTGCTGCCTGAAAACTTGCATTATAATACGTTCACCCATTCACCCCTTGCTGTCCCCACAGCTACTCCTTACTGCTGCATTACCATCTTTTCCCATTACAATACGTACTGTCCTCCGTTAAATCCCCCACGCTCTGCCGGCAGAGGGAATATTCCCCTTCCCTCTGCTTCCAGTCTGAGATGAATATCCCAGCGTGGGTTCCCTACAATAGAATAGTTATAGTAGGGGACTTTAATATACATGTAGATGTAGATAGTGATTGTCTTAATGTGGCATTTAATTCAATATTAGACTTGATGGGGTTCTCTCGGAAAGTAGGAAATTCTACCCATTATCTCCACCACACGTTGGACCTTGTTCTGACATATGGCATAGAAATAGAAAATCTGATAGTGTTTCCTCATAACCCTGTACTGTCAGACCATTGTCTGTTAACCTTTGATTTAACTATTTCTGACTATTTGGCTCCTAAAAAAAAAAAAAATTACCTCAGTAGATGTCTCTCAGATGATGTTGTTACCAAATTTATGCAGATTGTTTCCTCTATGCCATGTGGCAACACAATGGAAAATTAGCTATAGAGAGTTTGCTCCTTCTGTAATTGATAGCATAGTTGATAGTGCTGCTGTCATGTACACTGCGCGAACTGCGCAGTGAACATATGAATTAGCAGCGAGCCCGAAATGCAGAGTAAGTAACATGTTTATTTACAATGGGTGAAAATGTACATAAAGTCCAAAAACAGTCACAGTCAGGGAAGACACCCGGCTACAAGCTAGGTCGGTTAGAGGGGTGCCTCACACACTCCAATAGGGCGGGAGCGGAGGGAAAGGCGCAAAAGAAAGACTTACTAAGGCGTCGGCGCCACAAGGCTCTGAGGGGACAACACACTTCAAGTCCAGGGAAAAACCAACCAATGCGAGCCTGAATGTCCAACGTTGACATTACAAAGCTGCCACAATGGCTGGTCTCGCTGGCCTGCTATTTATACACAGCCCTCATGACAACAGGCAGACCAGCCATGTGGCAACAGGTGCATGACTGATTGAACTGGTGTATGTGTGCGTGTGTGTAAGTATTAGGGTGAGAATGAATGAGTGGTAATGTGTGCGTGCATGAATGTGTGAGTGTGTATGTGGTGATCCAAACTGCTGGTGGATGCCTAGTGAGGGGAATGCATAGCTGTGGGACTGGTGAAGACTAAGCTCAACCCATCAGCTGGAATTAACAAGTAATAATTAGACCCACAGCCGCCAATCATGCTCAGGATGACGACCCTGAACATGATAGTTACAGCTTCTCTGCATCAAACTCTAGACATGGTGGCCCCTTTAAAAAAGAAAAAGTCTAATCAGAGATTTCTAACTCCTTGGTTCAACACAGAAGCTCGTAACTTAAAACAAAAGACTCGTTTATTAGAAAGAAAATGGTGCCCCACTAATTTAGATAAAATCTATTTAGCTTGGAGAAATCATCTTTTAATTTATAAATAATCTCTTAGAAAAACTAGAACAAGTTATTATTCTGCATTAATACACCATCAGTGTGTGAATGTGTGCGTGAATGGGTGGATAGCAGGATCTGTAAAGCGCTTTGGTCATCAAGAGATGAGAATAAAAGCGCTATATAAGTGAATGCCATTTACCATTTACCATTAATAGAAGAGAACAAGAATAATCCCAGGTTTCTTTTCAGCACTGTAGCCAGGCTGACAAAGAGTCAGGACTCTGTCAATCCTAGCATTCCCTTAGAGCTTACTAGTCAGGACTTTATGAACGTTTTCAGTAAAAAAGTTTCCTCTATCAGAGATAAAATCAGTCAGATTCTTCCCACCGTTAACTTAAATACAGTAACTACTACAACTCCTTCAGCTGATATCTGTTTGGATGAGTTTATTCCAATTGACCTTTTAGCGTTTGATAAAATAACTTCCTCATCCAAGCCTTCAACTTGTCTTTTAGACCCTATTCCTACTAGATTATTTAAAGAAATCTTCCCATTTATTGGTAGCTCTATTCTTAAAATAATCAATTCTTCATTAACATTAGGCCATGTATCACAGGCTTTTAAAACTGCGGTAATTAAACCCTGACTCAAAAAGCCAACGCTGGACCCAGGAGGAGAGGCAGCAGTAGCTCAGGAGGTAGAGCAGGTCGTCTAATAACCCGATGGTTGGTGGTTTGAATCCCGCTCTCCCCAGATATCCTGCCGTTGTGTCCCTGGGCAAGACACTTCACCCGCATTGCCTCCAGTGCCCATAACACTGCGTATGAATGTGTATAAAAGTTTAAATGTTCGGTGGTGGCCAGAGAGGCCGTTGGCGCGGATTGGCAGCCACGTTTCCATCAGACTGCCCCAGGGCAGCTGTGGCTACAGTAGTAGCTTGCCACTACCATTGTCTGTCTGGAGTGAATGAATAATGTACAGTGGGGCAAAAAAGTATTTAGTCAGCCACCAATTGTGCAAGTTCTACCACTTAAAATATGAGAGAGGTCTCCAATTTTCATCATAGGTATACCTCAACTATGAGAGACAAAATGAGAAAAAAAAAATCCAGAAAATCACATTGAAGGATTTTTAATGAATTAATTGGCAAATTCCTCGGTAAAATAAGTATTTGGTCAATAACAAAAGTTCACCTCAATACTTTGTTTTATACCCTTTGTTGGCAATGACAGAGGTCAAACGTTTTCTGTAAGTCTTCACAAGGTTTTCACACACTGTTGCTGGTATTTTGGCTCATTCCTCCATGCAGATCTCCTCTAGAGCAGTCATGTTTTGGGGTTGTCGCTGGGCAACACAGACTTTCAACTCCCTCCAAAGATTTTCTATGGGGTTGAGATCTGGAGACTGGCTAGGCCACTCCAGGACCTTGAAATGCTTCTTACGAAGCCACTCCTTTGTTGCCCGGGCGGTGTGTTTGGGATCATTGTCATGCTGAAAGACCCAGCCACGTTTCATCTTCAATGCCCTTGCTGATGGAAGGAGGTTTTCACTCAAAATCTAACGATACATGGCCCCATTCATTGTTTCCTTTACACGGCTCAGTCGTCCTGGTCCCTTTGCAGAAAAACAGCCCCAAAGCATGATGTTTCCACACACATGCTTCACAGTAGGTATGGTGTTCTTTCTCCTCCAAACACGACAAGTTGAGTTTTTACCAAAAAGTTTTATTTTGGTTTCATCTGACCATATGACATTCTCCCAATCCTCTTCTGGATCATCCAGATGCTCTCGAGCAAACTTCAGACGGGCCTGGACGTGTACTAGCTTAAGTAGGGGGACACGTCTGGCACTGCAGGATTTGAGTCCCTGGCGGCGTAGTGTGTTACTGATGGTAGCCTTTGTTACTTTGGTCCCAGCTCTCTGCAGGTCATTCATTAGGTCCCCCCGTGTGGTTCTGGGGTTTTTGCTCACCGTTCTTGTGATCATTTTGACCCCATGGAGTGAGATCTTGCGTGGCGCTCCAGATCGAGGGAGGTTATCAGTGGTCTTGTATGTCTTCCATTTTCTAATAATTGCTCCCACAGTTGATTTCTTCACACCAAGCTGCTTACCTATTGCAGATTCAGTCTTCCCAGCCTGGTGCAGGTCTACAATTTTGTTTCTGGTGTCCTTTGACAGCTCTTTGGTCTTGGCCATAGTGGAGTTTGGAGTCTGACTGTTTGAGGTTGTGGACAGGTGTCTTTTATACTGATAACGAGTTCAAACAGGTGTCATTAATACAGGTAACGAGTGGAGGACAGATGAGCCTCTTAAAGAAGTTACATGTCTGTGAGAGCCAGAAATCTTGCTTGTTTGTAGGTGACCAAATAATTCAATTCAATTCAATTCAACTTTATTTATATAGCGCCATTTCACAACAACAGTCATCTCATAGCACTATCAACTGTAGGGGGAACCCCCACAGTTGCAGAAAGACCCCAGCAATCAGGTGATCCCCTGTGAGCAAGCACTTGGCGACGGTGGAGAGGAAAAACTCCCTTTTAACAGGAAGAAACCTCCAGCAGAACCAGGCTCAGGGAGGGGCAGTCATCTGCTGCGACTGGCTGGGGGGTGAGGGGACAGAGAAGATGAAAAGAACAGACATGTAGAGAGCAAACAGCACGATGGGGACTCAATCTATGGGAGAGAACAAACAAATGTTAATGACCAGCAAAAAAAAAATATTTCATAGCGAGTGAGGAAAGGAGTGAGGCCCAGTGCATTACTGGAGGTCCCCCGGCTGACTAAACCTATTAGCAGCATAACTAAGGGAGGGTTCAGAAACACATGATCCCTCCCTAATTGTAGGCTATATCAAAAAGGTAGGTTTTAACCCTAATCTTAAAAACAGAGATCGAGTCTGACTCCCGAATCCAGATTGGCAGCTGATTCCACAGGAGAGGAGCTTGATAACTGAAGGCTCTGCCTCCCATTGTACTTTTGGAGATTCTAGGTATTACAAGTAGTCCTGCATTTTGGGAGCGTAGTGCTCTGTTAGGATAATACGGTAGTATCAGATCTTTTAAATAAAAAGGAGCCTGATTGTTTAGAGCTTTGTAAGTAAGAAGAAGGATTTTAAACTTAATTCTAAACTCTATGGGAAGCCAATGAAGGGAGGCCAGAACCGGAGAGATATGATCTCTCTTTCTAGTACCTGTTAAAACTCTTGCTGCAGCATTTTGGATCAGCTGAAGACTTTTTAAAGATGTTTTAAGACAACCTGATAATAAAGAATTACAATAATCTAATCTCGAGCTAACAAAAGCGTGGATCAGTTTCTCAGCATCACTCTGAGACAAGATGCTCCTAATCTTGGCAATATTACGCAAATGATAGAAGGCAGTCTTAGAAACAAATTTAATATGTGAATTGAAGGACAAATCCTGATCAAAAATAACTCCAAGGTTCCTCACAGAGCTATTAAGAGAAAGAGTAACTGCATCCAAACTGAAAGTTTGATTTGGAAAGGAATTTCTAAGGTTTTTTGGACCAACAAGAATGACTTCAGTCTTATCTGAATTTAATAGCAGGAAATTACAAGTCATCCAAGCTTTGATTTCCTTAAGACAGGCTTCTAACTTGGCTAATTGATTACTATCATCTGGCTTCATTGACAGGTATAATTGTGTGTCATCTGCATAACAATGAAAATGTATACAGTGCTTTCTAATAATGTTGCCTAACAGAAGCATATATAAACTAAAAAGAGTAGGGCCTAGCACAGATCCCTGTGGAACTCCATGACTAAGCTTTGAGTTGAAAGAAAACTCATTATTTACATGAACAAACTGGAACCTATCAGATAAATAAGATCTAAACCACTGCAACGAAGTTCCATTAAGTCCAACATAGTGTTCTAATCTATCAAGTAGAATATTATGATCGATAGTATCAAAAGCTGCACTAAGGTCTAAAAGGACAAATACAGAAACTAGTCCATTATCAGATGCAATGAGGAGGTCGTTAGTGACCTTCGCTAAGGCTGTTTCAGTACTATGATGGATTCTAAACCCAGATTGAAACTCTTCAAGTAAACCATTTCCCTGCAGGTGGTCGAATAATTGCGTAGCAACAACTCTTTCTAAGATTTTTGAAATGAAAGGGAGATTAGAGATTGGTCTATAGTTAGCTAAAGCTCCTGGATCTAGCGTTGGCTTTTTGAGTAAGGGTTTAATTACAGCTGTTTTAAAAGCCTGCGGTACATGGCCTAAAGTTAATGAAGAATTGATTATATGAAGAATAAAGCTACCAATAAGTGGGAAGACTTCTTTAAATAACCTAGTAGGAATAGGGTCTAAAAGACAAGTTGAAGGTTTGGATGAGGAAACTATTTTGTCTAACTCACAAAGGTCGATTGGAGTAAACTCATCAAGACAGACATCAAAAGAAGGAGTTGTAGTAGTTACAGTATTTAAGTTAACTGTGGGAAGAATCTGATTGATTTTATCTCTGATGGATGAAATTTTATTATTGAAAAAGTTCATAAAGTCCTGACTAGTAAGCTCTAAGGGAATGCTAGGATTGACAGAGTCCTGACTCTTTGTCAACCTGGCTACAGTACTGAAAAGAAACCTGGGATTATTCTTGTTCTCTTCTATTAATGCAGAGTAATAACTTGTTCTAGCTTTTCTAAGAGATTTTTTTATAAATTAAAAGATGATTTCTCCAAGCTAAATAGATTTCATCTAAATTAGTAGAGCGCCATTTTCTTTCTAATTGACAAGTCTTCTGTTTTAAGCTACGAGTTTCTGTGTTGAACCAAGGAGTTAGAAATCTCTGATTAGACTTTTTCTTTTTTAAGGGGGCCACCAAGTCTAGAGCCTGATGCAGAGAAGCTGAAACACTATCCACCATGTTATCAATTACAGAAGGAGCAAGCTGTCTATAGCTTATTTCCGTTGTGTTGACACATGGCATAGAGGAAACAATCTGCATAAATTTGGAAACAGCATCATCTGAGAGGCATCTACTGTAATAATATTTTTCTTTAGGAGCCAAATAGTCAGAAATGGTAAAATCAAAGGTTAACAGACAATGGTCTGACAGTACAGGGTTATGAGGAGACACTACAAGATTTTCTATTTCTATGCCATATGTCAGAACAAGGTCCAATGTATGGTGGAGGTAATGAGTAGAATTTCCTACTTTCTGAGAAAACCCAATCGAGTCTAATATTGAATTAAATGCCACATTAAGGCAGTCACTATCTACATCCACATGTATATTAAAGTCCCCTACTATAATTATTCTATCAGATTTCAGCACTAAATCAGCTAAGAAATCAGCAAATTCGGATAAAATTCTGAGTAGGTTGATGGGGGACGATAAACTATGGCAAATAAAATTGGGTTTAACCTAAAATTGCTAAAGTGCCCAATACTGAGGACCAGGCCCTCAAAGGAATTATAACATGTTTTTTGCTTTACATTAACTAGTAATTTGGAATGGTAAATTGTTGCTACTCCTCCTCCACGACCAGAACTTCTGGGATTTTGACAGTTTAAATAACCAGAGGGAGTTGATTCATTTAAACCAACATAATCCTCTTGCCCTAACCAAGTCTCTGTAAGGGAAATTAAATCAATCTGATGATCAATTAACAGATCATGGACTAACAGAGACTTGGGAGTTAGAGACCTAATATTTAGTAAACCACATTTAATTTTTAAATTATGAGGAGGAACAGAGGCCAAATCATTCAATTTAGAGGCTTTATGTTTAATTTGAGTTTTACCAATGTTTTGCTTTATCACTTTGGGATGCTTATGCATGATATTTTTATTTACTTTGGAGGGAGCAGACAATGATTCTCTGATGGGGAAGACAGGGGCTAAGCTGAGGGGTGGCGGATGAAGAGGAGCTGCAGAGAGGCGTGTAAGACTGCGACTCTGCTTTCTGGTCCCAACTCTGAGTAGTCAGGGTTTTGGAAATTTGGATAAAAAAGATGCCAGATTGTTAGATAAATGAGAAGCACCATCCAAAGTGGGATGAATGCTGTCTCGTCTCATAAGACCAGGTTTTCCCCAAAAAGAGCTCCAATTGTCAATGTAGCCCACGTCATTTTTAGGACACCACACAGACAGCCAGCGGTTCAAGGATGACGAGCGACTAAACATGTCATCACTGGTCAGATTGGTGAGGGGCCCAGAGAATACTACAGTGGCAGACATCGTTTTTGCAAAGTCACACACCGATTCTACATCAAGTTTGGTGACTTCCGACTGCCGGAGACGGATGTCATTAATGCCGGCGTGAATAACAATTGTGGAGTATTTACAGTTACTTTTAGCCAGCATTTTCAGATTTGACTCGATGTCGCCTGCTCTGGCCCCAGGAATACATTTGACTATGGCCGCTGGAGTCTCTAGGTTCACGTTTCTGACTACAGAGTCGCCAATGATCAGAGTTTTTTCCTCAGCGGGTGTGTCGCTGAGCGGGGAAAAACGATTAGAAACGTGAACAGGTTAGTGGTGTACCGGGGCTTTGCGACTAGGCTTCCTTCTCACCATCACCCACCCAGTCTCCTCGCTGCTGAGGAGAGCCGAGGGACCGCTGACAGGGGGGCCTAAGCTAGCTAGCTCCGCTGCAGCTAATGGGCGTCCGTCGAGATTAACTGGCACAGACGGTGTTTCAATGCAGCGGAGCCGGGATTCCAAATCAGACAACCTCGTCTCGAGCGCCTCAAAAAGACAACATTTATTACATTTACCGTTATCGCTAAAAGAGGCAGAGGTGTAGCTAAACATCTGACAGAGAGAGCACACCAGAGGAGAGGAAAGAGAGCTAGTAGCCATAGCTAATAGCTGGAGAGCAACCACACAGGCAGACAGCAAAACAGGAAGTGACGATACGTTACGTTACCACAAGGAAGTGACGATCCTCAGTCCAATCCTTGATGCTGACTTGCAGCATCCTCAGTAAAATACTTATTTTACTGAGGAATTTACCAATTAATTCATTAAAAATCCTTCAATGTGATTTTCTGGATTTTTTTTTCTCATTTTGTCTCTCATAGTTGAGGTATACCTATGATAAAAATTGGAGACCTCTGTCATCTTTTAAGTGGGAGAACTTGCACAATTGGTGGCTGACTAAATACTTTTTTTGCCCCACTGTATCTACTTGTAAAGCGTCTTTGAGTGTCTATGATAAAGCACTATATAAATCTGATGCATTATTATTAGGAGTTTTAGCTAACTATAGACCAATCTCTAATCTCCCTTTCATATCAAAAAATCTTAGAAAACATTGTTGCTACGCAATTGTTTGACCACTTGCAGGGAAATGGTTTATTTGAAGCGTTTCAATCTGGATTTAGAATCTATCATTGTACTGAAACAGCCTTAGTGAAGGTCACTAATGACCTCCTTATCGCATCTGATAATGGACTTTTTTCTGTACTTGTCCTTTTAGACCTTAGTGCAGCTTTTGATACTATCGATCATAATATTCTACTTGATAGATTAGAACACTATGTTGGACTTAATGGAACTTTGTTGCAGTGGCTTAGATCTTATTTATCTGATAGGTTCCAGTTTGTTCATGTCAAAAATGAGTTTTCTTCCTACTCAAAGCTCAGTCATGGAGTTCCACAGGGATCTGTGCTAGGCCCTATTCTTTTTAGTTTATATATGCTTCCGTTAGGCAACATTATTAGAAAGCACTGTATACATTTTCATTGTTATGCAGATGACACACAATTATACCTGTCAATGAAGCAAGATGAAAGTAATCAATTAGCAAAGTTAGAAGCCTGTCTTAAGGAAATCAAAGCTTGGATGACTTGTAATTCCCTGCTATTAAATTCAGATAAGACTGAAGTCATTCTTGTTGGTCCAAAAAACTTTAGAAATACCTTTCCAAATCAAACTCTTAGTTTGGATGCGGTTACTCTTTCTCTTAATAGTTCTGTCAGGAACCTTGGAGTTATTTTTGATCAAGATCTGTTTTCAATTCAAATATTAAATTTGTTTCTAAGAGTGCCTTCTATCATTTGCGTAATATTGCCAAGATTAGGAGCATCTTGTCTCAGAGTGATGCTAAGAAACTGATCCACGCTTTTGTTAGCTCTAGATTAGATTATTGTAACTCTCTGTTATCAGGTTGTCCTAAAACATCTTTAAAAAAATCTTCATTTGATCCAAAATGCTGCAGCAAGAGTTTTAACAGGTACTAGAAAGGAGAGATCATATCTCTGTGGTTCTGGCCTCCCTTCATTGGCTTCCCATAGAGCAGGGGTGTCCAACCATGTGCCATGGAGAGCCAAGACCCTGCAGGTTTTACCTCCAACCAGTGTCTTCAACAGCAGATTTCTGTGAACTTCTTCCCACTGATTGCTGATAAGTGAAAACACCTGCTGAAGAGACTGGGTAGAAGAGAAAACCTGCAGGGTCTTGGCTCTCCATGGCACATGGTTGAACACCCCTGCCATAGAGTTTAGAATTAAGTTTAAAATCCTTCTTCTCACTTACAAAGCTCTTAACAATCAGGCCCCTTTTTATTTAAAAGATCTGATTCTACCCTGTTATCCTAACAAAGCACTACGCTCCCAAAATGCTGGATTACTTGTAATACCTAGAATCTCCAAAAGTACAATGGGAGGCAGAGTTTTCAGTTATCAAGCTCCTCTCCTGTGGAACCAGCTTCCAATCTGGGTTCGGGAGTCAGACTCGATCTCTGTTTTTAAGAATAGGTTTAAAACCATCTTTTTTGACATAGCCTACAATTAGGGAGGGATCATGTGTTTCTGAACCCTCCCTTAGTTATGCTGCTAATAGGTTTAGACAGCCGGGGGACCTCCAGTAATGCACTGGGATTCACTCCTTTCTTCACTTTCAATGAAATATTTTTGCTGGTCATTAACATCTGTTTGTTCTCTCCCATAGTTTTTGTCCCCATTGAGCTGTTTGCTTTCTACATGTCTGTTCTTTTCGTCTTTCTTTCTTTCTTTATTTATTTAATATGGACATAACAAATTACATTAGTACAATCACAAGGAGAGACCAGATGTTTTGCATAGGTGTATATAGCACAAGTGCTAATTCTCAACACCAGTCCATAGGTGGCTTATATAGGTCATAAATTAGGCTGTACATACAAAATTTATAAGCTAATTAAAATTACAAATACATTACAAATTATAATGTAGCGAACTCAATATGAGCACCCTACTTGGCTTGCCAAGTGGGTTGACCCTATTGGCGACACAGGTAGGGTGCGGGACTCCGGAGCGGGAGGCGTGGGTTCGAATCTCCCGGTGGGACGTCGCCATGTCGAGCAGCACGTTACACTGGTGTCAGAAGTGGGATCTCCTGTCCAAAGCAGTAATGGGGCGCTGACATCGGGACGATGTCGAGAACCAGAGGGGAGTAGTGTAGCGAACTCAATATGAGCACCCTACTTGGCTTGCCAAGTGGGTTGACCCTATTGGCGACACAGGTAGGGTGCGGGACTCCGGAGCGGGAGGCGTGAGTTCGAATCTCCCGGTGGGACGTCGCCATGTCGAGCAGCACGTTACATTGGTGTCAGAAGTGGGATCTCCTGTCCAAAGCAGTAATGGGGCGCTGACATCGGGACGATGTCGAGAACCAGAGGGGAGTAGTGTAGCGAACTCAATATGAGCACCCTACTTGGCTTGCCAAGTGGGTTGACCCTATTGGCGACACAGGTAGGGTGCGGGACTCCGGAGCGGGAGGCGTGGGTTCGAATCTCCCGGTGGGACGTCGCCATGTCGAGCAGCACGTTACATTACACGTTACATGGTTCTCGACATCGTCCCGATGTCAGCGCCCCATTACTGCTTTGGACAGGAGATCCCACTTCTGACACCAATGTAACGTGCTGCTCGACATGGCGACGTCCCACCGGGAGATTCGAACCCACGCCTCCCGCTCCGGAGTCCCGCACCCTACCTGTGTCGCCAATAGGGTCAACCCACTTGGCAAGCCAAGTAGGGTGCTCATATTGAGTTCGCTACACTACTCCCCTCTGGTTCTCGACATCGTCCCGATGTCAGCGCCCCATTACTGCTTTGGACAGGAGATCCCACTTCTGACACCAATGTAACGTGCTGCTCGACATGGCGACGTCCCACCGGGAGATTCGAACTCACGCCTCCCGCTCCGGAGTCCCGCACCCTACCTGTGTCGCCAATAGGGTCAACCCACTTGGCAAGCCAAGTAGGGTGCTCATATTGAGTTCGCTACAATAAATAGAGCAAGAGATCCATGATCACAACAAACACAATTCAGACTAGACATGCACACATTGCTGGTGGGATTTTAGCCAATCTTTAGCGCCTCTGTTGAAGAGGTTGGCATTTGTCTCCAATTTTAAGTGAGTTGGCAGAGAGTTCCATAAGTTTGTCCCTTTTATGGAAAAAGCAGACTGACCAAATGAAGTTCTAGACATGGTGACAATGCAGTCACCGTTGATGGAAGCTCGTGTGCATGCTCTGCTAGAGCTCGAGCGTCTAGCCACCAAACGAGAAAAAGGAGGTGAAACAAGATTGTATAGACATTTAAAAAACAGTCTGATATTACAGAAGATAATAAAATTTTCAAAAGTAAAAAGACTGTGCTTGACTAAAATACCACAGTGATGCCACCGCATTGGTTTGCGGTCCAAGATTTTTATAGCCTGTTTAAAAATCCCCCTTATTGTCATTCAACTGTACAACCAATCATGTACAGTAGAAAGAGATTGTGTTTTACCCATCTACTGTGTTAATCACACACACCCCAAGTGCAGAATCAGAGGGCCGCTGCCATGTAAGGCGCCGCCACAAATTTCCCTCCTCTATTCCATTATTGCTGAGCACCAAGCTGGATGGCAGGAAGTTCCACTTTTATATGGTCTTCGGCACGACCCGGCCGGGATTTGAACCCCTGCCTCCCGGATGTGGGGCGGATGCTCCACCAACTGAGCCACCATGGGTTTTAGTGTAATTTGAGATGTTTGTGACTAAGATGTGATACAGTATGACAGATGTGAAAGAATCATCGCGTGCATATATGTATGAGCAGTTCTGAATGACAAATCCCTTCTAATGAGATGGAAGCAATTTAAATTGGGTTTGACCTTCTTACAAATGTAATGCACCTGCTTGTTGAATCACAGATTCCTGTCTAGAATGATAAGATAAGCCTTTATTAGTCCCACAATGGGGAAATTCCAGGATTGCAACAGCACAAGGACAGCAACACTCAGAGCAATAATTAAGAAGATACGGCAGATATAAATAAGATAAGATAAGATAAGATAAGCCTTTATTAGTCCCACAATGGGGAAATTCCAGGATTGCAACAGCACAGGGATAGCAACACTCAGAGCAACAATCAGAAGGCAAGGAAAAAAAAAACAACAAAAAAACAAGAGCAGCGAGTATACATATGTATGTACATATAAACATAAATATATAGACACACAGTGCGGAACATTGTAGCTAGATGGAATAAATATGTACAGTAAATATATAAACACACAGTGTGGAGCATTGTCACTAGATGGAATAAATATATAAACACACAGTGCGGAGCATTGTAGCTAGATGGAATGAACAGCATAACCGCCTACTTAGTTATCCTACCTGGTATGATTATGTACCCATACACATACCTGTCAAGGCATACCTCATGCCTCCCTTATTGGGGGGGGCTTTCACACCTGTACTGAGTACTTAAAAACTGTATTTATCGGCAGATGAAAGAAAACTGAAGCAAAAAAAAAAACAACAACAACAACAACAACAAAAAAAACACTAAACAAACAGCAACTGCAACATGAACTATTTCAAACATATTTATTCAAATGTACACTTATATGTACACGATCTTGAGCCATAACTTTTTGGTAATGTGAAAATAGTAAGCCAAGTAGCACAAAAAATAAAATAAAATAAAAAATAAATAAATAAAAAATAAATGATATTAATAATAAATAAATGAAAATAAATAAAAAAATATTTTTCAAATTTACATTAGCACAAGGTAGATTGCTTAATTTGAAAGTATACAATAAGAATTATTCTGAATATAGTTCTTAATTGTCAGCTTTGTTACACTAATGCACTTGGATGAACTTGAAACAAGAAAATGTTCACTGATGCTGCTTGTTATAGTTCCAAGTAGCAGCTTTTGCTGACTCTAGCATTTCTGAAGTGGCAGATCAGATCAGGTGGCAGATCAGAAGTGATCTGCCACCATTGGGGGTAGATTGTGCTCTGCCACAAAATGACAAAACATCACTTCTGCTAGTGATGCATTGGATTTGGAAGGTGTCAGTTCTCTCACTGGCTGAAAATGTTCATCCATCGATCGATACGTTTTCGATTTGGCTACACAGTTTTTGTGGCCCTGTGTAGCAAAGTGCGACTTCAGGTCGAAAATCCCCGATGCAGTCACTTTTATGCTCCTCCTCCATGGAACACAGAAGGAGTGTGTAGGGCCCTCTGGAGAAGCCTTTATCCATCCAGCGTATTTTCCCTTCTCAAAGCTCGGACTCTCCCATTCTTTTCGGTGACGTCCAGTCCCTCGATTTCCCTTTTCTTCAAGCTTTGTTTTCTTCGCCGGTGGCGCGCTGCATGAAGCCATTTTGAAAATCACAAAAACACTGCTTAGGTGCGCTTGTGGAGGATCGAAATAAGTGCAGGCGGACACGGCAAACTGAAGTTTAAAAGGATGCTTCATGCAGACAGTCAACTTATATACCCGGCTACAGACAATGCATGCATGGCACATTAGCATCACAGTATACAGCAGGAAAGCATGGACATTTGCATTAGAGTCACACATATCAGGCGGAGGATTACTGGTGCCTGGATTCCTCTCTGTTCCGGAGCCGCAGGACAACAGAAGGTGCGAGGCGCATCTGCATAATGATCAGTCCACACCTCTCACTGTTGTGATAATTGCTCACGCTGAGTGCTCTGCCAGCCCCGTACGCTGTGGGGGTCACACACACGAGGTGTTCCTCCACACTCTCAATAATTTTTTTCCCGTATATTTTTCTTTTTGGCGTACAGAAATGGCAATACACCCGTATTTACTAAAATTGCATTTTCCCCGTATTAAAATACGGCGAAACCGTATCACTTGACAGGTATGCATACATATTGTCACCCTCCATAGCTCCCGGTATTTTCCTAGTTGTATACCGGAGGGTACCATTGTGTAAGTCTATTACGTCTTTTGCATTCAATACTATTAGGTTGTCACGTCTTTTTGCCATCTCTGCGAGCAGCCCTGCTTAGGTTATACAGTCTGACAGCCGTAGGTAGGAAGGACCTGCGAAACCTCTCGGTTGTGCACCTAGGATGATGTAGTCTGCTGCTAAATGAGCTCCTTAGTGCATTCAGTGTGTCCTGCATAGGGTGGAACTCGGACTCCAGCAGAGATGACAGTTTAGCCACCATCCTTCTCTCTCCTATCTCCTCCACTGGGTCAAGGTGCTGCCCCAGGACAGAGCTAGCTTTCTTGATCAGTTTGTTCAGTCTCTCCCTATCGGCTGCTGTAATGCCACTGCCCCAGCAGACCACTCCAAAAGTGATGGTTGATGCCACTACCGTGTCGTAGAATGTCTTCAGCAGCGCCCCTTGTACACCAAAAGACCTGAGTCTCCTCAGTAGGAACAGCCTGCGCTGTCCCTTCTTGTAGAGTGCGTCGGTATTGTGTGACCAGTCTAGTTTATTGTTCAGATGAACACCCAGGTACTTGTAGGACGTCACCATCCCGATGTCTGTTCCCTGTATGTTTACTGGTGCTGTGAGGGGTTGTCCTTGCCTGTGGCAGTCCACCACCAGCTCCTTAGTTTTCCTCGCGTTGATCTGGAGGCAGTTCCTATGGCGCTGTCACAGTTTGAACATGCCAAACACTGTGAGCATTATGAATAAAAGTTGATTCTCGGGCCACAACAGCATAAACATGCTGGAAGGCATGAAAACAATTATACAAACTTTATTAAACAATGCTTAAAATGGCCATAGACTACAACACACTAAATAAGAACCATAATCCCCAATAAGAACCATACATTTCAATAAGAATCATAAATCCCCTGTGACGATGGGATGTCGCCACTGTATGTCTGGTTATATTGTGTGATTATGTTGTATCTGTATTGTGTAATGTCTGTATGATTGTTTGTTAAGATGCACATAGTAGTTTAGGATTTGTCTTTGTTAATTTGAATGCCCTGGGAGATAATTAGTATGATTAAGAATCTGGTAAAATAATTGTTAAAGGATTTATTGCACATACCTTTGCCAACATGCTTCCTATGCGTGTCCAGGAAAAAGACTCCGTTAGGAGTTGAGGGCCTTATATAGGACACCAGCAGGGAGCAAATATGTATGGTAGGTCATAGGGGTGGTTTAATATTTGTAAATAGGGGTTAAAGCTATTTATTGAACTATTTATATGACTATTTATTGTGTGTTATTTATATATTTATATTGTGTATGTTTGGGGAAAGTATTTATGTATTTTAGATGTTAGTGTGTTTAGAATAGGAATGATGACTGTTTTACCTGGGATTATGGTAGGGGCTAATTACCTCTAATTATTCTCGTCCATTATATAACAGGTGTGAGATATTGAGTGAGAAGGGGTATTGATGATTTGGATTGCATGGCATTGTATAGCTGATTGCAAAGTGCTCTATTACTTGATATTGTAACGTTTGCGGGATTCACACAAAGAAAGAGGAGCAAGATGGTTGTGGCGAACAGGCTTTATTTACACACCACCAACCCCAACTACTTCTGAGCACAGAGATGAGGGGAGGTCATTCTCCCAGACCTCCGTTTCAATCATGGTTACACACACATGATACATCTTGCCCTAATCCTGCTAAACACTGCTGGGTCATTATAACACAGTTATAATGACACAGCAGTATAATAACTCAGTAATAACACATTTAATACACACAGAGTAACGTTTTCAACTGGCAAAGCATGCTGGGAAATCCCTGCCCCCCTTAACATGGCCCCGACATTACACTGCCCTCCCCTGGACTGGTTTCTGTCCCCAGAAAATTCAAAGTCCACTTTCAGAAATCCAACGCGAGTCAGCCCGGTGCCGGGGCGGCACGCACGGGCCATCCAGTGTCCATCTGAGTCTCGGTCGGAGTATCTGGTTGGGGTAGGGTTCCGGTTTGGCCACCAACGGGCGGATGGACACATCTGACAGCCTCTGTAGGACCATGCACAGTCCCTTCCCTGGCAGCGGGAGTCCCATGCCCGCTCCGGCCGACTCCCACCGCTGCCAGGTCTCCCAGGCGGCCGCTGGCCCGCGTCCATGCGTCCAGCCCTTGCCGCGCCTAGAAAATGGCCGGATCTTCGTCCTGCTCGCTCCACTGCTGCGCGTCTGCTGCGCCGAGGGCCTCCGTGACGTCACCGAAAGGGAAAGCATCTGCGGGTGGCGGTAGGACACGCACAGTTCCTCCTCTGGCAGCGGAAGTCACAACTTCCACCGCTGCCAGGACCTCCCAGGCGGCCGCTGGCCCGCGTCCAGGCATCCAGCCCCTGCCGAGCCCGGGAAAAGACCGGATCTGTCCTGCTCGCTCCGCTGCTGCTGCGCGCCAAAGGCCTCTGTGACGTCACCGCCGGGGGGAGCATCTGCAGGAGGCGGCTTTTTCTCCATCCATGCAACCTCGCTCTAATTTAACATCGGCGAGGGGCCAGTTTGTCGTGCGCTGCGTGCTGGGCAGTACCATGCAATGTACCCTGGCTCTGCGCAGCGGAAGCCCCCCTTCCTCGTGTCACCGCCGCTGTCTCCTCCATGCACGCGCTGCTGTGATCTGCCGTAGCTCCTCCTCCCACTCGCTCTCAGCACGGTGGTTTCCTCCGATGACCAGTCGTTCAGCGCGGCAGCCAACTCGACCTGGGCCAGGTGGTCATCCAACAGGTTGTCATCATTGTAGCGGGGAATCTTGGCCCGCTGCCGGATGGATGGGACAGTCATCTCCCGGTCGATCGCTGCTCCTAATCGCTCTGGAATCGCCAGCCCGTCCTGCCCTGAAAAGGGCGGGAAACGGGGCTGGTTTGCTCTGCTCAGTCCCGTCGGGTCCGCTGCTCCGTCCATCGCGGCGAGCCTCTCCGGGGGGGCCGGCGCCTCAGCTCTACGCTCCGTTCCCAGCTGAGCGATGAACCGCTCCGGCCGCTGAACCTCCGCCTGGATCCTCATCTTGCTCCATCCCTACTCCTGACACCAGTGTGACGTTTGCGGGATTCACACAAAGAAAGAGGAGCAAGATGGTTGTGACGAACAGGCTTTATTTACACACCACCGACCCCAACTACTTCTGAGCACAGAGAGGAGGGGAGGTCATTCTCCCAGACCTCCATTTCAATCATGGTTACACACACATGATACATCTTGCCCTAATCCTGCTAAACACTGCTGGGTCATTATAACGCAGTTATAATGACACAGAAGTATAATAACTCAGTAATAACACATTTAATACACACATACAGTAACGTTTTCAAGTGGCAAAGCATGCTGGGAAATCCCTGCCCCCCTTAACATGACCCCGACGTTACACTATGCTTCTTGGCTGAGGAAGTACATATTTGCTTTTGAAAGACTATGTCAGATGATTTTTCCTGAGAAATTGGAGATTACTTGTAAGTTAAAATAAATTGGATTAATTGAAAAGAAGATCTTGCCTCGCCTTCTCTTGCACCACGTCACATCCCCAAATAGAAACCATACATTCCCAATGTGCCCAAGACAAGAAACTGCCCCACAATAAATATTATAAATAGCATAAATACCCTAAAAAAGCACACAAGGGAAAAAGCAATACAATTCTTTCAAACAGAGTCACTTCCTGCGCTACAAGAGAAAAACCTTCTGAGCGTCCTCAATCGAGCGTGATGCATTCACTGACTGTCCGGCCAGGAACTCCCGCTATCGTCCTCCTTAGCCTGGAAGTTAAGCACCAACTGTCCGGGCTCGTCCAAGGCCCTCTTGTACGCCTCGAGGAGGGAATGCTCCATGCCCGAGGAGAGGTGGCAGACAGGTGGAGAGAAGAGGAGTGGCTCCTTGGTTTCCGTCATCCAGGGGAAACCTGCAGCACACAGTGCAGCACAACTTAGCCTCCCGTGAACGCACCAGGGCTAACAAACATTCACCACACACACAGACAGTAAGCACGTTCCTTTACTTATCTGCGTTTTCGCCTCTCATCCAGCACCACGGCGTCTCCGCCAGCTGGTCACTCTCCCGGCGTCTTCGGTCCCGTGCTGCCGCTGTAAATTCCCACATCTGTGCTTCCTCCGTCCTCTCTCCACTCCGGCCCACGTCTCCTCCATGGGAAACTTCACTGTGGAAAAGTTCACTGTGGACAACTTCCACCCCTTACATAGTCAAGCACCATCCTTAAATACGTCCTTCCTGGACGAGAGTTCACAACGGAGCCCGCTGATTGGCTCCTGCTCATTTGCTCAGTTAGCGCAAGTGTAACTCATAATCAATCCAACAAATAAAATACACACATACAAATATACATAAAAGAAAACAATAATCCAATATACATTAATATTATCATTCACCATGTTACAGCCTTAAAGCTGTAACAACCCCCAAAAAAACAATTTACACACATCCCCTAAAATGCTCTACCCTGACAGCACCAGTCCACAAAGTCCTGGATAAGTCCTCTGTACTCAGCTTCATCTCGAGATGAAGCCAACGATCGCAGAGTCGTCAGAGAACTTCTGTAGATGGCAGTGTGTAGTGTTGTGTGAGAAGTCCGCAGTATAAAGGGTGAACAGGAAGGGAGCCAAAACCATTCCCTGGGGGGCCCCGGTGCTACCGATGATCGTGTCTGACACACAGTCCCGGGTTCTCACAAACTGTGGCCGGTTAGTGAGGTAGTCCAGGATCCATGATGACAGGTGCTGGTCCACCCCTGCGCACAGCAGCTTGTCCTTCAGGATCATCGGTTGGATGGTGTTGAAAGCACTGGAGAAGTCAAAGAACATGATCCAATATAATATATAATATAATATATAATCCAATATATATATAATATATCATATACAGTATAATCCAATATACATTATTATCATTCACCATGTTACAGCCTTAAAGCTGTAACAACCCAAAAAAAACAATTTACACACATCCCCTAAAATGCTCTACCCTGACATTTCTCCCCTCAGCTTTTTAAATAGTCGTCCCCGACTATTTGCTTCCATCACCATACCTTACTGGTTTTTCCCCAAATTGCTATGCTGAGAGCGCCTCAGGGATACCTGTTCCTGTGGGGACACTGAAATAGGTGGATCAGAAGCCTGTACCACCTCTTGTGAATGTTCCACTTCCATGGCTGGACTTGGGGCTAAACTGGGCCCTACAAAAGGCAAAGACACAGGCAGGAACAGATGTGCCCCAGTGTTCTCAGGCTCAGCCAGTGGCACTAGCACATCCTTAGGTGGATCACTGGGTCTGATGAGACATGGTCTGAGGTTGTTCCTGTGGATAGTCCTCTCTGGCCCACTCAGCCCCTCTGGTCGGGTCTTATACACGGGTATGTGTGGACCCAACTGAGACACCACCACAAAAGGGGAGGGTTGCCTTTGGGGGGGCAAGCTTATTTTGATCACAGTGTCGAAAATTCCTCAGCAACACCCTCTCTCCTGGCACCAGCGGAACATCCTTGGCATGACAACCATACCTCTGCTTGTCCTTGTGTTGCTGCCGCTGCGTTTGGGCCAAGACTCATTTGTGGGCTCCGTTCAGAATCCTGTGATGATGATGAACCCACTCTTCCATGGTATACTGTTCAGGCTGGGGGTAAACTCCCGTGGCAATCTCCACCGGCAACCTTGCATGCCGCCCTGTCAGAACAAAATGAGGGGTCAAACCTGTGCTGCTATGGATTGTGTTGTTATAAGCAAAAAGCAAAGCAGGTAAGCTTTCTGTCCATCTGGTCTTCTCCTCCTCAGTCAACAAACACAACAAGGACAGCAAAGTTTGATTAAAGCGTTCACATGCCCCGTTCCCCTGGGGATGATAAGAGGTAGTGCGCACCTTTTTGCAGCCATATAACGCACAAAGTTGCTGCAACACTGCAGACTCAAAGGCAGCCCCTCTATCTGACAGGATCCTTTCAGGGCAGCCCTATGTTTGAATAAGGTTCCGCCACAACACCTGAGCTGTTGTAACTGCCGTCTGGTCCTTAGTTGGTACTGCTCATCCATACCTTGAAAACAAATCAGTCATCACCAAACTATATGGATAGGCACACTGAGGGTTTCCTAAAGACAGGAAGTCAATGGCAACAGTTTCCAGAGGATAGGATGAGACAATTGGCTGGAGGGGTGCCCTTACTTCTGGCCTGGCCTTATTCTCACAACAAGTAGGGCACTCTGTAGCCCACTTGCACATGTCCTCACTCATCTGAGGCCAAAAAAAAAAAAAACACCTCCTCAAAGCGGCCTCAACACGATTTGCTCCCATGTGGCCACAAGAGGCATGGAACCGTTCCCACAATGGCCTCGCATTCACAAAGGGGACCACAATTTGGAACACCACCTGGCCTGTTTGTGGATCCTCCACCTTCCTCTGGAGCAGGCCATGACTCAACCGTAACTTTTTCCACTCCATCAACAACCGTCGGGCCAGTGGTAGAGCTTCCCGCTGACACTCTTTAGATGGCCAGTTACCCTGTTGGAGCCATGCACACACCTGCTGCATTGCCGGGTCTGCCCATTGGTGAGTAAGCCAATCTTCTGTATCCTCCGGGGTAGCCATCACAAGGTTCGTGCCGGTCTCAATTTGGGATTCGTCCCGTGGGAGCCTAGACAAGATATCCGCATTCCCATTTGCCACTCCAGGTCAGTATTTAATAATAAACTGGTAGTTGGAAAGCTGGGCCACCCACCTTTGTTCCACTGCACCAAGCTGTGCTGTGTCCAGGTGGACAAGGGGGTCGTTATCAATGAAAGCTGTGAAAGGCACCCCCACAAGTAGTCCTTAAACTTCTCTGTAACGGCCCACTTTAGTGCCAACAACTCCAATTTAAAGGAGCTATAATTCTGATCATTCCTTTCGGTGGGATGAAGACTTCGGCTAGCATAGGCGATCACCCTTTCATCCCCATCCTGAACTTGGGCGAGCACCGCTCCCAGCCCCTCCAGACTTGCATCCGTATAAAGGTTGAAGGGCTTGGAGAAATCAGCATAAGCTAGCACTGGAGCACTCAACAGTGCCAGCTTAAGTCTCTCGAAGGCAGCCTGACATTCTGGAGACCAAACTATGACCTGATTTCTCCCGCGTGAACCTGCCTTCCCCACCAAAGTAGCGTGTAGAGGTGCTGCGATCTTCGAAAACCCAGGGATGAAACGCCTATAATATCCCACAAAACCCAGGAATGATCTGACCCCTTTCACTGTACTAGGTGGCTCCCATTGCTGGACCACCCTGGTCTTCTCAGGATCAGTAGCCACCCCATCCTTGCAAATGATGTGCCCCAGATACCTCACTTCACGTTGGAAGAGATGGCACTTCTGTGGCTGCAACTTCAGTCCATGTCTAGCCAAACGCTCGAACACCTGTTCTAAATGGGTGACGTGAGAATGGAAATCAGGTGAGAAAACGATGACATCATTGAGGTAAATCAAAATGAAGTCATTCACCATACTGCCCAAGCACCGATGCATCAGTCTCTGAAAAGTAGCTGGAGCATTACAGAGACCGAATGGCATCCGCTGGAACTCGTACAATCCCGTAGGTGTTATAAAGGCGGTCTTCTCCTTGCCCCTTGGGTCCACTTCCACCTGCCAGTATCCACTGGCCAGGTCAAGGGTGGAATACCAACGTGCTTGCTTGAGGCAGGTTAGGGACTCCTCAATTCGTGGTAAAGGAAATGAGTCTTTGTGGGTCACAGAATTCAGTTTCCTGTAGTCCACACAAAAACGTAGGGACCCATCCTTCTTCCTCACAAGCACAATTGGTGCAGCCCAAGGACTAGCGCTCTCTGTCACCACTTCTCATTCCAACATGCTCTGCAGCAGACTTTGCAGCTCAGGATAAAGGGGGGGGGGGGGGCAGGCCGATGTCTTTCTCGACTTGGAGGTGCAGTTCCGGTTGGTATCTGGTGCAACACCGCAGTCGTATGGCCAAAATCCTCCTCATCCTTAGCAAAAACGAAGTTCCATTGGCCTACCAGTTGTTTCAACTCCTGATGCTGTTCCGGACTAAGGTTGTCCCCCTCAAAAGTCCACAACACCAGTTCACTGGTTCTTGGTGCTCGAACAGTCTGAATGTCCACCTCTACCGTGTCCTGGTCAACAACCTGCAGCGCCAACTGCTTGTCACCATATATCTGATCAGGGGACAAGGAGTACACAGAGGCCAGAGCCTGTTGTGGCGGCAGACCAATGGGGTAAGGATTAACATTGCATACCTTAATCGGTACTTTACCCCCTTCCAAGTTGGTCACAGCCCGGGCAACTTGCCACTCCATGCTATCCGACACCCCTTCCACCAGGACAGGTCCACTTGGAGGGTGGCGGCCCCCCAACACAGGGGCCCAAATCACCATCTCGCTACAGGCTGGAATGTCAACTGGTGACTGCTTGGACACCCGTGCCACACCTATTTTCCCATCCATCGTTTCCTCCTGGGCCACCCGACTACAGACCGCAAATGCTTTTTCCCATTGCCCTAAGGCAGGTGAAGACACTGTAACCCTAAAAGCAGAGACACCAGGATGGGGTCCCTGAAACAAACACTTCCAGCAGCTAAAGATCACATTCATACCCAAAATCCCCTTGTCAGAGCCTAAACAGGCATCTTTCACAATGACTGCCCCCTTATTCAGTACCACAACTCCCGCGACCTCAAAATCAAGCAGCACATAACCCACATAGGGAATATTCAACCCATTCGCTGCTTTCAGAGTCAGCTACTTCAGCTCTCCTGCGTCTGCCAAGGGGACATGGCTCAACCACTTCTGGAAGAAAGTCTCAGAAAACAGTGTCACTTGCGAGCCTGTGTCTAAAACACACGGAACTTTTGTGCCGGCCAGCCTCTGCCGATTGGATGGCCCTGTTCATCCCACCGGGAAGTTGGCCTACGGTGGGAGGGGATGATAAATTTCGTCCTAGAAGAGGCGCCCCCTGGTGGACTCCTGTGGCACATGCCGGGCAGTAACTGCTTCATTTCCTCCACCACAGTGTGGCTGAGTATGGACATCTGTTCCTGCACCTCACGATAAACTTCCGCCTTGAACCACTCTTTCCAATCTTCAGTTTCTAGCCTGGGTACAGTCTGTGCAGGTGCATCTATTCTCGAAGCCCAAACTTCCTCTTGGCCTGGATGTTCTCCATCCAACGCTCTAGCCTCTTCACAGGCCTCCATAAAAGTCATACGCGGCTCTCGTTGCACCAGCCGCTGCAACTCCTGGTGGACAGCACCAGCCCTCAGACCCAGTATTAGCAGATCACGTGCTGTGCTTTCATCCTGTGCTGAGCCATCAGGTTCCTGCTCACGCCACCTGCCAAACAGTTCTCGTAGGCGCAGGATAAAGGACCCCACACTTTCTCCATCCCCCTGCCTGCACTTGAAAAATTGGACCCGTAATTCAGCTAGAGGGGTTTGTGCACCATACAGCCGTTTTAAGTGAGACAAGATTTCGTGAACGTTCCTTCTGGAGCTAGGGTCTAACAGCCGAATTTCTCTCCTGGCATCACCTTCCAATGCCCCAATCACAAAATCAGCTTTCTGTTCATCACTAAGGCCCTGAGCTCTCAGCAGTGCTTCGATCTGCCACAACCATTCCCCAAACTTGATATGGCTTCTTTCCCCAGAAAACTTTGGGGCCCAAGGTACCCCCATAAACCATGGTATAGCAACCGTGTTAATTACAGTTTGATTGACAGCTGAGGTCGAGGGTTCATCATGCTCCTCCATTTTTGTGTTGTGTGGTAAGAGAATCCTGCCGACAACGCCAAATAAATGTCACAGTTTGGACATGCCAAACGCTGTGAGCATTATGAATAAAAGTTGATTCTCGGGCCACAACAACATAAACACGCTGGAAGGCATGACAACAATTATACAAACTTTATTAAACAATGCTTAAAATGGTCATAGACTACAACACACTAAATAAGAACCATAATCCCCAATAAGAACCATACATTTCAATAAGAACCATAAATCCCTAAATAGAAACCATACATTCCCAATGTGCCCAAGACAAGAAACTACCCCACAATAAATATTATAAATAGCATAAATACCCTTAAAAAGCACACAAGGGAAAAAAGCAATACAATTCTTTCAAACAGTCACTTCCTGCGCTACAAGAGGAAAACCTTCCAAGCGTCCTCAAGCGAGTGTGATGCATTCACTGACTGTCCGGCCAGGAACTCCCTCTATTGTCCTCCTTAGCCTGGAAGTTAAGCACCAACTGTCCGGGCTCGTCCAAGGCCTTCTTGTACGCCTCGAGGAGGGAATGCTCCGTGCCCGAGGAGAGGTGGCAGACAGGTGGAGAGAAGAGGAGTGGCTCCTTGGTTTCTGGTCCAGGGGAAACCTGCAGCACACAGTGCAGCACAACTTAGCCTCCCGTGAACGCACCGGGGCTAACAAACATTCACCACACACACAGACAGTAAGCACGTTCCTTTACTTATCTGCGTTTTCGCCTCTCATCCAGCACCACGGCGTCTCCGCCAGCTGGTCACTCTCCCGGAGTCTTCGGTCCCGTGCTGCCGCTGTAAATTCCCACACCTGTGCTTCCTCTGTCCTCTCTCCACTCCGGCCCACGTCTCCTCCGTGGGAAACTTCACTGTGGAAAAGTTCACTGTGGACAACTCCTCTGTGGACAACTTCCACCCCTTATGTAGTCAAGCACCATCCTTAAATACGTCCTTCCTGGACGAGAGTTCACAACGGAGCCCGCTGATTGGCTCCTGTGCGGCGGATGATAAAAAATAATAAGCAGCGATGCTGTAGGTTTTAAGGAGAGTTTATTAATCATACCGCCGTCACGGGCTCCGCTCCCGGCGCCGTGCATGCGCGCCGGGAGCGAGCCCAAACGGCTCTCAGAGAAGGACACAATTTCTGTGTCCTACAGCAGCAGTTGCAGAAGAGGAATGGAGAAGTGTGTTACAGAACCTGTGAAGTATTTATACCAAACTCAAACAATACATCAAAGCAGATTCACAGCAGTTGGTCTGATCAAAGGGACTGCAGAACAGGCATGAGACATTTGCATTTGTAAGACCTACATAACAATAGGCAGATGCAGCCTCTGCTCTGGCTTGCAGGACAAAGAGGTTATAAGGCACATCTACATATTGAACTGTCTCTAGGTCACAGTAAGGACAGGACGCATGAACACTATACATGAATGGCACATTACATCTCAATACATGCATGGCACATTACATCTCAGTAGTGCAGCGGGAAAAACCAAGGAGTGCGAGCTGACTGTCTCTGTGTTCTGTCTCTGTGTTGTGGGGGGTTGAATCAACCCGCTACACCTGCTCATTTGCTCAGTTGAATGAATGAATGAATGAATGAATGAATGAATTTATTTATTTCGGATAGTACATTACAGGTTAAAAGAAACTGTATAATATAACAACAAGGTCAAATTAGACAAAGACTCCTTCTACTATACAATTCCACGTGAGTTATCCGAAATGGGTGATGGCTGAAGCCGCAGCTTATATTGCCCACCCATATTCCATCCAAGAATTCAAAGGAGAAAAAAGAGAAAACAAGACAAGAGCGATTACAATTTAAAACAAGGCTAAGACAAAATATGACTGAGAGAAAAAGAAAACTGAGCTAGTCTAAGTTAAGCGGTTACTATTCAAAAACAAATCTAAGACATAGTGTCACAGAGAAAAAAGAAAAACTAAGCTATAACACAACACAGGCTGGAAATGTCAATCCTTATGTGAGTTTACATGTCGTCTTGTAAATATGTTTGGAGTATTTCTTCCTTTAGTTTTTGTTTAAATTGTCCAAGCTTTGTACATGATTTTAATTCAGGTCCAAAATCGTTCCATAATCTGACACCTTGCACTGAAATACAGTGTTGCTTGGTAGTTGTTCTCACTGTAGGCTTTTGAAATATACATGTTCCTCTGAAGTGATATCGTTTCTCCCTTGTTTGGAACAACTTTTGGATATTTGCGGGCAGTGATAGATTTTTCACTTTGAACATTATTATTGCGGTTTTAAAGTCGATCAGACCTTTCAACTTGAGAGTTTTTTGTTTAAGAAAAAGTGGGTTTGTTGGTTCCCTGTAAGCTGCTTTGTTGATTATTCTAATAGCTCTCTTTTGAAGCATAAAGAGTGGATATATGTTTGTTTTATATGTATTTCCCCATACTTCATTACAATATGTCATGTATGGGAGTATTAATGAATGATACAAGGTGTATAGTGTGGGTTGATTCAGCAAATTTTTCACTCTGTGTAATATTGCAATTGATTTGGATACTTTACCTTTTATATAATTAATATGTGGCTTCCAACACAGTTTGTTATCAATTATTACTCCAAGGAATTTAGTTTCGGATACCCTTTCAATCTCTACACCATTTACACTGAGTTTGGGTACTGGGTAGTTGTGATGGTTGTTAAAGACTATAAATTTTGTCTTGCTTAAATTGAGCGTTAATTTGTTTGAATCAAACCACAGTTTCAGCTTTCCTAATTCCTTTCCGAGTGTATCCAGAAGTTGTTCCAAGTTGTTTCCACTGCATAGCAGGTTAGTGTCATCAGCAAACAATATTAAGTCCATTTTTTCTGAAACTTTACATATATCATTTATATACATATTGAATAATAATGGTCCCAAAACTGAACCCTGTGGGACTCCACAGGTGACCTTCAGTAGCTCTGAGTTTTTGTTGTTAACACATACAAACTGATATCTATTCTTTAAGTAACTTAGCAGTTAGCACAGTTAGCACAGGTGTAACTCATAATCAATCCAACAAATAAAATACACACATACAAATATACATAAAAGAAAACAATAATCCAATATACATTAATATTATCATTCACCATGTTACAGCCTTAAAACTGTAACAACCCCAAAAAAACAATTTACACACATCCCCTAAAATGCTCTACCCTGACAGCACCAGTCCACAAAGTCCTGGATAAGTCCTCTGTACTCAGCTTCATCTCGAGATGAAGCCAACGATCGCAGAGTCGTCAGAGAACTTCTGTAGATGGCAGTGTGTAGTGTTGTGTGAGAAGTCCGCAGTATAAAGGGTGAACAGGAAGGGAGCCAAAACCGTTCCCTGGAGGGCCCCCGTGCTACCGAGGATCGTGTCTGACACACAGTCCCGGGTTCTCACAAACTGTGGCCGGTTAGTGAGGTAGTCCAGGATCCATGATGACAGGTGCTGGTCCACCCCTGCGCACAGCAGCTTGTCCTTCAGGATCATCGGTTGGATGGTGTTGAAAGCACTGGAGAAGTCAAAGAACATGATCCTCACCGCATTCCCGGGCTTCTCCAGGTGGGACAGAGAATGGTGAAGGAGGAAGATGACTGCATCCTCCACCCCAATGACATGTTGGTAGGCGAACTGGAATGGATTCATCGCTGGTCCCACCAGGGGGCGGAGGTGAGCAAGGAGCAGTCTCCCCAGGGTCTTCATCATGTGGGACGTCAGGGCTACTGGTCTGTAGCTGTTCAGGTCTTTGGGGCTGGTCTTTGGTACAGGTACCACACAAGATGTTTTCCACAACTGTGGTACCCTCCCCAGCTTCAGGCTCAGGTTGAAGATGTGCTCCACAATCCCACACAGCTGATCTGCACAGGACTTGAGGAGCTTTGCGCTGATGCCGTCCGGTCCCAACGCCTTCCTTGCCTTGATCTTTCTCAGCTCCGTCCTCACCTGGGTCTTAGTGAGGGTCAGGTTGGGGGGCTGTGTGTTGGGAGTGGGGGGGGGGGTGTTGGTGGAGTGGGGTGTGGGCAACAGGACTCAATGTCTTTAGAGACAGCGTTGGTTGTTGTGCAGTCGGGGGGAAGGGCGGTTGGTCAAACCTATTAAAAAACAGGTTCAGATTGTTCGCCCACTCCCTGCCCCCCATGGCCTGGGCGGAGGTGTTCTGGAGCCCAGAGATGGTTTTAAGGTTTCTCCAGACCCCACTGATGTCGCTCTATTGCAGCTTGTCCTCCATCTTCTTCCTGAAGCTGTCCTTGCCTTCTCTGATCTTCCTCCTCAGCTCCCTCTGTACGGACTTCAGCATCTCCCTGTTCCCCTACCTGAAGATCCTCTTCTTCTCTCTCAGAAGTGTTTTTATCTCAGGGTTGATCCAGGGTTTGTTGTTCGAGCAACACCGTATGGTCTTGGTGGGTACGGTGTTGTCCACACAGAAGCTGATGTAGTCCGTGATGGTGTGAGTGAGGCCATCGATGTCCTCACCATGTGGATCGCAGAGCTTCTCCCAGGCAGTGGTTTCAAAGCATTCCTTTAGAGCGTCCATTGCCTCCTCAGACCTTAACTTCACTGTGCGCATGGCCGGAGGTTGTCTGTGCACTAGGGGTTTGTACACCGGCAGGAAATGAACCAAGTTGTGATCCGATCTCCCGAGTGGAGGGAGTTGTGAAGAGGTGTAAGCCTCCTTAGTGTTTGTGTAGAATAAGTCCAGTGTTTTATTGTCTCTAGTGTGGCATGTGATATACTGGGTGAACATGGGTAGAATGGGAGACAGTGAAATATGGTTGAAATCGCCTGAGATGAGGAGAAGAGCATCTGGGTGTTCTGTCTGCAGCCTGCCAGTTACTGAGTGGATGACGTCACGCGCTGCCCCAGCGTTCGCCGTCGGATTTGCATAAATAACAATGTAGATCACGTGTGAGTATTCCCTCGGGAGATAGGTAGGCCGCATGCTAACAGCTAGCAACTCAATGTCTTTGCTACAGTGCTGTTCCTTAACCGTGGTATGTCCCCGTCTGCACCAGTTGTTGTTAACATACATCATCACCCCACCACCCCTTGCCTTTCCACTGTCTGGTGTTCGGTCTGCCCGTATTGCCTGGAAATCCTCCAGTTCAATGTTAGCATCTGCTGCTAGTCCTGTTAGCCACGTCTCTGAGAATAGGAACAGGCTACACTCCCGGTATATGCTATCGTAGCGGGAGATAGCCGCTAGTTCATCTGTCCTTCCGAGTATCGATCGTACATTCCCCATAATGACAGATGGGAGGGCGGGTCTGTACCTTATATTCCTTGCCCGCCGACTTACACCAGCATGACACCCACGTCGTTTTCGTCTTAATTCTCCCGGTATGTTGAGTTTTTTCGTTAGCATCATGGGATGATCCCTAAATACTTGACCTCATTCACTTCAGTAAGCACCTCATTTCCAATTTTAACATCAAAAACATCATTCATGGGCCTTTTTCTAATAGAGATACACATAGCAACAGTTTTTTTGACATTCAAGGTTAAATGTGACAACACAAGCCATTTAGAGATGTTCTGTAAAACCTGGGTCAGTTTTGGCAGACAGATAGATTACGGTGTCATCAGCATATATCTGGCAGTTGGCACCTGAGCAACTATCGGGCAAGTCGTTGATGTATATTGTGAACAACAATGGCCCTAGTATAGATCCTTGTGGTACTCCCATGTTATTGCTGAGCAGCCCAGATTTCTCCCCATTGACCTTGACACATTGTTCTCTCCCCTCCAGGTATGACCTAAACCACTGTATTGCCTCAGTTGAAATCTTGAGGTCTTTTAACTTTGACAATAGGACAGTATGGTTTACCGTGTCAAAGGCCTTTTTTAGATCCAGAAACACAGTCCCCACAACATGCCCCTTAACCAATAAAGCCTTGACCTTCTCAATAAAATAACAGTTAGCTGTTTCTGTGTAATACTTAGGTCTAAACCCAAATTGTTGTGAATAAAGTAATTGGTTGGACTCTAAATGTTCTATCAATTGATCAGCAACAATCTTCTCCAAAATTTTTGAGACTACGGGCAATATGGAAATCGGCCTGTAGTTGCTTGCTAAGTCCTTGTCTCCCGACTTATAGACCAGGGTAATTACTGCTGTCTTCCAATTCTCTGGAAAGGTATTTGTTCTTATTGACAAGTTAACTAAATGAGTAATAGGCTCCAACAGACTATTCTGGTGTTTCTTAATTAAGGCAGCATTTAAGTTATCAACATCCTTTGCCATAGAGTTATTCATTTTCCCAATAATCTCTTTAACTGCATCACTGGATACCCCTTTAATGCGAAAACTGTTGTGAACATTAACATGTTCCTTAGAGGATAACTCAGGTGGTCTAAAATAACTTGCCAGTTTATGAACGGATTCAGTGAAAAAACAGTTGAAGACATTGGCCATGGACTCATTACTATCAATGAGGTTATCATCTACCTTGAGACTACTTATTTTTGAATGCTTTTGTTTACTCGAATTTGTTAATCTATTTATGTGTTGCCAGAGTTTAGAACTGCTCCCATTGGCCTCCTCAATTAGTCTAAGGAAGTAATTAGTCTTAGCTTTCCGAAGCTCAGACACCACTTTGTTCCTTAGACTAGTGAAAATGAAATGGTCAGTGTTGGTTTTAGTGACCAGAGACCTTTTGAGAGCAAGATCTCTCTTTTTCATAAGCTGAAGAATGTCCTTATTAAACCATGGGAGGGAGCATTTCTTAGGTCTGCTTTTCCAGGTTCTTGTGTATTTACTAAGTAAGTTGCTTAAGATTGACATAAAATTACTGACACTACTCTTTAAGTTCGACACTTTGGTTACATTCTCCCAATTTGCATTCATTAAGTCCTGTTCAAAGCGAGCCATGTTTAATTTAGAAATACCTGTTGTGAACCTAGATTGATTTTCATTTTTAATATGGTGGAGAAGGAGTTGTTTTGATAGCTTTCTTACAACCAGCGTCATGTTGTGATCTGAAAGTCCAGAAATCAAATTATATGTTTTTACGACTCTCTTTGGCCTATTAGTGAAAATCAAGTCAATAAGCGTTTCAGATGTCCTTGTGATACGGGTGGGTTTATCAATCAATTGTACATATCTAAATTTCCCCGTAGCTGATTTCAATTTGCCTTTGGTACTTTTATCCATCCAATTAATGTTAAAATCACCGAATACAATACATTCATTACATTTATCACAGATGGAAAGAAGGCTCTTGAATTCATTGTAAAACTCAGCACCATGAGATGGGGGATTATAGACTACAACAATGTTAAAATTCATATTTGGTGATAGAATTACATTAAGTCCCAGGCACTCCAAATTTATATTCAGTTCGAGTTTGACACATTTAAGACATTCCCTTATATAAATTAGGACACCCCCTCCCTTGCTTGTGGTTCTATCTTTTCTATAACATAAATATCCTGGTATACTGACTAGATCATTTGATACATTACAATTCAACCAACTTTCAGAGATACATAGAAAATCCAAATTAGACTCAAGAAGCATATTCCGTATCTGATCCATTTTTGGTAATATGCTTCTAATATTTAGATGACCTCCTAGCAAACGTTTAGGTTTGGATTCTGGGTTCCAAATAACTTGTGTGTGGTTTACCGTTTGGAAGAGCTTGTGCTCTCTCTGTTTTGACAATGCGCATTGATTGGAAGTCCTTTTGTCCCTTGCGGGATTCCGTTGTTGTTTACATTCTGTCCCAGGTGAGTCAATGTGATTACTGTCTGATAATACATGAATGCGAACCTCAGGACTCACCCCAGTGACAGAGGCAACGACCCTGGATTCTTCCAACCCTGTAAGTAAGCAGAAATCACTGGATAACATTTTCATCGGCATTCCTCCGGGATGCAACACCGGTCGCCTCGCAGCAGTCTCCGAAGCCGCTGCAGCGCCAGAGCCCAGACGGTTCAACACGCCATCTCCAGCAGCGGTGGTGGAACATGGCCGATCATCCATCCATGCTTCTTTCTCCAAATCCCTCCGACGGAACTCCTCTTCGGCCAGTCAACCATCACAGGCAGTGTTTGCAGGGGTTCCACGAATGACACCCGGCACCAAATCCCGGGTAAGTTGTGGGGATAATGATATTGGTTGAAGGGGACCAATTGGCGATTCTAGCAGCCTCGGAGTCAAAAACTCCATGCTCGGGGTGGAGATTTGCATGGTTGCAGGAATTGCTTGTTGATGGATAGGTCCAGGGTTGAGAAGAACGTCCCCTGCTAGAAGTAACAGTAGTAGTAGAGTTTGGGCTATATGCCGTATGTGCCAGTTGATTGTTTGTCTGCTTCTCTATCTCCTCACCCCAGCCAGTCACAGATTGATAATTGCCCCTCCCTGAACCTGGTTCTGCTGGAGGTTTCTTCCTGTTAAAAGGGAGTTTTTCCTCTTCACCATCGCCAAGCACTTGCTCACAGGGAATCACCTGATTGCTGGGGTCTTTCTGCAATTGCGGGGGTTTCCCCTACAGTTAGAAAGTACTGTGAGATGTGTTATGACCCGAGCGCCGGTCCTGTCCGCACTCGGGCTACGTATATTCGCTGCCGGCTTTGACAGCTGTGGGTTATATTCTGGCTTCACCGGGCTCTTATTGTGAAGGCGCTCGGTGGGGCTCCCGGCTGTCAAAGACGGTCAGCTGTTTGTCATTACTGCTCGTTAGCGCTCGGCTTTATTAGGCGGGCGCTGACAGCAGTCAAGTTGCGGGAGTATTGTTGAACTTTCCTTGTCAAGTCATGGTCAAGCTGGGTCGGCGCACTAACCTCGTCAGACCTTCATGTCAGGTTCGTTCATTTATTCTTGTTATGTCATAGTTTAGCTCATAGTGGCTGGGGTTAGCCCTACAAGCCCCTGTACCTCGTAGTGTGTGTTTTTGCCCTTAGCGGCTCATAGTTTTGTGTCACGTCTTGTTCTGTCTTATTAATAAACACCATTGCAAAACTCACCGGTGACTCTGGGTGTCTTATGGTGATCCGCGAGGATCACCGCATGACAGTATACTCCCGCCAGACGTCTAAACGGAGACACCACACCGAGACGCCTTTTCACCATGAGTTTTTGCTTTAATTGGACTATTGTTCTTCCCTGTCTGGGCGTCAATTGCTGGGAGACTGCCGTCTTCCAGGGGCCGTGGTCAGCGCCTGGGCAAAGAGTTAGCGAGCACGCTGGAGTACATTGACGGGACGCTCCTCGCCGCTACCTTTGACATCAACTCCAGCTATATGCACTGGCACCTGGACTACGCTGAGGTTTCCTGGACAACCTTCCCCTCCACTACGTCGATCACCCGGAGGTGATGACGAGGAGAGATAAACTCACCGCGCAGCGCAAGATACTCCGCGGGCTGGAGGAGGAGGAAAGCAGGAAGCAGAGGAGGAGGCATCCTCGCTCCCCGTGTTGGGATCCCGTTCCTGTCCCTGACCCGGTCCAGAAGGTTGCGCCATCTGGAGGTCGTTCACGATGTCGGCGCCACGGCCAAGGAGAACCTCGGCAGAATCCCCGGCTGGACCCGCTGCCGGCAAAGCCTGTCAGCGAACCTCTGAGAGCGGCTCCACCTCGTCCTTCCAGGGGGCCCTCTGTCGCCATCCAGTGGGGAGAACGAGGAACAGCGTCCCCTACAGCAGGCACCATCTTTCTTCTGGGAGAAAGGCAAGTGCAAGTTAATTTATTACACCATAATTGTAACCTGCCTTGTCTGACTCCTGGGGGCGGAGTTCGGGGTTCACAGCCCCCCGAGCTCCCTCCACCTGCTGTAGTGATAATAACTAAACCTGCTGCCTCTGTGTCCCCTCCTGTTGAGCGGTCCGCGACGCCAGGCCTACGTTGTGGGATGAAGAGGTGGCCTGCAGTGCTGGAAAGCCTGGATCCAGCCCCGCAGCCACGTCGTGGACGGAGGAGAAAAGCGGACTGCGGCCTGGAGCCTGAGCCGACGATGAAGCGTCCCCGGGTCTCCTCGCCGGAGCGGTCCGAGCCAGTGGGTCGAGTGTCCCCTGCCCCCACGCCATACGGGTCATCAGCGTGGACATCAGTGCGGGAGGAACCTCAGGCTGCAGACGTCATCTTGCCAGCTGCGGAGCCCAATCCAGCTGAGTTGGAGCCTGCTGACGAAAGTCGCCGCCCTGAACCTGGATCGTCAGAGTCCTGGGTGGCAACAGAACCTGAGTGCAGGCAAGCGCTCCCTCTTGTGTCTCTGTCCTCTGTTTTGGAGCATTTGTGCCTGCCTCTCGGGGATGCGAGTGATGAGCAGCCGCCTGCTGCACCCAAACTCGTCTCGCTGGGTTCTGTTGCTGCCGGTGATACTGATCCCGGTTTTTCTGTCTCCTGTGAGCTTCTTTGCAGTGTCGCCGGCATGGAGCCAGTCGGAGCCGCTGAATTGGAGGTTCCGGGTTCGGGGGGGGGGGGGGGTTGCCAGCGGAGCTGCACCAACCCAGTCGGGGTCCGTGGTGGGGTCTTCTGTGGTCCAATCGGGGTCCAACGGGGGTGCGCCCGAGACCCAATCGGGGTCCATCGCAGGAGCTGCTTTGGCCCAATCAGGGCCCAACATGGGTGTGCCAGAGGTCCAATTGGGGTCCACCGCAGGTGCGGGCCCAATCGGGGCCCGATGTGAGCGCGCCCGAGGCCCAATCGAGGTCCATCGCGGGAGCTGCTTTGGCCCAATCGGGGTCCGACGTGGGTGCAGCCGGGACTCAATCGGGGTCCAGCGGAGGTGCAGCGCCGGTGTAGTCCGTGGATGGTGGAGGAGCTGCAGACCCTTCACCGTCGGACAGAGTACGGGCTCATCCTTGCCTTCTAGTCCCTCTACAGAGTCACTGCCCCTCTGCATCATCGCCGGGGGCCGTGGGGGTCCCTTTTCGCTCGCCCCGGCTCTCCCAAGTTTTGTCCTCACCAGGGAGGCCGCCGCAGGCTGTTTTCCCCCGGTACTGGTGGCTGACGGACGTAGGTTGGCCGCCGGAGGAACTGCTACGCCGGTTCGGCGCCTCGGGTCGGCCACCCGACATGTTAAGTGTTCTTCTGGGCGACCTGGTTCGGCCTCCGGGGGAGGGGACTTTCTGGGCCTGGGACTTTGACAAGCCGCCCGGTCATGTTCCGCCTCCCATGACCACCCGCCGGCTGTTGGACGCGGGGAGACCGCCCGAACTGTTCCTGGGGCGGTGGGTCTCTGCTGTTCGGCATGAACTGTTGGGGGGGGTAGAGGTCACCGTTTGGTGGGGATTTGATCCAGTAATTGTTCTGTTTTTTTTTTTTTCTTGCCATCTTGTGTGTGCTTGTAATGGTTATTTGGGTATCTGTGGGTGTTTGTGCTTATGTCCTGCAGTTGCCTTATTTTGTTTTGTGTGTAGTTAGGTGTGAGCCAGTAATTGTTCTGTTTTTCTGTATTTGTTTATTTGAAAATTCACATGAGAATTCACACAGGTGGGAAGCCGTTTTCTTGTGAGACATGTGGGCAAAGAATTAATTTTCTCTTGCTGTCCTGTACTGTTTTCTGTAACTGTTATTTGAGGATCCTTGGCAATTTGTGTTTTATGTCCTACAGTTGCCTTATTTTCCTCCGTGTGTATTTAATCTGATTTGAGTGTTTGGTATTTTTTGTCATTGTGCTGTGTTTAGGTTTTTGTTTTGTTGTTTTTTTTTTGCCTTCTCTGGTATGGATTTTGTCTTTTGCCTGTACTGATTCTGTTGTTTTTTTTTCTCCCTCCGGACCTACCCCCATCCGCCCACCCTGGAGGGGGTGGGGGGGCAGGGTGGTCTATGGGCGTTCTGGAAGCCCGCCCTCGGAGGGAGGGTACTGTTATGACCCGAGCGCTGGTTCTGTCCACGCTTGGGCTATGTATATTCGCTGCCGGCTTTGACAGCTGTGGGTTATATTCTGGCTTCACCGGGCTCTTATTGTGAAGGCACTCGGTGGGGCTCCCGGCTGTCAAGTACAGTCAGCTGTTTGTCATTACTGCTCGCTAGCGCTCGGCTTTATTAGGCGGGTGCTGACAGCAGTCAAGTTGCGGGAGTATTGTCAAACTTTCCTTGTCAAGTCATGGTCAAGCTGGGTCGGCACACTATCCTCGTCAGACCTTCATGTCAGGTTCATTCATTTATTCTTGCTATGTCATAGTTTAGCTCGTAGTGGCTGGGGTTAGCCCTACGAGCCCCTGTACCTTGTAGTGTGTGTTTTTGCCCTTAACGGCTCATAGTTTTGTGTCACGTCTTGTCCTGTCTTGTTAATAAACATCATTGCAAAACTCACCGGTGACTCTGGGCATCTTATGGTGATCCGCGAGGATCACCGCACGACAAGATGACTGTTGTTGTGAAATGGCTCTATATAAATAAAGTTGAATTGAATTGAATTTTTCTGTTCTGATCAAATCATTTAGCTTTATTATTTACGAGGGTCACCAATCTTTCTACACAGGTTCACCCTGTGACCCTGACCTCGAGCAGCAGGTCTGGAGTCAAAAGGTCAAAGGTCACGGTCAAAATACCATAATGGTTATGGAATAATCAAATGATGACATACTTTTCCTTGAAATGTTACCAATTAAATGTAGAAAATGTCTTTGCATATTTTTGGTGGGAGGGGCATTCATTCCTGCGTCGTAACAGCAATAAAACATAACACTCTTCCTTTGGCTTGTCCTCACATCCATTAAAATTTAATCCTTTCAGAACAAGGTAAAAAGAGGACTGATATTTTTTTTTTCTCCCACTGACCAGTGCTGCCCTTGAAAATGCTCTTTTTTTTGTTTCCTGATTACGGTGTATGGTTTCTCTCAAGACAAACGTGGCAGCCAATGCAGCATGGTCCATTGGTCCGATCCTGAATTAAGGCGGGAGGGGAACCAATTAGAAAACGGAAACTACTAATTAAAAGCTGCATGCTCTGCAGATTGCATCAATTTTGTTTTCTTTAGCTGGGGCCAGAGCCGTAATTTCAGACCTGGCTTTGTTCACTGCTGCACATTCCTAGACTGCTGTTGTCTCTGTTTGAAAAGTCCTGCAGGACAAAGACACGATTGTCCGTACTCCTGTCAGTCTGTGTCTAGCCCATTCTCTTGTTGGTAGTTTTGAATGAGGGAAATTACAAAAAATGGTAAGAGCTCAGAGTGCATATCTTCACAAACACTTTTCTAACATGTTGACACAGCTTGCAGAGATGTCAATGAAATCGTGACATACTTTGATCAGAACACCCCAGGGTTTAATTATTGCAGCACCATTTTTCACACATGGAAGGACCTGTCCTCAAAACAGGTTCTTTTATGGTATGTCTGTTGCTTTAAATGTGAATGAGTTCCAGTTCACCCCACACTCCCTCTTTCATTATTTCTCAATTCAATTCAATTCAGTTCAATTCAATTTAATTCAATTCAATTCAGTTCAATTCAATTCAATTCAATTCAGCTTTATTTATATAGTGCCATATCACAACAAAAGTCATCTCATAGCACTACCAAATGCAGGGAAAACCCCACAATTGCAGAAAGACCCAGCAATCAGACGATCCCCTGTGAACAAGCACTAAGCCACGGTGGAGAGGAAAAACTCTCATTTAACAGGAAGAAACCTCCAGCAGAACCAGGCTCGGGGAGGGGCAGTCATCTGCTGAGACTGGCTGGGGGTGAGGGGATAGATAGGATGAAAAGAACAGACATAAAGAACATGAACGGTGAGAAGCCAAGTACATTATTAGAGGTCACTCAGCAGTCTGAATCTATTAACAACAAAACAAAAGGGGGGTTAAGAGACACAAGATCCCTCCCTAATCGTAGGCTATATTGAAAAGGAAGGTTTTTACCCTGTTCTTAAAAACAGAGATCGAGTCTGACTCCCGGACCCAGAATGGTAACTGATTCCACAGGAAAGGAGCTTGATAGCAGAAGGCTCTGCCTCCCATTGTACTTTTGGAGATTCTGGGTATTACAAGTAATCCTGCATTTTGGGAGCGTAGTGGGAATTGATATATACATCAGGGATGAGCCAATACCACTTTTTCAAGACTGATGCTGTGAATTTGGGCCCGATACCATCTCTCTTATTTAAAACAACAAAAGTACAGAACATGCTTTGTTCATGACTAGTTGCATTTTGTACACATAAAATAACAGAAATCTAAAAGTCAAAGAATGTATTACAAATTTGACTCAGTTCAGCAATGCTGCTGCTTTTTTTATTTTAAACTTTGCAACATTGGCAACATTTCACTGGTCACCCCTATGCAAACATGCATTCTGAAGTTTTAAGTACAAGTTTATACAAAACTTTGAAGCTGAGTTTTTCAGTAAACATTCAAGTGAAATTCAAAGTGTGACTTCATGCATGAGGTAAAAAATGCTGTAGATCTGAAAATAATTCAATTCAATTCAATTCAATTCAACTTTATTTATATAGCGCCATTTCACAACAACAGTCATCTCTTTTTTTTTTTCTTCTCTTTTTTTTTTTTTCTTGCCTTCTGATTGTTGCTCTGAGTGTTGCTATCCCTGTGCTGTTGCAATCCTGGAATTTCCCCGTTGTGGGACTAATAAAGGCTTATCTTATCTTATCTTATCTTATCTTATCTCATAGCACTATCAACTGTAGGGGGGACCCCCACAGTTGCAGAAAGACCCCAGCAATCAGGCGATCCCCTGTGAGCAAGCACTTGGCGACGGTGGAGAGGAAAAACTCCCTTTTAACAGGAAGAAACCTCCAGCAGAACCAGGCTCAGGGAGGGGCAGTCATCTGCTGCGACTGGCTGGGGGGTGAGGGGATAGAGAAGAAGAAAAGAACAGACATGTAGAGAGCAAACAGCACGATGGGGACTCAATCTATGGGAGAGAACAAACAAATGTTAATGACCAGCAAAAAAAAAAAAAAATGTTTCATAGAGAGTGAGGAAAGGAGTGAGGCCCAGTGCATTACTGGAGGTCCCCCGGCTGACTAAACCTATTAGCAGCATAACTAAGGGAGGGTTCAGAAACACATGATCCCTCCCTAATTGTAGGCTATATCAAAAAGGTAGGCTTTAGCCCTATTCTTAAAAACAGAGATCGAGTCTGACTCCCGAATCCAGATTGGCAGCTGATTCCACAGGAGAGGAGCTTGATAACTGAAGGCTCTGCCTCCCATTGTACTTTTGGAGATTCTAGGTATTACAAGTAATCCTGCATTTTGGGAGCGTAGTGCTCTGTTAGGATGATACGGTAGTATCAGATCTTTTAAATAAAAAGGAGCCTGATTGTTTAGAGCTTTGTAAGTAAGAAGAAGGATTTTAAACTTAATTCTAAACTCTATGGGAAGCCAATGAAGGGAGGCCAGAACCGGAGAGATATGATCTCTCTTTCTAGTACCTGTTAAAACTCTTGCTGCAGCATTTTGGATCAGCTGAAGACTTTTTAAAGAAGTTTTAGGACAGCCTGGTAATAAAGAATTACAATAATCTAATCTCAAGCTAACAAAAGCGTGGATCAGCTTCTCAGCATCACTCTGAGACAAGATGCTCCTAATCTTGGCAATATTACGCAAATGATAGAAGGCAGTCTTAGAAACAAATTTAATATGTGAATTGAAGGACAAATCCTGATCAAAAATAACTCCAAGGTTCCTCACAGAGCTATTAAGAGAAAGAGTAACTGCATCCAAACTGAAAGTTTGATTTGGAAAGGAATTTCTAAGGTTTTTTGGACCAACAAGAATGACTTCAGTCTTATCTGAATTTAATAGCAGGAAATTACAAGTCATCCAAGCTTTGATTTCCTTAAGACAGGCTTCTAACTTGGCTAATTGATTAGTATCATCTGGCTTCATTGACAGGTATAATTGTGTGTCATCTGCATAACAATGAAAATGTATACAGTGTTTTCTAATAATGTTGCCTAACGGAAGCATATATAAACTAAAAAGAGTAGGGCCCAGCACAGATCCCTGTGGAACTCCATGACTAAGCTTTGAGCTGAAAGAAAACTCCTCATTTACATGAACAAACTGGAACCTATCAGATAAATAAGATCTAAACCACTGCAACGAAGTTCCATTAAGTCCAACATAGTGTTCTAATCTATCAAGTAGAATATTATGATCAATAGTATCAAAAGCTGCACTAAGATCTAAAAGGACAAGTACAGAAACTAGTCCATTATCAGATGCAATGAGGAGGTCGTTAGTGACCTTCGCTAAGGCTGTTTCAGTACTATGATGGATTCTAAACCCAGATTGAAACTCTTCAAGTAAACCATTTCCCTGCAGGTGGTCAAATAATTGCGTAGCAACAACTCTTTCTAAGATTTTTGAAATGAAAGGGAGATTAGAGATTGGTCTATAGTTAGCTAAAGCTCCTGGATCTAGCGTTGGCTTTTTGAGTAAGGGTTTAATTACAGCCGTTTTAAAAGCCTGCGGTACATGGCCTAAAGTTAATGAAGAATTGATTATATGAAGAATAAAGCTACCAATAAGTGGGAAGACTTCTTTAAATAACCTGGTAGGAATAGGGTCTAAAAGACAAGTTGAAGGTTTGGATGAGGAAACTATTTTGTCTAACTCACAAAGGTCGATTGGAGTAAACTCATCAAGACAGACATCAAAAGAAGGAGTTGTAGTAGTTACAGTATTTAAGTTAACTGTGGGAAGAATCTGATTGATTTTATCTCTGATGGATGAAATTTTATTATTGAAAAAGTTCATAAAGTCCTGACTAGTAAGCTCTAAGGGGATGCTAGGATTGACAGAGTCCTGACTCTTTGTCAACCTGGCAACAGTACTGAAAAGAAACCTGGGATTATTCTTGTTCTCTTCTATTAATGCAGAGTAATAACTCATTCTAGCTTTTCTAAGAGATTTTTTATAAATTAAAAGATGATTTCTCCACGCTAAATAGATTTCATCTAAATTAGTAGAGCGCCATTTTCTTTCTAATTGACGAGTCTTCTGTTTTAAGCTACGAGTTTCTGTGTTGAACCAAGGAGTTAAAAATCTCTGATTAGACTTTTTCTTTTTTAAGGGGGCCACCAAGTCTAGAGCCTGATGCAGAGAAGCTGAAACACTATCCACCATGTTATCAATTACAGAAGGAGCAAGCTGTCTATAGCTTATTTCCGTTGTGTTGACACATGGCATAGAGGAAACAATCTGCATAAATTTGGAAACAGCATCATCTGAGAGGCATCTACTGTGATAATATTTTTCTTTAGGAGCCAAATAGTCAGAAATAGTAAAATCAAAGGTTAACAGACAATGGTCTGACAGTACAGGGTTATGAGGAGACACTACAAGATTTTCTATTTCTATGCCATATATCAGAACAAGGTCCAATGTATGGTGGAGGTAATGAGTAGAATTTCCTACTTTCTGAGAAAACCCAATCGAGTCTAATATTGAATTAAAAGCCACATTAAGGCAGTCACTATCTACATCCACATGTATATTAAAGTCCCCTACTATAATTATTCTATCAGATTTCAGCACTAAATCAGCTAAGAAATCAGCAAATTCGGATAAAAATTCTGAATAGGTTGATGGGGGACGATAAACTATGGCAAATAAAATTGGGTTTAACCTAAAATTGCTAAAGTGCCCAACACTGAGGACCAGGCCCTCAAAGGAATTATAACATGTTTTTTGCTTTACATTAACTAGTAATTTGGAATGGTAAATTGTTGCTACTCCTCCTCCACGACCAGAACTTCTGGGATTTTGACAGTTTAAATAACCAGAGGGAGTTGATTCATTTAAACCAACATAATCCTCTTGCCCTAACCAAGTCTCTGTAAGGGAAATTAAATCAATCTGATGATCAATTAACAAATCATGGACTAACAGAGACTTGGGAGTTAGAGACCTAATATTTAATAAACCACATTTAATTTTTAAATTATGAGGAGGAACAGAGGCCAAATCATTCAATTTAGAGGCTTTATGTTTAATTTGAGTTTTACCAATATTTTGCTTTATCACTTTGGGATGCTTATACATTATATTTTTATTCACTTTGGAGGGAGCAGACAACAATTCTCTGATGGGGAAGTCAGGGGCTAAGCTGAGGGGTGGCGGATGAAGAGGAGCTGCAGAGAGGCGTGTAAGACTGCGACTCTGCTTCCTGGTCCCAACTCTGAGTAGTCACGGTTTTGGAAATTTGGATAAAAAAGATGCCAGATTGTTAGATAAATGAGAAGCACCATCCAAAGTGGGATGAATGCTGTCTCGTCTCATAAGACCAGGTTTTCCCCAAAAAGAGCTCCAATTGTCAATGTAGCCCACGTCATTTTTAGGACACCACACAGACAGCCAGCGGTTCAAGGATGACGAGCGACTAAACATGTCATCACTGGTCAGATTGGGGAGGGGCCCAGAGAATACTACAGTGGCAGACATCGTTTTTGCAAACTCACACACCGATTCTATATTAAGTTTCGTGACTTCCGACTGCCGGAGACGGATGTCATTAATGCCGGCGTGAATAACAATTGTGGAGTATTTACAGTTACTTTTAGCCAGCATTTTCAAATTTGACTCGATGTCGCCTGCTCTGGCCCCAGGAATACATTGGACTATGGACGCTGGAGTCTCTAGGTTCACGTTTCTGACTACAGAGTCGCCAATGATCAGAGTTTTTTCCTCAGCGGGTGTGTCGCTGAGCGGGGAAAAACGATTAGAAACGTGAACAGGTTGGTGGTGAACCGGGGCTTTGCGACTAGGCTTCCTTCTCACCGTCACCCACCCAGTCTCCTCGCTGCTGAGGAGAGCCGGGGAACCGCTGATAGGGGGGCCTAAGCTAGCTAGCTCCACTGCAGCTAATGGGCGTCCGTCGAGATTAACTGGCGCAGACGGTGTTTCAATGCAGCGGAGCCGGGATTCCAAATCAGACAACCTCGCCTCGAGCGCCTCAAAAAGACAACATTTATTACATTTACCGTTATCACTAAAAGAGGCAGAGGTGTAGCTAAACATCTGACAGAGAGAGCACACCAGAGGAGGAGAGGAAAGAGAGGTAGTAGCCATAGCTAGTGGCTAGCTAGTGGCTAGCTAGTGGCTGGAGAGCTGGAGAGCAAACCACACAGGCAGACAGCAAAACAGGAAGTGACGATACGTTACCACAAGGAAGTGACGATCTTCTCTCAATAAAGGAAAATAAAGGAACTAATCCTTTAAGTTGTATTTTTGTCATCCATTATTATTACTAGTACATACCCATGCATGGCCGTGGATACCCGTGCATGGCCAAAGAAACCAAGTATAAGCAAGTATTTCTGCATGCCCATTGAAAGCAGGTGTAAGCAAGCACGTCAGCACTCATTCAGTGATGCCTGCCTTTGATTTTTGATGGCGTCATAGTGAGTCCTATGATATGTGATGATGTCATAGGGAGTCATGGTCATGAGTCATGCCTGTGTTTGATCTTGGAAGCTGTCCTGTGTCCTATGGCAGGCATCGTGAGTGTTGGTCTATATGACATCATAAGACATCAATGCAGGCATCATAGGACCTCATGCCTACATCATAGGTAGCCAGTCCTATTGTGTATATGACGGCATCACAAGTCCTATATTGGCAGATATCATAGGATCCTCGAGTCCTATGTTGCCTGATATCATAGGATCATCATAGGACATCATGCAGACATCATAGGCCGTCCTGTGATGGGCTCTGATCGTGACACACAGACATGATGTACTGCTTGGAATGAGTGTGGTTTAAAGTAGTGTGTGCTATTGTTAACTGGGTGATGAGTAAGATTTCCAGATGTACACAGAAACTGACGAGATTTCTTGAATTTATAGAGTGATATTTTGTAAGATTTCCAGATTTACTGCTTTGAATGGGTGTGCTTTAAAGTGCTGTGTGTCCTATTGTGTATATGGTGGCATTGTCCTTTAGTCTATATGATGGCATTGTGAGTCCTGATGGTCTATATGACAATATGACATCAAGGTATAGGGACATCATTGGAGTGTCATGGGCTGTCCTATGATGCAGACAGCATAGAGACATCATAGGTACATCATAGGTCGTCCTATGATTGTGACACAGACAGACAGACAGACAGACAGACAGACAGACAGACACACACACACACACACAGATTTCTTGAATTTATAATTATCATTCCCGCTGTGTTAACATGCTGATAAACTTGAAAATGTTCCAAGAAACCCTGAAAACCAAACATAGTTAAGGACAGATTATTATTAATCAGTTCAAGTCAAGACAGTTTGAAATGAGTTTTCATTTGAAAAATTTATTCAGTAAATGTGTCCCAAACTTTAACTGTGATCATGTTAGAATGTTCTAGAGAAGATCAGCAGAAGAAAATTCACAACAGAAAAGATATGATGTGTCAGCAGTGATAAAAGAGAACTTCTCCTTTGACAAGATGATCCATCCTGACTAATGTTTGATATGAAGATGCTGATCATCCATCCATCTAGCCATCCATCTATTCATCCATCCATCCATCCATCCATCATCCATCCTGACAGGTGTTTGAGATGAAGATGCGGATCATCCATCCATCCATCCATCTATCCATCAATCCATCCATCCTGCCAGGTGTCTGATATGAAAATGCTTATCATCCATCCATCCATCCATCCATCCATCCATCCATCCATCCATCCACCCACACATCATCCATCCATCATCTTCTGTTGCTTATTTGGAGTTCTGGCTTACAGAGGCAGCAGACTAAGCAGAGCCACCCGAACTGGGGCGGATGTGGTGGATGTATACTGTGACTGACTACTGACTGAAGGGTGAGTGGTCCGATTCCTGCTCTCTGCAGTCAGCATGTTGAAGTGTCCTTGACCAAGACATTTAAACCCCCAGTTACTCCTGGTGGGTCAAGCCAGTGCCTGTGTGCATGGTGGCTCCACCACTACCAGTGCATGAATGGGTGGATAGCAGGATCTGTAAAGCACTTTGGTCAACCAGAGATGAGTAGAAAAGCTGATATAAATGAACACCATTTAACTTACAACTCTTCAGGGAAGATATGAAGATGTTTCCAAACGAACTGGGTCTTCCCCAGGACCTCCTTCTGGTGGGATGTATCCGAAACTCCTTACAGTTGAGGCCTCCAGGAGGCATTCTGATCAGATGTCCAAAGCACTTTGGCTGATTCTTTTTGATGTGGAAGAGAAGCAGCTCTTCATCACTGCAGATTCTGCTCTAATCCATCTGTAAATATCCTGCTCCATTCTCCCTTCACTCATAAGGAATGTTCCTAAGATATTTGAACTCCTCCACTTGGGACAGGAGTTCATCCACAACTAAGAGAGGAGAATCCAAACTTGTCTAGCTGATGACCATGGCCAAGATGCTGATTCCCATCCTGGCTGAGACCTGTAGGTCATTGCTGGATGAAGCCAACAGGACCACATCATCTGCACACAGCAGAGACAAGATCCTGCGGTCACCAAACATGAGACCCTCCGTTCCTCTGCTGCACCTGTTATAATAAATAGCGAAAATTAGTTAATTCGATACTGTCATGGTGCGGTCCTGGCGAACCAATAATGACACACTGTAAGCAGCTGTAGAGTTTGCACATTTATTAAAGAAGGACATACGATACCCCCTCATGGATCGTCACCTTATCGTGGTGGGGGGGTTTGCGTGCCCCAGTGATCCCAGGAGCTATGTTGTCAGGGGCAATTTGCCTCTGATAGGGTCTCCCAAGACAAACTGGTCCTGGGTGAAGGGCCAGACTAAGAACGATCCAACAGACTCTCATGATAAATTGTATATCAAGGATTCAGTGTACCCCGTCCGGTATGGGGTTACCGGGGCCCCACCCTGGAGCCACGCCTGGGGGAGGGGCTCGAAGGCTAGCATCTGGTGGCCGGGTTTCCACCCATGGGACCCGGCCGGGCTCAGCCCGAAGGAGTTACATGGGTCCGCCCTCCAGTGGGCTCACCACCTGCAGGAGGGATCATGGGGGTCCGGTGCTATGTGGATTAGGTGGCGGTCAAAGGCGGAGACCTTGGCGGACTGATCCCAAGCTTTCTAAACTGGCTTTTGGTACGTGGAATGTCACCTCTCTGGTGGGGAAGGAGCCTGAGCTGGTGTACGAGGTTGAGAGATACCGGCTAGATATAGTCGGCCTCACCTCAACACACAGCTCCGGTTCCGGAACCAGTCTCCTGGAGAGGGGCTGGAGCTTGGCCTTTTCTGGAGTTGCCCCGGGCGAGAGGCGATGAGCAGGGGTGGGTATTCTTGTATCGCCCCACCTTGCTGCCTCTATATTGGAGTTTTCCCCGGTGGACGAAAGGGTTGCTTCCCTCCGCCTTCGGGTTGGGAAACGGGTCCTGACCATCATTTGTGCCTATGCACCAAATGATGTTTCAGAGTACCCACCCTTTTTGGAGTCTGTGACTAGGGTGCTGGAGGGTGCTCCTCTTGGAGACTCCATTGTCCTACTGGGGGACTTCAATGCGCACGTGGGCAACGACAGTGAAACCTGGAGGGGGGTGATTGGGAGGAATGGCCTGCCCGATCTGAACCCGAGTGGTGTTCAGTTATTGGACTTCTGTGCTAACCACAGTCTGTCCATAACGAACACCATGTTCAAGCATAAGGGTGTCCATATGTGCACCTGGCACCAGGACACCCTAGGTCGCAGGTCGATGATCGATTTTGTTATCGTATCATCAGACCTGCGACCGTATGTCTTGGACACCCGAGTAAAGAGAGGTGCAGAGCTGTCAACTGATCACCACCTGGTGGTGAGTTGGATCCGATGGCAGGGGAGGAAGCCATTCAGACCTGGTAGACCCAAACGTATAGTGAGGGTGTGCTGGGAGCATCTGGCTGAGGCCCCTGTCCGGAAGGTCTTCAACTCCCACCTCCGGAAGAACTTCAACCACATTCTGAGGGAGTCTGGAGACATGGAGTCTGAATGGGCCATGTTCTCCACCTCTGTTGTTGAAGCGGCGGTCCAGAGCTGCGGCCGCAAGGTGGTCGGTGCATCTCGTGGTGGCAACCCCCGAACCAAGTGGTGGACACCAGTGGTGAGGGGGGCCATTAAGCTGAAGAAGGAGTCCTATCAAGCTTGGTTGGCTTGTGGGACTCCCGAAGCAGCTGAGGTGTATCGGCAGGCCAAGCGGAGTGCAGCTCGGGTGGTTGCTGAAGCAAAAACCCGGGTATGGGAGGAGTTCGGTGAGGCCATGGAACAAGACTTTCGGTCGGCCTCAAAGAGATTCTGGCAAACTGTTCGGCGGCTCAGGAGGGGAAAGCAGCTCCCCGTCCATACTGTGTATGGTGCGGATGGGACACTGTTGACTTCGACTGGGGATATCGTCGGGTGGTGGAAGGAATACTTCGAGGATCTCCTCAATCCCACTGATACGCCTTCCACAGAGGAAGCAGAGTTTGGGGATGAGGGGGATGACTCGCCTATCACAGGGGCTGAGGTCGCCAAGGTGGTTAAAAATCTCCTTGGTGGCCGGGCCCCGGGGGTGGACGAGATTCGCCCTGAGTACCTCAAGGCCCTGGATGTTGTTGGGTTATCATGGTTGACACGCCTCTGCAACATTGCGTGGTCGGGGGCAGTGCCTTTGGCATGGCAAACCGGGGTGGTGGTTCCTCTCTTCAAAAAAGGGGACCGGAGGGTGTGCTCCAACTTTAGAGGGATCACACTCCTCAGCCTCCCTGGGAAGGTCTATGCCAAGGTACTGGAGAGGACAGTCCGGCCGTTGGTCGAACCTCGGATTCAGGAGGAGCAATGTGGTTTTCATCCTGGCTGTGGCACATCGGACCAGCTCTTTACCCTATCGAGAATTCTTGAGGGTTCGTGGGAGTTTGCCCAATCAGTTTACATGTGTTTTGTGGACTTGGAGAAGGCATTTGACCGCATCCCTCGTGGATTTTTGTGGGGGGTGCTTCGGGAGTATGGGGTATCGGGCTTGTTGTTACGAGCTATTTGGTCTCTGTATGACCGTTGTGAGAGTTTGGTTCGTATTGCCAACACTCGGTCAGAGTCATTCCCAGTGAGAGTTGGACTCCGCCAGGGCTGCCCTTTGTTCATAATTTTTATGGACAGGATTTCTAGGCGCAGCCAGGGAATGGAGGGTGTCATGCTTGGTGACCACAGGATCTCATCTCTGTTGTTTGCAGATGATGTTGTCCTGTTGGCTTCATCCAGCAATGACCTACAGCTCTTGCTGGGACGGTTTGCCGCTGAGTGTGAAGTGGCTGGGATGAGAATCAGCACCTCCAAGTCCGAGTCCATGGTCCTCAGCCGGAAAAAAGGTGGATTGTCCTCTCCGGATTGGGGACAGGCTCCTGCCCCAAGTGGAGGAGTTTAAGTATCTTGGGGTCTTATTCACAAGTGAGGGGAAATTGGAGCGAGAGATCGACAGATGGATTGGAGCAGCATCTGCAGTGATGCGGATGTTGTACTGGTCTGTTGTGGTGAAGAGGGAGCTTAGTTCTAAGGCAAAGCTGTCGATTTACCAGTCAATCTATGTTCCTACTCTCACCTATGGTCACGAGCTTTGGGTAATGACCAAAAGAACGAGATCGCGGATACAAGCGGCTGAAATGAGCTTTCTCCGTAGGATTGCTGGACTCACCCTCAGAGATAGGGTGAGGAGCTCAGTCATCCAGGAGAGGCTCAGAGTAGAACTGCTGCTCCTCCACATTGAAAGGAGTCAGTTGAGGTGGTATGGGCATCTGATTAGGATGCCTCCTGGACACCTCCCACTTGAGGTGTTTCAGGCACATCCCACTGGGAGGAGACCCCGGGGCAGACCCAGGACTCGGTGGAGAGACTATGTCTCCCAGCTGGTCTGGGAACGCCTTGGTATCCCCTCTGAAGAGCTGGAGCAGGTGGCTGGGGAGAGGGAAGTCTGGGCTTCTCTGCTTGAACTGCTGCCTCCGCGACCCGGACCTCCGGAAAAGCGGTAGAAGATGGATGGATGGATGGATGGATGGATGGATGGACATACGATACAAAATAATGAGCCTCGTGGGGCAAAACACAAATAAAGACTATGACTAAGACACACTAACGATATACTGAGAACAAGGAGAAACTTACTGGGAACATGGAGGATCAAGTGAGTGACTGAAGCCAGGGTTAGGGGCTTCAGCCGAATGTCTGGGAGACCAACGTTGACATAGGTGAGCTCGAGATCACAGCCCGGAGTAACCTAAGCTGCTTCCTTAAGTAGGGCTAAGGATTAATCAGCTGATGAGGCAGTCATCAGCTGAATGCAATTCAGCTGTCACAGGAGGAGCTCAGCTCTGACAGCCGGAAGCCCCTCTGAGACGTTTTCAGAATAAAAGCTCGGAGAGCCACAAGGAATTAACACAGAATGGGAAGAAAATACTGCATGACCCGAGAGCGGACGAAATCGGTGCTCAGACCATGACAGTACTCCCCCCCGAATGGTGCGCTGCGGGCACCGCGTGACATCCAAGCCCCCCCCCCCCCACCCAGAAGGCTACAACAGCCCACCCAGGGTGGGAGGAGGGGGAAAAAGGTCAGAAGGGCGAGAACCAGAAAAAAAAAAAAAAATAAGAGAGGGAACCAGGAAAAAATGACAAAGGAAACACAGAAAAAATATGAACATGGTGCAACAACAGAGCATGGGGAAAAAGAAAAAATCAAACCACAAATATACCCTATAATGCACAGGTGAAAATACAGAAACAGAACAATGGATGCAAATAACAGATACTAAGCCTAAAGACCATGATACACAGGCGACAGAAAAAAAAAAGGCAACCACACAGTGTCTCTCGAACAGAGGAAGGAAAAAAAAAACACGCTAAACAGCGGCGAAATACAGATAGTTCAGATAATTAATTAATTCATTCTGGCTGCTGTTTATATCTCGCCCAACACGGATGTGCACGAGGCTCAGCGCGCACTCGCGGATCACATTCAGCAAGTGGAGCGGACTTTCCCGGACTCTCTGGTTATTGTGCTTGGTGACTTTAACCAGAGCAATCTGAGCCATGAACTTCCCCGGTACAAACAGTTTATTAAATGCCCTACCAGAGGGGAGAACACACTGGATCACTGTTACACTACAGTTAAGGACGCGTACTGTGCTATTCCTCACGCTGCACTTGGACTATCTGATCACGTGATGGTTCATCTGATTCCCACATACAGAGGTTGAAGCTCACAAAACCTGTTGTGAGCAGTACGAGGAAATGGACCAATGAAGCTGTGGAGAAGTTGCGCAAGTGCTTGGAAACAACTGACTGGGACATGTTTAAAGGAGCTACGCATGATCTGGACAAATACACGGACACTGTGACCTCATATATCCATTTTTGTGAGGTGTGCATTCTTCCATCGTGCACCAGGGTGAATTACTCTAATGACAAGCCCTGGTTCACAGCTAAGCTTAGACACATCAGGAAGGAGAAGGAAGCGGCGTTGAAGAGTGGAGACAAGGACTGCTACAGGGAGGCCAAATACCGGTTTAGCAGAGAGCTGAGGAGAACTAAATCTGTGTATTCCGAGAGACTCCAGCAACAGTTCACTGCTAACGACTCTGCTTCTGTGTGGAAAGGACTGAGGCAAATTACCAACTATCGGCCTCAGGCTTCTAAGGGACAGGATGACAAAGTTCTTTGTCAAAGACTGTCCCAACACTATGCCCGTTTTGACACCTCGTCAGCTGTGCCCAATATCCCCCCTCCCCCCTGCGTCACTGCCTACATGGTCTCCATTTCATCAGAGGCGGTTCCCCTCTCCTTCCCTCCTGCCCTTGTCATCAGTGAGCAGGACGTGCACAGACAGTTCTCTAGACTGAACCCGCGCAAGGCCCCCAGTCTGGACGGCTTGTCTCCCTCCACCTTGAGACACTGTGCGGAGGAGCTGACTCCTGTCTTTACAAACATTTTTAACACCTCTTTGGAGTCATGCCATGTGCCGGCCTGTCTAAAAACCTCTACCATCATCCCTGTTCCCAAGAAGCCACGGATCACTGGACTTGATGACTATAGACCTGTAGCGCTTACATCTGTAGTCATGAAGTCCTTTGAGCGCCTGGTCCTGTTCCATCTCAAGACAATTATTACTCCTCTCTTGGATCCGCTGCAGTTTGCCTACAATAGGTCTGTGGACGATGCAGTTAATTTGGCCCTTTATTCCATTCTGCAGCATCTGGACTCCCCGGGAACCTATGTTAGAATCCTGTTTGTGGACCTCAGCTCTGCATTTAATACCATCCGCCCTGCTCTGCTTCAGGACAAGCTGATCTAGCTCAATGTGCCTGACTCCCTCTGCAGGTGGATCACTGACTTCCTGACGGACCAGAGGCAGCATGTGAGGCTGGGAAAGACTGTCTCGGGCTCTGTAAGCGTCAGCACCGGATCACCCCAGGGCTGTGTACTTTCCCCCCTTCTCTTCTCTCTGTACACCAACTGCTGCACCTCTAGCCATCAGTCTGTCAAGCTGATCAAGTTTGCGGACAACACCACCCTCATCGGGCTCATCTCCAATGGCGATGAGTCCGCCTACAGGAGGGAGGTGGCCCAGCTGACGTCTTGGTGCAGCCATAATAACCTGCAGCTGAATGTTCAGAAGACAGTGGAGATGATTGTGGACTTTAGGAAAGTCACAGCCCCTCTGCCTCCCCTTGTCCTTACAGATTCTCCTATTACCACTGCTGATTCCTTCCGTTTCCTGGGCACTACCATCACCCGGGATCTCAAGTGGGAACCGACCATCAGCTCCCTTATCAAAAAGGCCCAGCAGAGGATGTTCTTTCTGCGGCAGCTGAGGAAGCTTAAGCTGCCCACCAAGATGTTGATGCAGTTTTATACGGCCATCATCGAGTCCATCCTCACTACCTCTATCACTGTGTGGTACGCTGGAGCAACTGTCAGGGATAGACTAAGACTGCAGCACATTGTGCACGCTGCTGAGAAGGTGATTGACTGTAAGCTTCCATCCCTCCAGGACCTGTACATCTCCAGGACCCGGAGGCATGCAGGTCGGATCACAGCCGACCCTTCACACCCTGGACACGCATTGTTTACTCCCCTCCCCTCAGGCAGGAGACTACGGTCCATTCAAACTAAAACTTCTCGTTACATGAACAGCTTTTTTCCCTCTGCTATCAGACTGCTGAACACTAAGTGACTTATTAGACTCTTGTGCACTAGGTACAGCAGCTCAACTGGACTCATTGTCACGCGGGGCTCTAGGGAGCCACGCAATAAGAGCCGAGGGCGAGCCAGTGAGTCGTGATGTTTTATTAAAGGTAAGGGGTGAGGGATGAGGAAAGCACAGATACTCGTACAGAGGTTCACTCACAAGTTGTACAGCGCAGGAGCAGGGAGCTCGTACCGGGCGTAGGGGTAACAAGGCATACATACTCACAGCGGGTAACAATCACAGGAATGCTGTAAGGGGAGTAGAGACTGACACCAGACGAAGGGGCTTCAGCCTAGCAGTGCTTATGTCGCAGCCCCGAGTCATCGAGGCTGCTCCTATTTATTCTCATTGGCAGCGCCCCAGCTGATGAGGACTAATTGGCCCCAGCCGTCCGTAATGCTGCCAGCTGGGAGCCTGCTGAGACGCTGCTCAATGAGAAGCAGGGATGAAGGGAAACATGGGCTGAGCGCTGAGATGGCATCTCATCCCATGGTGACACTCATGTACAATTATTATTCTTTTTTTCACTGCTGAACTGTATTATGTGGGACTTCATAATATTTGTTGCTTTGTTAATATATTTAAATTTGTATAGAATAGCATTATTCATTTTTGTTTAATTTTTTATTGCATGCATAGTTTTCTTTTAATTAATGTCTAATGCTGCAGCATTGCACCGAGACAAATTCCTAGTTTGTGTATTACATGAACAATGGCAATAAATTTTATTCTGATTCTGATTCTGATTCTGATTCTAAATACAAATAACCAGGCACAGGCAACAAAAGAGCCTTTCAAACAATAAGAGGGAGAAAGTGAAATGCAGGCACATTACCAAAATACATCTTACCCTAATAATACCAGACAAACAATATAAATAACCAGGCATAAGCAACAAAAGAGCCTCTCAAACAATAGAGGAGGGAGAAACTGTAATACAGGCACATACCAAAATACAACATACCCTAATAATATTAGACAAAAGGGGAAATGAAAAAAAAACATGCTAAAGAGCGGCGAAATACACACAGTACAATATAGTTCATAGAAACAAAAAACACAAGGGCATCCCAGAACTACAGGGGAGGAAAAAACCTACAGGGATGATGGCAGGCAGAACACAAAGAAATAATAAAGTAAAAACAATAAGTTCATGCGGTCTACCCACATCCAGCATCCAGATCGCTAGCAGGGGGAAAAGAAAGAGTTCGGGCGGTCTACCCCAGTCCCAGGCCCGGGGAAACCGTACCTCTGTCGGCCGGACCAGGTTGCCGAACAAAAAGTCCAGTTTGTCGGGTGGCCGATCCAGGACGCCAAACAGGCGAAGCAGTTTCCCAGGCAGCCGACCTGCGTCATCAGGCCACCAGGACCACAGGGGAGAACTTAGAGAAGGCCTCCCTATCACGAGGAATAGCAAGGAAGAGCCGAGCCGATTACGAGGAATTCCCGCGGCACCCAATGGAGGGAGAAAGGAAACAGGAAAAGAGGGACCAGTCCGGTGTCAATTGGTGGAGGATCTGCAGCTCCTTCTCCGAGCTCCACACGGACTGGCACTGCGCTCTTGTTGGATTCCAAGCGGGACCGTGCTGCACCCACAACGGACCCTGATTGGGCCAGAACAGCGTCCATGATGGACCCTGATTGGGTCCACGTTGCACCCACGTTGGACCCTGATTGGGTCAGAACAGCGCCCACGACGGACCCCGACTGGGCAGGCACAGCACCAGGGACGACCTCCAGACATGAACCCAGAACCTCCAAGGCGACGACTGGAGCAGGCTCATCATCGATGACCCTGGGAGAAGGCTCAGAGGAGAAAAGAAAACCGGAATCAGAATCACCAGCAGCGGCAGAGCCCAGCGAGACAAGCTCGGACGCAGCGGATGGCTGCATCCAGCTCGTCTCCCCTAGAGACAGGCAAAAATGCTCCAGAATAGAAGAAAGGAAGACAAAATAGAGCACTTGCCTTATCTCAGGCTCTACCTCAGCCCAGGACTTCGACAAATCCGGGTTCAGCGCGCTGAAGGTCCACCTCTGGTTCCCACTCGACCGCGGCGGACTCAGCATCCGGCATGATGGTGTCCTCAGTCTGGGGATTCCCTGACGCTGACCTCCATGCCGAAAACCTGCATGGCATGGTGGCAGGGGATCCTTGACCTGCTGGGTCGAACCGCTCCTCCGTGGAGACCCGAGGACGCTTAGTCATCGGCGCGGGCTCCTGTTGGCAGTCCACCCTCCTCCTCTGCCCTTGACGTGGCTGCTGGGCTGAAACCAGGCACTCCAGGGCCGCAAGCTCCTTCCTTGTCCAGCGGTGTAGTCCTGGCACCGGGGAACGCTCAGGGGAAGGAGACACACAGGTAGCAGGTTCACGATTAATGATTACAGCAGGTGGAGAGGGCTCGGGGGACTGAGGACCCCGAACTCCACCCCCAGGGATCAAACAAGGCAATTCACACAGTGAAAGAAAAGAATGAAAAGACACTTGCCTGATCTGCTGAGGGCCGATGGAAGCTGCTGCGGTGGGCCTCGTTTTCTCCCTTCCCCTTTGGATGGTGATGGAGGGGCCCCCGGGAGGATGAGGAGGAGCCACTCACACCGGATCAATGACAGGCACAGCCATAACAGGACTCGTGGGGTTCTCAGCCGCTGGAGAGAGCATCGAAGAGGAGGGAGGAACAGCCGAGGCGGGCCGGGGACGAGGCACATACAACCCGGAGGTGGCGACGGCTGTCTTTAGATTTTTTTTTTTTTAGATTTAAGTATACTTTATTGATCCCCAGACAGGAAATTGAGGGTCATCCACCACCTGGATGGATGAAGCAGCCACGATATGGCACTATCCCTTAACCATTCACACACACATTCACACCTAGGGCCACTTTAGAGTCTCCAGTTAACCTAACCTGCATGTTTTGGGCATGTGGGAGGAAATCGGAGAAATCCCGGAGTAAACCCACGCAAACACGGGGAGAACATGCAAACTCCACACAGATCACTGTTGGTCGGGGGCAGGGATCGAACCCACGATCCCATGATCCCCACGATCTCCCGGCCAAGGGTAAACTGTGCTGCCGCAGTGCTAACCACTGCACCACCGTGCAGCCCAGTCTTACCCCTCTGATGAGACGCAGACGCTACAGCTGGCTGGGAGACAGAGTTTGTGCGGCTACCCAAAACTGGGTCTGGACGGGGTTTTCGCTGAGGATTTGCCGAGGGAATCCCGGCTGATGTCTTTCTCCGCTGGGGATGACCCCTGGGTGGTGCGAACTCCTGGACTGGATGGGGGACAGGAATGGGATCCCAAGATGAGGAGCGAGGATGTCTCCTCTCTTCAGCTTCCTGCCGAAGTTTCCCTTCAGCCCACGGAACTTCTCCCGGAAAGCAGAGATGTCCGCTATCCTCGTCGTGATTTCAGGGTGGTCAGTGTAGCGAGGGTGGCGGTTAATAGTCGCCTCAGCGAGGTCCAGGTACCAGTGTGAGGCGCTTGGGACAGTGTGATGGCGAGCGCTGGAAATGATCCCGTCGATCTCGATAAGGGCCATCACCAGCTCGTAGCCCATGCTCATGGCGTAGCCCTTGCATGGCGAAGTCATCTCCCAGCACACTGGTAAGCGGAAAGGGGAAAACTACAAGCCCAAATTAAGCAAACTTATGGTCACCGGCATCTCGTTTTGGCTCCGACCTACTGTCATGGTGCTGTCCTGGCGGACCGCTAATAAAACACTATAGGCAGCTGTAGAGTTTGCACATTTATTAAAGAAGGACATACGATACAAAATAATGAGCCTCATGGGGCAAAACACAAATAAAGACTATGACTAAGACACACTAACGATATACTGAGAACAAGGAGAAACTTACTGGGAACATGGAGGATCAAGGAAGTGACTGAAGCCAGGGTTAGAGGCTTCAGCCGAATGTCAGGGAGACCAACATTGACATATGTGAGTGCGAGGTTGCAGCCCGGAGTAACCTAAGCTGCTCCCTTAAGTAGGGCTAAGGATTAATCAGCTGATGAGGCAGTCATCAGCTGAATGCAATTCAGCTGTCACAGGACGAGCTCAGCTCTGACAGCCGGAAGCCCCTCCGAGATGTTTTCAGAATAAAAGCTCGGAGAGCCACAAGAAATTAACACAGAATGGGTGGAAAATACTGCATGACCCGAGCGTGGACGAAATTGGCGCTCAGACCATGACAGATTTTACACAAAGTGCTTGCATACACATATCTCTTAAACCCACACATACACCATTCACACATAAACATCAGTTGCTTATGTACATAGTACACACATATATTACACACACATGTAAGCTTCACAGGAAAGTCTTTGTTCTTGTTTCCATATATGGGCATGTGTAAGGCTGAAGAGAAGACATTGACGCTGAGAGGAAAGCAGAAATCTGGACATGATGGAAGCCATAAAAGGGCTCAGATGACATCAGAAGCCATTTGGACGCTGAAAGGACCTACTTTGAAACAGTGGACATGTATTGTTGGAAAATAACGCACACCAACTTCAAGCCTTTATATAGATGTGAATTCCTTTGTGCGAGGTCCTTCCCAGGAGAGGGAGCTGGGAGGATCTGTGGCCATGTGACTCTTTGCGTGGTTCAATAAAAGTTAAGCTGAGAAATAGAATTTTCTTCTCTGATCTTCCATCCGTCTTCTTCTGCTTAATCCTTTTTGGGTCGCGGGGGGGGGGGGGGGGGGGGCTGGAGCCTATCCCAGCATCTTTTGGGTGAGAGGCAGGGTACACCCTGGACAGATCACCAGTCCATCGCAGGGCCAACACAGAGAGGCACACAACCATTCACTCTCACAGTCATACCTAAGGACAATTTAGAATCCCCAGTTTGATGTCAAGTAACCTAACTTGCATGTTTTTGGTGTGTGGGAGGAAACCGGAGAAATCCCGGAATAAACCCACGCAGACACGGGGAGAACATGCAAACTCCACACAGATCACTGTTGGTCGGGGTCTGGGATCGAACCCAGCATCCCCCAGCCAAGGGTGAGTTGCTGTGCTGCCGCAGTGCTAACCACTCCACCACCGCACTGCCCTTCTGTGATCTTTGGTTGGTTAAATGAAAAGATTCTGCTAACTGTCCAAAAATTAATTTTTACACACCTTAGAAATCCTGTCCATCTGTCACAATCCTCCTTGTGCGCAATTACACAGCTCATAGAGGAGTGTGGAGAAGGAATGGATTTACGCACAAGTTACACCACAAACACATTTATTGACACAAAGGGAAACAGTTCCAAAAATAAAGACATACAGAAAGGCTACGGGATGCACTAAAGGGCTCACACGATAATGTGCAGCGGGCAGACCACAGTGCACAGTGGCCAAAAAACTGACAGTACACAATAACGTAAATAGCTTGGGTTAACTTAGAGTCCTCCAGGACGCGCTACTGACTCGGGAGAAAGTTACTGGGCAAAGTGCCAGAGTGTAGCAGCCCCGCTGCAAGGGGAAACGCTAACAGATTGTACTCACAGAACAGGAGCAGTCCGAGTAGTCCAAGTATATCCCGTGAGCACACACAACCAGAAACCACACTGAGGGGAGTAGCGACAGTGCGACTGCTGACTCCCTCATTAGCCAGTACATTAATATGATGATTCACATCCATATGACTATGCACACACAATGGTCCAGCAATGATTGACTGGCAAAGGCCACTTAAGTACAAGCATTGCTGGCACCACAAATTGGGTACACCTGGGCGAGGCACGGGAAAGACAATTACAGGAGTGGAATCAGCTGGCCATCAGGAGGGAAGGGGCGTGGTCAGACCGGCAAGTGTTAGACAACGCCCACATGAATGTAGGTCAAGAAGGCTGCCTAACAGCTGTCGGCCAGAGCAGTGGCTACAGGCACGGAAAAGAAAAGAAATAAATATACCAATCCTGAGCCACAGAGAATGTTCAGAACTGAGCCTAAAGGACAACACCGGCTCGGTTCATGATAGAGCCCCCCCCCCCCCCAGGGTTGGATTCCAGACACCCATGGCAACATCAAAAGGGAAAGAAACACCTGCCCCCCCACCCCCCAGCAGAAACAACAACATGAACCCAGGTGGGCAGTAGGGGGAACAGGAAAGGAGGGTACACAATACACCCCGCCCAGGGCCCACAATTAACCCCCCAAAGACCAAAGGTGAGGAGGCTCAGGGGGCCGTCTAGAGTCCCAGGCCAAGCATGCAGTCCGGCAAATGGAGTCTGGTGGCCTGCTGGAAAACACAGGTCACCTGGCCAAGAGACTTTGTTGAACCACCAGGACCAAAGGGATGAAGCAGGAGGTGGCCTGTCCACCGGGAGACTCACTGGTGGGTGACCGGACCGTAGGAAGGGAACGCCCACAGTGTCAGACAGGGAGGAGAAGGAGGCTACGGTATCTTCAGGCTGACCCGCAGTGCCCTCGGTGATCCCGGCTTGTGACACAGCTGCACCCATGATGGGCCCTGACCGGACCAACGCTGCAGCCTCGGTGGACCCCGACCAGTCCAACACTGCACCCTCGGTGGCTCTCGACTGGAGCTCTGCAGCACCCGCGGTGGACTCCGACTGGTCCAACGCTGCATCCTTGGTGGACCCCGACCAGGCCAACACTGCACCCACAGTGGCTCCTGACTGGAGCTCTGCAGCACCCGCAGTGGATCCCGGTTGGAGCTTTGAAGCACCCACGGTGGCCCCGTGGCAGACCCCTATCGGACCAATGCTGCACCCACGATAAACAGGCCAACCCGCCAGAGCACCAAGCTGAGGAGACGGTTGATTGGAAGTGCCCTAATTATCACAGCAGGGGGAGCAGGATCCACGACGTCGCCGGGCAGTGAGACCAAATCCACGGAGACCCCTGGTGATGATGGATCTCCTCCGGCAGCCCTAAGAGGAAGCTCAGGAATAACAGAAGAAGAAACGTGGTTAGGGTCGGTGGCAGTGGCGGAGACCGGCAAAGGGAGTTCAGATGCAGCTGAGGGCTGCACCTGACTCTCTTCACCCAGAGCCAGACAAGATCTCTCTAACAGGGGCATGAGAAAAACAAGAGAGAGAGCTTGCCTGAGCTTGAGCTCCACCACCATCCAGGACTCCGTTGATCCTGGTGCTGGAGACTCGGGCCCGGTCTCCAAGAGGTCCAACTCTGGCTCCCATTCCGCTGCGACCGTCTCTGCAGCTGGCAAGATGGTGTAAGCAGTCTCATAGTCCTCCTGCAGCGGCTCCAACGCTGGGGATTCCTCTGGCGTGGCTGCAGGGGAACATCTCCATGCTGTCTCCGGGGTGGACTCCTCCGAAGCCCCCGGCTCCTCCACCGTCTGATAGCTTCACGGCAGCTGGAGGGAAGATGGCTGCTGAGGACAAGGAGGGTTTCTCCCGATGCCACAACTCAGGGTGACGCCGTCTGTGGGGTGCTGGAGCTGGATTAGTTGAAGCGGGAGCGGGCATAATACTCTGGTGTGAAGCAGGAAGAACGGAACCCCGGGATTGCTCCACCTTCGGCACAAGCCCGGTCTTCTTAAGGGATTTCCTTCCCCTTCGCGCACCCACACCGCAGCGCTGCCAACCGAGTGATCCTCTCCATTCCCTCTGTGTGCTGAGAGAGCTGAGGGCACCGCCAGACCTCCGCCTCCGCCTCCGCCAGACCCACATACCAGAGCATATCCTCCTGGGTGGAATATTTGCTTGCCGATGAGATTAGTCTGTCGACGTCAATCAATGCTCGGCAGCATTCCCAGCCCAGACTCATCGGATAGGTCTGGCTCGCGGTCTCCATGGCCAACTCCAAACACAGGTGAGTGAAAAACAAACAGTTCAAAAAAGAAAAAGTGATGTTTGGGTGTAACCTGCTAAATCCTCGGCTGGCTGAACCATTCTGTCACAATCCTCCCCGTGCGCTTTAATGCAGCACACGGAGGAGAGGAATGGATTTACTCACAGGTTACACCACACACACATTTATTAACAGAGAGGCAGACAGTTCCAAAATAAAGACTTACAAAAAGGCAACGGTGGACACTAAAAGGACTCACACGATGAACGTGCAGCGGGCAGACCACAGTGCACAGTGGCCAAAAAACTGACAGTACACAATAACGTAAAGAGCATGCGTTAACTTTTGCCCCTTTTCCACTAGTCCCCACTAGGCCCTACTCGACTCTACTCAGCTCGGTTTGTAGCCTTTTCATTTAGTACCTGGTGCCTGGTACCAGGTACTTTTTTAGCACCAACTCCAGGCCAGGGTACAGCAGCATTGAATCGGGCTGAAAATGTGACGTCAACAGACTGCAGGCCACTGATTGGTTAGGGCGTAACGTCATGAAAACGTCCGTCTCCTGTCGAATCTACGACCGCCATTTGTAAAGTTTTTAGTTCAGCAAGTAAACACAGTGAGCAACTAAAAACGCTATTTTTAATAGAGATGGCTTCGTGTAAATGTACCCCATAGACCAATGAGGAGGTGCGGAGTTTTCTATGCTTGTTGGCCGACGAACATATCCAGAGCGAGTTGGACAGATCAGCTCACAATGAGAAAATATACCAGCAGGTCTCCGAGCAAATGGCAGCACAAGGATACAGCCGGACTGCCAAACAGTGTTGGGAAAACTCAAAACAATGAAAAGTGATTACCAGGCAATAAAGGACCACAACGGTCAAAGTGGTGTGACCAGGAAGGATGGGAAGTGTTTCGATCAAATGGACGCAATTTACGGGCATAGGCCAGCTAGCAATGGCCGAGCGATTGGGGTTGACACGGCCACGTCAATGTTGGAAACCGTGGATGGTGAGTGTTTTGTGATATTGTGCATCTTATCGCCAATTTATTCTATTGGTGGCAAGCTCACTTGTTTTAAGCAATAACAGCGCTGTTCTATCCTGGGTAATGAGTGTTAGCGAGGATCGCTAGCCAGCTAATAGTTATCAAATCACCCTTTTTATTGTCATTCAACTGTACAACCAATCACGTACAGTAGAACGAGATTGTGTTTTACCTATCTACAGTGTTAATCACACACACCCCAAGTGTAGAATCAGAGGGCCGCTGCCATGCAAGGTGCCGCCACAGATTTTCCCTCCTTCATTCCATTATTGCTGAGCACCAAGCTGGACGGCAGGAAGTTCCACTTTTATATGGTCTTCGGCATGACCCGGCCGGGATTTGAACCCCTGCCTCCCGGGTGTGGGGTGGATGCTCTACCAACTGAGCCACCACTCTGGTTAGGTAGTTAGCTACCTAGCAGCCAACTGCTGATTCACACTTGCTTTGTCTTAAGTATTCGCTTGAGTAAAACGCTGAAAAATGCTTGTTTTGGTTAAAAAACTTTTGTGTACGTGTTGCACTTTGGTGCTGTGCTTTACATTGTGTGTATTTTCTTTCTAGAATCACTTTTCACAACCCAGGGGTCTGCCTCCCTCAGCCTGACCCCCCCGGACTCTCCTGCGTCTGTCAAAGCACCAGAATCAGAACCGACACCCAAGTCAGCCGCATCACCAGCTTCGTCAGCATCTGACACGTCACGTTCAAGTGCTGGTAAGGCACAATAAACAGAAGATTACCACCCGGTTGTGTTTATGGGTACAGGTCAAGTGGACCCCAGAATCCAAAATCTCAACTAAATACAAGTGCCTTTTCAAACAAGTGATTTACAAAGTGATTAATGTAATTTCCTGTAGCTGAATATTAATGAATTTAAAATGTCCTTGTACATGTACAAAGTGGATTCTGGGGTGCTCACTTGTCAGGGGTCCACAACCCAGTCCCATTTTTAGCTGTGGTGGTGGAAGTAGTTATAATTCTTGTTTCTGAAAAACTGATATAACACATGAACTCACTTTCAAATCAACATGCTTCATTGAAATGATTCACGTCAGCTGACTGTATTAGTATTAACCCATTCAGATTTCTGAGGCCACAATACAAACAAATTCTTTTAAACATAACCCATCCATCCATCTTCTTCCGCTTAATCCTTTTCGAGTTGCGGGGGGGCTGTAGCCTATCCCAGCAAACCGGGAGTTGCAAAATCTGCTCTACTGAGGCGCAGCAACATTACAGTTGAGCTTAAATATAACAACGAAGCATAGTCACATCCCACCACTGGCTTTCACCAGTGTATTTCCATAATATATGTTTTGAACCGACTTTAACTAACCACCATCCATTTCTGTCTTTCATCTAGCCAAGAGGAAAAGGAGCCACTCCAATGCCGACCTTGCAGCTGTCTTGTGCCAGATGCATGGTGACGAGATGCGGCTCCAGGAATGGCTCCATGAACGGCTCGAACGATAAGATAAGATAAGATAAGATAAGATAAGATAAGATAAGATAAACTTTATTGTCCCTCAAGGGGAAATTTGTCTTGGGCTTGTCACCCGTGCTGCAACCACACAATCCACACATACACAATGGATGTAGTGCAGCGGCATGAAATAAAAAGCAGCGTGGTGAGGGTTTTAAGCAGGTTTATTAAATCATACCGCCGTCACGAAGCTCGCCCAATGGGCGGCTCGGAGGCTCTCCAGCAAAGGGACACAGTGTGTGTCAGCAGCAGCAGTTGAAGAGAATGAGAGGGTGAGTTACAGAATCGTGCAGCATATATAACCAACTACAAACAATACATGAAAGAGCATTCACAGCAGTAGGTAGGGCATTTGCATATGAGAGGCACAGTCAGGACAGGATGCACGAACACAATGCATGAATGTCACATTAACCTCACAGTAGTGAAACAATGCATGAATGGCACATCACATCACAGCAGTGCAGCGGAAAAAACCAGGAGTAGCGAGCTGACTGTCCTTAGTCTGTTGTGGGGGTTATACCAAACCCGCCACAGTAGTACATAATAAATGAAATAAAACCCAGTAAATAATACAAGTACATACATACATAAATATATAACAGCAGTCATTAAGAACAGGAGTTATAAGTGTCCCTGACCTATTTATCTGAGTTGAAAAGTTTTATTGACGTCGGGATAAATGAGTTCTTGTATCTATTGAACCTGCACTTGGGGACTCTGTATCTCCTCCCTGAGGGCAGCCGCACATATTCATTGTTTAGCACATGGCTCATGTCACTGATTATTTTTTGAGCTTGTCTACAGGCTGCCTGGTCGTGCAAGATCTGCATGGGTAAATACTCTAACTCCAATAATTTTCCATGCTGTATGAATTAAACGCAACACTCTGTTCTTTAGTTTCACAGAGAGGTTGCCAAACCAAGCTGTAATGCATACCTGCCAACTTTTAAAACCTGAAAAGCCTAGTAGCTAGCCGGGGCCCAGGGGCCGCAGGCCCCGGTAGGTCCAGGACAAAGTCCTGGTGGGGGGTTCAGGGGGGCAAAGCCCCCTGATGCCAAACAAATATTAGCCTTAAATCAAGTTAAAATGTGGCTAACAACCTCATATTTCTTCAATAATCATGTTTCCATTTTTCTTACGAAGAATGTAGAAAGTTTGCAGCTGGTGTCAGTGACATTGGCATTCGACTTGTGTTTTTTTGTTCCCACATGGTCTTTCACATCGCTGATTCCTCCATGTCCGATCGAAAAATCTTGTCTACACAAAGTGCAGTTGGTGTAATTTTCACCCTTTCTTGAGCGAATAACAATTCCTGGAAATGCTTTGGAGTATTCCTCATGAAAAAACTGTAATTTCGTTTGGGTTTCACGCTCAATTGTGATTTTTCTCCGGCAGATTCCATGATGAAAACGTATACAATGCTGACCTAATTCCTTCACGATTCCAAATGGAAACAATGGCTCCAGGGATGCGATTTGGGGTTGGGGAAATTATCTGAAAATTTAGCAGGGGGTCTGGGGGACACAGTCTCTCAGCGGGTCTGGGGCAGATCCCTGGTGGGGGGGGCAAGGGGGGCGAAGCCCCCCGAAGCGCCTGGGTTTTTATGATTTTTAAGTACCAGAACTGTGCTTAAATGACATAAAACAAACAACTGAATGCCACTTATTACTGTATAATATTGACTTATGTTCCAAGAAGATAGCATTCCTAAAATATTCCAACAAGCATTATCCATTACATGCTTTAACACTTGATCAAATCAAAATCAGTTAATTTTATCTATTCCATAATAGAAATAAAATTCCAACATTCCATTACTTTTTATAATTTTAGCATTCATTTCAGATCACCAGTTTCAATCTCCACTGAGTCTTGAGCAGTTCATTTTGCACAATCACTGATGTAGCTAAGTCTTAGAAATATTCAAAAGTTATGAGTCAATGTCCATTGTGCACTGTCAATTTCAAACTGTTTGGAATCATAAAAGTATTCTAACTAAATTGTTTTGCTATTTTTTTTCTCCTCAACATCAATGTCAGGGCGCTGCAGGAATTTTTTGGGATGGTTAACTTTTATGACCGTTTCCTCCCCCGCGCAGCCCAGCTCATTACATCAATTGTATGCCGCACTCAAGAAACGGAAACCGTCGGACAGAGTCGACTGGACTCCTGAGCGGGAGCAGGCATTCTCTGAGGTTTAAACAACTCTGGCAAATGCTGCACTACTGGCGCACCCAGACCCGGTGGCTCCGATAGCGATCACTACCGACGCCTTGGACATGGCCATGGGGCCGTCGTGGAGCAATGCGTTGCCGGTTCTTGGCAGCCGCTCACCTTTTTTAGCAGGTCTTTGCACGACAGTGAACGTAAATACGGCGTGTTTGACAAAGAGTTACTGGCTCTCCACCTGGCCATACGCCACTTCCAGTTCTGGCTGAAAGGGCGCACCTTAGGCTCAGACCTCTCGCACATGCACAATACACCTACAGGAAGCAGTGCCGATTGCCTTTGTTCTAAATTTAGATATGATTCCTAGCGATCTCGTGTTTGGAATTGCTTTCGTGTTGTTGTTTTTTACGATTTAAAATTTTTGACTGAATTTTTAGTGAAAAACCATAATTTTGATTAATAAAGCCATAACCCAGAATGGGGTCTTGAAAACCGGAACCATTACGGAAAAACCGGAGTAGTTGGCAGGTATGGAATGCTGTATCTAATACAGCTCTCCAACACAGCCTGGTAAAATATTAACATAATCCTTTTATCAACGCCATGGAATTGTCATAGAGCTTTTCCAAATTACTGGGACAGAACACGTATCTAAAGACTTTTGGTAGATGGGACTCCAGGCTTCTGCTAGCTCCTCACTACATGACTTCAGTAAGCGCCCAGAGATCCTCTCTGGTCCAGATGCCTTCCTGGGGCACATACAGTACGTGAGAAAAATCTTTCCACAACATGCTGGTCAGGTATGATTTTTTCAGAGGCTAATACTAATATAGCATCCAGAGCAGCTTTTTGTTCATGAGAAAAATCTCTAGTCTCAAATCTGCAAAAGAAATTGTTCAACTCGTTTGCCTTTTCTTCCTCATTCATTACATTAATGCCGCTTTTGGATGGAGTCATCTTTGTCATAACTTTAACTGAGTCCCACAATTTCCTAGAACTTTTTCCTAGGCATTCAGATTCAAATTTCTTCCTCATCTCAACTCTAGCTGTTCTTAGTTTGTAATTAATTTCTTTCTGTATATTTTTCACGCTTAACATGTCCCCATTCTTAAAAGCAAACTTTTTCTGTACTATGCACCTTTTCAATTCCTTGGAAATATAAGACTTATTATTGGGGTACATAGTGATTACTTTCTGAGGTAAAACATTTTCTTTACAGAATTTTATGTACTCAGTTATGGTATCTGTGGCCTCCTCCAACTCCAAGTTATGGAAGAGTCCCCAGTCGGTACAAGAAAAACAACCTCTCAAAGTTTCTATGCCTTCATTGTCCCATATGAAGATTGTCTTTGTCTGTGGTTTGCTGCTTTTAAGCAAAGACTTGTAAGTAGGAATCAGATGAACAGCATTATGGTCTGAGGACCCCAAGGGGGGCTTAACCCTTGCTATATAGGCATTTTTGACGTTCCCATAGCATTTGTCCAAAATATTTTTCCCCCTTGTACTGCAGTTCACATATTGGCTGAAGAAAGGCAGTGCCACATCCAGTTTGCAGTGATTAAAATCCCCTAAAATCAAACACCATGAACAGCTCGAATGACACCATGAACAGCACATGCAGCACTTCAAAGAGGTCGCAGCAGACGTACGGGAAGCCAGGGAGCAGGAAGCCGCCTTCCAAAGGGAGGAACTGACACCAATGGCTTCCTTCAACCAAGCTTTCCTGACAGAATTTGGCAGGCTAGTGGACACACTGAGTGGTCGGCATGTGTAACCCTGTCTCCCCACCCCCAGTGTGTGTGTTTTTCTTAACTTGTGCTGCTATAATAAAACAGTAGTGTTTGCATCATAACTGTGGTTTGTCTGTTATGACACTGGCGAGAAAAGCCAATAATTACATACACATTCTCTCTTCTGACCAAATGCTGCTGTTCATCAGGTTAGGTGTCTGTAGCACATCACCATTGCAATGGTAATGTAATTTTTAATAACACAACATAAAATAATTTTTTTGTAAGTTGTCTGTGTTTTTTCAACTGATTTAAGACAAATTTGCACCGCTGAATCAGTTTCTCTCGATCAGGTCAGGATTTATGTTAAGTTATAAGCAGTTGTACAGCAGTTGTACAGTTGTACTGTAAATTGAATAGTAGACATTGATTAAGGTAAGTACATGTAAATTGAATGTTGCGTCATCATTGTTCAAAATTCAGAGAATTTCAAGAAATAAAAAGGAATTTTGCATCATATAAAGCGAAAATACCCATACATGTAAACAAAAATGTAAGAAATGTTTAGTAGTTCAAAAAGTTGACCTGACTGAGTGAAACCAATGTGATTTTTGGATTCAGCACATCAAAAATGTCCTAAATCAGATTAAAAAAAATAGATAAATTTTGTGTTGACCAGTGTAATAATGGGATAGGATTAAATGGGAATATAGCATGTTTCAACACATAATTATTTAGTATGTTTGCAGAGTTGCATCAAACCAAAAGTGAATTGTCTAGCTGCTGCATTTTTTGCAGATGGTCTCTCTGGTGTTTTAGCATGTAATTACTCTTACCTTCACAGGTAACCCTTATAAATAACAGTAGACACATCTGAAAAGGATACAAAATTGTATTTTTTGAAAGGAATGGTTGCTACACCATTTCATTGGGAGTACATTATGGAGTCCAGTGACGTAAACATCTTATAGAAGTCGTGGGAGCAATTTTGTACCCACAAGTTATGGTGCTACATTTATTAGTTTTTAATAATAACATAACAAAAATATATTTTTTGTAAGCTGTCTGTGTTTTTTCAACTGATTTAAGACAAATTTGCACCGCTGAATCAGTTTCTCTCGATCAGGTCAGGTTTTTATGTTAAGTTATAAGCAGTTGTACAGCAGTTGTACAGGTGCACTGTATATTGAATAGTAGACACTGATAAAGGTAAGTACATGTAAATTGAATGTTGAGTCATCATTGTTCAAAATTCAGAGAATTTCAAGAAACAAAAAAGAATTTTGATTCATATAAAGCGAAAATACCCGTACATGTAAACAAAAATGTAAAAAAACGTTTAGTAGTTCAAAAAGTTGACCTGATTGAGCAAAACCAATGTGATTTTTGGATTCAGCATATCAAAAATGTCCTAAATCGGATAAAAAAATTAGACAAATTTGGTGTTGACCAGCGTAATAATGGGATAGGATTAAATGGGAATATAACATGTTTCAACACATAATTTCTAGGTCAGTTTGCAGTTGCATCAAACTAAAAGTTAATTGTCTAGCTGCTGCATTTTTTGCAGAGGGTTTCTCCAGTGTTTTAGCATGTAATTACCCATACCTTAACAGATAACCCTCATGATCAACAGAGGAGACGTAGCTGAAAAGGGTACAAAATTTTATTTACAAAATACAGATGTATGACATGTGTATGCACATGAATAGGAAGGAAATTACATTTCTAGTTATTAATGCTACACAAGTACTGCATCACAGCATCTCGTATATCTCCACCCTGCTCCTCTACACCCTGTGCTGCTGCCACCATCGCTTCATGTGCTGCAGCTGCTGCAACATCCAATGGAGTGTCAAAGGCCTCTCCATGACTCTCACATAGATTATGCAGAGCACAACAAGTCAGCACCATAGCTTTCACCAGTTTGATGTCACAGTCATTCCATTTTAGAAGGTAGCGCCACCTTCCCTTCAGCCTGCCAAAAGCATTCTCCACAACCACCCGTACTCGAGTGATGTTTTGGTTGAACATGTGCTGTTCTTCAGTCAGTAGTCCGGTGTCATGGAATGCTTTCAACAGCCAGTTTTGCAAGGGATAAGCTGAGACTCCAAGGATGTTGTAGCCCGCACATACTGCACCAATGTTCCTGATGTGAGGTGGGAAGAGGTTTCCCCGACTGGCTAACTCCCACAGTGTGGACAGTCTCAGCACCCTAGCATCGTGCATGCTCCCTAGCAGCCCAGCAAACACATTCCAGAACAACCCCTTTCCGTCAACACCTTGAAGGATTATGGAGTGCCAGCCTTTACGATTAAAGTAGTCAGTGTGAAATTGTTGTGGTGCTATGATAGGTATGTGGGAGCCATCGAAAACACCAACACACAATAGTAGCCCCCACCTGTTCTCGATGTAGGCTGACATTTCTGTGAACCTCCCTTCATCAGGAAAATCGAGTTGTTCTGAAACCAACAATGACTCTGCTGCTACTGCACAAAAGTTCTGCGCACACCTGCACACCGTTGTGATGTTGACTCCAAACAGATGGCCAATAGTGTGGTACTCTGAACCGGTAGCAAGCTTCCATAGTGCAATATCCACTCTCTTCTTCAGAGGCACACATTGGCGGAATGTCATATGTTGACGCTCTATGGATGGACGCAATTTGTGGCACAGGTAGGTAAAAGCGTCCTCAGACATCCGGAAGTTCTGTAACCACTCCGGGGTTGAGAAGCCGAGAACAATATCCTCCCACCACTGCGAGGAACGGTTTAATGTCCAGACCGATGGTTTGCAACGATTATTTTGCAACAAAGCAGCCATCTGAAACACACACACAGCATACATATTTTAATGCCTTTAATACTGATAACCTGGCACCATCAAAATGCTGTACACGGAATTAAAATGAGTATAAAATGACTACTGCAAGCATTAGCATTTGTTAGCTTACCGATATCCGCATCCTCATCGGTCTTTGCGTAGTTAACCTCACAGTTGTGGCTTCATATTCTACTGTGGCAAACGAGAGTCTCCTGTACTGTTCCATCATCTTTTGTCTCAATGCACATCGTCTTCTCTGGCTATACTGTCTGGCCTTTATTGTGATAAAAAGCCACAGAGTGAGCAACATCTAAATCCTCCCCTCGTAATCCTCCTTTTTTTTTTGTGGAGGATTTTGTTGTGTGCTTTACGTCACAGGAGTGTGGTGCCGCCTTGCTGTAAAAAAATCCCACCCACCCCAGGCGTACCCAGCTGCAATGGAAACACAACCAAAAACAACCGAACCGATCCGAGTAGACCCGAGTAGAGTCAAGTAGGGCTGACTGGGTACTAGTGGAAAAGTGCCATTAGGGTACTCCAGGATGCTCTACTGACTCTGGAGAAAGTAACTAGTTTGTACTCACAGAACAGGAGCAGTCCGAGTAGTCCAAGTATATCCTGTGAGCACACACAACCAGAAACCACACTGAGGGGAGTAGCGACAGTGCGGCTTCTGACTCCTTCGTTAGACAGTACATTCATATGACGATTCACATCCATATGACTATGCTCACACAATGGTCCAGCAATGCTTGACTGGAAGGCCGCTTAAGTACAAGCATTGCTGGCACCACAAATTGGATACACCTGGGCAAGGCACGGGAAAGACAATTATCGGTGTGGAATCAGCCGGCTATCAAGAGGGAGGGGGCGTGGTCAGACCGGCAAGTGTTAGTCAACGCCCACATGAATGATGTAGGTCGAGGAGGCTACCTAACGGCTGCCAGCCAGAGTAGTGACTACAGGCACGGAAAATAAAAGAACAAAAGACATAGAAACTACAAGAAATCAAAAGATAACAAAATACAATAGCCCTCAACACCATCATATTCAGCTGTGTTCAATAAAGAAACAATTTTCAGTGAAGTTTATTAAAGACTGTGGCCACCCCAGACTGTTGGACTTTTGCTGTTGTCTGCTCCTCCCTAGTTCTGCTGTGTTTGTCTTTCAGGTGCTGATTGGCTGTCAGTAATCATGCGTCACACCTGTGCTCTGCCTTTAAAAGCTGCCTCATGTCTGCAGCTTGGCACTCTGAATCTGACTTGAGAGAGGAAAGGTTTTCCTCCAGATCCTATAGTATGTGGTTTGCTTTCACACACATGCCCACTCATCCAAACACAGGCTTACATTACTGATTTACTGACATTTATGCAAGTTGATCAGGTTTTGTTCAAATAAAGGAGAATTTGAATTTTTTTCCCACTTGACTTGTCTCCCTTCTTTGTAGTGATCCCTGAGCCAGATCGTGACAAGACTCACAGTGTCTCAGGTCCGACACTGATGGACAGCTTCTAAAGACTGCATTTCTGTCTATGAGTGAATTTCTGGAGTTAACACCAAAGTCTGGTGGAAAATTTCACGTGAGTAGCCTCATTGGTACTAAAATAGATACACTAAAAAATGCTGATACATCAATCTCTATTTGCTCCTCTGTCTGTGAATGTGTTGAACATTCACACCAACAGACGACTGTAGAACCAACTATCACCTGACAAACAGGTCTGTACTGTGGGAGGAAACCCACACCAGAAGACCCCAAGTTCTACCTTAACAGCTTAGAGAAGAATGAACACATAAAGTGACTCCTCAGTCTCTCTGCATAATGCTTAAAGTCTCCTCATTATGTTATAACAATGCATCAGATTTATATAGCACTTTATCATAGACACTTTACAAATAGATACATTATTCATTCACTCCAGACAGACAATGGTAGTGGCCAGCTACTACTGCAGACACAGCTGCCCTGGAGCAGGCTGATAGAAATGTGGCTGCCAATCCGCATAAATGGCCTCTCCAGCAACTCCCAAACAATTATACACATTCATATTCACTGTGATGGACACTGGAGGCAGGATGGGTCAAGTGTCTTGCCAAGGAACACAACAGCAGGATATCTGGGGAGAGCGGGATTTGAACCACCAACCATCCAGTTATTGGATGTCCTGCTCTACCTCCTGAGCCACTGCCGCCCCTATATTAGTTCCAACAGTCTTTTTCAGTGAATGTGTGACACTAGAAACATGATTATAAAGCAGTTGTGGTTTTCTAATAGACTGAGTGTGGATCCAGAACAGGCGGTTCTACAGAGGAAGAGGTTAACCCAGGGGTGGGCAGTGAGGGCCATTCCACTGCAGGTTTTTTGTTCCACCCAGTCTCTTCAGCAGGTGTGTGCTCTGACCAGCTTCAAGGATTGCTAATCATTGAAAACACCTGCTGAAGAGACTGGGTGGAACAGAAAACCTGCAGTAGAATGGCCCTCCATGGCACATGATTGCCCACCCCTGGGTTAACCTCTTTCTTCAGAGTTTGTCTCCAGCTTGTGACTCCTTAAAGGCCCAGAGCAGGTTTCTAACACATGGATCACTTTGTGAGTCTGAACAGGACTGATAGGAATCATTCAGCTAGGAGAGTGTTGAAGTCGTAGTTCAGAATATCTGACAGGATCATCCTGAAGACCTTCGGAAAGAAGTGGAACATCTCCAGGAGTCAGAGGCTTCTTCATCTTGATTTCCTAAAAATGTGAAGACTTCTTGGAGCCACAGAGCTCTCAGAGTGTTCCACAGGTAGATTCATTCATCTGTCAGGATCACCTGGATGGACACATGAGAAGACAAAACAAACGAGCCTCTTTGAAGGAGGAAACATTTCATGATGATCTTCAAACTTGACCTGATGAGGAGCTCCATGAAGAGTCAGAGGATCAGCAAAGTTATTAGAGTTCATCCTCAGGGGATCATGAAGGTCTGAATGGATTCTAATGAAAATCCGTCCAGTAGTTGTTGAGATGTTTCAGTGTAAAGCACAGATGTTGACCTGCTGCTGGTGTTAAATCAAAGTCACTTGATGAAGTGAATCGTGTGGAGACCAAGAATGTCTGTAGAAAGTTTCATGTCAGTTCATCCATCCTTTAGTTCACATCCATGTGGACTAAAGTAGTGGACTGAGCAGCTGACATTAAAAAGAGAAGAAGAACCAGTCATTTTGATATGAACATTAGAGAAACATCATGGAGATGAAATATGAAGCTGTTTATCTGTTGGACTCCTTCACCTCAGCTGAAACGTTCAGCAGCAGGTTTTTGTATCACCACTTCTCACTGTGGGAGGCTTCTACTACCCAATCTTTGGTTCTGGAACTAAACTGGTTGTAACAGGTAAGAACAAACATTTATTTTCCTTCAGCTGTTTTATTGTTGAAGTTAAAATGTGTTTAAAGTCACTTTCTGCTGTTTCAGGTTTTACATGGTAGTTTTTTTTTTCAGAGTTAGAATCAATCTGCAGCTGTTGGAGCATAAATGATCTGAAAACATCTTTAATTCTCACTGAACAAAGATTTTTTTATGGTAAATGGTAAATGGCACTCACTTATATAGCGCTTTTATTCTCATCTCTTGATGACCAAAGCGCTTTACAGATCCTGCTATTCACCCATTCACACACACATTCACACACTGATGGTGGCATATTTTTTATATAAAAAATATCTAAATATTAATAAAAAATATTATTCTTGGGAACAAATAAACTATATGTTTTCTTTTTTTCTTTGAAAAATAAATGAAATGAATATATACTGCTCAAAAAAATAAAGGGAACACTTTGAAAACACATCAGATTTTAATGGGAAAAAATAAGCTGGATATCAAAATTGTGGAAGGCTAGTCCAGTTTACTCAGATTAAAAAGTGTTCCTTTAATTTTTCAAAGTGATTTCATAGTGTTCCCTTTGTTTTTTTGAGCGGTATATATTATCAATAAATAAATATTATCAGTTTACAAACAGTACCTTCACCTTTTTAATGTGTGTTCAGTCATATCTCCAAATAAAAATCGTTTTGTGTAGATAAACTGAATGTGACAAAAAAATAAAAGGTTCCTTAACTACTGAAATGCACGTTTTCTTATGGAAAATACTTTCTTAACATATAAAATTTTTTCCTATATTTTACATTGTGGTAATTCGTGTTTATATATATATATATATATATATATATATATATATATATATATATATATATATATATATATATGATATTATCATACAGGTGACAGATGAACATTTCAGTTTTATTTTATTTGATTGGTTGGATAAATTTTACATTGAAGAGAAATAAAATTTTAATTTTGTGATTTTTTTTAAACAAAATCATCAAATCATCATAATTTTTGGCCTTGAAAAATGTCAAATTTACATTAAAAAGATTAATTATAAAACTTTCCTTCCTTGCAGCTTTTATTCTTATATTAGTTAAACTGTTAAAATATTGTTCATGTTATTAATCATTATTCTAGCACTGGTCAACACCAAATTTATTGTCTAAGGTTTTTTTTTTTTAGCTGATTTAGGACAATTTTGATGTGCTGAATCCAAAAATCACATTGGTTTTGCTCAATCAGGTCAATTTTTTGAACTATGGCCACATTTTTTACATTTTTGTTTACATGTACGGGTTATTTTGCTATATTTTGCATCATGCTTTATATGATGCAAAACTCTTTATTTCTTGAAATTCTCTGAATTTTGAACAATGATGGCGTAACATTCAATTTACATGTACTTACCTTTATCAATGTCTACTATTCAATTTACTGTACAACTGTACAACTGCTGCACAACTGCTTACAACTTAGCATAAAAACCTGACCTGATCGAGAGAAACGGATGTTATTTTCGGATTCAGCAGTGCAAAATTGTCTTAAATCAGTTGAAAAAACCAGACAACTTATAAAAAAATTATTTTTGTTAGGTTGTGTAGTTATTAGTTCATTTCATTCTGACTGAAGAGTTTATATTGTTATTTATTCCAACATGTGAAGAAAAATGTTGAAATATAACAGTATATTAAATATCATTGATAATTAAAGTTATTGGTACAAATGAATTTGTAATGATTATTAAAAAAATATTTTCAAAATGGTGAAATGTGATTTATTTTAGTTCACATTTATATATGTTCTTTTTTTGTAACTTTGATTTTTATTCATTTTTCATCATTCATATTACATTCAGATCACAGTCTCTATATTAAAAAAAAGGAGCTAGAAGAAGAAAAGAAAAAAAAAGGAAGGTGGGGGGGCAAATGTTGGAGCATCAAGTTTTTAGTTTCCATCTCTTAATTCTTCTGGTTTTTCCAGTGTCTTTGATTATTCTTTCAATTTCTGTCTCGTTGTTGCACTTTGTAGTGTGTCCATTTCCACCATTTTTTTTCATATTGTCCTTCTTGCATTCTTTGTTGATATGTTAGTTTTTCCATTAAATGTATTTCTTCAACAATGTCTGTCCATTGCTCTTGGTCAGGAAGAACTTCTGATTGCCATTTTCTTGTGATTGTTTTTTTTGCATGCAATCAGCATGATTTTAACTAAATATCTGTCCTCAGCCTGTATTACATTGTCTCTTTTAAGATCACATAAATACATCAAGTTACAGCTCATTGGTATATTATATCCTAATATCCTCTGTATTGTCACATGTTGTGGAGAAGTGTGGAAGGACGAGGCTGAGTTTATTTCTCAAGTCCAGTTTTATTCACATTCACATTTTCCAACATCCAAAAATAGAAAGAGGATGAATCCCCCAACATCTGTCCCTTTTATACCCCAGGACATCAAAGCACACAGTCACATTGTCTTTTAATCCCAAATCACAATGCATCCCCCTCCAGGTCTTCTCGCCTCCACCTAAAGTCCTGGTGGTCAGGAAATCCCTCAAGGCCATCTCTTTGCATACAAAAGGCCAGATTTCACATCCTCCTGTTACCCCTAGGAGGTTCAGTCCTTTTGTTCCTCTGAGACGTGAAGCATACAATAAGCATACAGTAATATACATGTGAAGCATATGAAACCCACATATGTGCACCACAATGTATAGATTTCCAGAATGATGAGATTTTGCAGCATTTCCAAAACATATGCGCGTGGTCTGCATTTTGAGCCCCACAGCTCCTCCAGCATATAGATTTGGTATTTGTATATTTTCTTTGGATCTGTGGTGTAATGAAATAGCGAATCAGATTTTTCAATCCAAATTCCCTCCATGTCCTTGAACTTGTTGATGTGTGTTGTGTTTTCCATATTTCTTGCCAGTTTTCTTCTGTTATGTTTGAATTTAGTTCTTTTTCCCATTTCTCCTTTATATAGTTACTTGAATGTTAGTTAAGATAAGATAAGATAAGATAAGCCTTTATTAGTCCCACAATGGGGAAATTCCAGGATTGCAACAGCACAGGGATAGCAACACTCAGAGCAACAATCAGAAGGCAAGAAAAAACAAGAACAGCTAGTAAACATATGTACATATTACTATAAGTATATATATAGAGAGAGACACACAGTGCGGAGCATTATGGTTGGTGAATGTGCAGCAGAAGGTCTAAGCTCTCTCTCCGCGAATGCAGCGGGCCAGCTGGAAGTCTTTGGGCATGATGGTGACCCTCTTAGCGAAGAAGAGACCCACCAGGTAGGCCTCGCTGGCCTTCTGCAGAGCCATGACGGCGAAGCTCAGGAAGCGCAGTTCGGTCTTGAAGTCCTGAGCGATCTCCCTCACCAGGCGCTGGATGGGCAGCTTACGGATGAGCAGCTCCATGGATTTCTGGTAGCGACGGATCTCTCTCAGAGCCACGGGCCTGTGACGGTGAGGCTTCTTCACTCCGCCGGTAGCCGGAGCGCTTTTCCGAGCAGCCTTGGTGGCTAGCTGCTTCCTGGGGGGCTTTTTCCTCCAGTAGATTTTACGGGCGGTCTCCTTGGTTCTTGCCATCGCTCTTTATTATTCTGTCTTATATTTCTTGCACGCCGCCTAAACTCCAGCCCGGCACCCGCGTCGTTTTCGCGACAGTTCCCGGTATGTCGAGTTTCAATCCATTAGCACCAGGTGGCGGTTGAGTGCTAGCTAGCACTAGCTCTTCCTGCTGTAACGTCTCCTGCTGTAAACAGTGGCTCCGTCCGCCGACTCGGGAGACCTTTGGAGCGATCTGTGTGTCCGTGATATATATATAGAGTGAAAGGTGTAGAAAGAAGAAGGAAGATAAAAAAAAAGGCTGTTGCAACGGGCAGCCAACTCGTGTGGCGCCACCGGTCCAGCGGAACTGGAACCAGAAAAAAAAAAAAAGTTTCTGATATAGCTTTGAAATAATTCTTATTTTATTTCCTGCATACGAGCTTAAAATGAATTGTATAATCTCGCTCACATCTGTGTGGAGGTTATGTCTAATCTTCCTCATATAATAATCTCTCATCTGCAGATATCTGAAGAATTCAGATTTTTCTAGTTTAAATTTTCTTCTCATGTTTACAAAACTCCCGAAATCCTTTTTTCCCATATTGCACCATGCTATGATTCCCTTGTTCACCAGATTTTTTTATCCCCTATCTTGCTTTGCTGGTTCAAACTGACTGTCAAATGCTACCCATTTCAATAGTTTTATGTCCTCCTTTATATTACACTTTTGTACTATTTTATACCACAGTTCCAAAGTAAATTTAGTGATTGGATCTATTTGTTTGATTTGCTTATATGCATCCTTATCTCCTATTATGCTTTGTACTGGGAGTCCCTCAATTTCCTTTTCCATTTCTTTCCATTTTGCCTCGTATCCTCCGTCGCACCAACATATGATATATCTTATTTGTGCTGAGTAGTAATATTCCTTTAGACTCGGTAGGCCCATGCCTCCTTTCTCTTTTGGTAATTGGAGAGTTTTATATTTCACTCTTGGCTTTTTACCTCCCCAAACAAATCTCAATATCATCCTGTCCCACTTTGAGAACTGGGCACCAGGAATCTCTGTTGGTAGAGCCTGGAAGAGGTAAAGCAGTCTAGGTTGTATGCTGATTTTTACTGTCTTAATTTCTGAATTCAGATCCATGTTTAAGATTGACCATCTATCAATATCTTTTTTTATTTCTTGTTCTAACCTATCATAGTTTGCTTGATAGATTTTGCTTAAATCTTTAGGTATGTTCACTCCAAGGTATTTTATTTATTTTTGTTTCCAGTTTAGTTTGATCTTATCAGTTATCTGGTTTAAAGGGTTATAGTGGAATGTCAGTATTTGTGTTTTTGTTATGTTTATCTTGTATCCTGATAATTTTCCAAAATTTTCTATCAAGTCCATCATTTCCGTTATTGATTCATCTGGTTGTTCAAGGTAAACTATAATATCGTCTGCAAACAGCCCAATCTTGTGTTCCGCTCCCTTTATTGTTACACCTTTTAATTTCCTATTTTGTCGCATCGCTTGAGCCAGCGGCTCTATGAACAGAGCAAACAAGGTGGGTGATAGGCAGCATCCCTGCCTAGTTGATCTTTGTATATTTACTTTGTCTGTTAAGCTACTGTTTATCTTGATTCTTGCCACAGGTTTTTGATAGTGTCTTTATGCATTGCACTGACTTTTCGTTAAATCCAAAGCGTTCCAGCACATTATACAGGAACATCCAATTAACCCTATCAAATGCTTTTTCTGCGTCTAAACTCATTATTACTGCGCTTTTCTTTTCTTTATGTATTTGATTAATTATGTGTATTGTTCTCCTGATATTATCATGTGTTTGGTGTCCCTCTATGAAACCAGTTTGATCATCCTCTATCAATTCCGTCAAGAATGTCTTTATTCGTTTACAGATAATTGTTGTATATATTTTATAATCCACATTTAATAAAGAGATTGGCCTATATTTTCCACATTGTTCTCTATCTTTCCCTGGCTTTAAAATAACTGAAATAATGGCTTTGTTCCATGATGGAGGTATTTTGTTGTTGTTTAATGTCCAATTAAATGACTTTAGGAGCTGTGGCATGAGTTCTCCTATAAACAGTTTATAAAACTCAGTATCCATCACTACCTGGTGATTTACCATTTTTTAGTGACTTAATCACATCTTTAATCTCTTGTGTTGTTATTTCTGCTGTTAGCTTTTCATTTTGTTGGTTTCCTATTGATGGCAAGTTCAATGTGTTTAGAAATTTTTTAATATCCTTAACATTTGTCTCTTCAGGTTGCGAGTATAGTTCTTGATATAATTTATGGACTATTTCTTCGATGTTTTCTGGGGTAACTGTGGATTTATTTGTGATGGGGTCCTTAATCTTATATACATTATTCACTGTTTGATGTTTTCTTAACCGTTTTGCCAGCAGTTTTGTGGCCTTTGGCCCCGTTTCATAATATTTTTGTTTTAAATATCTATTTTTCCTTTCAATTTCATCTATGCATTGAAAACATCACTAACCTCCAAACTACAAAATGATCACCTTGTGTACAAAAGTTTAAGAAATAAAGTGGTACATGAGCTGCGAAAATCAAAAATATCTTATTACAATAAACTGATAGATCATGCAAAGGGTAACTGACATAATGCACGGCTCAGGAGACGCACACACACAGGCTTAGAGTAGTTCAAAGACTTTATTAACAGCAGGAGTGAATGAGTGCGTGTCTGCGGGATGTAAATGTGTTGGTGATGGTGTCTGCTCCAGGCACAGAGGCAGGTGACCGTACAGCCGAGCAACCCTATGGAGAGAGCACAGGGAGAGGGTGACGGGCATACACCAACACAGGAGGGATTTATGGCGAGAGAAGGACTTACTTGGTTGGTCAGGACAGCTGGCACAACAAGGGGGCGAAGCCCGGAAGACAGCCACCTGGAGAGCTCCGTACAGCAGCGAGGATTGGGCGATGGAGTGGAGATGTCCGCCGCTGGGGAATCCACCTGTGCACAGGGGAGAAGACTGAAGAAGAGAGGTAAGCGATCTTCTTTCCAAAACGGTGATGCTGAAGAGAAGTATGCTCACAACGGTGAGGGACGAAGTCTGACGGCTTCAGGCCGAGCCTCCGGGCGAGACGGCCTTTATCCCTCGCCGCTGATGATTGTCAGGTGCGTGAGCAGGTGGCACCGCTGATGAATGGCGCGGCTTGACAGTACTCCCCCCTCTAGCAGCGCCTCCTGGCGATGGCTTATCCGGGTGCGCTCGGTGGAAGTCCGCGATGAGCGATGGGTCCAACACAAACGACGGGGGCACCCATTGTCGATGCTCGGGCCCATAGCCCTCCCAGTCCACCAAGTATTGCAACCCACGACCTCGGCGCCGGGAGTCCAGGATGGAGGAGACGGACCAGGCCGGATGGCCACCAATCATCCGGGGCGCGGGTTGCGCTGCAGGAGGAGGGCAAAGGGGGTCAGTGACTGCCAGTTTCACCTTCGACACATGGAAAGTGGGATGGATGCGGAGGGAGGGGGGGAATAGCCACGCGCACAGCCACCGGGTTGATGATCCGGGTGATGGGAAAGGGACCCATGAATCGCTGTGCCAGCTTCCTCCTCTCGCCTTTTAATGTGACGTCCTGGGTAGACACATACACGAGTTGCCCAACTCTGTACGCCGGGGCAGGTCGCCTGTGCCGGTCCGCCACGGTCCTGTTGCGCTCCGCTGTGCGTAAAAGCGCATGACGCGCGGCAGCCCAGGTGGAGCGGAACTGCCTAAGGTGTGCCCTAACAGAGGGGACAGCTACCTCGCTCTCCTGCGCTGGAAACAGCGGGGGGTCGTAACCCAGGGACGCCTTGAAGGGGGACATCCCCGTTGCAGAATAGCGGGCGGTGTTGTGGGCATACTCCACCCAGGCGAGATGGTTGCTCCAGGACGTCGGCTTGGATCTGGTAACACAGCGGAGCACAGCCTCCAGCTCCTGATTGGTCCTTTCACACTGCCCGTTAGACTGGGGGTGATGGCCGGAGGAGAGGCTCACCTTGGCTCCGATGGCGTTACAAAAAGATCTCCAAACCTCGGATGAAAATTGGGGACCCCGGTCCGAAACCACGTCCACCGGAATCCCGTGCAGCCTGACCACGTGTTGGACGAGGAGGCCCGCCGTCTCCAGGGCAGTAGGGAGACCTCGCAGGGGGACGAAGTGTGCCGCCTTGGAGAAACGGTCCACGATGGTCAGGACGGTGTCAAAGGAGTTGGAAACGGGGAGTCCGGTGACGAAATCCAGTGCGATGTGTGACCAGGGCCTGCCGGGGACGGGCAGAGGCTGGAGCAGACCCGCTGGGGGGGCATTTCCCGACTTGCTGGTGGCACAGATTGGGCAAGCCCGGGCGTAGCGGGCTGCATCCCTCTGCAGGCCTGGCCACCAAAAGGACCGTTGGAGGAGGCTGATCATCCGAGAGGTGCCGGGATGACAGGTGAGCCGGGAGGTGTGGAGCCAGTGGATGACCTCTCCTCGGACCGCAGATGGGACGAACAGTCTTCCCTCCGGTCCGCCGCCAGGATCAGGTTCCACCTCCTGCGCCTTCCGGATCTTGTCTTCAATGTCCCAAGAGATGGCTCCCACGACGCACGACCTGGGCAGGATAGTGTGGGGCGTCTCCTCAGCCTCCACGGGGGTGAACTGCCTAGAGAGGGCGTCAGGCAGGCCGTTTTTGGAGCCCGGCCTGAAGGTGATTGAGAAGCGGAACCTGGCGAAGAACAAAGACCAGCGCGCCTGGCGGGCATTCAGGCGCTTGGCAGATCGTAAGTATTCTAAGTTCTTGTGGTCCGTCAGGACCACAAACGGCAGGTCTGCCCCCTCTAGCCAGTGGCGCCACTCCTGTAAGGCGAGTTTAATGGCCAGGAGCTCTCTGTCCCCCACATCGTAGTTCCTCTCCGCGGGGGACAGGCGCCGGGAGAAGAAGGCGCACGGTCGCTTGGCGCCATCGTCCGGTGATCGTTGGGATAACACTGCTCCCACTCCCGTGTCCGATGCGGCCACCTCCACAATGTACTGCAGCGCGGGGTCGACCTGGCGAAGGACCCGGGAGGAGGAGAACTCCGCCTTCAGCGCCTTAAAGGCAGCATCGACCTCTTCAGTCCACCGGAACGGGACCTTCGGGGACGTGAGGCGGGTCAGCGGTCCGACGATCCAGCTGAAATTCGGGACAAAGCGGCGGTAAAAATTGGCGAAGCCAACAAACTGTTGCACCTGCTTCCGGGATGCGGGAGTAGGCCACTCCACCACCGCCTTCACCTTCTCCTTCTCCGGGTCTGGGAGCACCTGGTCTTGGGCGATGATGAATCCCAGGAAGGATGTGGTCCTAGCGTAGAACTCGCATTTCTCAGCCTTCACGTACAGACGATTCTCCAGCAGTCTTTGGAGGACCCGCCTCACATGGACCTGGTGCTCGTCTCTGGACCTGGAGAAGATCAGAATGTTGTCCAGGTAGACGAACACGAAAAGGCCGATGAAATCCCGGAGGACGTCATTGATGAGGCGCTGAAAGACGGCAGGAGCGTTGGTCAACCCGAACGGCATGACGAGATACTCAAAGTGGCCGTTCGGGGTACGGAAGGCTGTTTTCCATTCATCTCCCTCCCGGATCCGGACGAGGTGGTAAGCGCTGCGTAGATCCAGCTTGGTAAACCAGGTCGCCCCCTGGAGGGAGTGGAAAGCAGTGTCCATGAGGGGCAGGGTGTAACGGTCCCTCTCAGTGATGTCATTAAGCGCTCGGTAGTCTATGCAGGGACGGAGGGAACCGTCCTTTTTCCCGACAAAGAAAAACCCTGCCCCCACGGGTGACGACGATGGGCGAATAATCCCAGCGCTCAGTGATTCCTTTAGGTACGTATTCAATGTCTCCCTCTCCGGCGCCGACAGGCTGTAGAGCCGACCAGATGGCAGGGGAGCCCCCTGGCGGAGATTGATGGCACAGTCATATGGTCGATGAGGGGGAAGAGACATAGCTTTCGATTTACTGAATACCATACCCAGGTCGTGAAATTCCGGAGGCACCAGCGACAGGTCCGGAGGTGCTGTATCCACCACAGGAGGAGCCGCGGACGGGGAGCAGGCAGCGGACTGAAGGCAGGTGCCCATGCAGAAGGTACTCCATGCCGACACCCCAGCTGACCTCCAGTCCAGGACAGGGTTGTGGAGGCATAGCCAGGGGTACCCCAGGATGACGGGCGACACAGAGTTGGGCAGGACGTAAAATATCATCTCCTCCCGGTGGTTCCCTGAGATGATGACTGGGACAGGCATGGTCTGGTGAGAAACTCTCCCAAGGGAGGCACGGGAGAGATGGACTAGGGAGATGGGGTGTTTTAGTGCCTGACAGCGGATGCCCAATCGGGTTGCCAGGCCTTGTGAAATGAAGCTGCCCTCTGCGCCCGAATCCACCAGTGCGTGGGTGAGGTGCCCAGTGGGATTGTGGCAGAAACGGATGGGCAGCTTTAATTGGGGGAGAGTGTCTAACCGGTTGGGATCCGCGAGGCTCCCTACAGCGATTCGCGGACCCCGCCGACTGGCTTTCCGCGGGCAACGCTCCACAGTGTGTTGGTCACCTCCGCAATACATGCAGAGGCCCAACTCACGGCGGCGTTGTTTCTCCGCAGGGGAAAGCTTGGTCCAGCCCGTCACCATCGGCTCCGACTCCTCGGGGCACGATGCTGGCGGCGCCGCCAGGGGGGCGAGCTTGGAACAGGTGCGGCGAGACTCCACGAGGGCGAGAAGAAGAAGACTTCCGCCCCGAGGAGCGCTCGCGCAGCCTGTTATCCAAACTTATCGCTAAGGATGTCAGCTCCGCTAGCGTCCCAGGGATATCCCGTCCAGCCAGTTCATCCCTCAGATCATTATTGAGGCTGCGGAGGAACAGGCCACAGAGGGAGCGTTCCTCCCAGCCCAATTCCTCCGCCGCTACCCGGAAGTCGTCCGAGTAGTCCGCTGCCGACCGGCCTCCCTGCTGGAGAGCAAGAAGCCAATCGACCTGGACCGTCTCAGTTTGAGAATGGTCAAAGACCTCCAGAAAGCGCCTCACGAACTGGTCATAGGTGAGGGTGGCATAACTGGGCCTCGCCATTACGGCGTAGGTCCAAGTTAACGCACGCCCCTCCAGAAGATTCCCTATGTAACCAATCCGACTGTGATCCGAGAGAAAATCTCCGGGCACACGGTGGAACACGGACTCACACTGCATAATGAACCCCCGCGCTCCGCCGAGCTTACCGCTAAAGCGGGCGGGGGTCGGAATCGGTGTGAGCTGAACCGGTGCCACTGGAGCCGGCTGGACGGCCGCTGGAACGGCAGGAGCCGCGCCACCCTGACGAGCCGGGGGGAACGGCTGTTGAGGATCTAAGCGGCCCAACCGGTTAGTTAAGTTTAATAATTGATTTAGGATAACCTGCTGTTGATAAGCAATCTGATCCACTCTAGCCTCGAGAGTGGTAAACCGGTGTGCGAGCCCGCCGTCCGCCGAGCCGCTCTGCTGAAGCCGTACTGACATAATGCACGGCTCAGGAGACGCACACACACAGGCTTAGAGTAGTTCAAAGACTTTATTAACAGCAGGAGTGAATGAGTGCGTGTCTGCGGGATGTAAATGTGTTGGTGATGGTGTCTGCTCCAGGCACAGAGGCAGGTGACCGTACAGCCGAGCAACCCTATGGAGAGAGCACAGGGAGAGGGTGACGGGCATACACCAACACAGGAGGGATTTATGGCGAGAGAAGGACTTACTTGGTTGGTCAGGACAGCTGGCACAACAAGGGGGCGAAGCCTGGAAGACAGCCACCTGGAGAGTTCCGTACAGCAGCGAGGATTGGGCGATGGAGTGGAGATGTCCGCTGCTGGGGAATCCACCTGTGCACAGGGGAGAAGACTGAAGAAGAGAGGTAAGCGATCTTCTTTCCAAAACGGTGATGCTGAAGAGAAGTATGCTCACAACGGTGAGGGACGAAGTCTGACGGCTTCAGGCCGAGCCTCCGGGCGAGACGGCCTTTATCCCTCGCCGCTGATGATTGTCAGGTGCGTGAGCAGGTGGCGCCGCTGATGAATGGCGCGGCGTGACAGTAACAACAGTTCCCTATGGAGGCATTTAAATAACTTAACTAATAAAAAAAATGATCAGAAGGGGGTAAAGGAACTTAGAATCAATGGCAAGACCGTCAGTGACAAGGCTACTTTGGCAAATGAATTTAATTCATACTTTGTGGGCTCTGTGGAAGACCTAACAAAAATTTTTGTACTGCCAAATGTGCTCAACAACACAAATTCCATACTTCCAACAGATACTTTTCACATCGATGAGGTAAATGAGAAGTTAATTGCTGGTATTGTTAAAACACTGTCAAACTCAAAAACTAATGATATCTACAATATGAGCACCTCCTTTCTCAAAATGCACAGCAAAATATTAATCAAACCACTGACTCATCTCATTAATTTCTCCATTAGGTCTAGTACATTTCCATCTGGCTGGAAAAAAGCTGTCGTCATACCAGTTCATAAATCAGGCAGTAAAGACGATATATGCAATTACCGCCCAATCTCTATTTTACCAGTCCTATCTAAGGTTCTTGAAAAAGTTGTAGCTACACAGCTGATAGACTACTTACAAGACAGTCAACTTCTTCATCCACATCAATTTGGTTTTAGACCAGGATACTCAACAGAAACAGCAAATTGTTGCCTTATTGAAAACGTCAAACAGTCCTTGGACAGGGGTAATGTGGTAGGAGCTGTTTTTCTAGATCTCAAAAAGGCTTTCGATACTGTAAACCACAGTTTGCTTTTATCCAAAATGGTATCTTTTAACTTCTCCCCAAATACATTAGAATGGTTTGCATCTTATCTCCAGAATAGAGAACAGTGTGTAAAAGTTCACCAGGATAAATCCTCATTTTTAAACAACCGCATGGGTATCCCACAAGGGTCCCATTCTTGGTCCTTTACTTTTCAGCATTTTTATTAATGACTTGCCGTTACACTGCTCAGCTGCAACATGCCAACTTTATGCAGATGATGCAGTTATTTACACAGCTGCCAAGACTCCAGCACAGGCTGCAGATGTACTGTCTACAAGTATGGTTGATGTCCAAGAGTGGCTCCTCAAGAACCATCTATTGCTGAACCTTCAGAAAACAGTCTCAATGTGCTTTTCAATCAAAAAATGTAACCTGCAACGTTTTAAGTTAATATACATGATCATGACATCAGTTTAGCTACAGAATTCAAATACCTTGGCATTGTACTAGATCCTCAACTCAAATTTACTCTTCACATAAAGAAAATTTCAAAAACAGTAAAAAAAAATCTGAACTGCTTTAAATTAATTAGATATTACATACCTTACGAAGCAGCTGCACTGTATATGCATTCTATGGTTTTTTTCTCATATATCATACTCTTTGACAGTCTGGGCTCAAGCAGCCCCTTCCACAATAAGACATATACTGTAGGTTCATTATATAATCAAACCCTAAAAATCTTGGACAAAAAGCCCATTAGGTGGCATCACTGTAATGTTTTAAAAAAATACAACCTATTGAGTTTTGAGAGCTTCATTGACCTCTGTTTTCTGAAATTAACGTTCAAATGTTTCCATAAATCAGCACCCGAGCCACTGCTGGTTTCGTCCAAAGACAGGACAGCAGCAGAGCCACCAGGAGTTCTGTTAACAATAACTGTAAAATATTCCACCGCAGAACCACATTTGGACAAACAGCTTTCTCTATAAAGGGCAGTCACATCTGGAACACAATGCCAAATGTAATTAAAATAATAACGGACTTTAAAACATTCACTAAAAGGTTAAAAACTGGCTGAAAAATAAACAAGAATGTACTCATGTATGAATTAATTGTCTGCAAAGTGAGGAGTAAATGAAGGGAAGGAATAAATGTGTTTGTTTATAGTGAGTGACGAAGGGAGGGAGGCCTGAAATAGGCAAATGTGAGTTATGTTATATGTGTTAAATGTGAGTCAGGCTGTTATATTTGTGTATTTATAATATTTATAATATTTATGTTAATGTGAGTCAGGCTGTTATATTTGTGTATTTATAATATTTATAATATTTATAATTGTGTATTTATAATCTTTCTGCATTGATGTATGTGATTATTGTGTATATTTTTATTTTTTTTTTAAATTTTTTTTCCCATCTTTTACTTGATTCTTTTTTCTAAAGCCCATCCAGGGACAAGAGTTGCAAATTAGCTAATAGCTATACTACACTCTATGTGCAACACATCAGATTGATTGTCTTTGATTAATTGTCTATGTTTATTGCACTGTCCCTGTCAAATAAACTAATCTACTACTACTACTATTTGTATTTCTTTTATCTTTATTTTTTCTTCCTTAATTTCTTGATATATTTTTGGGTCATTTGTGTTTTGATGTTTACGTTCTAATTCCCTCAGTCTCTCACATCTTTGTTCATATGATTCCATTTTAGGCTTTTTTGCTTTCCCTGATTGAACAATTAATTTACCTCTTAACACGGCTTTTAGTGCGTCCCATAGTATTGTTGGGTCCATTTCTCCATTATCATTCTCCTCGATATACTCATTTATGTTTAACTTTATTCTTTCTTTCATTTTCTCATCATTTAATAGTCCTACATTAAGTTTTCATTGTGGCACATATGTTGGGTTCATATTTCCCACAAATGTATTGCTGTATGTGTATTGGGTGCTTCACGTCTCGCGGGACAAAGAAGGTCTGGATCGGCAGAAATCTGCAGGAGATAACGAGGAGGTGTGAGATTTGGCCTTTTGTCTCAGAGAAGATGCCCCAGAAGGATTTCCAGATCATTGAAGAATGAGAGACAATGGTGACAGATCAAAGAGTTGCATTGTGACTGGGATTAAGTACCATGTGACTGTATGTTTGCTAAAGCACCATGTGACTTAGGTTTCGATGCTCCAGGAGTATAAAAGTGTGATGTTACATTGATCAGCCTCTTTTCTTGTTGAGAGGATGATAGAGCATGTGTTCTGACAATAAAGCTGAACCTGAGAAATAAACCCAGTCTCATCCTTGAGCACATCCTCTACACTGGTGACCCTACGACAAATTATGGCCAGTGACAACCTTCTCGCACCGGACTCTTCAGGAGCCAGCCGGGCTTATGCAGCTACCACAGTCCAGCTGCCTGATTTCCGGCAACATAGCCCGCGATCCTGGTTTAACACTGTCGAGGCACAGTTCCATCTTCGGGGAATTTCAGCTGATGCCACGAAATTCTACCATGTAGTCGCAAAGCTGGACAGCCTCACAGCCCAGCGGGTGGAGAACCTGACTAACCACCCACCAGATGACGACAAGTATGGCGCAGTGAAAGCCGGTCTCATCCGTGCTTTCACCCCCTCGCTGGGAGAGCGAGCAGAGAAGCTCCTGGTGCTGACTGAAGGAGAGGCAGACAGGCCCGCAGACCTGATGGCGAAGATGCTGAGCCTGAGAGACAACGAAGATGATGGCTTTATCTTCACCCATCTTTTCCTCAGGATGCTACCGTCAGCAGTGAGAGTTACCCTGGCCAGTTCACAGCTGCTGGCCCACCGAGATGACCACAAGCTGGGCCAGGAGGCGCAGCGACTTGTCGACGCCCATAGGCGACACACGGCCACGATGGCAGCAGCGGAGCTGAGTGCAACGCCCGGAGACAGTAGGGGGCCTGAGGCTGCAGCACCAGATTCGCTGACGTCAGCAGCGGCGTTGGCCAGGAGACAAGGAGCGAGCGACATACTCTTCTTTTACCATTGACGTTTCGCCGAGAGGGCACGCAAGTGCATTCCACCGTGCCAGTTCAAGCGCTCGGGAAATGCCAGGACCGGGAGTCGGTAGCAGCTGCGGCTCTCGGCGCGACGAACAAGCTGCTCAACCTGACAGACACGCGATCAGGGAGGGAGTTCCTTGTGGACACAGGCTCCCAGCTGAGTTTCATCACACCTTCCCACGCTGACCGGCTGGCACCTTCCAGTGGACCCCTGGTGTTGGCGGCGAACGGCTCGACGATCAAGACCTTCGGGGAGAAGACCCTCCCCCTGTCTTTTCACGGCTGGGCATTCGAGTGGACTTTCGTCATAGCGGCAGTCAGTTATAACATGTTAGGTGCTGATTTTTTGTGCTCAAATGGTTTATTGGTTGATCTTGCTAATAGACGTCTAGTTAATGCACTGTCTTTCCACTCTATTTCCTGCACAGCCCGGGTGGTCCCACCTACTGCACAGGCCAACGTCACAGCTGCGGGTGGTAAGTTCCAAGCACTACTCTCTCAGTTCCCAGCACTCACAGTCCCAACGTTTTCGTCATCAGTGGCTAAACACGGGGTGGAACATTTTATCACCACCTCCGGCCCTCCCGTTTTTGCAAAAGCTCGGCGCTTGGACTCAGCTAAACTGGCCATAGCGCGCGAGGAATTTGCCAACCTGGAAAAGCTGGGCATCACTAGACGCTCCAACAGCCCCTGGGCTTCACCGCTACACATGGTCCCAAAGGCTGATGGCTCGTGGCGGCCTTGCGGTGATTTCCACAGGTTGAATAACGCTTCAGCACACGACCGCTACCTGATTCCGCACATCCAGGATTTTTCGGTTCATTTAGCGGGGGCGCGCATTTTTTCTAAAATAGATTTGGTGCGCGGCTACCATCAAGTCCCAGTACGCGCTCAGGACATACCCAAAACAGCGGTAAGAACTCCTTTCAGGCTTTTCGAGTTTTTGTGCATGCCATTTGGACTCAAGGGTGCCGCGCAGACTTTCCAGCGCATGATGGATGCAGTTTTACGTGACCTCCCTTTCGTGTTCATCTACTTGGATGACATTTTGGTAGCCAGCATGTCTGAAGACGAACATGAAAGCCACCTCACAGCGGTTTTTCGGAGGCTGGCGGAGCACGGGTTAATAATTAATCCAGCGAAGTGTCAGTTTGGGGTGGCACAAATTGATTTTTTGGGACATCGCGTTTTGCCAGAAGGAGCGATCCCTCTGCCCGATAAAGTATGCGCAATAACAAACTTTCCCCAACCTCAGACGGTCAAAGCATTGCAGGAATTTTTGGGAATGGTTAATTTTTATAACCGTTTCCTCCCTAGCGCAGCGCAGCTCATGCAACCATTGTACGCGGCACTTAAAAAAAAAAAAAACACAAGTAAAATCGAATGGTCTCCGGAACAGGAGCGCGCATTCTCCCAAGTCAAATCAGCCCTGGCAAACGCGGTTTTGTTAGCACACCCGGTGCCAACGGCCCGCATGGCGCTCACCACGGATGCTTCCGATTACTTGTGGGGGCGGTTGTTGAGCAGTTTGTAGCAGGGAGCTGGCAGCCGCTCTCGTTTTTCAGCAAAACCTTGCGCGATAACGAACGAAAATACAGCGCGTTCGACAGGGAGCTTTTGGCCCTGCATTTGGCCATCCGCCATTTCCAGTTCTGGCTGGAGGGGCGCCGTTTCACCGCGTTTGTGGACCACAAGCCGCTAACATTTGCGATGGCCAAGATTTCAGATCCTTGGTCGGGCCGGCAGCAAAGACAGCTGGCCGCGATATCGGAGTTCACCACCGATATTCAGCACGTCGCAGGCAAACACAATATAGTGTCAGACTGTCTTTCGCGTGCAGTAGCAGCCCCAGGCCCCGTGGGGGCAGGCTCGGCAGCCGTGGCCTCGGGCCAGGGTTGTGGTGTGGAAGCGCACGCAGCCCCGGTCCGCGTAGGTTTAGATTATGCAACCATGGCCGCGGAGCAGGTTAGCGACGCGGATGTGCGCACGCTCCAGTCTGGACCAACAGGGTTAAGGCTGGAGCACAGGGTGCAGCAAATAGGTATGCCCCCCCTAATCTGCGACGTCTCCACGGGGCGGCCTCGCCCCGTGGTTCCAACTGCGTGGCGCCGCCGCGTTTTTGACTCAATCTATTCTCTGGCCCACCCGGGGGTCCGCGCATTGATTAAGATGGTGGGGGAGAAATTTGTTTGGCCGGGGTTGCGTAAACAGGTCAAGGAATGGGCAGCAGCCTGCGTAGCGTGTCAGCGAGCCAAAATACACAAGCACACTAGAGCTCCTTTGGAGCCTTTTCACATCCCGGCTAAGCGATTTGATCATGTGCATGTGGACTTGGTGGGTCCTCTCCCGTTGTCGCAGGGGTGCACACACCTTTTGACGATGGTAGACCGCACCACGCGTTGGCCAGAAGTGATTCCTCTGGCGTCAACTACAGCAGAAGAAGTTGCACGAGCATTTTTAACAGCTTGGGTTGCGCGTTTTGGAGTTCCGTCGGACATAACGTCCGACAGGGGTCCCCAATTTGTTTCCGAACTCTGGTCATCGATGGCCCACAGCCTAGGGGTGAAGATTCACCGCACTACTGCGTATAACCCCCAGGCTAACGGTTTGTGCGAACGCTTTCATAGGTCATTGAAAGCAGCCCTCAGAGCGTCTCTTACGGATACAAATTGGGTGGATAAGCTTCCATGGGTTTTATTGGGGTTGCGTTCTGCACCTAAGGAGGATTTGCAGGCCTCTCCAGCTGAATTAGTTTTTGCACAACCCCTCCGTTTGCCAGGAGAATTCCTTCCCAACAATCCTGCGCCAAATTGCCCTCCCAATCAACTGTTACAGAGCGGCACAGGATCAAACACCTTTCCTGGCCCAGTTCATCACAGTTTTCCACGCGTTTTTGTGCTGAAGGCTTTGAAAAATGCGGAGTTTGTTTTTGTTAGACATGCCCAGGTTTGCGGCCGCCTTATGACGGGCCTTTCAGAGTGTTGGAAACAGGGGAGAAGCATTTTTTGCTAGATTTAGGAGGCAGAGAAGAGTTGATTTGCATAAACAGACTCAAACCCGCTTTTGTTCTGGCTGATGAACACGTGCAGTTGGCGAGGGCCTCCCGCTGTGGCAGACCGCCGAGAAGGCATTCTTCGGACCCCCCACAGAGATGTGCTAACAGTTCTGATCCACAGGTGCAGGAGGACGCTGCTGAAGGAACAATGCCGACTTACAGCAGATATGGCAGGAGGTTAAGACCTAAACAATTGGTGGATTGATTTTTGATATGTGGTTATGTTTTCTGTCATTCATTTCTGATGATGTTTTGTCCCTTAGTAGACGTTTGAGGGGGGGGGGGTGTTATGTGGAACATATGTTGGGTTCATATTTCCCACAAATGTATTGCTGTATGTGTATTGGGTGCTTCACGTCTCGCGGGACAAAGAAGGTCTGGATCGGCAGAGATCTGCAGGAGATAACGAGGAGGTGTGAGATTTGGCCTTTTGTCTCAGAGAAGATGCCCCAGAAGGATTTCCGGATCATTGAAGAATGAGAGACAATGGTGACAGATCAAAGAGTTGCATTGTGACTGGGATTAAGTACATGTGACTGTATGTTTGCTAAAGCACCCTGTGACTTAGGTTTCAATGCTCCAGGAGTATAAAAGTGTGATGTTACATTGATCAGCCTCTTTTCTTGTTGAGAGGATGATGAGCATGTGTTCTGACAATAAAGCTGAACCTGACAAATAAACTCAGTCTCATCCTTGAGCACATCCTCTACACCATGTTATTTGTCATTTTCTACTGTTTAAATATATTTCCATGTATATAGGATTATGATCTGATATTTCTGCCCCTCCAATCCGACAGTTTCTCACCCTGTGTCTGTCACCTTCATTCATAAGGAAGTAATCTATTCTAGAGTGTACTTTATGGACTGCTGAATAATGTGTTTAGTCTTTTTCGAGTGGGTGTAGGTCCCTCCATATGTCTACCATACCCATTTCTGCCAGTGAAGTTCTTATGAACTTTGTTATATGTTTTTTTTTGTCTTCTTAACACTTGTTGTATCAACTTCATGATCCATGACAGCATTTAAGTCTCCTCCACAAATCAGGACTCCTTCACTGTGTGTTGCTATGAGATCAAACAGATGTTGAAAAAAACCCTTGTCACTTTCTGGTGGAGCATAGATGTTCACTAATGTGATCTGCATACCATCTATTCTTCCCTTTACTATTACATATCTGCCTTCTTTATCCTGGATTTCTTGTTCACATTCAAATTGTATTTTATTTGAAATTAGTAACATAACCCCCCTTTTAGTTCCTCCCTTAAATAAACTGTAGTAGGAGTTCTTATAGCCAAATATCTCTCTCTTCTGTCTTGTTGAAATGTGTCTCTTGCATAAATATAATTTCGGCTTTTTCCTTCTTGAATTTTCTTATTATTCTTTCCCTTTTAACAGGTGAGTTCAGACCATTCACGTTTAATGTCATTATCTTAAGATTTTTAACCATATTCATGTTTTTCCATTTTTTTAACTTGTGCTCCTAACCCCTTTAACAACAAAACTAACACATATATGTACAAAAGCACATTAACGAATCTCGACCTCTGCACTTTGGGCCTTTCTTCTGCCCATTGGTCCCTGTTGGAGGGTGGAGGGAATGTCCTCACCAAGTGAGGGGCCCTCCCTAGACCTCTAGTTACTATCCGAGTAATAGTCATTAGTCTAGAAATGTCCAACAAAAATCACTTTAACCTCTCCTAGCCGTTTGTTTCTATTTTACCTTGTCTTCTTGGCCTTCATTTCTTCTGTGCCCTTCTTAATCTTTGTTATAATCTAGGTTTTCCGTTGAAAGCCTTGCAGTTTTTCTTGGGCTCGGTGCGCCACGTCCGTCTCCCGCCCCCTGCCGCTCACTCGCCTCCACTCTGGTCGTCTCGGTGTGCTCCGTGCCGCCACTGCTCCAGCCGCTTCCTCGGGTACGCTCACCACAAAGCCTCGCTCCGTCATGTCCCGCGCTGCCTCTCTGGCCGTGTTGTAGGTTTTCACGCCGTCATCCCAATGAATTCTCATCTTCGTTAGTGGCGTTTGGAATCTAATTTTTTTTCTCTTTCAGCATTTTTTTAATGTTGGCATATTTCTTTCGCTGCTGCACAATTTCTGACGGGTAGTCATGGTCAAAGAATATCTGTTTGTCGCCAACTCGTATCTTTTTTTTCCATGCTTGTGTCAGGATTCTTTCCTTTAAAAGTTTACCACAACTGACCTGGGTGTAGAGTTTGGGTTCGGGTTCTGTGCCAAGGCTCTGTGCGCATGTTGGATCTGCAAGTCTGTTTCATTGGGCAGCTCAAGCTCTTTTTTTTAAAGAATTGATCTATGAATTTCATCATCGAGTTGCCTTCAGTGCCCTCCGGAATCCCGAAGATGCGTATATTGCTCCGCCTGGACCTGCTCTCCAGGTCGGTTATTTTTTCCTGCATCTTCTGTGTTTGTGCCATCAGGGTCTGTAGCAGCTCGCTTGCCTCTGTCTTCCAGTCTTCCAACTCTGATATTCGAGCCTGTGCTTCTACCATAGACGCCTGTTGAGTGCGCAGCTCCTCCATGTTTTCTGCTAGCTTGTGGTCCATTTCTTTTCGGAGACCCATAATTTCCTCCTTCATCTCTTTTTTCAGTTCTTCCTTAAGAGCCATTAAATCCTGTTGGAGTTGTCGCTTGAGGTCTTTTATGTCCTTACTTATATTGGCGAAGTCAGTGTTCATAACATAAAGGTTGGCGTCTTCCATTTTCTTTGAAGTCACCTCGTTTTTGTTGGCCTCGTGTTCAGCGATTTCTCCAGTGTTGCTGAAGAGGGATTCTTTAGTTTTACCCTGCTTTTGTCCGTGTGCCCAGCTTCTTTGTATTTTCATCCCATGGTTTATTGACCTATTTATGTCGAGTTGGCCATTTACCAAAGATTTTTAATCCGACTAGGGAGAGCTCTCTATTTAAGCATTATGCCTCTCCGCCATCTTCCCGGAAGTCTCCATATATGTGTTCTTAAGCTAATGAAGTTTCATTAAATGGAGAAACACGACACACAATAATAAGAGTTAATCCAAAATAAATGATAAGAAATATGATTATTATTAAAAATTATTAAGTAATTTACTTGAGTATATTCTCACTATTCTTTATTCCAAGTGACATTGTTGTCTTTTATTTTCTCACTCAAAATAATGCAAATTCATATTTCAGAAGTTTTCAACTTTGTGTACTTTTACCTGTGTGAAAATATTTTACCAATGTGGATTCAAGATTTTTTTTAACATAAATCATAAACATAAAACAACCTGAATGAAGTGAAATGATGGACATTTCTCAGTTAAAAATAAAGGAAATAAAAATGTCCCCCTCCCATAAAGGTAAAAAATTCAATCGTTCACATCAAACCAAAATAAAATGTCATAATTCTCTTTTTGACTGATTCCTTTTCCTTGTCAGGGCAAATTAATGATGTGAAATTATTGGTTTATTGATGATATTTATGGTCAGATCTGTCTGTAAAGATGTGATATTTGACCTTCTTTACTGTAATGTTAAATATAGTTTATGGGGAGGTAAATCTAGTCAAAATGAAATAATGATAAATTGTAGCAGTTTGTTTATGGTGTCTTTAGAGGACAGCAGCCATGTCCAGTGTCCATGTCCCTGTGTGTCCCTCATCAGAACTCTCTGCTGTCTCCCACATGTGCTCCATGATTGAAGTTGTGATTGGCTTTGATCTGAAGCTGAATCCAGTGTCTGCAGTGAACTTTGTGCTGCACTGATGAGTAGTTTAGTGATCAGAGTCCATGGAGTTTCAGCATCACTGAATGCTGCTGCTGACTGTGTCAATGTGTGTCTGTGCTGCTTGTTGCTGCTGTCAAATTTCAGATGAACAGCCCGTGAAGCCCGTGGTGAGCGCGTACCTGGCGGCGTCCGCAGTGAGCCCGGAGGAGAGCGTCTCCCTGCTGTGTCTGGCCTCAGCCATGTTTCCTCCTCTGGTCCGCTTCTCCTGGAAAAGACAGAAGGAGGACGGTGAGCTGGAGGAGCTGCTCCCTGCTGAGGGAGAGCAGCTGGAGATCAGAGAGTCGGGACGCACCGCCTCCATCCTGATGATCCACCAGAAAGATCACAGCACAGAGAAATACCGCTGCTACGTCAAGCATGAGGGGGGAACCGTGGAGGCCCACACACAACAAGGAACAACAGGGTTGCCAGGTCTGAGAGACTAACAAGTGATTCTTTATGTGACAATCAGAGCAAAACACGACATCTGACTCCCTAAAAACAAGCAAGTGAAGCGCTAAGAGGAAAGATCTGATGATTTTAGGACCTTTTTTCTGGAAAACCTCCTAAGCTGAAAGTCAATAATACCATCGTCTAATAATGTACAGGTGGTAATTCTACAAACTAGTCTTCCTAAAGTCATATTATAGAGTTTTATTATTTGTTTATTTAACCTTTATTTAACCAGGTTAGTCGCACTGAGATAAGTGATATCTTTTACAAGGGAGACCTGACCAAGACAGCAGCAACTCAGTTACAGTATTAAAAACTAGAAAAGCACTCGGAGAGCGCAGACCTCCGCCAAGCGCCACAATTCCCCCCATACAGTGTTTGTGTGTACGTTTTCAGATTCCTTGAGCATGTAAACATATGACTAGCAATTGGATTCACAATGATTATTTGTTTATTTGACAGGGACAGTGCAATAAACACACAATTAATCAATGACAATCAATCTGATAGTGATAGGATTAGTGGTTCAGTAGTAAAAGCATTGCCTCCTTGGCGGAGGTAATAAACTGAAGTGTTGCTGTTGTGTCCATCTCCTCCACTGACGGATGCAAATTTGGTAGACAGGTTGGCGTGGGTTTTATATTATATTGTAACGTGCTGCTCGACATGGCGACGTCCCACCGGGAGGTTCGAACTCACGCCTCCCGCTCCAGAGTCCCGCACTCTATCTGTGTCGCCAATAGGGTCAACCCACTTGGCAAGCCAAGTAGGGTGCTCATATTGAGTTCGCTACAATATTATTTTTTTGGGGGTTGCGCTCTGCGGCAAACGAGAATTTAGAAGCTTCGCCGGCAGAGAGCTCGTTTTTGCGCAGCGCCTATGGCTGGCCGGTGAATTTCTGCCAAATGCGCTATGGGTGGGCAATATAAGCTGCGGCTTCAGCCATCACCCATTTCGGATAACTCACGTGGAATTGTGTAGTAGAAGGAGTCTTTGTCTAATTTGACCTTGTTGTTATATTATACAGTTTCTTTAACCTGTACTGTATTATCCGAAATAAATAAATTCATTCATTCATTCATTCATTCAATGCGCAGCTCCTATGGCTGGCCGGGGAATTTCTGCCAAAGAATCCGTCGGCGGACAGCTGCCCGTGTGAGGTTTTGCAGTTGCACGCTGGCGGGCCCAGGCCAGCAGTGTTTTCCGCGTCCTTTTGTGCCTAAAACGTTGAAGAACGCAGAGTTTGTGTTGCAGACACTACGACCAGCGCCCTCCATTGCGCCTGCGCACATGTTGAAAATGGCTGTATGTCACAGTGTTGAATGAAAAATGCTTTAAAAAATTCCTGTATCCAGACGGTGAACCGGATCACCCCCAAAATTTAATCAGATCTTCCTTGTACCATTTCCAACAACGCCTGAAAGTTTCATGGAAATCCGTCCAAGATTTTTTGAGTTATCTTGCTAACCAACAGACAAACAGACAGACAGACAGACAAACAAACACACAGACAAACGCCGGCAAAAACATAACCTCCTCCTGGCCTTTTCGGCCTGGCGGAGGTAATAAAAAGACAGACAATAAATAAATTAGCTATAAAACATACTCGTATAAAACACTTGAACACAAAGCCTGGACTCCACTGATTTCTCTAGAGTTTAAATTCAGTCAAAGGTGGGAGGTTTTGTAGATGGAGCTCAGAGTTTATCAAGTTCCTGCATCAGGAGCTGAAAACCTAAAAGCATTCTTTCCCAATTCTATTCTTATTTTTAACTTGGCGTTAGCCCAGCTTTAACTTAGGCTACTGAGATGAATTCTGAACAACTTAGCTCAGCACTCAGAAAGCTTTACAAACTGAGCACAACATTCACCGTGTATTTCCAACCGTCAGTAAATTTTAAGCATGCTGACAATTTTCCAAGAACACAACTTTTGCCAGCATTTGCCAACAAACACCAGCAATCAGTAACTTTTGCCAGCAGAGCCAGACGTTTGCCAAAACGCCAGTAAAAGTCAGTCCAAACATTACAGTGTGAATCCACCTTTAGATCAAGTGATCAACAGTGTAACGGCTTTTGAAAGATCTAAAAACAAAGAAAAACAGCATTGATTGCTGTCAAGAGCCTCTGTTTGATCATTTATGACCTTCAAGGCAGCAGTAGTAGTGCTTTGATTTTTACAGAAACCTGATTGAAATGGTGACAGAACCGAGTTGGTAGAAAGATGTTCTTTCACTTGTTCACTGACCAAAGATTCCAGCACTTTTGCCAGAACAGAGAGTTCAGAGACAGGTCTATAGTTATTTAAAATAGCTGGATTCCACCCCCCCCCCCTTCCAATCCTGCTTCAAGAGGGGGATAACAAAAGCAGATCTCCATCCCTGGGGATTTCATTTAATGACAGTCAGGTTAAAATGGGACACAATGGGCCAGCTATGAAATCAGATGTTAATTTTAAAAAGAGTGGCTCAGAGTTTTCTGGACCAGCTGCTTTTCTAGGATGAAGTTATTTTTGGGCGTTTTTGACCTCTGATATCTTAAAAAGAATTAGGTTAAAAACTTGTGAATTTTCAATGGGCCAGTCAGTAGTTAAAGGTGTTTCCGTCAAGTTCTCTCTGTGAAACTAGAAACCAGAAGAAATAAAATGATGATTAAAACAATTTAACATTATTTTCCTCCCAGTTACACTGTGACCATTAACAAGTATCCAGGGTTGAAGGTTAATTGGTTAATTAGGTAATAAGGTTAATTCAGCTTTTTCATTAATGTCATGTGTTGATTAGAAAGAATTCAGATGGTTTAGTCTAAGATCAGCTGCTGCCTCCTTCCACACACACTAAACATCCACTTGGTGTCTCTGATCAGAGTCTTGAAGCGTTCACGTGCTGCTGAATGTGTGTCTTCATGTTCAGTGCAGATCTGTGAGCTGATTTTCTGTCTGTGTCTCAGTGTCCTTCCAGTACGAGGTCAGAGTGAAGCTCTTCTGTCTGCTCTACACAGTGCTGATAGTGAAGAGTCTGGTGTACTGCTGTGGACTCTCTCTGATGGTGATGATGATCAACACCAACAATGCACATCATCACTGACTCTCTCCTCTTTTTAGCACCACCACATCTCACAGCTTCATCTCACCTCATGGATCATCAGAAATATTGCTCCTGAAATCTTTGGATTCTTCTAAAAGTCCTTTGTTTTATGGACATTTTTTTTTTCAGTTTTCATCCTAAAACAATTTCCAGTGTACACAATAATGCAAGTACCTGAAGATCAGAAGTGTTTGTTTTGCAGACTTATCTTTGATTGTCTATCAGTTCATCATGTTTAATTGTGATTTTTTTTTTCAATATTATTGTTAATCATGCATTCAATAATTGCAGTAAGGCTTGTTTTGTTATCAGAGTGGTCAAGGTTGGTAAACTTTGTTTCTTTATCAAACTCAATAAACATTTTAATGTACTACCTGTGTTTACTTTATAGTAAATAATCAACATGTTGGTACAGTTATCTTCAGAGGCCTTAGTTGAAAATGTCTCTGTCACCTGCACAGGAAGACAAAACTGTCACCAAACATCTGAACAACATCAACAAAGCTGATAAATTCAGTCAAACTGAATAAAAATCTGTTCTGTTTATCTCCCTCTCCGCTGATGACACTGTTGTTTCCACAGATGAGCAAACAGCAGAAACTACAGTATAACTGATATAAAAATGATCATACAGCAAAACTGAAACATTTATTCAGGACGCATTTGGCTTTATAATCACAAAAACACAAGTCTAACACCAGTGAGACAAAATCTAAAAATGTGTGTAATTTAATAGTGTATAATTGTGGAGCAACAATGCTCCACACTTTGTGTTTATATATTTACATATTTAGTCTATCTAGCTACAATGCTCCGCACTGTGTGTGTTTATATATTCACATATTCATTCCATCTAGCTACAATGCTCCGCACTGTGTGTTTATATATTTATATATTTATTCCATCTAGCTACAATGCTCCGTACTGTGTGTCTCTCTCTATATATATATTTATATTTGTCATCGGGATGTGGGATGTTGTCATCGGTCTGGGCTGATGACAACATCCCACAACAATGGAGAGACGCCACAATTGTCACCATTTATAAAAACAAGGGTGACAAGGCTGTCTGCGGCAACAGCAGGGGTATTTCGCTTCTTGCTGTTGCTGGTAAGGTCCTGGCGAAGGTGATGCTTCATAGGCTGATCAACAACATCACAGAATCAGTGCTGCCTGAATCGCAATGCGGTTTCAGGAAGGGCAGGAGCTCGGTGGACATGATTTTCACAGCTCGGCAGCTGCAGGAGAAATGTCGGGATCAACACCAAGACCTGTTCATGGCCTTTGTCGATCTCTCCAAAGCTTTTGACACTGTCCATAGAGAACTCCTATGGGAAGTTCTTCTTAAGTTTGGCTGCCCCAGCAAGTTTGTCAATATCCTCCGCCAATTTCATGATGGTATGACTGCTCGGGTGACTATAGGAGGACAGGAATCTCCTTCCTTCCCCGTTTGTGCAGGGGTTAGGCAGGGGTGTGTATTAGCACCAGTACTTTTTAACATCTTCCTGCTCTGTGTCACCCAGCTTCTCCACAAGGAGATTGAGGACAGCAGCGGTGTAACAGTGGACTTCCGTCTAGATGACAACCTTTTTAATATAAGGAGGCTCCAGGCAACCACCAAACTGCAAAGGGTGAGAGTCATTGAGCTACAGTATGCAGATGACTGTGCTCTGGTATCTCATAGCCCACAAGATCCCCAGTCTGTTCTTACTGCTGCAGTGAGAGCATACAGCAGGATGGGACTGACGGTGAACACCATCAAAACAGAGGTTGTCTGCCAATGGAGCACCAATATCCCATCTACTCTACCTACCTTCACTGTTGCTGGTGAACAGCTGTCTGTTGTTCCATCTTTCAAGTACCTGGGGAGCATCCTCTCTGTAGATAACACCATTGACAGTGAGGTCCAGAACAGGATCAGGCAGGCATCAGCTTCTTTTGGGAGACTCCGGCGTCGGGTCTTCCAGAACAAGAACCTCCATCTCCAAACGAAGATCTCTGTTTACCAGGCAGTCTGTGTCACTACTCTCCTCTACAGCTGTGAATCCTGGGTGACTTACAGCCGCCACATTAGGGATCTAGAACAGTTCCACATACGCTGCCTTCAGCGCATCCTGGGAATCACCTGGCGTGACCATGTGCCTCATTCTGAGATACTCTTTAACACCAGCTGTAGGAGTATTGAGGCAACGATCACCCAGCACCAGCTACGCTGGCTGGGACATGTGGTGAGGATGCCCCCAAACCGCCTGCCTCGCAGGGTGTTATATAGCCAGCTACACCATGGTCGACACTCTGCTGGAGGGCAGAAGAAGCGCTACAAGGACCAGCTAAAGATGGCCTTAAAGAAGTGCAGGATCAGACCTGAGGCTCTGGAGGAGGCTGCTGCTGACCGGAACACCTGGCGACAGCAGTGCCTTGTGGGGACCCGTATGATGGAGGAGGACAGAACAGCCAGGAGACAGGAGAGAAGACTGAGGAGGAATGCACCTGCATCCCCTGCTGCCACTACCACAACTTTTACATGCCCTACCTGCAACAGGACATGTGGGTCCAGGATAGGACTACATAGCCATCAAAGGACTCATCGATAGAAGTGGACGTCATCATCAGACTCGATGGCCAACCGCAAGCAAGCATATATTTATATTTATATGTACATACGTATACTCGCTGCTCTTGTTGTTCTCTTGCCTTCTGATTGTTGCTCTAAGTGTTGCTATCCCTGTGCTGTTGCAATCCTGGAATTTCCCCATTGTGGGACAAATAAAGGCTGATCTTATCTTATCTAATTTAAAGTAAATGACATACTATCACAATGCACAATACCGTTATTAGCAATATACTGTATATCACAGATGTGCAAAAATAAAAAGATCCAGATTTGAGGAAAAATGCTTCAAATTCTAATACCTGAAAATAGTTTAAATATTTAATAGTGTAAAATAAATAAATTTCTTCACTAAATACAATATAAGATTAAAAACAAGATTGTTAAAATATGGAAATTGATTAACAATTTAAACGGCAAAGATGAAACAACTAAAGACAGAATTAAGACTCGCATAAAACAGATTATAATGAAGTTTTATTGGTTTCTGCAGTAATATTAATGATGTAACAATTATTGCTGTAATAATGTGATCAGTCTCATTCCTAAGACATCAGCTGCTTTCTCCTGCTTTACCCATTTTAAAGATTTAAAACATCATTTAAACTGTCCATCCATCCATCCATCTTCTATCGCTTTTCCAGAGGTCCGGGTCGTGGAGGCAGCAGTTCAAGCAGAGAAGCCCAGACTTCCCTCTCTCCAGCCACCTGCTCCAGCTCTTCAGAGAGGATACCAAGGCGTTCCCAGACCAGCTGAGAGACAGTCTCTCCAGTGAGTCCAGGGTCTGCCCCGGGGTCTCCTCCCAGTGGGACGTGCCCGAAAAACCTCAAGTGGGAGGCATCCAGGAGGCATCCTGATCAGATGCCCATACCACCTCAACTGGCTCCTTTAAATGTGGAGGAGCAGCAATTCTACTCTGAGCCTCTCCCAGATGACTGAACTCCTCAACTTATCTCTGAGGGTGAGTCCAGCAATCCTACGGAGAAAGCTCATTTCAGCCGCTTGTATCCGCGATCTCGTTCTTTCGGTCATTACCGAAAGCTCGTGAACATAGGTGAGAGTTGGAACGTAGATTGACTGGTAAATTGACAGCTTTTCCTTAGAACTCAGCTCCCTCCTCACCATAACAGACCGGTACAACGTCCGCATCACTGCAGATGCTGCTCCAATCCGTCTGTCAATCTCTCACTCCATTCTCCCCTCACTCGTGAATAAGACCCCAAGATACTTAAACTCCTCCACTTGGGGCAGGAGCTTGTCCCCAACCCGGAGAGGACAATCCACCTTTTTCCGGCTGAGGACCATGGACTCGGACTTGGAGGTGCTGATTCTCATCCCAGCCGCTTCACACTCAGCGGCAAATCATCTCAGCAAGAACTGTAGGACATTGCTGGATGAAGCCAACAGGACAACATCATCTGCAAACAACAGAGATGAGATCCTGTGGTCACCAAGCATGACACCCTCCATTCCCTGGCTGCACCTAGAAATCCTGTCCATAAAAATTATGAACAGGATTGGTGACAAAGGGAAGCCTTGGCGGAGTCCAACTCTCACTGGGAATGAGTCCGACCGAGTGTTGGCAATACAAACCAAACTCTCACAACGGTGGTACAGAGACCGAATAACTCGTAACAACAAGCCCGATACCCCATACTCCCAAAGAACCCCCCACAAAAAACCACGAACCAAATGCCTTCTTCAAGTCCACAAAACACATGTAAGCTGGTTGGGCAAACTCCCACGAACCCTTGAGAATTCTCGAGAGGGTAAAGAGCTGGTCCGATGTGCCACGGCCAGGATGAAAACCACATTGCTCCTCCTGAATCTGAGGTTCGACCAACGGCCGGACTCTCCTCTCCAGTACCTTGGCATAGACCTTCCCAGGGAGGCTGAGAAGTGTGATCCCTCTAAAGTTGGAGCACACCCTCCGGTCCCCTTTTTTGAAGAGAGGAACCACCACCCCGGTTTGCCATGCCAAAGGCACTGCCCCCGACCTCCACGCAATGTTGCAGAGGCGTGTCAACCATGACAGCCCTACAACATCCATGGCTTTGAGGTACTCAGGGCAAATCTCGTCCATTCCCAGGACCCTGCCACCAAGGAGATTTTTAACCACCTTGGCGACCTCAGCCCCTGTGATAGGCGAGTCCTCCCCCTCGCCCACAAGCCCTGCTTCCTCTGTGGAAGGCATATCAGTGGGATTGAGGAGATCCTCAAAGTATTCCTTCCACCGCCCGATGATATTCCCAGTCGAAGTCAACAGCGCCCCATCCGCACCATACACAGTGTGGACAGGGAGCTGCTTGCCCATCCTGAGCCACCGGACAGTTTGCCAGAATCTCTTCAAGGCGAACCGAAAGTCTTGTTCCATGGCCTCACCGATCTCCTCCCATACCTGGGTTTTTGCTTCAGCAACCACCTGAGCTGCACACCACTTGGCCTACCAGTACACCTCAGCTGCTTCGGGAGTCCCACAAGCCAACCAAACCTGATAGGACTCCTTCTTTAGCCTAATGGCCCCCCTCACCACTGATGTCCACCACTTGGTTCGGGGGTTGCCACCATGAGATGCACCGACTACCTTGCGGCCACAGCTCTGGGCCACCGCTTCAACAGTAGAGGTGGAGAATATGGCCCATTCAGACTCCATGTCTCCAGACTCCCTCGGAATGTGGTTGAAGTTCTTCCGGAGGTGGAAGTTGAAGATCTCCCCGACAGGGGCCTCAGCCAGACATTCCCAGCACATCCTCACTATACGTTTGGGTCTACCAGGTCTGAATGGCATCCTCCCCTGCCATCGGATCCAACTCACCACCAGGTGGTGATCATTTGACAGCTCTGTACCTCTCTTTACCCGAGTGTCAAAGACATACGGTCGCAGGTCTGATGACACGATAACACAATCAATCATCGACCTGCGACCTAGAGTGTCCTGGTGCCAGGTGCATATATGGACACCCTTATGCTTGAACATAATGTTCGTTATGACAAACTGTGGTTAGCACAGAAGTCCAATAAACTGAACACCACTCGGGTTCAGATCGGGCAGGCCGTTCCTCCACAATCACCCCCCTCCAGGTTTCACTGTCGTTTCCCACGTGCGCATTGAAGTCCCCCAGTAGGACTCCAAGAGGAGCACCCTCCAGCACCCCAGTCAGAGACTCCAAAAAGTGTGGTTACTCTGAAACATCATTTGGTGCATAGGCACAAATGATGGTCAGGACCAGTTTCCCAACCCGAAGGCACAGGGAAGCAACCCTTTCATCCACTGAAAAACTCCAATATAGAGGCAGCAAGGTGGGGGGATACAAAAATACCCATCCCTGCTCATCGCCTCTCGCCCGGGGAAATTCCAGAAAAGGCCAAGCTCCAGCCCCTGTCCAGGAGACTGGTTCCAGAACCGGAGCTGTTTGTTGAGGTGAAGCCGACTATATCTAGCTGGTATATCTCAACCTCGTACACCAGCTCAGGCTCCTGTGGTGACATTCCACGTACCAAAAGCCAGTATAGAAAGCCTGGGATCAGACCGCCATGGTCTCTGCCTTTGACCGCCACCTAATCCACAGAGCACCGGACCCCCATGATTCCTCCTGCAGGTGGTGAGCCCACTGGAGGGCGGACCCATGTAACTCCTTGGGCTGAGCCCGGCTGGGTCCTATGGGTGGAAACCCGGCCACCAGACGTTACATTTAAACTGTATGCAAATATAAAACATGTTTTTAATAGAATCTGTTTTACTGCTATTTAAAGTATTTTTTCAAATTGTTTTGCATGTTTCTTTTTTATTGTTAACTGCTCTAATCCAGTTTAACCTAAATTTGTTTTCTCCGTAGGAGTTGTGACTGTAAAAGAAGCCCTCATTAACATATTTTAACAGCAGAATATTCAGATATTCAGAGTCCATCTTTGATTTTCCACTAATGAGAACTAAGCAGTCTCTAGAATTCACTTTGTGCTGGTGGACGTCCCTGAATCCTGAACACTGGACCTCTCTGAACAGCAATATTGTCTATGAGAGCAAAACAGAGTTCAATCTTCCAAACCAGCTTCATGCTGGGATAAAGAGCAGCACACACTGACCCCTGTCAATGACACACAAAGAGAAATAAAACTTTATTAACAAAACAAAGTGATGACAACTCTTTAACTTCAGCTCTGAATCAAAAGGAGAGAAGGGACTGGCATGTTGGTTTTAGAGCAGAGAAACTAAAGCAGCGCTAGTTTCTCTCACTAGTTTGTCTTCTGTCACATTAATGCAGGGGGTTTAACAACCTGCGGCTCCAGAGCTATATGAACCTCTGTTACCCACAGCCAGTGGCTCCATCTGGCTTTGACAAAAAACTGAAATAATTCACACATCTAGGAGGGAAACAAGCTGCATATTTAGGAGAAATAATAAATGGTAAATTGATGAAGAAGAATTAGCATTTTTTTTTTATTTCAATATATGAAAAAAATAAAAGAAACAAGAAACAACAACACAGAAAATGTGAAAAATTACATGAAAATTTGTGAACATGAACAAAAACTCATTTTCACAGTTGAAAGTTAAAGAAAATGTAAATTCATTAAAAACCATCAAAAATAACCAAAACATTTAAACTTTACTAGATTAAAGGAAAGCAAAATAAGTTTGAAAATGTAACAAAAAATTCAACTTTGCATAAAAACTATTTGGTTTTGACAAAGAAAACTTTCTTAATCATGAATAAAATCTAATTATTGGTCTAAAGCTGCAACTATTTTTGAGAATAAAACGTCTTCTGAGAATCAAAATTCACCAGATCAAAGTTGTTCATGTTACACAAAATAAAACAAATTTAGCAGGAAAAGTTCAAAGTTTCCATGAAAAGTCTATTTGTGAGAGAAAAGTTCCATATTTCAGTGAAAAACTCTCTAATGTTGACAGAGCAGTTTCTTCTTCTAACTCGGCTGCTTTATTTGAATGTTTTAATGCTCTGTTGCTTCATGCAGATATTTTGGTCCAAACTGCTCTAAGTGTCTTTTCCTGTAGTCCAGGTTTCTGACTCCTTTAATCCCGAATAAATAAGGAGGTTTGATTGTTTGTGTGGAAGTCCATGATTTTCAGCTGCAATTTCATTTCCTTTAAACCAGACTACAAGGATGAAACTTTTGAAAGAGAATGGAAGACTTTCAGTGCATGTAGACAGTTTTATCCTGTTTTCAGTCTGTGGATGTGAGCAAGATGAGGAGTTTCTTCTTCATGTGTGTCTGCAGCCAAACCTGGTGGAATTCAGCTGTGGGAAGGAGCTCAGTCACTGTTGGAGACTCTGTGGAGACTGGACCATCTTCTCCTGTGGGCTACAGAAGATCACTGAAGTCAGAAGAACGCTGCATTTATGGGCAGAAAGGAGAAGATTGAGGAGGAAGACAACAGCTGATTAGAAAAACAAATGACAAATTCTGAAGAATCAGTTAAGATGCAAGTAAGAAAAAAGACCAACAATTTTTTTTTATCAAATTTTGACAAATTTACAATAAAACTGTCAAATTTAGCCATAAATCTATCACAAACTGAAATGGGGAAAAAGTGAATTTCAGGGTTTAAAGCACAAATATTTGAGAAAAGTTGAAGCTTTTTGATTGAATAAGTTGTAATTTATGAAATAAATGATTTTTTTTAAATAAATGAGTTTGAAACACATATAAAACCAGAAAATTGCAAGAAAACATCAACAAACTTACAAAGATAAAATCACAAATTTTCCTGAAAAAATTGCAAAATTCAAACAAAAAATAAATATTAAAAACTATCAAATTCTGTCTGAAAGATCTGGTAAACAAGGAAATGAAGCTGCAAATTTATATGAAAAATGACTGAAAATGTCCACAAATTGATAATAAGTCACAGATTAACAGTCAGTCTGTCACACATTTAGAAAAACAAATTGTTAAATAAGGTAGAAAATATCATCAGAAACATTTTTAGAATTTGTTTACAAAGTCATGATATTTGAACAAAAAACAGACTATTAATATGTGGCAAAAAATCAAATAAAAAAAGAATATTCACTCCATTTAAACATTTTTTAACATAATTGTTCCTCATGAAATTGTGATTCTTTTTTTCCAGTTTGAAAGTCTTTTTTTTTCTTTTAAATTATCAATTTTTTGTAATAATTTTGAAAATTTTTCATGAATTTGCTATTTTGTTCTCATGAAGTTGCAGCTTTTTGGTTAAAATTATGACTTTTTTCTTTTAAATTTGTAACACTCTTCTTTAAACTTTGTTTCCTTTTTCTTGTAAAGTTTTAACTTTTTCCTCATAAATGTGTAACTCTTTTCTGTTAAATTCCTTACATTTGTTGATACATTTTCTTGTAAATTTGCTGTTTGCTCATCTGTGGAAACAACAGTGTCGTCAGCATAGAGTGAAATAAAGACAATAGATTTATGTTAAAAGTTTATGACTTTATCAGCTTTGTTTATGTGTTTATATTTGTGAATCTAGACAATGAGCCAAGTTTATTTTTTAACATCTTTGTAGAGAACACAAAGACAGTCCTGCAGACACGTGGAGCCCCCAGAGATCTAGACGTGTCCCTGTGTAAAGTGGTGACTGGTTTATCATTAACGTGTCTCCACAGAAGGCTGATGGTGTCTTCTTGTGTTTCCGCTGATCTCTCACCTCTGAGCTCACACTGCAGCTGTTTCTCTCACTGATTAAAAGCTCTGATGAGATGCTGAGAGCTGAAACCAGACTGGAGCTGCGGCAGTAAAACGTTGAAGCAGTGCTGCTGTGTTCTTGTTCAAGTGAAAAACCACAGCTAACGGCAGAGCAGCAACAGCCGTCTGCTGCAGGAGAGGAAGGAAGCGGCTCTGAGATGAGGACAGATTGACATGTGAACAGGGCTCAGACTAACTCAGAGAATTGAAACAGTTCTCACATCATTCATGGAGCTGCAGATATCAAAGATGGTGTTGGGTTTTCTGTGAAGAATCATGAGGATGTTTTTGATGCAGCCATAGCAACCGTTGGCCTGAGGTGTAAAACAGATATGACAGGACTGAACTTCATAAATCCAGTGAAGTACTATGAAATTACTGTGTACTTCTGCTGGTACATATTTTCAGTGTTTGACAGGTTCGGTGCGATCAGCTGATCTTTATGTAGAAGAAACCAGAAAATCCTGATCTGCTTACTGGTGTTAATGTTTCAGCACCATATCATCACCATGTAGCAGTTTCCATGCTTCAGGCAAGTTTGTTCAACTACTCTGATGTGTAAATACCCTGAAATTTCAAGGAATTTCTCAATTCTACTGTATTGATTACCCCCAAAGTACCCAGAGTTCCCTGGTTTCCAGGCTGCATTCTTCAGCACCGTTGCTCAGTCATAATTAGACTCTGACAGTAACCAGGACTTACAGCTTTCTATTGTCCTGTTCATCCTTCAGTTCATCTATAATCTCTTGGATATTACAAATGAACAATGTGACTGAAGAATGCAGCCAGGAACTAATGAAGTAACATTTTTTCTTCTTTATCAAAAACTGTGGAGCTCTAAATGAGGCTTAGGTTGTTTTTCAGTGGCCTCCTGAAAATAGACTGCTGTTTGCCCAAAGTTGCTTTTAACCCACAGACTTTCTCTGCCCACACTGAGCTGCCCGGTGGGTAGTTAGCATTGTAGCGTTCATTTTTTAAAATTTGATTTAACCTTTATTTATACCAGGTTGTTCTATTTAGAGGCAACCTCTCTTTTTCAAGGACGCCCTGTTCACACTCACACAGTTCCACACTCACACCAGGAAGCTGCCCAGTCCAACCCCAGACTGACCTGTGGCCACTGAGCAGCTCCACTGGAGCAGTTGGGCTTAAGGGCCTTGCTCAAGGGCACCACAGTGTGGTTGAGGAGGGTGGGGCAAACACTGCTATGTTATCTGTCCCACCCAGATCTGATCCTGCCGGTCCAGGAATCAAACCCACGACCCTCCGCTCACCAGTCCACATCCCTAACTATGAGGCCACCACTGCCCACATACTGCCACATACTGAAGTGTTTTCCACGTTGTGCCACTTTTCCGTTGTCACAGTCGCCCCGCAAATGAGTCACACACATTTTTCTTTCACTGTAGTAAAACAGAACTCTTCTTCCTGTTCACTATGAAGATTTAAAGTTTTCTTTCTTTTTTCTGCCATGTTTTTGGAGGTAGAATCCACATTCAACTCCTCATTGTCGCTCGCTAGCTTATCTCACCAAATGCTGAAATTTGTCATGAGCACAATACTGAGCTTTGAGCCAGAATAAAGCAGAGTATATGGATATTAAACATTTTTATTTTTAATTGTTTTTATATTGTCATTTTAAAATCTACATCGTTGCAAATGTGATTCAACAATAGTGGTAAGACAATTTTAGAAATTTAAGACGAACGTCATTGGTGACTAGTGCTATTTTCACAACAGGCTCACGGGCGACTCTTGTGGTTCCTGTGGGTAAGAAAAACAAAATGAAGACTTTGGAGCGGCCTAGTCAAAGTCCTGACCTGAATCCCACTGAGATGCTGTGGCATGACCTTAAAAAGGCGGTTCATGCTGGAAAACCCTCCAGTGTGGCTGAATTACAACAATTCTGCAAAGATGAGTGGGCCAAAATTCCTCCACAGTGCTGGAAAAGACTCATTGCCAGTTATGGCAAACGCTTGATTGCAGTTGTTGCTGCTAAGGGTGGCCCAACAGTTAGTAGGTTTAGGGGGCAATCACTTTTTCACACAGGACCATGTAGGTTTGGATTTTTTCCCTTCATAATAAACACCTTCATTTAAAAACTGTATTTTTTGTTTACTTGTGTTATCTTTGTCTAATATTTAAATTTGTTTGATGATCTGAAACATTTAAGTGTGACAAACATTCAAAAAATGAGAAATCAAGAAGGGGCAAAAACTTTTTCACACCACTGTATAATGAAATGTACACACCCACTTATTATGACATAATGTCTGTTTATTGAGATTGTTTCAGAGAAATCTGAACCAACCTGGGATTCTCTGACTGATGGAAAACAACAACAGTAAGATTGAAAATAAAAACCAGCCTGACAGGAATCAGTGAATCCCTGATTAACAACAATTCAGGATCAAGTTTGATCATAAAATTCACATTTAAACTTCCAACAAAATTGTTCCCTCAGACAGAAAGACTTCATATCAGCAAATGTCAGCATGCATATAGAACAGAAGTGACTTTTACAAGGATATCAACTTATCAGGCCAACATTTCTGATTTCCCATCACAGCGACGACTGAGATGAAGCTGTGAGATGTGGTGGAGCTAAAAAGAGGAGAGAGTCAGTGATGATGAGCGTTGTTGTTGTTGACCACCATCATCATCATCATCATCAGAGAGAGTCCACAGCAGTACACCAGACTCTTCACTATCAGCACTGTGTAGAGCAGACAGAAGAGCTTCACTCTGCACTCACCCTGGAAGGACACTGAGACACAGACAGAAAGTCAGCTCACAGATCTCCACTCAACATGAAGACACACATTCAGCAGCACGTGAATGCTTCAAGGCTCTGATCAGAGACACCAAGTGGATGTTTAGTGTGTGTGGAAGGAGGCAGCAGCTGATCTTACAGTCAGCTGGCTGCAGAGCTGGCAGGTCTGCTGGCTCTCTCTCTGGAGGACAGGAGGCTGCTGCAGCTGGAAGCTCTGAAACACAAAAGGAGGCAGATGTTTGGAGGAGCAGTGAGACACGTCCGTCCTCTTTGACGGCGTCTCCACATGAAGCGGAGTCACTGATGGACACACTCACTGAGCCTCCATTACACTGAAAAAACACAATTGTTGGACCAACTTCAAATAGACTGAATCATCTGAATTCTTTCTAACCAACAGTTGACATTAATGAAACTCTATCATATGACTTTAGGAAGACTAGTTTGTAGAATTATCACCTGTACATTATTAGACGATGGTATTATTGACTTTCAGCTTATGAGGTTTTCCAGTAAAAAGGTCCTAAAATCATCAGATCTTTCATCTTAGTGCTTCACTTGCTTGTTTTTAGGGAGTCAGATGTCATGTTTTGCTCTGATTGTCACATAAAGAATCACTTGTTACTCTCTCAGATCTGGCAACCCTGTTGGTCCTCTACCTTGCTGTGTGTGGGCCTCCACGGTGCCCCCCTCATGCTTGACGTAGCAGTGGTATTTCTCTGTGCTGTGACCTTTCTGGTGGATCATCAGGATGGAGGCGGTGCGTCCCGACTCTCTGATCTCCAGCTGCTCTCCCTCCAGCTCCTCCAGCCCACCGTCCTCCTTCTGTCTTTTCCAGGAGAAGCGGACCAGAGGAGGAAACATGGCCGAGGCCAGACACAGCAGGGAGCTGCTCCCCTCCGGGCCCACTGCGGACGCCGCCGGGTACACGCTCACCACGGGCTTCACGGGCTGTTCATCTGAAGTTTGACAGCAGCAACAAGCAGCACAGACACACAGTGACACAGTCAGCAGCAGCATTCAGTGATGCTGAAACTCCATGGACTCTGATCACTAAACTACTCATCAGTGCAGCACAAAGTTCACTGCAGACACTGGATTCAGCTTCAGATCAAAGCCAATCACAACCTCAATCATGGAGCACATGTGGGAGACAGCAGAGAGTTCTGATGAGGGACACACAGGGACATGGACACTGGACATGGCTGCTGTCCTCAGACAAACACAATGTTAGAAATGGGATTTGAACTTCCTTTTCACTGCATTTACCTTCACATAAACTAGATGCAACATGTCAGCAATTATCCTCAATTATCATCAATTTACCAACAATTTCACAAAATTAATTCTTCTAGAAGAAAAATCAATCACCCAACAAGAAGAATTATGACATTTATTTTGGTTTTATTTCAATTATTAAATTATTTACATTGTTTAGCATTTAGATGAACAGTTAAACTGTCACAACAATTTAGTTTAATCAGTTAACATTCATGAAATGATTTAAAATATTTGATGCTGTGAAACAAGTCAGATAAATAAATTAGATTTATGAATGAATGAATGAATGAATGAATGAATGAATTTATTTCGGATAGTACATTACAGGTTAAAAGAAACTGTATAATATAACAACAAGGTCAAATTAGACAAAGACTCCTTCTACTATACAATTCCACGTGAGTTATCCGAAATGGGTGATGGCTGAAGCCGCAGCTTATATTGCCCACCCATATTCCATCCAAGAATTCAAAGGAGAAAAAAGAGAAAACAAGACAAGAGCGATTACAATTTAAAACAAGGCTAAGACAAAATATGACTGAGAGAAAAAGAAAACTGAGCTAGTCTAAGTTAAGCGGTTACTATTCAAAAACAAATCTAAGACATAGTGTCACAGAGAAAAAAGAAAAACTAAGCTATAACACAACACAGGCTGGAAATGTCAATCCTTATGTGAGTTTACATGTCGTCTTGTAAATATGTTTGGAGTATTTCTTCCTTTAGTTTTTGTTTAAATTGTCCAAGCTTTGTACATGATTTTAATTCAGGTCCAAAATCGTTCCATAATCTGACAGCTTGCACTGAAATACAATGTTGCTTGGTAGTTGTTCTCACTGTAGGCTTTTGAAATATACATGTTCCTCTGAAGTGATATCGTTTCTCCCTTGTTTGGAACAACTTTTGGATATTTGCGGGCAGTGATAGATTCTTCACTTTGAACATTATTATTGCGGTTTTAAAGTCGATCAGATCTTTCAACTTGAGAGTTTTTTGTTTAAGAAAAAGTGGGTTTGTTGGTTCCCTGTAAGCTGCTTTGTTGATTATTCTAATAGCTCTCTTTTGAAGCATAAAGAGTGGATATATGTTTGTTTTATATGTATTTCCCCATACTTCATTACAATATGTCATGTATGGGAGTATTAATGAATGATACAAGGTGTATAGTGTGGGTTGATTCAGCAAATTTTTCACTCTGTGTAATATTGCAATTGATTTGGATACTTTACCTTTTATATAATTAATATGTGGCTTCCAACACAGTTTGTTATCAATTATTACTCCAAGGAATTTAGTTTCGGATACCCTTTCAATCTCTACACCATTTACACTGAGTTTGGGTACTGGGTAGTTGTGATGGTTGTTAAAGACTATAAATTTTGTCTTGCTTAAATTGAGCGTTAATTTGTTTGAATCAAACCACAGTTTCAGCTTTCCTAATTCCTTTCCGAGTGTATCCAGAAGTTGTTCCAAGTTGTTTCCACTGCATAGCAGGTTAGTGTCATCAGCAAACAATATTAAGTCCATTTTTTCTGAAACTTTACATATATCATTTATATACATATTGAATAATAATGGTCCCAAAACTGAACCCTGTGGGACTCCACAGGTGACCTTCAGTAGCTCTGAGTTTTTGTTGTTAACACATACAAACTGATATCTATTCTTTAAGTAACTTCTTAACCAGGACAGTGCTACCCCTCTGATACCACAATTTTGTAGTTTCTTTAATAATAGATTGTGATCTACTGTATCAAATGCTTTTTTAAGATCCAGGAATACTCCAACTGAATACTCTTTATTTTCAATGGCTGTTGATATTTTTTCTGTAAATTCCATTAAGGCATATGCTGTTGTCCTTTTGTGTCTGAACCCATATTGCTGCTCACACAATAAATCATTCTTCAGTATGAAGTTGTCAATTCTCTCATAGAATATTTTTTCAAGTATCTTGGAAAATTGCGGTAATAGTGAAATTGGTCTGTAGTTGGAGAGTTCCCCTCTGTCGCCTGTCTTGTAAATCGGAATTACTTTAGCTATTTTCATTGCATTGGGAAATATACCTGATTGGAGAGACAGGTTACAGATATACGTCAGTGGTTTCACTATGCATTCGATAACAGTTTTGACTAGTAGCATATCAATACCATCGCAGTCAGTAGATGTTTTACTTTTGAACGATTTAACAATTTCAATGACCTCTCTTTCGTCTGTGTTCTTTATGAAGATGGTGTCTTTTACAGCAGTGTTATTGCATATTGAATCACCTGTTGGTACCGTAGTGGGTATTTCTCGGGCCAGTTTAGGTCCAATGTTAACAAAAAAATTATTAAATTCATCTGCAGGTGAAGCTATATTCACATTCGGAGTCGATTTATTATTTTTTGGAGTGTTAGTTGGGTAGCTGGTATTTCTGCTTTTATTTCCAAGGATACTGTTGATTATTGTCCATGTATTTTTAATATTGTCTTTGTTTTTTTCCAGTTCTTTACTGTAATAGTCTCTTTTACTACATCTTATTATATATGTTAACTTATTTTTGTATGTTTTATACCGCTGCTCTGCTTCTTTTGTCCTTTTCTTTATGAAAGCTTTATATAATAAATTTTTCTTTTTACACGCCTTTTGTAGTCCTTTGGTTAGCCATGGTTTGTCAGTAAATTTGTGTTGAAGCTTTTTTTTAACTAATGGGCAGTTTTTTTCATAAAGAGTGGTTACAATGTTTGTAAATGCGTCATAGGCTTCATTTACATCTGATACATAGACTTCTGTCCAGTCTTGCTTCAGCAAGTCCTCTTTAAAAGAACTGATTGCGTTTGGTGATTTGTGTCTGAACGATTTTGAGATTTTTTCTGGGTTGGGCCCCGTGTGGCCATGGATAAGTGCAAAGATTGGCAAGTGGTCGCTTATATCATTTATCAATAATCCACTTTCTATTTTCTTGTCGAGAACATTGACAAACAGGTTGTCAATAAGTGTAGCAGAGTGAACTGTGATTCTACTGGGATGTGTTATTGTGGGATATAGACTCATGCTGTACATAGAGTTCATGAACTCTGTAACTACATTTTGTTGATGTGGATTAAGTAGGTCAATATTGAAATCTCCACAAATTGCTACCATTTTCTTACTAGTAATATTATTGTACAGCTCGACTAATTTATCTCTGAATGTCTCAATGCAAGTTCCCGGCGTTCTGTATATGCAGCTTATGATTAGATTTTTTGTTTTGTCTAGGTCAATCTCAACAGTAACACATTCCAGAAGCCCTGGTAGTGCTGAGGACATTTCATTTACAAGCTTACATCTATATAGGTCATCAATATACAGTGCAACACCACCACCCTTTTTTTGAGATCTGTTAATGTTAAACATCTGATATCCCTCTATTGCCATCAGGGGAGCCTGGTCTTCATTAAGCCAGGTTTCAGAGACTGCTATAGCTGTGAATTTTCTGTTTAGCTGTTTTAAATAGTCCTGAATCTGTGAGAAGTTTTTGTTAAGACTTCTGCTATTGAAGTGTATTATTGACAGTTTACCATCTAATTGCACTTGACTTTTGAATTGCTTTTCAGTGTAATATTCACAGTGGTTATGAATATTATTGAAAAAGTGGTTATCAGGATCAATATCATTCTCCATCTCTTGTGGTTTATGTTCAGCATAGTGGCATATTTTTAGAGTTTGAGTTTCCTCACTCTGTGTTTCATAGTCAGTGTTCATTTGTATTTATCTAAGTCAGTAGCATCTCTGATCATTATACTTTTTGCTTGCTCAGGTGTTCCATTTAGTTTAATCCAAATTCTACAATTTCTTGTCCAGGTTGACTGTATCTTATTATGTTTCTTTAGCATCCGTGCCTGCCGTGCTAATTCAGCGTTTTTTTTTGTCAGGTGTTCATTTAGGTAAACTTGAGTTTCCTTTAGTTTTTTGGCCTGCCTCAGTATGTCATTTTTCACCCTCCTGTTCACAAAGCGCATCACAATTGATTTCTTTGTTTTGTTATCTTTCTTCGGTAAAGCATAACAGGCTGAGATCGCATTGGCTTCTACCTTAATGTCTTTATCATTAAGGAACTGAAGCACTTGGTTTTCTAAGGACATTGATTCACTTATGGAAGCATGTTCACCACTCAGTCCTGTAGCGGCATGGGCGTACGACTGATATCTGATGTCTAGTCCACTTATAACTATGTCATCAATGCGAGAACCTTGTTCAAGATCCTCAACGCGTTGCTCCAAAAGACGCCCGTGTTGCTCCAGGTCCATAATTTTTTTGTCTTTTTCTTTTATTATTGAATGTAGGGCTTGTACCTCCTGTATTAGGTCTAATATTTTGTCCTGCTGGCTAGTCACTTTGGCCAGTTCATCTAACACAAAGTTCAGAGTTTTTTTAATTTCTTCCATTTCCTCTTTTTTGGGTGGCATTTTACTGACCTGTGGATAGAAATAAGCAGAGAATCCGGCTAGGCCTCAACTAGCTCGGTCACTACTGGACCCGCCGCTCCTGCGCAGCTTCTCCGCCGAGTGACGCTGCTCAGCTCCGCAGATCACCGCCGTCTTTCGCCGGCGCCTGCCTCCGTCTACCTGGCCAGTTGTGTTGTGCACCGCCGGCGCAGCCGGAATCCACCGATCACAGCCACTCGTCGCCGTCTGGCTAGGCGGCTCCTCCGCTGGGCCCCGTCTAGGCCCCGTCACCAACCGCCGTCAGTCTGGTCGTTCCTCGGCTGGGCCTCGCAATTGAGCACCGGTTCAGACCACTGTCCTGCTGGATCCAGGTGGCCCCCGTCTCTCACCAACGCCGCGCCCGAGCTCCCAATCGCCGCCTCGGTTGGTTCGTCCTCCTTTTAAATCCTTCTCTCCTCGGCTCCAGATGGCCAGATGTGTCATCTGGCCATCTGGAGATGACATGTTGTTATATTTATAACAACATAAACGTGTTAATATGAAGTTGAATTGTCAAAATCTTATTTTTGGAGGTTGAATAATTACATTTTTTTGCATTTCCTTTATGTTAACAGAGAAATGGTCATTTTATTGATGTTTTATTATGTTTAATTATGTTTCATGTGAAAAACCTGGAATCCAAATTGACAAAACAGTTTTACAGTTAAAAGGCTGAAAACTTCTGAGATATTTTCTTTCTGCTCAAATTAAACACAAAATTAATTTAAAAATAAGTCACTTGGAATAAAGAAAAGTGAGAAGAAACTCAGATAAATTACTTCAAGATTTTTATAAAATATATACAGCATGAATATGGAAATAATATTTTGTATTAATAATAATCACACATTTTTTATCTTTAGTTTAGATCAAATCTTATGGTTCAGTTTTGTTTTTCTGATTTAATGAAACTTCATTAACTTCAAAACATAATGTGAACAAGTTAAATCACATTTATTCAATTAGAAAATATTTATTAACATAAAATGGATTGGTAACTAACTTTAATTATCACTGATATTAAACTTATTATTATATCTTAACGGGCGGTGCGGTGGTGGAGTGGTTAGCACTGCGGCAGCACAGCAACTCACCCTTGGCCGGGGGATCCTGGGTTCGATCCCAGCCCCCGACCAACAGTGATCTGTGTGGAGTTTGCATGTTCTCCCCGTGTCTGCGTGGGTTTACTCCGGGATTTCTCCGGTTTCCTCCCACAGGCCAAAAACATGCAAGTTAGGTTAACTGGCATCAAACTGGGGATTCTAAATTGTCCTTAGGTGTGACTGTGAGAGTGAATGGTTGTCTGTCTCTCTGTGTTGGTCCTGCGATGGACTGGCGATCTGTCCAGGGTGGACCCTGCCTCTCACCCAAAGATGCTGGGATAGACTCCAGCCCCCCCACCACCCGAAAAGGATTAAGCGGAAGAAGATGGATGGATGGATAATATCTTAACATTATTCTTCCCATGTTGGAATAAATAATAATATAAACTGTTCAGTGAGATTTTCTGTTTGTCAAAAATGAACTAATAAATATAATAGAGATTAATAACATGAACAATATTTTAACACAGTTTAACTGATATGAGAATTAAAGTGGTGAGGAAGAAAAGTTTGATGATTTATATTTATAAAACATATTTGACATTTTCAAAAACAGAAAAATTATGATTTGATGATTTCATAAAAAAATTACCACCAAATTAAAATTAAATTTGTCTTCAGTGTAAAATTTATCAAACCAATGAAATAAAATAAAACTGAAATGTTCATCTGTGACCTGAATGATAAGATAATAAATATTAACAAAAATATTAACTTAAAGTACATCATTGTAAAATATAGAATTTAAACATTTAAATGTTAATAATAAAATATTTTCCATATGAAAATTTACATTCCAATAGTTATGGAACCTTTTAATTTTGTCACATTCAGTTTATCTACGCTAAAGGATTTTTATTTGAAGATGTGACTAATTATGAACACAGTAAAAAGGTGAATGTACTGTTTGCCAGCTGATAATATTTAATTATGGAGGTTTTAATTTATTTGTCCGTCCGTCTTCTTCTGCTTAATCCTTTTCGGGTCGCGGGGAGCTGGAGCCTATCCCAGCATCTTTGGGTGAGAGGCAGGTACAAGATAAAAAAAAATCATTTATATTTCTCCAACACTAATATTTTTATTAATATTTAAATATTTATATATGTTAATTTTTAATAAAATTTTTGTTCAGTGAGAATTAAAGATGTTTTCAGGTCATTTATGTTCCAACAGCTGCAGATTGATTCTAACTCTGAAAAAACTACCAAGTAAAACCTGAAACAGCAGAAAGTGACTTTAAACACATTTTAACTTCAACAGTAAAACAGCTGAAGGAAAATAAATGTTTGTTCTTACCTGTTACAACCAGTTTAGTTCCAGAACCAAAGATGAAGCCTCCCACAGTGAGAAGTGGTGATACAAAAACCTGCTGCTGAACGTTTCAGCTGAGGTGAAGGAGTCCAACAGATAAACAGCTTCATATTTCATCTCCATGATGTTTCTCTAATGTTCAGATCAACATGACTGGTTCTTCTTCTCTTTTTAATGTCAGCTGCTCAGTCCACTACTTTAGTCCTCATGGATGTGAACTAAAGGATGGATGAACTGACATGAAACTTTCTACAGACATTCTTGGTCTCCACACGATTCACTTCATCAACTGACTTTGATGATTTCTACTTTGATTTAACACCAGCAGCAGGTCAACATCTGTGCTTCACACTGAAACATCTCAACAACTACTGGATGGATTTTCATTAGAATCCATTCAGACCTTCATGATCCCCTGAGGATGAACTCTAATAACTTTGCTGATCCTCTGACTCTTCATGGAGCTCCTCATCAGGTCAAGTTTGAAGATCATCATGAAATGTTTCCTCCTTCAAAGAGGCTCCTTTGTTTTTTCTTCTCATGTGTCCATCCAGGTGATCCTGACAGATGAATGAATCTACCTGTGGAACACTCTGAGAGCTCTGTGGCTCCAAGAAGTCTTCACATTTTTAGGAAATCAAGATGAAAAAGCCTCTGACTCCTGGAGATGTTCCACTTCTTTCTAAAGGTCTTCAGGATGATCCTGTCAGATATTTTGAACTATGACTTCAACACTCTCCTAGCTGAATGATTCCTCTCAGTCCTGTTCAGACTCGCAAAGTGATCCATGTGTGGAGAAACCTGCTCTGGGCCTTTAAGGAGTCACAAGCTGGAGACAAACTCTGAAGAAAGAGGTTAACCTCTTCCTCTGTAGAACCACCTGTTCTGGATCCACACTCAGTCTATTAGAAAACCACAACTGCTTTATAATCATGTTTCTAGTGTCACACATTCACTGAAAAAGACTGTGGGAACTAATATAGTGAGGAGCAGTGTTGGGAGTAACGCGTTACAAAGTACAAAGTTACAAAGTAACACATTACTGTAACGCCACAACTTTTGCAGTAACGTGCTGTGTAGCAAAATTACTGTTTAAAAATTCAGTAATGCATTACAGTTACTGAAATTTGAACAGTTGCATTACTCGTGTTACTCATTTTATTAATATGGATAGATATTTTTAGCACAAATAAATACAAACTGGCCCTACGTAGTTGATGCAGCCGTCAATCAAGGTGGCCTGTTGAAAAGAGCCTGTTCACTACTGAGTGGAGGAAACGATGAAGCTACTTTGTGTTATGTTGGGAAAATGACACGAGACGGAGAGCTTGTAGAGGGACATCCAACTCAGCTTGTGATGTCTCGCTCCAGCTGATTATGACCCGCAGCTGCGCACACCTGCTTGCCATCACTGTCGGGCTATTTAATCCACTCTGCCCTCAGATCGGCGTGGAGCCGTCTGATCTCCATGGCTCATTGAGACTACTCTCGTCTTCACCTCTCTCCAGAGATTTCCTCAGCCTTCGTCGTCTTACCAGAGTTATCCCTCGCTTCCAACCTAATCCTCCAGGAAGGAGCTACACTCTCAACCCAAGTAAGCCATCCTGCTACTCACCTTCTCCTCACTCATCCCCTGTGCTCAGGCGGAGTTCCGTGGCGGCAGAATCTCCCCCTTGGCGGTGGATCCAGCACCACCTCCACCTTCAGCTGCACCGTGGCTACAGGCGTTGTCCTCCTGGCTGGAGCCTACGGGCCAACCTGAGCACGTCACCTTCTCAGCAAACAGTAAGCCTCTGACATTCTCGCATGTTTCCACCTGGGCATTACTAACGTCTGCTGTCTCTGCTCTATCAATGGGGTTGTCAGGTTGTACGACACTCTGCTCATCCCCAGCTGCCACGTCATCACTGATACACACACGGACACACCCACACACGTGCACACACACTCCTGTTAACATAAATAAAGATAATTGTATCTATTCCTGAGTCTGTGTCTGTTTACTGGGTCTATCAATCATGTCACAGCTTTATTACACAGAACACTCAACTATATACAGAGTGGGCCGTGCCCACCTGGCGTCATCCTGTGGGTGGGCAAGGCATCCCAGACACCCAAAACCCATACACACCACCACCCCCTCTTTAAAAAAATGTCAGGCACACAAACAACCCACCCTGATTTGTCACCCAACTCACACAGTAAAGGGAAGAACATTCATGCATTCATTCATCTTCTTCCGCTTAATCTTTTTCGGATCACGGGGGGGCTGGAGTCTATCCCAGCATCTTTGGGTGAGAGGCAGGGTCCACCCTGGACAGATCACCAGTCCATCACAGGGCCAACACAGAGAGACAGACAACCATTCACTCTCACAGTCATACCTAAGGACAATTTAGAATCCCCAGTTTTTGATGCCAGTTAACCTAACTTGCATGTTTTTGGCATGTGGGAGGAAACCGGAGAAATCCCGGAGTAAACCCACGCAGACACGGGGAGAACATGCAAACTCCACACAGATCACTGTTGGTCGGGGGCTGGGATCGAACCCAGGATCCCAGGCCAAGGGTGAGTTGCTGTGCTGCCGCAGTGCTAACCACTCCGCCACAGCGCCGCCCAGGGAAGAACATATGTAGAAAAATAAATAAATCCTATCCATTCACACAACTAAGGCTGGGGGCTGGGCAGACTGCCAGCACCCCCTACACGGCCGAGTGGGGTATCCTGCCACTAAAAACCAATTTAACAAAACAAAATAAAGCCGTGTTCCTAACTCAAAACAATCCCTTTAACAATGTTATATATACACCACATAAAATCACAAAACACACACACTACTGACGGCCCCCACCCCAACTCCAACCCCACAATGGGTATTCAAAGTAAAACTACGTTGGGCATTCAATGAACAGCGGCCAAATAAACCAGGTGGGCTCAAATTCACCATCAACATAATTATTCACCAAGACACCACCTTTCGGACTAAAAAATTTAACATATACATACCTATCAAACAAAAACACGCTGAAATTCAGTACACAGGTCAATAAAATTGTCATGCAAACACTCAACACAGGCTCGCAACTACACATCTCCTCATGCCAATCGCACTCACTCTCTTTTCTCCTTTTCTTTTTTTTTTTTTTAAAGCAAATCGACTAGGGCACCAAATAGTAAAACAACATATATTCATTCACATATACATATAGACATTCACATCAGAAACATAAAATCTTAGGTAACCCCAACGTCCCTGGGTAGCCACCATCTTCTACACAGCCCCGGAGGGCCTGGGCATCACCACAGCATTCTTAAGTCTGGCCGCTGCCGCCCCCCAGGGTCGAAACACCCCTCTCTGGCCAACCTGTTTCCAACTATCCAAACTGGGTTTTTTTTCTGGGCCAAACCCCACCATCAACCCGCAGGGAAACCCGACCCGGTCTCCCATGCCCGCCACTTCATCTCAGGACCTCCTTCCTGCGTCGTGCTGTCCCACCAACCCGGTCCAAGCCCTCATCCTGACGATGGTGTTTGGTGCTCTGTTGGACTGCGCCAATTTTTTCCACTCCACTTACATGTCCTCCAGTTTTGGCAGCCCTCTTCATGGGGACCCCGCAGTGCCCTCCGGCACCCACACCAAGGGTACTGCAGCTACCGGCACCGGGGTCAACCCTCGCTGGGTTATCGTCACACCAGTCACCATTTACACCCAGCTCGCCACACCAGCTCGTGTCCCGAACTGCGCCAAATTGTCCCGCTCTGCTCTCTTCTCTCTCGGTCTCGAACACTTCGACCCCCCGTGGTCATGCTCCAGGGACCGCCGAAGCCCACTCCTCGGCAACGCACACTGCCACCATGTCTGGCCATTGCCGCTCACCTTTGTGGTTCACAGAGTCGTCCTCACATTTCTCCGGTCCGGGCACTTCGACGCAGCTTTCGACTCCCTCGTTCCTTGTGTCATGTTGTGTAGCCTCCGTAAACGGCTCCTGTTGACCTCCAGGACACGCACCATCACCCTCATCGGGCCCACTCACCGACCTGGGATCCTCACCGCTGCATTCAGCACTCTCGGTGTCGGTGCTCTGCTGCGCTGTCACTGTGTCCTGCGGCTGCTGCTCCTCCCTTGGGCCGTCAGCCTCTCTGGTCTCGCCTAACTGTTGTCCAGCCTCCCACTGCATGGCCTCCAGCTGCAGGGCGAACTCCTGCTGCGCCACCTCTCTGCCGGTGTTGGTCACGCCTAACTTGGGCACTCTCCATCTTCACTCCAGCTCTGGCTGCTCGAGGGGTGTCAGAATCTAGAAACTTTAGAGTGATCGTATATAAGATAAGATAAGATAAGATAAGATAAGCCTTTATTAGTCCCACAACGGGGAAATTCCAGGATTGCAACAGCACAGGGATAGCAACACTCAGAGCAACAATCAGAAGGCAAGAAAAAAAAAAAAACAAGCAAGCAAGAGCAGCTAATATACATATGTACATATTACTATAAAATATATATATACACACACACAGACACACAGTGCAGAGCATTGTAGCTAGATGGAATAAATATGTAAATATATAAACACACACAGTGCAGAGCATTGTTGCTAGATGGGATGAAACAGCATAACCCTCTACTTAGTTATCCTACATGGTATGATTATGTACCCATACATATTCTCACCCTCCATAGCGACCGGTATTTTCCTAGTTGTATGCCGGAGGGGACCATTGTGTAAGTCTATTGCATCTTTTGCATTTAAAAACTATTAGTTTGTTACGTCTTTTTGCTATCTCTGCGAGCAGCCCTGCTTAGGTTGTACAGTCCATATATTGGTTCGTTACCTCAAATAAGATTCATGACACAAATATATTCTTCATATGAGTTCTTTACTGCAGGAGTGCTTGCAACAGCCAATTCAGCACTGGCCATAAAAAACAATCAGGAAGTTTTTATACAAAGTCAGTTACACAAAGCATTTGCTGGGTACAATTCACAGTCATAACATTGGCCTGGACTGAGAACAACATGGCCTTGCAGGTGTGCTCTCGGGCTCCAAGTCACAGCACTTCATAAGAAAACAAGGTTACTCCCAGACCCCTTATCATGCACATAGTCTGGTAAGACACTTTGACTTCTAAGCACATTTTAAATGAAGGACACTCAAAAGGCCCACTTATTACCCACAAACAATACAGCACTGTATAACTCATAAAAGGTGCATGCAGTATACATTTTGAATCATATAATGTGGTTATGCAATGATAATGATAATGATGTTAGTAATTATAAAATGATTAACAATTATAAAATGATTTGTTAGTAACAGCAATCATATAAAATGATAAATGATTAGACATGCATGATAAACAATAAACAATTTTCTGACATTTCCCTCCTGTTTTATCATTTTCATCACAGTTTACATTTAGGGATGCCTTTATTCATCAGAAACATGTAACTTCTTTCAATTTTCTACATGCCCGTCATTTGCACCATATTCCAGTTATACAGGAGATTACTTATACTCTTCACAGTCATCATCAGTTTTTGAAAGAGCTGCATATTGTCCATTACACTCAAGTTTCAGCATAGCAGTTTGCAACAGAAAAATATGATGAACAATGGCCCGTGTAATCATAGATCTCATACAGGGAATAACACACATGAAGAGCACACTGAATAAGACCAATATCACAATCAATAGGGTCAACCACTTCAAAAGAATTTGCCACCAAGTTCCACTTTGAAACCAATCCCAGGGGCTCCAACCCTTATCTTCATCTAAAGTGTGTTGTAAGTGTAAAATGTCATTTAAATGGCTAATAATGTGAGAGAGATTCTGATTAAAATCTGGGATGTATGCAGCACTCCTGGCCAATAACATGACTCACTCCTCCTTGTGCAGCTAATGTTAAATCTAAAGCCATTCTGTTTTGCAATGTCATCATCCTTGAGAATTTCTGCTCCTCAGTTAAAGCTGTGAAACCTTGTTCCGTTAATACAGTTAGATTTTCCACTGTCCATGCTCCCGCATTTATGTGATATGTAGCCAGGTAACTGCCATATATTGGAAAAAGAGTACTCATTACAATTTTGAAATCACTAATCCTCTGTTTCCCAGACAGCCTACCTATTAGTTGTTGCATATCTGGGGTTGTACTTCTCCGTGCCCTGGTGTGAATTTCAGTTTAATCAGGATGGTAATAATGGGAGTATGATGTTTTCATTCTATGTGTCAGGTTTGAACTTATGCTAATGTGTGGGATCAAAATAGCCATGTAGCATCTGCCACACCACCCTGGAGGAAGTAATGAGTAAACATTAGACCCTAAACATCCATACCCATCATCATTTGGCCAAAAAACAGTAGGATTATTGCTACAGTTAAAAGTACAATTTTTGCTCTTTAAGGTAAAATTTCCAGTAGCAATATAGGGAAAGTGAAATGCATTTCTATAAACAGAATCATGGTATCTTACTCCACAGGTTGCCGTCATTACGCCTTGGTGAAAAACCTAGACTGAAATTATTTTCATTACAAGCTTTATTAAAACAGATTGGTGTGTAGGATTTACCTTCATCAAGGACTTTTTAACAGCAAGCAAAGACTTCCCAATTCCAGTAGTGTTGAATAGTCTTAACTTAGACCCAGTGTAATCAGTAACAGTGACATTCAATTTATTAAAATACCCTTCAGACAAATTTCTTACCAACCAATGTCTAACACCATTACTTGAATTTAGCAGATTGAGACGTGAGGTCATTGCTATTGTCACTCCAGCTGTCTCCTCTTCGCTCAGCAGCACATCATGGGGATTGCAGTCTTGTGTGAATGGGGTAGCCATGAGCACACATAGCAGGAAGTGTTGATTCCCAGTCCTCTCACCGAAACCACTATTGTTTGGTACCACAGGTTGTGCGTATAGTCCACGTATTGTCCATTGTCCATTGTCCATGTCTTGCGGTCCATGTTTTGCGGGCTCCTCGTCCTGGAATCAGAGATGGTCCCCCACCCCACAGTCATGAAAAGTATGGAACACAGAGTCATCAGTACCTTTGGTGCCATGCCTCCACCTGAGACAGTACCCATTTGGGCCCCTATCTTCACCAGGTTTGAGACGGCTCTGTCCTTAGAAGGACAAATTTATTTATTTAGCGAATGCAAAGTCCTTAAGCCAAGCAGTTGCCTCCTGGTTTGCTGTATGGAGGGTGTGTAATCCTCCTTCCAGTCTTTGGAGCGGGCAAGCCTCTATGATGTGTTCCATAGTTTGCTCCTCTCCACATGCGCACAGTGGGCTAGGGCTAGAAGGACAAAGCCCCCTTTGTAACTGGACTTACTCAGGGAAACAAGTTAGTTCACTTACAGGCACCCGCAGTCTCTTAACGTGTGAAAGGTGAATCCAAGATGGTCGTTCAGCAATACGTATGGCAGTGGGGGTGGGAGTGTCCAGTGTTGTCGGTGGTGGTTCTTTATAAAGTTATCCGCTTTCTTTCTGTGGAGTAGAGAGAGCTCTTGACAGAATCAATGTGCTCTGAGATGTATTTGTTAGACGTGATTAGTGGTGAGAGGTCAGGCAATACATAAGGATGGTATAGGGTTAATCATTAGTTTGATTGTACCATTTTTCTTTTTACAAAACCTGTACTTTGTGGGTGGTAGGCACTATGAAATTTGATCTTACTTCTTACAGCTTGGATTAAGTCTTGAACTGTTTGTGCCGTAAAATGAGTTCCATTATCTGCATAAATCAGTTCTGGAACCCCAACGGTGGGAAAAAAACGTGATTTATGTGCTGCGTTTGCTGAGGATGTGGGGTGAATTTCTGTCCACCTTGTGAGGGTGTCAATCAACACCAAGCAATATCGTAGCTTCTCATTCCTACTTGAGCATTATTTTATAAAGAAATGATGCACTTTTGGCATGCTTTTGTTACTTCTTTCAAAATATTAGGACAGTTTTCCCACCATCCTCATCATTCCCTCCTGGTGGCACATGAATAGTTCATGTGCCACCAGGGCAGCCCATTTGTATAACATGGGTGGCAAAACAATTTTTCCATCAGGCAAGCCACATGTAGCAGGAGGGAGGTCCAAATTATTTTAACAGTCTTTTAAAACATCAACATCAACATTATTAAGAAACAGACGGTTTTTAAAAAATCAATAGCAGTATAATGAGCAGCGATATCAGCCAAGGTTTACTGGTTTTCCTGTGGAGGTGACAAACCCCGCAGGTTCAAGGTAGCGGTATGCAGGCAGCATGCGTTATAAGGATAATAGAGGGCCTGATCTTGCTATTATCCCATAAATAATAAGACAGTGGTCTGTATTGCTCAGCATGTATTTGAGTTATAATTGCAGCAATGTGTTTATCCTGGGCACTACAGAAAAATAGAGAATGAAATAAAATAAAAGTCCTGTCCTAATTTAGCAAAGCTAACACACATAAGCATCAATAAGCTCTTTAAGTTCAGTCCTCAATTCTAAATTGGAGGCTGGTGTAACGTTTTTTTTTTTGTTTTTTTTTTCCTCTCTCCTCAAAATGTCATATGCTGTAGCAATTTTTCTTCATTTTCCCTCCTCCTTAGAGAAAATGACACTTCATTTATTTAGATGAAATCTATTTAACTTGAAGAATTTCTTTATTTTATTTTTTTTTTTTAGAAAAGATAAAATAAGTCATTAGTCTGCATTAATAGAAGAAAACAAAGGTAATCTCAGTTTTTTCTTTCTTCTTTTCTCAGCACTGTAGCTAGGCTGTCAGTTCTGCAAGTATGGGGGTGCAACTATGGGAGGTGCAAGTATGGGGGTTCCCCCTATAGCTCAAAGTGCAATGAGGTGTTATGAAAATAAAGTTGAATTGAATTCATTTATTTATTCATTTATTGATAATTTTTATGCATTATCTATTTTTCTGAGGGTTACTAATTATTTGCTAATTAATTTCTTTGATACCCCCTGCTTTGATACATGAAGACGCACATGCAACAAAGTTACAGGGTATTTGCTTGATAAAAAGTGTGGGTAGCCCAATTCCTTCAAAAATAAGAGTTCAATAATCATAGCTTTTTTTTTTGTGACTTTTCTTGAACTAATTCACAGATTCCATTTAAGAGAAACAAATCACTATCTGTGCATTTTTGATATGCTTCAGCATTGATGAATAAGATCAGTTTGTCCAGTTGAACACAGATGGGTTGAATTTGAATAAATGAATAAAAATTGTATCACACTCTTTCAGTCAACAGAAAGGTGGACCTTTTGCCTAATTAGAATTTGATTTAAATTTTATACCAGGAATATACAAAATGATTTTTATATATTCCTTGGTAAATCATGGGGTGAATGTAGTTTACCCTGACCCAGCTTGGCCACTGCCGAATCAGGAAAAACACATTCCTCCTTACTGTCACATTTCTGAAATATGATGTTACCTCACCATTTGTGGTGAGTAATATCAATATAAAATCATATAAACATTACATTTGTAAAGTCGAAGTCATTTGAATCAGTATACCTTATGTTATCTACAATGTCATACAAAGTCATACTTGGCTTCAAAAAATGTTTATCAACAAGGATCCTTTCTCCAAGATCTTTGTCTGATAACCCATAGCCCCTGGCAGATCATCTGTGTTACACGTCAGTCCTGCACTGTCATGTTTCAGTCAAAGGAAAAAAAGGTCAGTAATGCGTCAAAATTGCTTTTAAAAATATGTTAACAGTTTATCACGTACGCAACATTAATCAAGACCCCACAAAGTTAGATTGAAAAGATCAAAATCCCAAACCTTGTAAAAATACGCATATTTAGACCACTTTTTCCACACAGATCAACCACACACATACAGAGGATTGTTTTTATTTCCACAAGGTCGACGCAGCTCCTTCCATTCTCTCAACTCAGCCGTAACACAAAACTAGTCAACTCCTTCTGCTCAAGGCCACTATTTTCAGATACCTATAATTTCAAACATTTCTCAGAAGGATAACAATTAGACAATCAATCCTTTTATACCAAAATTACAAACAGTTTAAAAACCTGCTCCCTCCGCCTTCGCAGAGAACTCAGAACTCTCATCCCTTTTCCTCACGCTGGAGCTTTTACAGAAACAAAAACAATCCAAGTTGCAGCTGCCTCTAAGGCTCACACACACACAAAAATAAAATAACTGTTTCTCATTGTCCGTTTTAGCGTTATCCGGTTCCGTTGCCACTTAACCCGACCGTCTTTAGATCTTATAGTCTAGTATCAATATCTTATAACATAGAGTAAAGTTATTATTATGATTTTATTTACTTCCTCCTTCTCCCAACCTCTCAGGCTTCTTTTAATAATTTGCTGTATGAACCCTCCTTAGGATCTGTTACAGGATTGGGGGGGGGAGCGTTCAGTTTTCTTCTGTCCAGCTGTGACAGAGAATTTTCACTGTTTTGATTCTCACATGGTTTTTTTCCGATCCACTCCTTTCTTACTATTTTTGCATCCTTGGTTGGCTTTTATTCGGGCATCTGCAGCTGCTGCCAAAGATTTGCACATTTAAGTTCCAAATTTGGCTTTCTCTTATTTCCTTTGGTCACTAATTTTGCCGTTGACACTAAGATTGCGCCCTCATCCACATCTAATGTGGGTTTGAAGGAATAGTCCTTTTCCCATTTGCTCAGATATTTTTCAGGATCCTTTATCTGTTCTCTATCTTTTAACTGGTCATTGCAATGCGCTGTCTGCTCCCTTTTCTGCTGTTTAGTTTTTTGCTTATTCTCTTTTTTCCCCACACAGTTACCCATTTTTCCACAGGAATTAAGATGCTTTACCAGGAAAAGTGTGAAACGCCGTCACACTACCATTACAGCATAACCGCGACCTGATATTCTATTTTTAGTTCCAAAACTCGGGGATCTCAACCCAAAACCTTATTTTTGTCCCTGACCGGGGATTTCAACCCAAAACCTATTTTTGTCCCTGACCGGGGATTTCAACCCAAACCTTTTACCTCGTTGCAACTACTTCCGCGCACTTTATTTACCTTTATTTACTTTTCGCGTTAGTCACTCGTAGTTGGATTTGGAGATTCTTGTAACATGTTTAACATTACTCACTCAAGGCTCGATTTTAGAGAATCTTCTAAACGCACATATAGTAAATAATTAAAAAAAACGTCACTTACTTTTCTTTCTTTTAATTGAGGAGGATGGGCTTCACTAGACGACGTGTAGAGTCCCACACACAATCCAGATTTCCTCAATGGGGAGTCCAATACTGACTGTATACAGTCAGACCATGCGCATGGATTTCCAACCTGGAGAGCGCGTCGCCTCCACCCGCCGTCCAGATATTGCCCATCCGGGTCACCGGCACCAAGTATATCAGAATCTAGAAACTTTAGAGTGATCGTATATTGGTTCGTTACCTCAAATAAGATTCATGACACAAGTACAGTATATTCCTCATATGAGTTCTTTACTGCAGGAGTGCTTGCAACAGCCAATTCAGCACTGGCCATAAAAAACAATCAGGAAGTTTTTATACAAAGTCAGTTACACAAAGCATTTGCTGGGTACAATTCACAGTCATAACATTGGCCTGGACTGAGAACAACATGGCCTTGCAGGTGTGCTCTCGGGCTCCAAGTCACAGCACTTCATAAGAAAACAAGGTTACTCCCAGACCCCTTATCATGCACATAGTCTGGTAAGACACTTTGACTTCTAAGCACATTTTAAATGAAGGACACTCAAAAGGCCCACTTATTACCCACAAACAATACAGCACTGTATAACTCATAAAAGGTGCATGCAGTATACATTTTGAATCATATAATGTGGTTATGCAATGATAATGATAATGATGTTAGTAATTATAAAATGATTAACAATTATAAAATGATTTGTTAGTAACAGCAATCATATAAAATGATAAATGATTAGACATGCATGATAAACAATAAACAATTTTCTGACAAGGGGTGAGGACAATTCTGGGTCCTGCTTATCCTCCATCTCATCATCATCAGCCGAGCTGTAGTCACTCTCTGAGTCCTATTGTCCTCTTCACTCACACTAAGATCTTCGGCTGCACCCGTGTCCGCAAAGCCCGTGTAAACCGGTCCTGAGCCGCTGACCGTCTGTCCACCAATTTCAAAAGTGAAACCCAGCTCATCAAACAGGTCCCACCACATCACATTCTCACCCCAGCATGCCACCTGGAACCTGAACGCGGGAATGGTCTTCTCACCATACTACACCACCAGCATGATACACCTGCCGTCCCCGGGGTCCTCGTCGTCCGGCAGTTCTGCCGCATCCAGACGCCGGGGTGTGAGCCTCCGAACCCATGCCTCACTCACGATGGAGCACGGGACGGCGGTGGCTAACAGCATGGGCACTCTCATACCATCCAGTTTCACCACCCATTGCAGTCCAGACCATCCTTCAGGTTGCGTGATGTTAACACCTTGTCCGCCATCAACAGTGGCCAGGGGCTCCTCCACACTTGGCCCCGGTTCTGCCTCAAGGCCCAGTTTCGCGCCCTTAGCCCTATTTCGGCACTAAACTAGCCTGCAAGTTAGCCTGTCCATAGGCTCCGGCTGAGCCGTTAGCTCTCCCAAGCTAACTAGCTCCGGCGTGTCTAGCGCCACCAGCCGCTTCGCCCGCAACTCTCTGGCCCTCATCTGCTCCGTGAAGTGCGCCCCCATGTGCCCAACAGCCTCCACGTAGCCTTCACTCTTGCCCAGTGAGTCGAGAATGCTTTGGCCCTCCGCACCGAGGTTACAGGCAAGAAGGGTCCGCCACTGTCTCCCGTCAAGCCGAAGGAAACCCAGCGAGTCGACGTACTCCTCGAATTCCCGCCTCCACTGCGACCACAAAATTAACGGCTCACCCATGCTCTCCAGAAACAGCAACAGCCGTTGATTAAACCAGCACGCTCCCATTGGTCTACTCATCGCCAAATGTTATGTTGGGAAAATAACACGAGATGGAGAGCTTGTAGAGGGACATCCAACTCAGCTTTATTACACAGAACACTCAGCTATATACAGAGTGGGCCGTGCCCGCCTGGCGTCATCCTGTGGGTGGGCACGGCATCCCAGACACCCAAAACCCATACACAACACTTTGTTTTTGTGGATATTATTTTTCCTTTGTCATGGTTAAGGACAAAAACATATTTGTGGGTTGCATGCTAAAGTGCGGTTGAGACCGACTCCAACCTTCAGAAACCCCTAAGAACAGCAACAAGGTCCTACTAAGCTCGTGCTATGTTATTCTAACAACACCATGTCATGGATCTACTGTATTCTGAACAGCCACGGCTGGATTTCAAGCACAGGTATGCATCTGGACAGTTTTTGACCCAGCAAGAATTAAAGCGACTGATTTCCAGATACCTCGTTACAGAATGAAGATGTGATAACAGTCATTTTCCATCAGACAGCTGAGACTGTGATCCACTGAAGTTAAAACACATTTACTTGCTACCTGGATAAAGATTATTTAAAATGCATTTGATCTCCAAAAGGAATTTAAGGGACAGGATCATATCTCTTTCACAGCAAACATTTGGACTGTGGATAATGGGCATTTTCTTTGGATCACTGCACATCGGATTAAATCCATAATATAAAGGTAAAATAAACATTGACAGTTTTATGCAGTGTTGCCAACTCACTCTTTTGGAGGGATTCTCACTCCTTTTGCCTCTCTGTCACTCCACAAATGATGCAGTCGCCTTGCAGTGGATTCCTTCCCATTGCGGTGTGTTTGGTAATGAGACCGCTGACTTCCTAGCAAAAGAGAGATCAGTGTTGGAGCAGGTGGACAGGTCTACTAATTATGCATAAGTTAAAAGTATCATCAGGGCCAAGCAGCAGACTAAGTGGAGGCAGCAGCATCCAAGCCATAAAGGAGAAGATCCATACTTCTTGCTGGCCTGGTGTGTGCAAGTAGCCTTAGTCAGGCTGAGGACAGGCCACAACCGTCTGAACTATCATCTATACACAAAATTCCATATCAGTAACACAGAGCAGTGTCCCTTTAGGTCAGACAGTGAGATGGCAGAACATTTGGGCTGCATGGTGGCGCAGTGGTTAGCACTGCGGCAGCACAGTTTACCCTCGGCCGGGGGATCGTGGGGATGATGAGATCGTGGGTTCGATCCCTGCCCCCGGCCAACAGTGATCTGTGTGGAGTTTGCATATTCTCCCCGTGTTGCGTGGGTTTACTCCGGGATTTCTCCGGTTTCCTCCCACATGCCAAAAACATGCAGCTTAGGGATATGGGGCGCTTGCGCACGCAGCGATCGGCAGCTGGTGGCTTGTCACCAGACTGCAAAACAAATCTACCTACGGGTACAAAATAAGTACAAAAAAAAAATAAAATTGCTACAGTCCTGCCCACTGCATGAAGAGCTCAGAGAGAGGACCTGGCCCACCCCAATCCCAGTGTCGTGGAAGGTCTACAGTGAGTTGGGGGATCTGCAGCATAGTGTCGCCTTCATTGAAGAGGCGGGAATGTCCATCTGAAAAATGAGACGAAGAAGAAGAAAAAGAAGAATCCATAAAGTGCATTTCTCATTCCAAAATGAGGAAATTACTGGTAATTCTATGTTGATTTTCTTCAGATTTTTCCCACAATCAGAGCTCTCAAGGCAGGATGAAGCAGACTGAACATGTTCTAAAAGCTCTGTCTGAAACAGTCAGTTTTCAGCCTGACATTAATAAGCCCGTAATGTAATCCATTAATTAAATTATCTTGCTATGTGTGCAAGATGATTTAAGTATGCATTTAAAAGTAACATGAGTTACTTTTCCAAGTAACTAGTTACGTTAATCATACAGTAATTGGTAAGTAACTCAGTTACTTTTGAAAAAAAGTAACTAGTAACTGTAATTAGTTACTATTTTTTAGTTACTTGCCCAACACTGGTGAGGAGACAATGAAGATTCTGCAGAGAGATTGAAGAGTCACTTTATGTGTTCATTCTTCTCTAAACTGTTTAGGTAGAACTTGGGCAGCACAGTGGTGCAGTGGTTGGTCTTGAGCCTCACAGTTACAAAGTTCTCTGTTAGATTCTCTTGGTCATCAGGGCCTTCTGGTGTGGGTTTCTTCCCACAGTACAGACCTGTTTGGCAGGTCATAGTTGGTTCTACAGTCGTTGGTTGGTGTGAATGTTCAACACCTTCACAGACAGCGGGGCAAATAGGGATTGATGTGTCAGCATTTTTTAGTACATATACAGGTGCAGCTCAAGTCAAGGTCAGGGTCAACTTTATGATCCCCAAATGGGGCAATTTGCTCTACAGCAGCAACAGTTTAAAAACTAATAAAACACACATCAAAGATCCACAGACTACAAAGACAGGACTTACATGTTGGTGTTCAGGAGGCCAATGGTAGCAGGGACAAATGAGTTTTTCAGTCTGTTTGTTCTGCATTTGGTCAGAGCATATCTTCTACCTGATGACATCATCTTGTACTCCACATAAAGGGTGACTGCTGTCAGCCAAAATAGCCTGAGCTTTCCTCATGGCTCTATCACTGAATAAGGGACCAAGGCAGCTCGGTGGCACAGTGGTTAGTACTGTGGCGGCACAGTAAGAAGGTGAAGGGATCGATTCCACACCTGACCATCGTGGGTTCAATCCCACCCCCTGACCATTGGTGACCCTTCTGTGTGGAGTTTCCATGTTGTCCCCGTGTCTGCTAGGTACTCTGGTTTCCTCCCACAGGCCTAAAAACATGCAAGTTAGCTTAACTGGAGAATCTATAGTGGCCTTAGGTGTGAATGTGTGTGTGACTGGTGAAGGGATTGGCACCGTACCGTGGCTGCCTCATCCATCCAGGTGGATGCCCTGAATTTCCCTCTGGGATTAATAAAGTAAACAATATACAAAAACAAAAAAAGTCTGTAAATCTGTGCCAGCAATTCTGCTGCACATTTTCATAATGTGTTCCAACCTCTTCCTGTTCTTCAGCATCAGTAACCCAAACCAGCTGATAAAAGAGAAGGTTAAAACAAACTCAGTAAAACAAGAATGAAGCATTTTCATTAATAAATTGTCAACATTAAAACTTCTAACTTTAGGATAAAAAGATTACCTGCTGATCTGTACCTCAGGTAAAGTCCATGTGGGCAAACACAGATGGGTCCAACATGGAACCCATAAAACAGCCCAGTTAACCTTTGGTGGGGCCCACACGGACATGCTGTCTGGGCTGATGATAGATCTGCCCTCGTGTTGACTTTGGTCCTCATCTATACAGCAGGGAAAGTAAGTATTTGATCCCTGCTGAATTTGTAAGTTTAGCCCCTTACAAAGAAAGGGACAGTCCATAATTTTTATGGTAGGTTTATTTAACAGAGACAGAATATCAACAAAAAATCCACTAAAAAATTAAATAATTGTTATAAATTAATTTGCATTTGATTGAGTGAAATAAATATTTGATTCCCAAGCAAAAGGTGACTTAGTACTTGGAGGAGAAACCCTTGTTGGCATCACAGAGGTCAGACGTTTCTCGTAGTTGGTCACCAGGTTTGATCACATCTCAGGATTGATTCTGGTCCACTCCTCTTTATAGCTACTCTCCAACTCCTGAAGGTTTCCAGGCTGTCACTTGTCAACTCAAAGTTTCAGCTCTCTCCACAGATTTTCTATGGGATTAATGTCCAGAAACTGGCTAGGCCACTCAGGACCTTAATGTGCTTCTTCTCCAGCCACTCCATTGTTGCCTTGGCCATATGTTTTGGGTCACTGTCATACTGGAAGGTCCATACACGACCCATCATCAGTGTTCTGGCTGAGGCAAGGAGGTTCTCATCCAAGATTGTAAGGCACATAGTCCCATTCATCTGCCCATCAATGTGGTGAAGTCTTCCTGTACCCTTAACAGAGAAACAGCTTCAAAGCACAATGTTTCCACCTCCGTGTCTGACAGTGGGGTTGATGTTCTCTGCCTCCAAACACAGTTGAGTGCCAAACAGAGTTGATGCCAAAGAGCTCAATTTTGGTCTTATCTGACCACATCACATTGTCCCAAGCCTTCTCTGAATCATTCAGGTGTTCATTAGCAAACTTCAGATGTGCCTTCTTGAGCAGGTGGACCTTGCAAGCACTGCCGGATTTCAATCCATTATTGCGAAGTGTGTTACCAATGATTTTCTTGGTGACTTAGATCATTAACAAGCTCCTCCTGGGTAATTCTGAGCTGATCCCTCACCTTTCTCAGAATCATTCTTACCCCACCAGGTGAAATCTTGCATGGAGGCCCAGAGCAAGGGAGATTGACTGTTATCTTGTATTTCTTCCACTTTGGAATTATCGCACCAACAGTGGCCCCTTTCTCACCAAGCTTCTTGCTGATGGTCTTGTCACATGGTGGAAGTATTTTTATATGTTTTTTTGGAGTTGTCTGCTTCCACCCAGTGCCTCCCCTAATTGCTGATGTTCAACACCTGGGTTGATTGGGGATGTGTAGCACCTGTGACTGCAGACAACATAAGAGGTGTTCTGGCAGTCCAAAGCAGAGCCCGGCAAGAGGAAGGCCTACCTGGAGGAGAGTCTGGCCTGGGCAGATCCTGGCCAGATGAGAGCCCTGCCTGACGAGAGGATGCTGTTGGCCCTAGCAGTAATGGTGTAGATGAAGGAGGGCATGACTGAGAAGGAGGAGCAGTAACAGCCCAGGACCACCATAGTACCAGCATTTGGGGGAGAACACTTCTGTGTGGAGCAGTTGGGGTGCTGCAGGTGAAGGTCAACAGGGGGCAGAGTGAGGAGCTCTGCCTGGGCTGTAAGTATTCTGGTTCACAGATAGCAGCACCCCATAATGATGATGATGATAGTGAGAAAAATGAGCATACTGCTGGCAAATGTCTTACTCTCTACAGGTTTCATGAGGACGTCAGTATCATGGTGGCAGATGGAGTACGGCTTTGAAGAGTGGATCCTCCTCCTCAGCTCTTTAGGACTTTTACTGCTGGTTTTTAGCCCACTCTTAGTCTCATGGGTTGGGCCGTCGGCGACTCAACCGGCATCCCCGCCCTTCCGAGGGCGTGGAGGGTGAAACAGGGCATCCTGGCAGAACTAAAAACAATATCTGTCACAGGTCTGTGGTGGCCCACTACCAGTTACACAGGGTGAGACTGGACATCCTGGCAGATAACCACATCTGTCACAAGGTCTGTGGTGGACTGTGCCAGTTGGTGCATTGTGACATGCACTACACAAAGAGCAGAGATAAACAAACCTATCATCTGGTCAGTCACTGCAACAGATACTGGAATCAGTTTGTCTTGGCTTGTCCTTGCCACTGATATTACCTTTATCTGCCAAGAATGTGCTGCTAGTCCAGCAAAAGCTAGCAGTACTCAAATACTTTGCAAGCAGTTTCATGAAATGGTCAATCAGAAAACAACTCATACTGGCTCGGATGCCGCCCAGACTTACAAGGTCCACGCTGATCTGTTCACACTCCGACAGGCAGCGAAAAGTAAGCTAGGAGCAGGAAGACAAAAGAAGAGGAAAACAGCAACCTTGTGTGTAGCAGAATGGAATGTACACACTCTGTTGGACAGAACAACATCACAGCGCCCAGAAAGACAGACTGCGCTTGTGGCCCTGGAAATGAACAGGTACAATGTAGACATAGCTGCACTTAGTGAAACAAGATTGCCTGGATATGATAGCTTGGAAGACCATGGGTACATCTTCTTTTGGAGTGGGAGATCAACTCAAGAAAGGAGAGAAGCAGGAGTGGGCTTTGCAGTTAGAAAGGAGATAGCAGCAATACTTGATGAGGAACCGGTGCCAATCAACAACAGGATAATGACTATGAGACTCCCACTACAGCGGAAGATGTATGCCACACTCATCAGTGTATATGCCCCAACAATGACCAACACAGAGGAGGTGAAGGAAGAGTTCTAAGTGATTTACGTGAAACTACCAGGCGTGTACCGACTGATGACAGGCTGATACTCGTTGGAGATTTTAATGCCAGAGTTGGTTCGGACACCGAGAAATGGAAAGGAGTGCTAGGCAGCCATGGAGTAGGCAAGTGCAATGCTAATGGAGAACTTCTACTTGCACTATGTTCAGAGTACAACCTTGTGATAACCTACAGTGTAGGTTATCACAAGGTTGTACTCTGAACATAGAGTGAATAGATAGAGTGAATAGAGATAGAATAGATAGAGTGAATAGAGTGTAGGTCCTACACTCTATTTAAGCACAAGGGCCCACACAAGAAGACATGGATGCACCCAAGATCCAAGCACTGGCACTTATTAGACTACATCATAGTCAGGCAGAGAGACAGAAGGGATGTATTGGACACCAGAGCAATGAGAGGCGTGGACTGTGGCACTAATCATGTTATGCTGAGATCTAGATTAAGGATTTGCAGAAGAAAACAGCACTGCAGGACGGGTGCAAAGCCATCAAGGAAGCTAAACACTAGTGCACTGAAAGGCCAAAAGAAGCAGGAAGAACTTACACAGGAAATGGATGGAAACTTGAAAGACTGGGACAGCAACAACTCAGAAAATGACATAGAAGAGAAATGGGCAACACTGAAGGATACGGTGTATCAGACTGCGAGTGATGTATTAGGCTACCCTGAGAGGAAACATCAAGATTGGTTTGATGAGCATGATGAACACCTGAAGAAACTACTAGAAGCGAGGAATACAGCTAGGCAGGAAAACCTACAGTGTAACACAAGGTCGAAGAAAAAGAAGAAATACTCAAAGGCTCAGAGTGAGCTACAGAAGTACACCAGAGAGATGAAGTCCAACTGGTGGGACGAAAAAGCGGAGAAACTTCAAACTGCAGCAGACAGGAAGGACATGAAAACATTCTTCACAGGTTTGAGAGAAATCTACGGCCCTAAACCAAGAGGATTGATCCAATTAAAGGCTATGGATGGTGAAACGGTTTTGCAGGAGAAAGACAAGATCCTGGACAGATTTGCAGACCACTTTGACCAACTACTAAACAACCCTGGAGATCTCACTGAAGAGGCTAAAGAAGCTCTAGTGCAGTGACCAGCTGTATTAAGTCTGGATGAACCACCAAATTTTGATGAACTAATGGCAGCTATCAGGACAAAATGGGATGGTAAAGCTCCAGGAAGGGATGGAATTCCAGCAGAAGTGTGGAAATTTGGTGGTGTTCAGCTGACCAACTGCCTGCACAAGCTCATCCAAGAAATATGGGATGCCCAGAAAGTACCTCAAGACTGGAAGGATGCAAATATTGTGCCTTTGTTCAAGAAAGGTGACAGGAAGGATTGTGGAAATTACCGAGGTATTTCACTACTAGCCACTGTTGGTAAGATTCTCTCACGTGTAGTATTTAACAGACTCAGTGAACACATCTCGCAGAATGTACTTCCAGAAACTCAGTGCGGCTTTAGAAGTGGAAGAAGCACAATGGACATGATTTTCTGCTTGAAACAGGTTCAAGAAAAGTGTATCGAACAGAACATGCCGCTTTATGTAGTCTTCATAGACTTCAGTAAAGCCTTCGATACTGTTTTGTGACAAGGACTTTGGCAGGTACTCAAGAAATATGGTTGTACAGAGAAGTTTGTCAGCCTGATCGAGGCACTCCATACAGGTATGCAAGCAAACGTGGCAAGGAGTGGTTCAGTATCTAAAGACTTTTCAGTAAGCAACGGGGTGAAACAAGGGTGTGTGCTGGCACCTACACTCTTCTTGCTATATCTGGCAGCCATGCTTGAGGTGGCCTTCAAAGACACTTCAGAAGGAGTATTCATTCAAACAAGGAAAGAAGCAGACTTGTTCAATGTGGCACAGTTTAAAGCCAAAAGTAAGACATCGATAAAGATAGTAAGAGAAATGCTCTTTGCCGACGACAGTGCTCTAGTTGCACACAGTGTGGAAGATATGCAATCTTTAGTGGAGAAATCTGCAAGAGCAGCTAGCCAATTCAGCCTCAAAATCAACATCAAGAAGCCAGAGTGCCTTTATCAACCACCAAAGTTCCAATTTTTTTTTTTTGTTACTTATTTGTACCTGTTATTATATAATTATAATTATATAATAATTATCTAATTATCTAATTATATTATAATAATTATTGATAATTATTATAGTAATTATCAACATCACTACCAGAAGAGATCAGCATTGGTACAGAGCCACGAGTCAAGTGCAAGACTTTCAAGTACCTAGGGCACAGGTGTCAAACTCATTCCATGGAGGGCCAAGACCCTGCAGGTTTTACTTCCACCCAGTGTCTTCAACAGGTGATTTTCTCTGAATTTCTTCCTACTGATTGCTGATCAGTGAAAACACCTGCTGAAGAGACTGGATGGAAGTAAAACCTGCAGGGTCTTGGCCCTCCATGGAATGAGTTTGACACCCCTGACCTAGGGAGTACTGTTTCAGAGAATGCTAGGCTGGAGGATGAACTATCTCTCAGAATGGGAAGAGCAAGTGCTGTGTTTGGAAACTTGAGGGAGAGACTGCTGAACAATCAACATGTGTCTATCCGTGTGAAATGCAAAGTGTACAGAGCGACAGTACTGGCTACTCTATTGTATGGTGCTGAAACTTGGACTGTCTACAGAGTGCAGGTGAAGAAACTCCACGCGTACATGATGAGACACCTTCAAGCCATCATGAACATCTCATGGAAAGACAAGATAACCAACATAGAAGTGTTGAAATGAGCTGGTCTACCATCAGTGGAGGACATGCTAATACAGATGAACCTGAGATGGCTCGGACATGTTGAGAGGATAGACCACCAGCGTCTCCCTCGGCAGTTACTCTACTCACAGTTATGCGAGGGAAAACGCAATTAGGGTAGACCAAGGCTCAGATTTAAAGACACTGTAAAAAGAAACTTGGAGAAGTCGGACATAGACAGGAGTTCCTGGCAGCAGAAGGCTAAGGACAGAGCTGCGTGGAGGAATCTGATCAGACCTAAATGAAACAGTCAGTGTCACCCACGGCAGACTGCTATGATGATGATGATGATGATGAGTTTTTTAGTTTAGTATTTTTTAGTCAGTATTTTATTCTAATTTTAGCTTATCTTAACTTAATTTTAATTCTTAAGTTTTAGATTTAGCTTTTAATTTTAGTGGGCAGTTGTGTATATTTTATGCAAAGGTGGACTTACCATGAGGCAAAGGTAGGCAACTGTCTTAGACCCCGATCGTCTAAGGGCCCCGATCTACTTGGAGCTCTATAGAGTTTTAATGTTTAGCATATTTAACATGATTTCCGAAAAAAATAAAGAAACACCAGTACTTACATAAACGGCAAATCAAATCAGGAAGGTGAAGTCCTCCCCCTTCTCCTCAGACTGTTGGACTCTTCCATGTTGTCCATGACATGCGCATATCTTTGGTTTCAATGTAAACAAACCATACTGTCATAAATGCCCTTCTCAGGGCATTAATGAGGCAACAAATGCCAGCAGTGAGTTTGTATATTTATTAAAGAAAAGTAACAAAATAACAAGCCACAAGGCGCAAAACACAAACACTATACACATGCGACCCCAAAGGGTGAAATAAGTGAACAAACCCAGAGGAAACAGTCACTTCCATTTAATATAGCGAGGGTGAAACCTAACGCTGTAAATGGAGGCTGGCATCGGACGTAGGAATACCAGCCAGCAAGGGTGAGACTGCAGCGAGGAGAAAGCCTCAACTGCGACCTTAAATACTAACACAAAAGCCTAAGGACCAACAGGTGAGGAGAAGAAACATAATCACTGAATTACAATCAGCTGTGACAGCCTGCGAACCGGCTGACAGCCAGAAGTCCAGCCGCAGTGCTGTCACAGTGAGAGCACCAGAGAATAATACAGCAACTAATACAAATCAGAACTAGAAATGCAAAGAAAAAGGGAAAATACTGAGTGACTCGAGTGCGGCTCACCACATTGCCGCCCGTTTAAGGGACGCATTCCATGGCGTCCCACTGAACATCCAAAAAAAAGAAGAGCACCCCCCCCACCCACCCAGAAAACTATCAACCCAACCACTGGGGGGCGGAGGGGGAAGCAGGGCTTGAGGGTGTGACACAAAAATGAGAAAAATATGCATCAACTGCGAGACAGCAAGAACTAAGAAACAGGAAAACAAAAACTCTCCAAAAGTCTCACACACAAAAAAACAACAACATCCATCCAAAGCTTAAGCTACAACTCGAAAAGTGCTAAACGGCAAGAAACTCAAAATTCAAAAAATACATCAAAGCTCAACACAAAAATAGCATAGCCAAACAGCACTAAAATACAAATGACAAACTACAAAATTACAAATACAAAAATGAGGCTTCTCTTCTCTTCTTTAACAGGAATGTCCAAGTGCACAAAAATCACAGTCTGAAGATGCCAAACAAACAAAAAAAAAAAAAAAAACCTCCAGTACACTGCTACAAGGCAAAATAAAAAAAAATATACTATAACATCAGGATATCAATGCAAAATGTGTCAATATATTCAAACACCACAAGAAAAAACTAACACGAAGAATACCGGCAGGTATAGCGAATAGGCAGTTCTGGAGGCCTACCGGCATCCTGACTCAAACTTATGGGAAGAGACTCAGGCGGCCGACCAAAGTCCCAGAACCGGCAAAACAGTCTTTCAGGCGGTCGGTCAGCATCCTTAGACCACCAGGACCGGAGGGGTGAACTCAGAGGCGACTTCCCCACTGGGAGGCTCAACAGGAGGAAGCCGGACCAGATGAGAGGGACCCCAGCAGCGTCCGGTGGTGAAGAATGGGGGGGAAAGAAGGGAAAGGGGGATGTGACGATGGAGTGTCACCACTGTTATGATTTATTGTATTGTGTGATCATGTTACATTTGTAATGTTGTAAATGTCAGTATGATTATTTGTTAAAGTGCACACAGTATTTTGGGATCTGTCTTTGTTTAATTTGAATGCCCTTGGGAGATAATTATTATGGTTAAGTATTTGGTAAAATAATTGATAATTTATTTCACATACCTTTGCCAACATTCTTCCTGTGGGTGTCCAGGCAAAAGACTCTTTGGGGGTTGAATGCCCTTTTATAGGACACCAGCAGGAAGGAAGCATGGATGGTAAGTTAGAGGGGTGGTTTAACATTTGTAAATAAGGGTTGGAACTATTTATTGAATTATTTATATTGTTATTTATTATATGTTATTTATATTTACATTGTATATAGTTGGGGAAATTATTTATGTATTTTTAGATATTATTGGGTATGTGTTAAGAATGGAAATGTTCATTGTTTTACCTGGGATTATGGTAGGGGCTAATCAGCCCTAATTATCTCAATACTATATAACAGGTGTGGTTAGTGATAATGGGATCTCTTGTGGCATTCTTATTATCCTTGGTATGCTTCTTGGTTGGTGAAGTGTGCATTGTTGAAGAAGAATCGTGTCAGATGTTTTTCCTGGAAACTATTTGCTTGTAAGATTATTGAAAATAAAAATGGACTAATTGAAAAACTGAAAATTGAAATCAGGCCTTGCCTCGCTGTTACCAACGTTCACAGGGGAGAAGGGGGGCAACCACAACGCTGTTGAGCAGTGGAGGATCTGCAGCTCCCACCACGACATCTGACCGGACCCTTGAATTATCCGCGGTGGATCCTGGCTGGGACAACGCTGCACCTGAGATGACCTCCAGAGGAGAACCCGGAACCTTGAAAATGTTGGGTGGAGCTGAATCATCACCGGTAACCCTGGAAGAAGGCTCCAAGATTGAGAGAGAAACAGGGATCAGGGTCACCGGCGACGGTGGAGCCCGGCGAGCTGAGCTCGGATGCAGTGGCTGGCTGCACCCGGCCCTCCCCCCCAAGAGACAGGCAAGACTGTTCTAATACAGAAACTAAGAAGACAAAATAGAGCACTTACCTACCTGATCTCAAGCTTCACCGCCGTCCAGGACTCCAACGATCAAGGCTCAGCGATAAGGAGGTGGATTATCCGGCGGCTTACTCCTGGTACCGGCAGATGCTCGAGAAATGTAGGAGTAGACGGGGTCAAAGTTAGTGCCTACAGCAGGTGGAGGGGACTCAATGGACTGTTTAACCTGAGCCCAACCCTCAGGAATCAGACAAGGTAATTCATCAATTTGGGAGACTGAATGAAAAATCACTTGCCTGTCTTCCTGGGATTCTATAGTTCCCGCTGCAGCAGGCTCAATTCTCTCCCTCTCTGTGGCTGTGGAGGTTGTGGAGCCCTCTGACAGACGAAGAGTAGTTGCTGCTGCAGGCACAGTCACGGGTGGAGCTGGAGAAGGAATAGCAGAGCTCTCAGCAGTGAGAGAAGACATCATGGATGAGGGAGTAACAGCTGCACAAACCTGGGAACAGGAAGCTGACGAAAACAAGTCAAAGATGGGCACCCGGTGGCTGAGACTGCTGGTTCACCCTCTCTGCTGTGGCAAAGAACGATGCGCTGGCTGGGAGACGGTGATCGTTTCTCCGTCCATCCATAGCGGGGTAATGGCATGGAGCTGGCGGCGTCTTCACCCAATGATTCTCCTCCATACGCATTGGTACAGACGTGTCGCACAGAGGAGCTGGGTTCTGTGCCGGGAGGCGTCGTCAATGAGCTGAAGACAAGCCTAACACCAGATCAGGGAAACGACGCTGGAGAACGGAGATGGTGGACAGTAGCTCAGCAAACTCAGAATAATTACTTAAGCCCGGGTGTGTCTCCACAATCCTGACTGCTGCCACCATGCTCTTCAGAACCTTATTCAGGCCGTAGGACATGAGAGCCACCACAGCATGGCTCAGGATAAATTAAGCTACCCAATGCTCTTCCATACTGGGGCCCGGGGCCTGCCTTCCTTCTCCGGTGTGCAGGGGACATGCTGAATGGCACTCAGTCCAGCCCAAAAAGGGGAATGAAAGAGGGAGAAAAGGCCAAGGGAAAAAAATAAAAAACAAATCACAAACTCACCACAGCTGGTACCTGCCCTGGCTGCGATCTACTGTCATAAAAGCTGTTCTCAGAGCATTAATGAGGCACCAAATGCCAACAGTGAGTTTGTGTATTTATTAAAGTGTGTAGAGCGTGTAAATAACGAGGCGGATTTGGCTCAGACAATTTATTACACATCTCACACAAGAAGCATAGACAGAATGACAACTCAGGAGAGACTCTTCTCTTAAATAGCATGGCATTCCTCTAGAAGCTTCTAACACACAAAAGGTCACATTGCATTCACTTCCTTAATCCTTTATCATTCCTCTAGAAGTTTCTAACACACAAAAGGTCACACTGCATTCCTCCTTCACACCTCCCCTGTTATCTCCCAGGGAACCGCTGCTCTTTGTTCTTGTCTAAGATGTTATACAATTATGCACTCCCCATGTGCCGCCATAAGTGACAAAAATAACAAGCCACGAGGGGCAAAACACAAACACTATACACATGTGACCTCAAAGGGTGAAATAGCTGAACAAACACAAAGGAAACAAACAGTCACTTCCATATAATATAGCGAGGGTGAAACCTTACGCTGTAAATGAAGGCTGGCATCAGACGTAGGGATACCAGCCAGCAAGGGTGAGATCGCAGCAAGAAGAGAGCCTCATCTGCAACCTTAAATGCTAACACAAAAGCCTAAGGACCAACAGGTGAGGAGAAGAAACATAATCACTGAATTACAATCAGCTGTGACAGCCCGCGAACCGGCTGACAGCCAGAAGTCCAGCCGTGGCGCTGTCACAGTAAGAGCACCAGAGAATAATACAGCAACTAATACAAAGCAGAACTAGAAATGCAAAGAAAAAGGGAAAATACTGAGTGATCCGCACTCGGATCACCACAACACAGCGTGTAGAA